>JACMZG010001870.1:13704985-13876541 GCA_018340805.1 Microvelia longipes | reverse complement strand
CCCCTCTGAGAAACATTATAGGAACCCCCCCATCCCCATTGGGCCCCTTGAGATGTGGGTTTGGGCCTTTTTAGGCCAAACCCTCCTCGGGCCTTTTTGGCGCAGTCCGCCTCTGGCAGTACAAAAATAAATTGATTCAGTTCAATAATAACTCATTGTTTTTTGACTACCCTGTTTATTATGAATTTTTCACTTATAAAAGGTTTTTAATTTTAGATATTAACGTGTAACATGAATATGCTCAGTATGGAGCGAAATATAGTTCTATAAAAACAATATCACATTGTCTCATTTTGTGCCCACTCATCACTACTAAACTAATATGGAGACTAATCATGCAAATCATTTTTGGCCCGTATTCAAAGACGTTTTCCTAACATTTTCCTAACTTCTTCCTAACATTTTCCTAACTTTTCCTAACTTTCTCCTTAAGGAGACCTTAAAACTTTTCGAAACTAGAACTAAAATATAATTCACACCTAAAGGAGGCGTTCATTCCTTAAGGAGGCCTAAACGCTTCTTTTAGTATAGGAAATGCTGTACATTTTGACCAGTTTTAGGTCAAGTTAAGGAAAATGTTAGGAGAATGTTAGGAGTTAGGAAAATGTTAGGAAGAAAGGAAATGATCTTTGAATACGGGCCTTATCTTTTTTGTTTGTTATCGTTTTTTGTTTACATCCACTAAATTATAACCGACAGTTCTTATTTTATGACTATAAATTACTTTCTTTAAGTTAGGGTTTAATTTTGTGTTCTTGTTATAATGTCCTCGACACCAGTGATTTCACTTTAATTATCAGGTATTTCGTACTGATCATTCCATTTCTTTTGATTTCACTTGGGCTCTATCTTGCTGATTGTCGTATTTAAAGGTTTCTTTGCGTTTTTTACGTTGTTTCTTGATGATTTCTCCTTAGAGTTCCTTCTTCTTGTTTCGTGTTCTTTCTTCGACTTCAGCCACTTACCTTGTTGAATTTATACTGATAAATTATATTCATGTTAACTATTCCACTTAAGTTATTAATATTGTTCTTGTTGTTTACTTCTGAGTTTATAGCCTTAAACTGAATATTGCAGGCTTGGATTGGATTGAAAAATTATATCTTCGTTAGAAAAGTTATTAATATCTGTAATCCACAGCTGGACAAGGGTAACCTAGAGATACCACACAAGTACGGTTTGGTGTAACCTACTGATAGAACCATTTTTCTAAACAAAGATTTTCCCCATGTATTAGCATAGGACAAATTTTTTAGGAGGTGTTTTTTAATATAATTTATTGTATTTAACTCTTGAAATGTTATGAAATCGAAAGTTGGACATCTATATTTACGTTAGGAAAGAAAACAAGTGTGGTTTGTTCGATTTTTCCGAATAAAATACGGTAGTGAAATGTGACCTTTTTTTGTGCATTTTGGACTCTCCGTTTTTTGACTTTTTTAATATAATTCATATTATTTAACTCTGGAATGTTCTGAAATCGAAAGTTGGACATCTATATTATCGAAAAGAAACAAAATGAGTGAGGTTTAGTCGATTTTTCTGAAATAAATACGGTAGTAAATCTAATGTTTTTGTTTACATTTTGCACTCGTTTGTTTCTGGTGTTTTGTACTATTTTTGACTTCTTATTAAGATAATATCGTATATATTGGTTTCAACGACAAAGGTAATTCGTTTATACTGAAAGAAGTATGTATATCAGCATTTGTGGTATGGAATATTAGTAACTTTGTAGATAAGTTGCTTGAGTCACTTCTGTACATTGATGCCGTGCATAATTTAAGTGAAATGTCAACATCTTCTATCATTTGTATAATCTAGAAGACGTGCATGCTAGATTTTGTTAATTAATAAAGGATGCATGGAGACATTGGCACAAGTTGAATCAACTTCATGCATAAATAATTACTGTTGTAAGATGTCAATGTCATTTACTCAATTTATGTTAAAAACCAAATAATCTGTCAATATATAACTGTGCAAGAGACACCTAGGAAATATAACAAGCAAAATGCAATACTACACCTGGGATTTGTTCCATCATTCGACATTTGTCTTCATTGATGGCTCTACATAACGTCATGCCTCAAGTTTCGTCACGTTTTAACTTATCAGGGTGCCGACGGAGCCTGAACTCACTGTAACCTTTGATTAAAATTCCAAAGAATATAATGTGAAGTATTTACTAGAGATGAGCGGTGCTCTCTTACCACCATCATGCTTGTAAGCAAAACATGTATCATTTGATACTTACCGAGTTTTGAAAAACATGAATACTCCCACAATATAACTGATCGAGAGACACCTAGGAAATTTAACTTGCAAAATGCAATGCTCAAATATCTATGTTCATAAAATGATATTGTAATGTCAAACTTTATGACTCACAACAACTGTGAAGCTATGCCCACCTCAAGAAAGTCAAGTTTCATCACGGTGAAGCCTTCACGAGATCTGTTGCAACCTTCGTGCGACTGTAGTCAAACTATTTTATTCTTAATTAGGATTTAAACTTGTATTAAACCTTTCTTTCATTGTTAAAATTTTATATATAATAAAATTTAGTGAAATTGATTCTTTTATTTTATTCTAATTTCTCTACCACCTACACCAATTTGGGAGGTTTGTCATATAGGTGCCTGGGCCACCCTAATCTATAAGATCTGATATACCTTAGCTTTGAGCTTTGTTCAGTCAAACACATACCTGACTGAGGTGTCCATCAGTGTCAAGGCAGACAGCATACAAATTTGTGATAATTATTTGTTGTTAAAAATAGTTTTCTTGTTTTTTGAATCGAGAGAGGCATCACATGTGTGTTCCCAGACTTCTCAGGATATAAGAATGAATTTTCTTGTAAACCTCATTACCTTAAATAGCTGATGCAATTTTAAACTTAGACCAGCAAAAAGACTACAGCATTTGAATATTGTGTAAATAGTGTAATAGAATACTGCCTCCGTGGCCGAGGTTGTTAAGGCGATAGTCTTTACACTGACCTTTGACACATCCCAGGTTACGCTCTCAGTTGATAGAAGATTATTGTTTAATAATTATCGCCAATTTTTGAATACAATTTGAGCGTAACGGTTTGCTACTACCACCCGTAGTGGTTCCCGCAGGGTTATCACTGATGAGCTACAAGGCTCTAAACGGGCATTATTATTATTATTTTAGGGTAATAGAAATACCGTGTTTCTATTTGCGGGTATAGCAAATTTAATGAAACTTGAGATATGACTTTCTAATGTAATTCACATTTATAGTTCATGGCACCTTCCTCTTTGCCAGGTTTTATTTATAAAGACTTCAATTATTGAGAGGGTTATAATATCACAAACTACAAAATGACAATTACTGTATCCACAGAAGCTATCTGCATTTGATTACAGTAGGTATGACTGATCCTTTTTTCAGTCTAAATCTTTTTGTAGCAGAACATTATGAATTCTAGTAGCATCTAAAATTTCAATTTGATAATTTATATTGTTAGAAATGTGCAATACATAAAAAAAGTCTCAGAGGAAAATTGAGACGATTCCTCCAATTTTATGTATGCATGATAAGCGAAAAATAGGGCAGATATCAATCATGAGTCTGTTTTAAATTGTAGAAAAAAATTGAGTAGTCATGAGTCTGTGTTTTTTGAACAATTCCTTTATTTACAAGTATACATACAAAAAGAAAAAGGAATAACAAAAAGTTAACAAAAGTATACAAGTAACCCACAAGGCAAAGCCTGAGGGGGGGGGGTAGAAATTGTAGATAAACAGATCTTTTAATGAGAAATACAATAGTGATCTGCCAAATTGACTTTTAACCGATTTTATATGAGTCGACTGTCAACTCAACAGATAATCGAGTGGATAGTTGATTCAAATCGCTTTGATCTGATTTAAAGTCGATTCGGTTCAATTCAACTTGATTCAACTCAAATAAATAAAAGCTGAAGCAATAAGTAGATTTAATTTACACATTGACATAGGATATTTAAATCAAAACTAGTCAAATGATTAACTTGGGCCAACTAAAATTATTTATTCAAGTTATCTTAATTAGTCTTGTACCGACAGGGAATATACATTCTATAAATGTAAAATAAAAACAAAGCATACTTGAGTTTATTTAAATCAGACTTAAGCCATATGAATCAACTAATGTCTACTTTCAATCGAGTCGATAGGGTCACCCTGGCTCCTATATGACAAACCTCCCAAATTGGTGTAGGTGGTAGAGAAATTAGAATAAAATAAGAATCAATTTCACTAAATTTTATTATAATATAAAATTTTAACAATGAAAGAAGGTTTAATACAAGTTAAATCCTAATTAAGAATAAAATAAGTTTGACTACAGTCGCACGAAGGTTGCAACAGATGCTCGTGAAGGCTTCACCGTGATGAAACTTGACTTTCTTGAGGTGGGCATAGCTTCACAGTTGTTGTGAGTCATAAAGTTTGACATTACAATATCATTTTATGAACATAGATAATTTGTAGCATTGCATTTTGCAAGTTAAATTTCCTAGGTGTCTCTCGATCAGTTATATTGTGGAGTATTTCATGTTTTTCAAAACTCGGTAGTATCAATGATACATGTTTTGCTTACCAAGCATGATGGTGGTAAGAGAGCACGCTCATCTCTAGTAAATACTTCACATTATATTCTTTGGAATTTAATCAAAGGTTACAGTGAGTTCAGGCTCCGTCGGCACCCTGATAAGTTAAACGTGACGAAACTTGAGCATGACGTTATGTAGAGCCATCAATGAAGACAAATGTCGAATGATGGAACAAATCCCAGGTGTAGTATTGCATTTTGCTTGTTATATTTCCTAGGTGTCTCTTGCACAGTTATATATTGACAGATTATTTGGTTTTTAACATAAATTGAGTAAATGACATTGACATCTTACAACAGTAATTATTTATGCATGAAGTTGATTCAACTTGTGCCAATGTCTCCATGCATCCTTTATTAATTAACAAAAATCTAGCATGCACGTCTTCTAGATTATACAAATGAATAGAAGATGTTGACATTTCACTTTAAAATTATGCACGGCATCAATGTACAGAAGTGACTCAAGCAACTTATCTACAAAGTTACTAATATTCCATACCACAAATGCTGATATACATACTTCTTTCAGTATAAACGAATTACCTTTGTCGTTGAAACCAATATATACGATATTATCTTAATAAGAAGTCAAAAATAGTACAAAAACACCAGAACAAACGAGTGCAAATGTAAACAAAAACATTAGATTTTACTACCGTATTTATTTCAGAAAAATCGACTAAACCTCACTCATTTTGTTTCTTTTCGATAATATAGATGTCCAACTTTCGATTTCAGAACATTCAAGAGTTAAATAATATGAATTATATTAAAAAAAGTCAAAAAACGGAGAGTCCAAAATGCACAAAAAAAGGTCACATTTCACTACCGTATTTTATTCGGAAAAATCGAACAAACCACACTTGTTTTCTTTCCTAACGTAAATATAGATGTCCAACTTTCGATTTCATAACATTTCAAGAGTTAAATACAATAAATTATATTAAAAAACACCTCCTAAAAAATTTGTCCTATGCTAATACATGGGAAAATCTTTTGTTTAGAAAATGAATTCTTATCACAACTGTTCTTCTCGTTCTTCTTTGGGTTTCTTCGTTTTCTTTTTGTTCTTCTTAGAAAGAATTGCCAACTATGAAGCTGAAGTCCAGCTGTCTATTCGTGACCACAATTCATATTTCAAGGGTTCTTGGAATACGCGGGAAAAGTGAGGGGGGAAATGACGTCATCCTGATAAGAAGGTTACAATTCAACAGGTTATTCTAGTATTATGATTATCAAAACAAGGAAAACATGAACGAAATATCAACTTTGCAAATGTAAGTCTGCTTTACTTAATTTAATTTTTCATTTATATCCTTTTATTGTAAAATATTATCACTTCTAAGTCATCTGTATTATGTGTAATGTCATTCAAGAATTTCGTAAGATAATTACAGAGATAATACACTAATTAAACTAACATAACTATCTCGTATATTTACGTGAATTTCGCTGCCATAATGATTTGTTGTGATGATGAAGTATAAGGAATGCTATATTTGCATGGATTATAAATGATAACCTGTATTCTCTTATCATTGGAGAATCTAATGTTTTGCTTGTTATTGCTATCCTCCTCTAAAGGAGTTAGCCTGATGTGTTTATAAAACTTATTGTGGAAAAGTATCAACAAGTGACTTCGCTCAAGTATTTCGGGCTGTCTATATGACTGTGAATGTCAAGATAAGAAAATTTTGGTTACGTCAAAAAATGAGGAGGTTACGCTAATGTCATGTTGCCTGCCAATACTTTATGCGACAGAAAGTCATGCAAAACAATAAAAAAAGTCTTTAACTTGTCACACTAATTTATTAGGAAAGTTGGTTTACTAGAATAAAACTAATAAAATCGGGTACGGGGTACCTCGAAACTTTTCCTTATTATATTGGACTCGCTACACTCAACCTCCCTGCTTCGGACTCGCTTCGCTTGTCCTCAAATAGTAAATGCATCTGTTTCATTCTCACCAATACAGCACTGACCACGCTCAATGCTGCTTAATTTTGGTGATCCAACAAAAATCATGGTTATACTGGTCGTATTGAAACAAAACTTAGTGTACTTATTTAATAAGTAAAAGTACACAATTGTACTAAATTTCAACTCAAATCATTTCTGACTTTTTAGAATTGTTTAAAAAACGTACACAAGTCATTCAATAAAAATGTAACTAATGCTGATAATGAGATTAAATATGGCACATATATTAGTCTTATACATAGCCAACATGTGTGCCAAATCTCAATCCGATCGCATTATTTATCCACGTTTTATAATTCGTCAACATTTTTGCTGAGTTATTATTGCGGGTTAATGACGTCATAAAAAAATTATTTTCCAAATAGCACTACTACAGTGGTAGACTGATTTTTGTACGAAGTTTCAACTATCTAGCATTAGTGCACTGGGGGCTACGATGATAACAGACACACACACATACAGACAGACAACTTTGTAAAACCCACTCTGGAGGCCTTTAAAACACCTGAAACGGATAAATCCAGTTTCATACCGGTTTCGGATTTTTTTGCGAACACAATACTTTTCCTATATGCCTACGGTATAAATGAGGAAAAGTTATTTTGAGTGGAGAATAATAGAAGGAAACGGGAGTATACTTAAGCTTTGTACAAGTATACACTTTTATACACTATAGTATTACACACGGTTATAATCAGTTGACAGTGTGGGAAAAAATTGTTAAGCAACCAATGAGGTTTGCCTGATATAAAATTGTGGGCGTGGTAACAAGCACTTAAGTTTACTAAAACATGACAAGCATAAAAGAAACATGAAGAGCAAACTTGACTAATACTTGTTACATAACGTTTTTTGCCCTATTTAATTGTATTCCTATTTCTCTGTCTTATTCAACATCCATGGGGTCAGATAAGTTCCCAATCGCATCATTCCCTTTACTCAAGATCCTTGCTTAAGAACATGCTTGAACCATGCCTTATTTTTAATCTGCCTTGAGTTGATAAGCCCTCTGTAAACCATGCACCAAGGGAGTAAAGAATGCTATGATTTCCCTGAGCAGTTAGTTGGCTCCTAAGGCGTAAACCGAGGAAACCAAAGGATTTAACTCCCGAGGCGAAGCCGAGGTATGTAATTGTGAGGGGAAAATAGCATTTTACTTCCAAGGTGTATACAAGATTTTATTTCCAGACGTTGATGTCATTTAATTATTCTTTTATTCTTATTTTTATACGTTTTGTTGTATTTATTCTAATTTTGTTTTGGTCGGACCCTCTTATAAATTTTGGGGGTTCTGCTCCTAAAAAAATGAAACAATCTTTTGATTGCTTCAAACAACTTCTTTTGACTTGAAACGGATTCTGAACCAATAAAAAAATTTGTTGATCACCTCCTTATAAATTTTGGGGGTGCCGCCCCCGGAAAAGTGTTACAAAAATTTATCGGTCCCCTTTATAAATTTAGAGTCTACTGCTCCCCTAAAAATGGATATAATTGGCTCTAATACCCCAATAATAGGAAACAATCTATATTCCCAAGGGAGAAAAAGTTACTTTTTACTCTTAAGGGAGGAAAAGTTCTTCTTTACTCCCTAAAAACTAGTCAATAAACTTTACATTATACACCGTCTAGAGATAACATTTTATTAAGAGCTCATTGTTTGGACTTATCTAATAATTTTCATTTAAAATTTGAACAACTATTTACTAATTTCTAGGATCGAGCCTGAAAATGAGAATGAATGTCAGTATGAGTTTTCTACTGACGAAATCAATGAAGAACTACGTCAAACAGGTTTAGATGAGGAATATGTCGACTACAAGAAACTAGCACAAGATTTAATACTGGAAGTAGAGAATGTACATGCTGCTTATCTCTTCCACTCAGTAGCTAGAGAAGCATTGAAACAAATATGTCTTAGGATATCCTCTACCAGGCAGGACCATGTCAATAATACTTGGGAAGATTTGGCTGCTTTCTTAGGATTATCTACTCTTGAAATTGGGGTAACTTTTTTTATTCTTACTTATTCTCTTTATTTATTTCTATTCTTAATTTTTAACTTACTTTTATGAGTTTTTATTTATTCTTTGCTGCATTAATTTTTCTGACTCCTATTCCGATAGGTTAAATTTGACTGGAAAGTTATGAAAATGCCAGCATTATGCTTGTGTCACTTGTCTTACTTTATACAGTCAGTATACCATATTGAAAATTTCAAATGTACCAACGTGAAGCCCTTAACACGAAAAGAAAAATGTGGTTCCTTGACGTTTGAAAATGGTCTCTACCTCTAGCAAATTGACTCTTGCGAGTTCTAACACCGTTTTTATTTTTTACCAATAATGGTGATTTTAAATAGTTTAATGAAAACATTCCAAAATATCAAACGCCTGATATTTGATTCCAAATATCAAAAATTCTCAACCCGATCAAAACATTTTCTGCGTTTAAAAAATTATTTTCCAGATAGCATAACTAGATCTAAAGATTGATTTTTGTACCAATCTCTAGCATAAATACACTGGGAGCTATGATAATAACAGACACATACAGGGAGACAACTTTGTGAAAACCTCTTGAGAGGTCTTTAAAACGCCTGAAACGGATAAATTCAATGACATCCTGGTTTCGGATTTTTTGCAAACACTATAATTTTCCTATATACTTACGGTATGAGTAAATTTAATTATACTAACCTTTTTTCGTTTTAGGTTTAATTTTTTTTAATTTATTTTGCTACTATTATTTTCAGTGTATAAGAAACTGTCGTTCTCCTGATGTAGACCATACAGAGTTAGTCTTACTGACATATTGCCAAAGACAAGAATCAACTTTATCACATATTGTTAATGCTTTTGAAACTTTGAAAAGATATGATGCTCTCTCTATTGCTAGTCAGTATTTCCCGAGTAAGTAGATATTTATGCTATGCATTTTTATGATATAGATATATATCTGTATTAGTCTGTATTATGTCGTACAAGATTTTATTTCTATGAAACACTAGAATTTCTAGCTTTTCAACACTTCTTTGCATTTGAATAAAACTTTTTATACTAATCAATCTCATAAATTTCCTGAATCCTATTATTTATAAACTGTAAGGTTATAAATGTATGACCTTACTAACCCTCTATAATGACTCAGCAAAAGTGTGCCTCTCGTTTCAATACAATTTTAGTAAAATACAAGAATTAATAAACTAATAACTTGGATTTTTTTACATAAATTAGTTAAATAATGTATTAAATATTTTATATAATTGTTTTATAGAATACATATAGATAGATATTTATTAAAAATAACATACATATAGGAAACCCTCCATAAAATTGAAATACTACTTGAAAAGTTATGTCTCCATTGAATGCTCCTCTACTGGTTCACTATTGAGGTTACAATTTATTACATAGCAAATTATTATAAATTATTGTAAAAATTTTCAGTGACTCTAAGGGGGTGGTTTAAATAAAATTGTTTAGGGGAAGAATTTTTTTGATTCATTCTATCTCTCATTTTACGCCTCTGAGGGACTGGGTAAAGTGGAAATCCTCTCTATATAATATTAGAGAGGAGGATTCTCTATAGAATTCCTCTCTCTCTATATATATGTGTGTGTGAATAAATAATAAATATATATATATATATATATATATATATATTGTGTGTGTGTGTGTGTGTGTGTGTGTGTGTTTGTGTATATACACACACAATCTTGAGTCTTCAGATAGCTAAAAGCAAATGACATTGCAGTACTTGATGCATAATAAAATAACAATGTAAAAACAATTCTAACATAATCTAATAAAGTATTTGATACCATTGCAAAAAATAAATGAAAAGACTAGTAAAAAATATAAAATAAATTGAAAGAATAGCAAAATATATAAAATAAATGAAAAAACCAGCAAAAAATACAAAATAAAAGAAAAGGCTAGCAAAAAATACAAAATAAAAGGAAAGACTAGCAAAAAATACAACGTAAAAGGAAAGGCTAGCAAAAAATAAAGGTTAAAGACACTTTTTTACTTAAAAATTATTACTTATTCACTTATTTGTTTTTTTATTGTTTTATGTTTTAGAGATAAGTGAATTTGTGAAAAGTACTCACAATGACAAGAAACAGATTTGTAATGAACACTCAACGAATGTTGAAGGTAAACTTTATGGTTTACTCTAGCTTTATTTTACAGCAACGGTACTATTAACTTTTATTACCTAAATCTATCTCTTAGATAAATGTACTGTTAATAATTCGTAATACCCTGTTCCTAAGAGATGGATTCTTACATACAGGGTTTTTCAAATTCAAATGACAATATTGTAGGGAGGTATTTTGCAGGAATTTGAAGACAAAATATATGTAAACTATAGTCTTATTTTCAACCTTTGTACAATTATGCGTAAAATTAGCTGCTGGTGTTGTTAAACTACTTCCTCAATAAAATTACCAATATCTCCTGATCAAATGATCGTAGAGAAATATTTCTGCTGCCTTTAGAAAGCTTAGAAAATTGCTGAAGGACAATATTATATTGTACAGTATAGGCAATATATGAGGTGTGTTCAAAAAGTATCGTAAATTTGTGTTTTTTCAAAAATTATTTATTTATTCATGAATACCTATTTTGTCCCCTTCAAAGTAACCCTCATGAGATATTATACACTTGTGCCAACTGTTTTCCAATCTTAAAAGCACTTCAAAAACTCTTTTTTTATCTTGTTCAGCTACTCCTTTGATGCCATCTTTATCTCGTCGAGCGTAGTGTAACGCGGTCCTATCATGGGCCTCTTCAGTGTAGGGAACAAGAAAAGTCTCAGGGGGCCAGATCTGGGGAATACGGTGGCTGCAGCATCATTAGTGTGTTGTTTTTGACCAAAAGTCACGCACAAGCAACGATGTGTGAACAGGGGCGTTATTGTGGTGCAAAAGGCAATTTTTGTTCTTCCACAAATTCGGGCGTTTCTGGCGGATTACTCTGCGCATAACTTGCAGGTAATATTCCTTATTGACTGTTCTACCCTGTGGCAAGAACTCATGATGCACCACGCCCCTGCAATCGAAGAAAACTGTCAGCAAAACTTTCACATTCAACCTAACTTGGCGAGCTTTATTCAGTCTTGGTTCATCCGGCAGCTTCTATTGAGATAATTGAGCTTTTGTTTCCATGTCAAACCATAAACCCCTCTGGACCCTCTGGAGCAAATTTGGGTTGTCAACATTCGGAATGCATCTATGCACTTAAATTCGTTTTTCAAACAAAATTTGATACAGGTTCTTTGATCCATTTTTTTGAATAGGCAAAAATCGAAGACGATCCAAAACACATGCAAGCAAAGTAGCTGTCAGAAATTAAGTGAACATTCAAAATTGCCGAGCTTGTCGGCATGAGTGAGAGACATGAGTACCAAAAAAAAGATCGAAATTCGAATATACGTAACCCACGAAAATTCAAAATTTGCGATACTTTTTGAACACACGTTGTTCAAATCATTCAATGTGGCTTACAATATATAGAGCTTATACTATAAAGCGTTACTTATTTTTACTTTTCCTCATTTATACCATAGGTTAAATAGGAAAATTTTTTGTTTGCAAACCCAGAATTTTATCTGAATTATCCGTTTGAGGTATTTTTATTATCTCCTGAATGGCTTTCACTAAGTTGTCTGTTAGTTATCATCGTAGCTCTCATTGTATTTATACCAAAGAGTTGAAACTTGGTATAAAAATGTATCTTAGATCTAGTTGGGCTATCCAGAAAATATTTTTATGACATCATTAACTGGCAGTGACTCAGTAAAAATGTCAATAATTCATAAAATGTGAAAAATGTTTTGGTTGGTTTGAGATTTGGCTCGCATGTAGTGCCAAATCTCAAATATGACTACAAAATGTTTTGCAGGAACTTGAAAACATTTTCAAGAGTAAAAGTAGTTCTACTCCCTGCACAAGTTTTAAAATATGTGACCTTTTTCTGTTAGTTACTCACCATAATGTTTTTAGTTAGTTGCCAATTATCAAGATCATATTTTTTTAGCTAAACAATCTTATTTATAAAATGGGACCTAGTCAATATATGTTTTAACAAACTATTTGAGAGGAACCATCTGAAAAAGTAGCTGTAAATTAATGTTAAGTTAATGTTCCTTTAGAAATTTCCCCTCCAAGATGTGGGGTCATGTGTCAAAAAACAGTTTCTTTTGCTTATGAATGGACTAAAATTTGCAACTCGTCATGGGATGAAAGCATAGGAAAAGGGAATAAAAGAAAATAGAATAAGATAGAACTTGAAAAGATTCTTGGAAAATCCCAAAATAAAGGAAAACACTCCGATCTGCTTACAAAAAGCAGTATACAGCCTTGAGTTTAAAACATTAAAGAATTAATAGTTACATATAACAATACCTGAAGCAAGAGAACAGGAGGCCTTTGGGACTTAGAAAAATAAACCCCACTTTTATAAGTTAGCAAGGGAAAAGCAGTGTTGCCTGTCCTGTAAAAAATATCCCTCGGTATCCTGGAGTGAGGGGGCACAACCAGAGACCCAAAGGTCTTCCAGATCCCAGATAAAACTGGGAGAAAAGGGAGGGGTAAGGGTGAGAGGGCAATATCGTAGCAAATCAAGGTGTCAATTTGTATTTTTTCCTCTGGAGTGACTTCATGAAATGGTTGACTTCAATTAGCGTGTTTTATTTTTTTGTTGTAAGAACCTCCATTGCTTCTGTTGTTAAAAATTATTTTCTATTTCTTTTTACAGCTGAACAAATGCTACAAGAAAAGTTGAAACTGTTACTACCTGAAGGATTACCCAACCTGTTGAGCTACCAACTACCCTTACCTCTAAGAGAAATCAACGTCCACTACGCTCTCACTAAAATACACGGTAACATTGACAAACACGATCCAGTTACAGAGAAGATTTTGGGAAAAATTGAGAAATTACAGTTGATCACGGCTGCTCCTACCTCGCCCAGAAATAAGAAACCAAAAACGAGCGAAATTGGATCAAAAAATAAGGATAAGAAGGTGATAATTATATTTTGTTTTTCATTCATAGCTTTTCATAAAGAAATTTGGGATTTAAATCATAACTTCTGTAAATGCTGTGGAATTGTCTACAGTAATATAAACTCCAACAACGTCTTTCAACTATAGTGGAAATAACTGTAGTCCAAAAATCTTAGAATAATACTTATATAGGAGCATAGGACTGTAAACACAATGTAATTTCCACTGATAACAAAAAGCCGGTTGACTGGTGTTCTTAAGTAGGGGTACCACCCTAACAACAAAACATTGTTTTATAAATGTGTTATAAATATCCACTAAGTAACAAATAAAATAACTTAAAACCTTGTTAAGTACTTAATAAAATGGGTCATAGGTAGCAAAAGGGTAGGAGAATACAAGAATCTACATTTAGTTGACAAGGACTACTTTTAACATAATTTTTATTACAAAAATTAAAATACAATTTAAAAAGCTTAAAAATTGAATATATATATATTTATAATTATATATATATATATATATTATATATTATATATATAATTATATATATATATATAATATAAATTAGTATTTTTATGAATAATTGATCATTAATTAATAATAGAACATAATAATTCAGCAACTGGAAGTATTGCTAACTTTGTTATGATAAAATTTATATTGGTATGGTGGCAGGTTACTTAAGACCACCAGTGAAA
Source organism: Microvelia longipes (assembly GCA_018340805.1). Lineage (NCBI taxonomy): Eukaryota > Metazoa > Arthropoda > Insecta > Hemiptera > Veliidae > Microvelia > Microvelia longipes. Next base: position 13,862,222 of record JACMZG010001870.1, on the reverse strand, counting down.
CAACTTTGCTGTGATCAGTTATGCTCCTTCTATATATAGTATTATTCTAAGCCAACAATACAGTGTATTAATTCTTATCACACTTTGGGCATTGATATGGGGGTAAAAAAAGTTTGCATTTTGTAGGTGTTAAAAAGGCACGTGCGCCAACATCTATCTTTAGAATGTATTAATTGTTATTTATCACTGAAGACTTTTTCTCAAAAAAAAATTTAAAAATTTGTTCGTATTTCAGAGAAGGTACAATAAGAGGGTAATGCTGAGCTTTGCTCAGGATGGGAGAGATCTAGCTTACTGTCTTGCTGAAGCATTTAGACAGCCGAGAGATATCGAGTTCGGAGGTGTAGTGAGAGAGTTCCTACCAACAGGTGTTTTGATACTGGATGAACACAGGGACAAAGTGGAACAGAATCCACAACGATTCATTACTCATCAGTTTAGTCAGGTATAAAATGTTATGTATGTTAAATACATTTACAAAGTTTAAGTTTATTATCAGCATTAATGCTGAGTTAATCATTTGGCAGATATAACTTTATGCAAAGAAATCATGTTTTCACTAATAAATTTGGAAGTTTGCTAATATTGTGGCAATATGCCACTTAAATAAACTAGTTATATGACAAACTGATATAGGGAAACAACAAAGTAACCACAAGGAGATGCGAGGGCTGTCAAGCAACCTGTATCATTCTATAAGCAATATACAATAATCCATACGCCACTTTTGGTCCGATTAAGATGAAAATTGTGATTTTATTTTGGGGAATATAGTAAAAAATGTTCTTGATAAAAATTGAGATTTGAGATGTAAGCTCAATAGGTTAATAGTTATTAAGTATAAAGGGAGGGAAGAAAGCTTTCCTTGCTCGAGTTAAAGTTTTCTTTTAAGAGTAAACTCTATTAGATACCGAAGCCACCAGGATGTGAAATTTAAAATAGTTTTTTCCCGAGGCTGGCTGAAAAAATTACCTACAGTTTTGGCAACCAAGAATTGAAATCTTCCCTCTGTTGTTTTAAATTTTACCTTTGCCTTATATTTAAATCTTACTACTATTCACAAAAAATAGTATACAAATCAAAATCATAGAAGGCTATATTAAAATAGAGTATAAAAGGGGTAAAAGATGTAGGTATTTCATAAAAAAAATATAAAGTAATTGTTTTGATATAGATGTAGAATAAGGTTAAAATATCGGGTAGGGTAGTGAGTTGAGTAAACAGATAAAAATATGGCACTATCTTCAATTTGTTTTCCTATGTAACCAATGTAAAATAACCATCTGACTTTTGTCTGCATATACGTGATCAGTTTCTCATCTGTACTGGATGCCATAAATTCTTATATCTAAAATTTATATATAATATTATATTGCACGTCTGTCAACACGCACCAAAAATACTTCTTTACATTGTTGTTAAAGAATTCTTCTCTGTGCCTCCTTATCAGTGAGTTTGTTAGTTCTTATTATTACATGTCTGCTGGTCTTATTTCAATACCTTTAGTAGTCATTGTTGTAGATATATTTATTAATGAGTGATAGCAACAGTTGTTAAAAAATTACTCCACCTGAATTAATAACACAGACACATCTAAAGGCAGTTTAAACTTTAATTAAAACCTAACAATAATAGATAAAGTATGGTACAGGTTGATATTAACATTAGTTACGTAGGATAACAAGTCGTCTAATATAAGGAAGACTTGCCGTCTTGAAACCAGTCATTTCCATTTTAATAAGTTGATCTCTCTTACTTCGGCAATATTAATTTATTCCATTTTTTCTGGAACAACCCAGATTTTAAAGATGATTAAACTTGGTCTAATTATGATATTTTTTTAAGTTCTTAGAGAGTGACCAAAATGTTTCAAAATCAGAGGCAAATATGGTCATATCCTTTTTTTGTAATCGTAATACTGATAAGTCTGCCATCGTGTACTGATGAGTCTGCCAAAAATAAATGTATTTGTAGCTTAGAAATGCTATATAGAAGGAGCACAAGGACTGTGACACAAATATAATTTCCACTGATAACACGAAAGCGGTTGACTGGTGCACTTAAGTAATGCTGCCAACCTGACAACAAAAACATTATTTTAATATGTGTCATAATATCTATTAATGAAGGAAGATCGTAAAAAGCAAATATAATAACTTAAAACACTTGCTGAGTATTTAATAAAACGGTCTTAGATGACAAAAGTGTGGCGGAATACAAGAATCTACATTAAGTTGACGAGGACTACTTTTAATATAATTTTAATAAATACGTTAAACTACAATATAAAATGCTTTAAATATTGTAATGCACCGATATTTATATTAGTATTTTATAAATAATCAATCATTAATTAATAATAGAACTAATAATTTCAGCAACCGGAAGTATTGCCAACTTTTTTTTTTTTGGAAAATCGTATATTGTTAGGTTGGGCAGCATTACTTAAGTCCACCAGTGAGCTGGCTTTCATGTATCAGTAGTGCTCCTTCTATATATAGTATTATTCTAAGATTTTGTAGTTTTTTACTGATTACAATTAAAACAAAAATTTGTTAAATAACTTGATAGGGTCAAATTCTAACAAAAACTGACTCTGGCACACTCATTTTCTTTTTTACTTTATATTGCTTATAGAAGGAGAAGCATTGTAATTAGAGAAAATGTGACAACCACTTTTTTGATAAATTCCTTGTTTCAACTCCTGCAGACCCCCCCCCCCCCAAAAAGGTTTCTACATGTGCGTTTTCTGGGAAACACAGTACAAATTTTGGTTGGCCAAATAACTCACCCAAATTAGATGGAACTTACCACTAAAATAAACTCCTACGATTGAGAGAACTGATAAGATTTTGGGGAAATCTCAACATGGCATCTTAAAATGGATTCAATAAAGCATCTTAGATTAAACATAAATTGATTCTTTAAATCTGCTGATCCATTGGAAATATAAATAACACAAAATTTATTTTTTATATTTGTTTTTATTTAATGTGACCAAAATGTTTACAAAGGACTCCTCATGTAACTATCACACAACTTTCTTATAATTTATTTATTTATACATAATTTTATCAAGTACTTTTAAATAAATAGTAAATTTACTTTCAAGACAAAAACCCTGATCACTTTACTCTGTCTGTACTAAACTTCAAATTTTAGGTTACTTAGTGAAATGCTGATAACGAATCAAAGCAATGTGATTGTTTAACAATTTTTACCAAACACATTTACTTCTTTTTAAGCAAAATTTTAATAAAATAAAAAAATTAAGTAAATAAAGTAAACGATTTTTTGATCTAAAAGACAAGCTTTTTGTTTATTTTTTACTTTAAGTTTGGTGGAAATTTGTCTAGACTAGTTAGAGCGCCTTTTAGATACTTTTAATCAAAAAACTAAGCACTTTAATTAAACTACCACTAAACTTTTTTTTAAATTTCCTTCTACAAATTGTATCGCCCATGATTTTTTCCTCTTAATATTTAAGAAGTTGTACCAATTCATTTGCTTAAATAAGCAGCCTATAATAAAAATAATTTGAAATACTTCTGGAGTGAAAGAGGGTGTTGGCGTAACACTTAGCTGATTTTAAAGGCTCTGTAGTTAAAGAGAGATGTATTTATTATGATCTTCAGTTCTTAGCAAAATGAACTAATGAATAAGGTATTTTAATTTTATTTCAGTACATTTTGTTGGCCAACAAAGTTAGAAATTTGGGCACTAAAATGGGACCCATATTTTAGACTACAAAATAATTGTAATTTTATTAGTGCCTTTGTTTTAGTTCCTTTCATGTTAAAAGAAGGATAAAAAGAATTATGATTTAGAATTTTGTTAATTACCTGTGAACAGGATATATTTTAGTATATGTACCTCCCTTAGTAGAGGAAGAAAGAATTAAGGTAAACAATAGACTTTATCTGATATTCCATATTAATGATATGCCTTGTAATCCACTTTTAAAAAGCGATATATCAACATTTTGAGTTCAGTACAGACTCTTACAAACTAAACTATAACCTTCTGCATTAACATATTACAATAATAAAATAGAAGAAAAGAATTAAAAAAAAAACAATTAAAATAAATATTTCCTGTGCTTTAAAATAATTAACATATTGGCACTCTATTAGCCTGTCTAGGGATTGACCAAGAAGTTATAAGTTGGACAAAATGTAAAAACTTGCCATATGAACGATTATTCAAGTCATAAAATACCATTTGTTTCTATGATAAGAAAATCGTTTATTATCAGAAATTAAGGGTGTAATACATAAGATAATTAATACATATAATAGATAGTAATACAAAAGATAAATATCTTTTGATATAATTTAAAATATAGAACAGAGTTCAAATTGAGCACTCTTTTTCTAGATATTTTTAGTGGATGTCATAGCTATTTTTTCAGCTTAGCCCGAGGTAAAAATATATCTCATTATAGAGATTAATTATTATAAAATTAAGATAATCGTTGGGTAATACAAGTATAGAAAGAGCATACCTTGTGCAATGCACTGATAAAAAAGATGTAGGCCGGGAGACTAGTTAGTACCCACTTAACAAATCATTTTTATGAGATATTTAGCATATCATAGAGCAATGTTAAGGAAACTATTAGATTTACTTCAATCAAAATTTATAAATACTAAAATAACTGAATCTTTGTTTAGATTTGTTTAAAATATTATATTTTTATGTAGTATAATTGTTGATAGTTAGAATCGTTTTCTTTATAATCCTTTTTGTAAGTCCCACACGGTCTCACAAATATGAATAGAGGTGAAATACTATAAAAAAATTTAAAATGTGAAATTTTAGTTTGCTGGAGACCTTGCAATCATGGTAGCAACAGGTGTCCAGTCGAACTTCTCTTTTATCTGGAGTGCTCCTTCTATCCTAGTATTATTCTAAGAAAATTATTAAACAAGACAGGATTTATAATTAAATTTGATTTGCTTAAAACACAGTATCTTTGTATCAAGTAACTTGGTCGCCTTCTAGTTAAAGTCATCAGACACAAAACTAATTGAGTTCCAATTTATTTATAGTAGTGAAAGAAAAAAGTGGTTACTTTCAAGAATTAGTATACAATAAATATATCTGTCTTTTTTGCTTTATTTAATTTTAAAATATTATTACTTAACATCTTGATTTTTTTTTTATAACCAAAATAAAAAAAATAAACTTAAAACAAATTTACATCGTTAAAATTTTTAAAATAGGAATGTTCTTTTTTTTACAGTAGAAAAAATATTTGTATCTTTCTTTATAAAACTTAAACAAATTAAGAAATGTCTATCAAAGTGGCTTGACTGTAAACTTTTGTTTTATTCCTAAGTTATCTTTAGATGTACAGTTTATGACTTCAAAAATAAAACAATAATTGCTTATTAATGTCAGGTTAAGGTTCCCATACATCAAATAGGAAACATTAGCTCATTTCTCTTTGCGAAGTCTGAATCGGGGTCTGAAATATTTTTGGGATTATTAAATATTGAAAAAATTAGTGACATAAAACCCTTGGCAGCTAACATCGTCTTCGGCAGACGTCCTTCATTGGTGTGCCAAACATCGACCCCTCTGATATTTTGCTCCTACATGTTCTGGCTGACTACAGGTCTGACACTTTGTCATGTTTAAAACAGTGTTACCAGAAATAAAACTTCTTTACAGCCTTATAAAATAAACAGTATGTGCATAAACAGTAATAATGCATTATCTTAGCCAATAAAATTTCAATTTACTAACTTTTTGATAGTCATTCAGTTAAATAAAAAATGTGAAAACATAGTTTCATATCATGAAAGTAATAGAAGTTGAAATAAATTTGAACTATCCATCCTGTCAATGTTTTATTTAATATTTATTTCCCAATATTATTTTTTTACAAATTTTATCATATTAAAATAAATTATTTAACAGGTATTTTAATGCATTTTATAATTTATAAAACTTAAGGTAGTAAAAAAAAATTTACTGCTAAAATAAAATTGTATTGGAAAAAAAATTAAAAAACTAAGATCATGTATGTCAGACACATGAGTATGATTGGTTATTTAGTAATGATTAATTCGGTTTTAATTGACCGTTCATGCCTTTATATTCAACTCTTGTGTAATTAATATTGACATAGGATGTTAATTTATACAGTAATACTGATTATTTGATAAAAATTAAATTTAAAACACTAATAAATAAAAACCTGCTTCAGTTTAAACTAAAGTTTGATAAATAAATAATTTGATTATTTATTTATTAAGACTTATTGTCATTAAGTAAAAAATAAATAAAAATAATTTTGATGAAAATTAGTAAGTAAAAGTTATAAGATTTTAAGCTAAGAAATTCAAGATATATTTTTTTGTAAAAACACCAAAATTATAGCTTTGCTGAGTCTAGTATTTTCAGTTATATTAGTATATTTTTTTAAAGGAATTTAAAAAGTTTTAGAATTAAGAAGTTTAAAATTTAAATCCAAAAGGTTATTTTACCAAATTTGATACAATCAGTACAAAATGTTAATAGAGAATTTTACTAGTCCTCATAGTAAAAATAAGATCCAAAATTTTATTACTTCTGGTTATATTTACAAAAAATGTAATTGTCATTTCTTAACTTATAAACTTTTCAAAGTAAAATTTATAAAAATAAAAATTGTTTTCTGCCCTTATAAAAATAGATAAAAAGTTTTTAAAAATATTTACACGGTGAATTATTTACAAGGTATAGTGAAGTCAAAACCATGATGAACTTGACGTATTACCAATTTCTGATTGATCAAATCATGGCTCTGAGCCGACTACATTATAAGGGATGGAATTATTAGTATGATAATTATTTTATACTCAGTATAAAAATATACAAGTGGATATCATTATGTCAGAACCTGGACAAAACAAAAGGGGCAAACCAAGAAGTTTAAGAATCCGAGAAACAGTTTTGATTGACCAAAAAAAATATTTTAGAGTTCTAATTTTGTTGGAGAAATAAATACCATCAGTTCTTAGAAAAAAGTTTAGTATCGGTATAGGGAACAATAAATTGTACGTTATAATTTTTTTTTGGGTCAAAAAACTTATCCTTATTCTTTTTTAGGAAATTACTAATTAGTTATTGACCAATAATTGTTTACTTCTTACAACTGCTATGCTTATTAACTTCAGGCTTAGTAAACACTAGTTACGTTAAAAGTATATCTAGTAGTTTATGGTGTCCTTGCCACAAATTATTGGTAGGAAGCGATCTCCTAGAGGTCTCTCACAATCTGGTGTTGAAAACTACTAGATATACCTTATTTCTATTTGTTTTATTCCAGGATATGACGTATTGATATTTATATGCTAAATATAATTAATAAGGTGGATTTTTAAAATATAAAAAATATTACTAATCTAAAAAGCTCGGGGCATGCCATCGATTCTCACACATATCAAATAGAACATGTGCTATTGTTCTTGAAGATTCAACTCCACTCAGTGCCACATTTGCTAAATGTGGTTCAAAGCGTGACATATGGTTCCGACCGTTGGTTGAAAATATAATTAAGTTACGAAGAATTAACGCTGATGTCAGTCGGATACTTTTTGTAACGGGACCTTCATTTTCATCTTGAAGTTCCTTAGGGTTGACATAATCGGATGCGTGGCGGTTAATAGCAAGCATAGCTGCATTAGGAGCATAGCCAGGGTGAGGCATGCTCTGCACAGGCTGCGGAGGAGGCTCTTGGGGTTGTTTACCAGCTGCCAATAATTGTTTACTTCTTTCAGCTGATATCCTCATTACTTCAGGATTACAATGTCGATTATATAAATGAGTCATGTGTGAAAATCTTTTGCGTTTCATTGTATCGCATCGTTGCCACAAACACTGTATATCCTTAGGAGTTTCAGGACAATGAGTCTCACAAGCATGAATGTAGCATTCACCAGGAGTTTTGAAACTTCTCATACAGCCTCTCCATTCGCACAAATATTTACCCTTCTCCATCTGTTGTTTGAGTGTCTGAAGGTTAACAGATGATGTAGGAGTTTGCTGGATCTGTGAAGTCGCAGCTACCGTAGGACTGGAAGTGGTCGAAGTCACTGCCATAGCTACTGAGGTAGTTGCTGAAGTAACAACAGGAACACTGGAGGAAACTTTGATTTCAGATTTAGAAGCCACAGGTTGTTGCTGTAAAACCACAGTCTGTTGCCCAGATGATTGAACTATTGTAGGTTGATGATGGATGGTAGAGGTTTGAACCACTGATGTCTGCACTGATTGTGGCTGCTGAACAACCGTTTGCTGTTGCAAAACTGTTTTCTGAGGAGAATGAATATTCCCTTGTACTTGAATAGTTTTAGTCAAATTTTGTCTCATGATGGCTTGTTGTAGGAGAGATGTCTGTGAAGTACTGCTGGTACCTTTAGGCCTTAGAACAGTACTCTGAGCTTGAGATGTAGCGATCAAAGGAGGGGGATTACCAGTCTGGACCAAAACTTTTTGCTGTGCATTCCCACCACTCACATTTTGGGGCTGTAGAAAAATGATAGTTTTTGCTCCACCCATTCCTTGTTGTTGAGTTTGAGCTAATAGAACAGTTTGACCCTGCCCCTGTACAAGAGTTGTCTGAGGTTGAGCCACAATATAATGTTGACCTCCCACAATAACACTCTGGGCTATTTGAGAGCCAGCCGTTGTTAGCAGTATTTGTCTTGTTTGTTGACCAACTCCTGATACAGTAACAACTTGCTGTTGCTGAGTTGCTTGAGTTTGCTGCACAGGTTTAGCAATTTCTTCAACAGGTTCATCTTCCAAAGCATCAGCTGCTAGTGCTGCATAGAGATTTGCAGCTGATGAAGAAACATTACCTTCCTCTGGGGTCTCTTCTTTTAAAAGAGATCCGCCATTTATCTTAGGTTTCTTAATTTCACACTCGACCAACTCATCACCGGGTCTTTTCAAATTAGATTCTTGTTTTACAATAAATGTATTAGCGTCAACGATGTTATTAATAGTATCAACAATGTTAGGTTTCTCTTTTTCAGGTCCTGGTACGAGTTCTAAACCCTTTTCTCCTATTCTCAAAGAGCAGTTAGTTAATGGTGGTTCAGTTTTATCCATATTTTTCTCTAAAAGATCAGCCAACATTAATTTTTTGGGTGCAGAATCTTTGCTATTGCTATCTTCCGTGTCTGAAGCCCTCGAGGATAGTCCATTCATCAAGAAACTGTCACTACTGTTTTCATTTGATGGAGGTTCAACTTTCATTTCTGTTTTTACATCAGGATGAATGACAGGAATTAAATTAGGAACTGTGTTTCCAGTGTATTCATGATCCAAAAGGGATGGAGTAGCTTTAATACAGCTGGTAGCAGCAGACGGAGTCACTGACTGAGAAGTATCTTCAGAAGTACTAGAAACTTCTGTTTCCATTTCTACTTCTTTTTTCATTATTACTTTTATATCATTTAGCAACTGAGCACCATTAATCTTTTCTTCTCTAAGTTCAGAGGTTTGAGGAGTAGCAATAGTTGGCAGTTTTTCAATAACTGACACACCTGTAGAAGTCGGTGGAGGAGACATGGAATGAGCAATAACACTGTTTATGACTGAAGTAGTTGTAGACTGAGGGAGAGATGTAGTTTGGTTGGAAGAAGGTTGAGCAGCAGCTTGGCTAGGAGAGGAAGTAACAATGCATCTCCCATCTTGGCCCTGTTGCAAAATGATTTGTCTTTGGATGACCTTGGGTTGCTGTTGGGAGCTGGTAGGCTTCAGAGGTGCACTCAGCTGAGCTTTTAGCAGAGGAGACATTGTTTGATTAACTTGAGCTAGTGGTGCAGGTAAAGCTGCTGGCTCTGCTTTTAATCGTATACCGTCAAAATATTGCTGTGATAATTCTCCAGCAGAGCATGTCACTGGTCCAACATTGCTTCCAAATACTGTGCGAACATATCTAGGGAAATGTAAAGGTGCAATAACCCCTCGTCGACCTATTTTAACACAGTAATCAATGTATTTCTTGTACAACTCTTGCTGTTCAATACGAGATCCTGGATTCAGCTCAAATGTATTTTTAAGCCAAAGAAGTACAAAACGTTCATTCTCTTGTACCACTTGTTGAGGAGATCCACTAGCAGTTGGACTGCTGGTGCTAGCTGCGGCATTTAGTGTAATTCTTGGCTGGGACTGAATAACTTGTGCCTGCTGAGTAGCAGGCTGGCTTTGAGAAGTTTGAACAACTTGAATCTGTCCACTTTGTGCCTGTGTAACTTGGAATTGAGATGGAGAGACTTGAACAGTTTGTACTTGAGGTGAGGAAACTTGATGAGCCTGAACAACTTTGTTAAGAGTTTGTGTTAAATGAATAACTTGACCTTGACTTACTTGGACATGTGTTGTATTTTGAGTAGGGGTTTGAGCTTGAGAAGTTACGACTTGAAGTTGGCCACTGGGAGTTTGGACTACTTGTACTAGTTTTGACGTAGTCGGTGTTCCAGGGTTCATTTGAGTCTGGATAACTTTATTAGGTGACTGAACAACAACCTGAGTTTGACCTTGTGAGCCCTGAGCTAAAACCATCTGAGGTCTGAGAGGTGGAGTTGATAATGTTGATAACTGAGGTGTGCTAGGTGTAGAAACAGTTTGCGGAGTATTAGGAGTACTCTGTTGATTTGGAGCGACACTGCCGTTAGCCATATTACTACCAGCTACTCCTGTCACAGTTTCTACTACTTTCATCTGTATACAAGCTTTAGGACCATAACTCTGAGCTTCTACAGTCACTAGTGAAACTAAAGTATCCAAAACTCCATGTACTCTCAGAATAGCATCACATGCCTTTTCTCCCATAGAGCTAATAGAATAAAGACACTCTAAAGTATAAATTAATAACATTATATCTTGTACTGATAAGAAGGAACAAATTCTAGTGTAAGTCTTACCTTTTAAATATTTTAAAAAGTAATCTTCGTTCTTACTGTTTAAACCAAGTCTGTTCATAACTTCGAGTGAGGATAGTATCTGAGCTCTGTCATTTGAATCAAGCCCTTGAACAGTAAAATCTAAAATTTCAGGCATTAGGGGACAAAGTATGGTTATTTCCTGAGCTATATTACCAAGCATATCCCAACCCATCTGGTGTAAACTATTCCAGTTTGATCCACAGCACAACAACACAAATCTTAAAAATGTCAAATCTTTACTCATTACTGTTACATTTTCTTGTATGAATGTTAAATTTCTCAGTATGCTAGCCACTTGTAAGACTCTCTGTCCAACATATTCTTGAGTCCCTAGAGTTCTACCAATACAAAACAACTCAGCGTCTTCGGGGTCAAAATTTAAAACTTCCTCTTTCTCTTTAGCTTCTATATTTAATTCCTCAGGCAAATCATCTTCGTACTCATTTTCTTGGAATTTATTCTCATCAATTAATCTTACTAATCTACAATCACTGACTATATCATGCCAAAATTTAGTCATAGCATTATATCTACCTTGAGAGTAATGCTGAGATATAACTTGCCTCAAACCAGAATGATTGAAAACAGCAGCGTGAGCAAGTAAATAATGGAGGATGCGGGGATGTTTCTGTAATTTTAGGCTATGTTTACTTTCATGAGATATTAAAGTACACACGTTAATTGCAAAATCTTGTTCATTAGCTAAAGGGCTTAATAAAGATAAAGCCAATTTATCATACTCAGAAGGTTTGTACAAATCAATAGACAAGCCGTTACAATCTCTTAATGAATCGTTAACACTATGCTGCATATGATTGTAGTAATGTGGGAAGGCATTGAGAGATCTCATAGTTAGTTTCCTGTTCCTACTATCTTCTTCATCATCTCCCATACCTCTCTCCTCAATCTCACCAAAGAAATAAACTTCTTCGTAACGATCTAAATATCTCAGGTAAATTTGCTTGACCGCAACCGAACTGTTGACGCAGTTCTTAGGTAGTTTTAAATCGTCCAGAATTTTATCCCAGTCATTTTTGCTATTGACTTTGACCCAACCACCTTCAGAAGTGACTAAATTATAAAGTTGGTGCAAGTCGACCCATCTACCACTTATTTTAGGGCCCTCACGGAAAGGTGTACCTCTTTTCTCATGAAATTCCTGGAGATCTCGTAAAAACGAATCCCGCTCTTTATCGTATTGAATAGAATCCTCTAAAGTAGTTATTTCATTCATTTTAAACGATGCTTAAACTTTTTAGGCACTTAAGAGACAAAAAACTATAATATGATGCTGAAGCTACCTCACACTGACCTTACGCATTATATTATCAGTTTTAATTTCACATTTACTAATTTTTACATTATTTAAAGTGTGAATTGTATTAATAAACATTTAAAACTTTAATGAACAAACAATTTAAAGCAAAAAAACTTATTTGTTCAGCATCTTAAAGCAAAGAACGCGGTGTATCACTAGCGACCCGATAAAGCTTGGCATAACTTGTTTTTTCATCGTTCTTCGCAACTTTAACTCACTTGCCAAGTAAAATTGAAATAATTAAAACAACTAGAAACACAGATTTAAAATAAAATTAATTTAAATTGATCAAATAATGAAACGAACAATCGCGAGACGAATTTTAGTGAAACCACAACAGAAAAAAAGAAATGGCTTTTGTTTGAACGCGGAGGTTAAAGTTTGGAATTTTATAACCTAGGTTCGTTTAAGACGGATGTAACACAACTCGTTAAAAATGATGTGCGGGTTTAGCATACTTCACTAAATCTTCCTATAGTTACATTCTTGTATGTTATGTATAGTATATTGTTACTTTAAAGGCCCTTATGGCCTTAATGTTAAAGTGTCTCTAAACCCAATAATAATAATAATAATTATTACTTTTCCTTATTTATGCCGTAGCTATGTAGGAAAAGCATTGGTTTTACAAAAAAATCCGAAACCGGGATGTCACCAGTCAGCTGAATTATTCTTAGCACTAAGAATTTTAATCATTTTAACCAATGGTTAAAAACCACTTGGTTTTTACAAAGTTGTCTGTCTGTGTGGGTGTCTGTTACCATCGTAGCTGCTAGTGTATTTATACTAGAGAGTTGGAACTTTAAACAAAAATCAATCTATAGGAGTGGTTTGTGCTATCCAGAAAATAATAGACATAAACCTGCAATAATGACTTAGCAAAAATTTAAAAAAATTATAAAACGCTGAAAAATGTTGCGATCAATTTGAGATTCATCATGCATGTGGCTATGTATAAGAATTACATATGTGCCAAGTTTCATCTCGTTATCAGCATTAGTTCAATCGTTATCAAATGACTTGTATACGTTTTTTAAAAAATTGTAAAAAAATCTGAAAATAATCCAATTAAATTGAAATGTGATACAAGTGTGTATCTTTACGTAATTAATTAGTTCACCAATTTTTGTTTCAATACGACAAGTATATCCATAATTTTTGTGGGTTCATAAAAATGAATGAAACTGATGTATTTACTATAAATACGGATGTGTTGCAGTATAAATTCAACAACATTTATATTTTTAGGACGGGCAAAGCGAATCCAATGTAGGGAGAATGACCGTAGTGAATACCCTGTACCCAATTTTTTTTATTATACGTTAGTCAGTGTTCTCATAAATTGCAATGTAAAAGATTATTTTATGCTTTTTATTAGTTTGAATTATTTAAGAATTAATCGATAGCAGTTCACTTCAAAATAATATCATTACAAAAAATATCATTACTATAATGTAATTTATTTATGTTTTTTTTTGTTTTAGATGGATTTCATAATACCTATCCTAACTGAAGGGTACATGGAACAGTTGTGTAACGCCATGAACCCTCATCTGAGTAACTCCTTGGACGAGCGCTATATCAGATACATACACGATCTTATGTCTAAATACTACACTGATAATAACTGTCAAAACGACAAGCTAAGATGTGTCGTGCCGAGACAGTCCAGCCATCAAATACTCAGTCATCAGCATTTTAAACTAGATCCTGTCTTTAGAATATTTAGTTATGACGATAATGATGAAATCAAAGGGCTTTGTGAAAGAGTCGCAGTTGCTAAAAGATCTCACCATTTTAGATAAATTTTATTTTGCTGTTTGTAATATGAGGTCTCGAGAATTCTATTGTGATTAGAGTAATAAGTAGCATTCTCTTATTGCAGGGTTACAAAAAAACAGCAATAAATGGTATTGTAATGTATTGTACTCAAAAATTAGAGCCCTGCTGACCCCCCTTTTTATTTGGGTGTAACCTGCCCTATTTCTTTGTGTAAAAATTCCTTATCCGAGTTAATGAAACTTGAATAATATTGACAAATTTGAAGAATTAAAGTTAGAATATGACATTAAATAATTTAAAGAATGGATTATTTGAACCATAATCAAGGACATATGCAGAATAAATAGAATCAAATAGCTTACAAATAACACGGATTTCAATTACGCTGAAATATAGGGTCGGATAATATGTATACATAGGAGATGGATAATATCCTCATGAATTGACAAAAGGTATCACACTGTTAAGATAATTTACTCTTCACAGATTTTGCTATAATAGTTGGATTATTAGATTGTGGACCGCGTATATAGGGACTAGGTTTCGGGAACCACACTTTGTGTAACCCTGTTTTATTGGGTGAAAGAATTACATATTTAAGCCTCTTTGCGTACATTGCTCTTTTGCTGAGGTTCAAATTAACTTCGCAAATCTAAGGTGGCTCCCATTTTTTTCTTATAAATTACTCCTATATTACCTGCATTGAAGAATAGATAAATGTGGGTAATTCATGTTTTGCTCTTAATATTTGAGTCTTAGCAGGATGACACTAATTTTCTGCATTAAAAATGTATTAAGTTTTCACATAGAAATGGTCCAGAAGGTATAAAGAACTCCCTAATTTTTTCCAGACAAAAGGTATTTGATTCAAATAAATTTCTGGGCAAACTTGTATTTATTTTTCTGTATTGTGGTCTAAATAACATCTTTTGATTTCTGCCTCTGATTTTGCTTGGATTCGAGGTGTATTAAAATATTAACTTTTTTAGACTTCTACTTATTTGAGATCCAAAAGGACCATTTTTATAATCCGTCCTCCTACAGCATGACTTTTTATATTACCAATATTGGTCAACACAAGGCAATTTACTCTAATTTTAGTCCCAAATTCTACAGTTTGATGATTTATTATGATTTAACCTAAATTTAAATAAATAATTAGTATGAACCACATTGTATCATGGACCTTGACTTATAGATGATTGATTATCTATCGTCTGTCTAAATTTATCTGTTATAGGATCTTGTATTTATATAATTTATTGTTTTACTATTTGTGTCTGATAGTTTTGCTACAAGATTGCCAAAACTTGGCCTGTTGACATCACATCAATTAATTTAATCAACATTTTACATCAAATTCAGTTAATAGGACCAATAGATAATACTGATTATGAGCTATCAGTCTGGATACATTCTTTTAATAAACTCCTAAAAATTTTAAGATTAGATATTAAAATGTGAAGTGGAAGTTGGGTCAAATTAAATAACCCTTCTAATTAATAAATTGAAACAAACTCTGTCATGTATGAAACTAAAATTTCCTCTCTTGTATTTCTTAAATTCAAAGAAAAAAGGCCAAGCAGAATCGATCTCCCCTCACTCCCCCTCTTCCACTTCTGGACTACAATTGTAATTTTTTGATTAAAATTTTTTTAAAAAGCACTTGTTAGTCTTTTAATATATTGTTTTTAAAGTTAAATGTGTGTAAATATTTCTAATTTTGTTCAATTATTTTTTTTAGAATTTTACTAAAAAAAATCTGGAATGCTCTAATTAGTTTTATTATTAAGTGATTCGTCATAATTATTATTATTATTATATCAGGGTAAACCCTGTGGTACCACTTAAATACCATATAAAACGAATATATCGCTCCTACCGTACTATTAAATTCACTACCGTTACACTCAAAGTGCTATCTAAATATGGAAATAAGTTAAATTATTATAAAATAATCTTAATAATCTAAGAGCATTAGCCTGGATATGGAGCTCAGACCTCTGTCGTGTAAAAGGTCAGTATATATAAATATTGACACTCAAACGACCTCTAAGCTTCCATCATAATTTTCTTAAAAGTAATTAGATGTTCATTTATAAAAACTTTTTGGTGCTCTTAATTTATTTATATTACCAATTTATTGTATTTAAATATTATAAACTTATTCTAGGGTTTAAATTATGGATTTAAAAATTATATTTTATGAACTATTTATTGTGTTAAATATCTTGTAATTTATACGTTTTGTGTCATTGTAATTTTATTATGAACACTCTCAATATTAATTAATTAATAATGTGTTTTTCTACAAATAATTTATTATAAATTAACTAAATATAGTAGTAATAGTTCATTTTCATTTTTCTATTTAAGCTAGAAAATTATGAAGTTTAAAAGGATGAAAGTCATAAAGCTTCCTCAAGGAGGTGGAGGTCTTATTGTTTCATTAATTAGGTCTTAAGACTTCCTTAAGTAGGACTTAATACTTTCAAGTATGGAGTATACTTTACCTTAAGTATGACTTAATACTTCCTTAAGTAGGACTTAATACTTCCTTAAGTAGGACTGAATACTTCCTTTATATATCTTAAGTAGGGTGTGAATTCTAAGCTTGTTTTAGGACCCCTTAAGGCTTTCATATGGGATTCATTTGGTTTTCTTAATGTATCTTAAATAGGTATAAATTTAAAGCTTGTTTTAGGAACCCTTATAGGATATTTTTAGGTTCTCTTAATATATTTTAAATAGGGTATAAATTTGAAGCTTGTTTTAGGAACCCTTATGGGATATTTTTTAGGTTCTCTTAATATATTTTAAATAGGGTATAAATTTGAAGCTTGTTTTAGGAACCCTTATGGGATATTTTTTAGGTTCTCTTAATATATTTTAAACAGGGTTTTTTTTAAACTTGTTTTAGGAACCCTTAGGGATTCTTAAAGACTTACGTAAAATTATTTTAAATGTTGTTCTCAAAATCAAATCAGCATGAGTATTATATTTCATTTTATATTTTATTATTTTACTTAAATGTTTAATTTTTAAACATTAAACAATGTTAATTTAAACATTAAATTAAATGTTCATTTTTTTAAACATTAAACAATGTTTTTCTTTAAACAAATTCTTTATTGGCAAAAGTGTAGAGTGTTTATTTTGTGTAAACCTTTAAACAATGTTAATTTAAACATGAAATTTAATGTTTAAGTGAAATGTTAGTCTTGAATAAAATTTACTGTTGTAAATCATGTTTTTATTTATTACTCTCTTGGACTTATTGTTGTGTTTTAATTTTTTATCTCGTCTTTTTACATTTGAACAAATAATTAGTGACAACATTTATTCATAATCCTCTGAGGTGATTCGTATTTCCTGATTATGCATTCGTATTTATTTTACTTTTTGACCCTGTTGTGTGTTAAAAAAATTAATAAAAAAATGTATATAAAATGTAACCTTTTACATAAAAAATAAATTGAATATTTTACATTTAAGCCAGCTCATTGAACCAGACTTTTACACAGTTGGGGAGCTCTCATTTGTTCACTTTGAGCATTAAAATCCGTTAGTGTTTTTTGTTATTAAAGTCAAAAAAATCTGGAGTGTTGGTCCACAAGCTATGTGAATTTTCTTTGAAATGCCCACTTTCTTGCTTATTAATTTTGATATCCTATGTTGCTTATGTTTTGGTATATGTTAAATTACCTAAGTAGAAGTTTCATAACTTGTTTTTAATTTTTTTTATTTTTAATATAAAAAGAGCATATTTATACCATAAAATTACACTGTATAGTACAGCATTATTTGCTCTCAATTCAAGCTCAATTTATGTTTATTTTTAGCATATTTTCTTTTCAAAATTCGAAAAAATTAAATAACAAGTTGTGTCCCTACTGCTAAGGTTATTAAATAAGAATTGATAAGCAAGAAAACTGGTATTTCAAAGAAAATTCACCCAGCTGGCAGACCTCTGTGCCAGAATTATTTTGAACCATTTCCCTTTCCTTTTGAACCAATTATCACTTTGGGGCTGTATATATATATATATATATATATATATATATATATATATATATATATATATATATATATATATATATATATAAACACACACACAAATATATATATATAATATATATATATATATATATATTATATATATATATATATATGTGTGTGTGTGTGTGTGTGTGTGTGTGTATGTATGTATGTATGAGTATTAATATTAGTTGGAGTGGTAAAACCACAAAGATAATATTTCCTGTACGTTTGGTCTGTCGTCTAATTCTCTATAGTTCTGATTTTTATGTTTATCATGTTTCATGTTATTCTAGAAATTTATCAAAAAGCACACATTCGTGAGTTGTTGCATGATTAGTTATACAAATAATTACATTATTTTATATACTGTCACCAGGTTCCACAACAATGAGGGGAAATGTATGGCATTTGCCAACCTTGAAATTATTTTGCCATTGCTGGCCCAGCAATGCTAACCATGTTAGGTTTAATAATTAAAAAAAACAGAATTACATCTAATGTAAAAGTTTATATCGCTTCTCCTAGGCTAGGATTATCTTGAGGAGATTAAAAGTATTACATAAGATCTCTTAGTATTAAATAAGTATATTTACCTTTTATGCATGTACTGTTCAAAGTCAAGTTTTTTCTCTTCATCACTTAGCTTGCCGACTCCCTCTACAAGATGATCAAATACGTCCAAGAATGGTTTACCTAAGTCAATAATTTTTCCTCCTGGTCTTACTAAAACTTGCTTCTCGTAGTCCCCTGAGCTGCCGACTATGCCGAGAGAATTTCCTAATTCATACACTATGTTCCCTTCCTGACCATGGATCCAGTGAGCTCCTAAATCTACTCCTCCTAGCCCTTCTCCTAGAAAATAATTTATAACAATCAAGTTAATAAAGAAATATTTTTAGTATGAACTGTTAATCTTATCTATCTGTTCGAACAAATCTAGAATATACTTCTTAAACAGATAAGTCTGTTTAAGAAGTCTGTGGCGACTCATTTAAGCAACAAGTTAAAAAGCTTCAATAGCAAAAAGCCTATTATTCTATAGATAAATTCTGAGAGGATCAGATTTAATTATTTTTAGTTTTAAGAATTGACGCTGTTAGTCTATTGTATATTGCAACAGTAAGAACTATTATTATCATTACTATAGTATAAGTTAGTTCATTTGTACAATTTACATAACATTTTTGAAATAATAAGACAAAATATTAAATATATAAAATGTAGTTTGGATTGTATTGTTTATTAATACATATTTTCTTATTATAGTTATACTTTTCTTATTTATAGTATTACACTTATTATATATAGTTTCTTATTCCCTATCTTTTTCAAGGAATTCTTTAGAATCCTCAAAGTTTAAAAAAAAAACAGTTACAAACATTAAAATTCCTCGTTACCCAAGAATTTTTATTAAACCAATCTTTCAATTAGGTAGGTCATAGTTTAAGATTTTTAACCTCAAAATAACACTAGAGGTTTTTCAGTATAAATAGTGTGTTACCTATGTCTACGTAGTTGACTCTGCCTCCAATCCTATCCATTGCCTCCAATACCGTAACATCTTTGATTCCTTTTTTAAGAAGTCTATTTGCAGCTCCTAAACCGGAAACTCCTGCACCAACTATCACTATTTTAGGACCACTTCCATTTTCCTAGTTAACAAATTTATAAAAAGGGTTTCTTAAAACATTGAATTGTATCAATCTTAGAAATATTTTAGCTGGATTGCAGGAGAGATGAGAACAAATTTTCAATCATTAACCCCTGCAGTGAGTGTGAACACTTCTCCTTAATGGTTCATGTCTAAAAAATTCAATATTCATTATATTCAAGTATGACATTATATGTCAATTATAAAAAGCTGGACTATCTGGTAAGTATTTGAAATGTTTTTACAACAGATGGAATAATAGAAGTAGGGAAGAAGAAACAGCAACTACGACTGTTTCTTAATAAATAGTCCTGTTTATTATTAAAAAATATATAAAATTAATTATATGAAAAAAATGTTTACAAAAAAATAATGCAGCTGTCCAAAATAGTTAATATTTTAGTTGAATGTTGACTATACCAAAATAGTCAAGATTCCTAAACAGCAATCTACAAAAGTGTTGAGATTTGAGTTGAATATCGGATATTTTTCAAAATAGTCAAGAGTCCTGTCTTTTGTATAAAACTTTATTTTATCACTTTATTCTGAGCCCATTAATATTATTTTTAAAATCTAATCAGTTAATATGTTTTAAATTATATTTTTTGTACTTATAGTGTAATATTATTACTTATTATTATTAATAGTAATTATTATATTAATATTATTATTTAATTGTATTAAATGGTTTTAATATCTTACTTCACGTGGTTTTATTATCTTGTATTCCACAAACGTCATTTAAAAAAAAACTACATATAGATTTATAGTAAAATTTTACATATTTTGTTCTCAAAATCACTATACCTGATCTGATGGTACAGGAGTTGCATTCAAGATTTTGACAAACAAAATCATGGAGATTAAAGATGTTAGGAAATATTTTATGGTACCCATTTTGCACCTGACAATCATCAAATCAGAATTCAAACTAAATTTAAATTTGATTTTTGGAACTCAAAAATGAATTTGGTTTACCTTGAGCCAAATTCGTAACGATAACCCCGCGCCCGCCATTTATCCCCACCCATTCAATCAGTGTTTACAAAAAAAGTTTAAAAGTCCATCAAAATCCACGTGTTTTATTATTATTATACACCATATTATTAATCATGTTTAATTTAAATCAATTATATTTGTTTAATTTCACATTGTTTAAGGTGAAACCATAAGTAAAAAAATTATATTTTAAAAAGTCACATTTTCTTAAGTTGGCTAAACTGTTAAAAAAGTTTTATGAGGTTATCCTTTGTCATAACAAAAGGTTACTTAATTAGCAATTTTTCGAAAATTTCTTTTGCTTTGCACTCAGTGAAATATTAGATTGAAATTTATTATTGTTGAGAATTCGTTGGAAAAGTGGTTTTGAGAGATTTATTTACATAAAAAGAACATTTTCAGTGTTTAGGATTGTTACTTATGAAATCTTTTGCTAAACTGTGTCATTTATAAGATGAATTATGTTTTTGCTTATATTATTCTGTTTTTTAATAAACATAAGTTCTCAAGATAATGAAATAATAGATGATAATTCTCAGAAAGGACCAGACATTAATACTAATTCTGTCGACTCATTGCAGGTAAAGAAATCCGATGAAGAAACTCATTGTTTACAAACAAAGCAATGTGAAGATCTGGAATATCCGTGTATTAAATGTGAAATGAATGCTACTTGTATCTATGGCGCGCCTACTGTTGCTACCTGTACACCTAAATATAAAAAATGTGTTTATAATATAAACAATATAAATAAGAAACTTGAAAAGACAACAGTTTGTCAATACTGTTTTTTAACTGATGAGTCAGAGCATGACTGTGAGAAAAAAGCAAATTGTAACGCTGTTTCTTCTCCTAAAAGTTACTACAGAACAAACTGTACAGTTAAAAATCATGTTATTTGTCTAGGAAATCGAACATTTTTGAAAAAATTGCCATGTAATTGGACGGGTGGTATTCGCTGGTCATCTGCCCTACTCTTGAGCTTAACCTTAGGAGGGTTTGGTGCTGACAGGTTTTATCTGGGGTACTGGCAGGAAGGAATAGGCAAATTATTTAGCTTTGGGGGTTTAGGTGTTTGGACTATTATTGATTTTGTGCTCATTGCTGTTCAGTATTTGGGCCCTGCTGACGGATCATTGTATTTGTAACTGTGTTAAAAAAAACTGTACAAAAGTAGGACTTACAAATGAAAGTAATAATTTGTTCACACGCTAGGTTTGGCAAAGGAGTTTCATGTGAACAGAATTGAACCCTGTGTTCGAACTCTATAGTTTTTTTTAACATTGGGTTTGAACCCTCTGCCAAACCCTGTGTGTGAATGAAGCATATAAATTATTAACTGATTTATGGATAATTCTTACAAAAGTCTATTGGAATCAAAGAGTGTAGTTAAAATAGTAATCCTGGCTTATGATACAGCTTAGAGGCTAGCAAACAAATGGGCATAACTTTAACCCTAGACTGCTCATCTATAAAAACATCCTTTATCATCTCAATATATTTGACCATCATTGTCAAAAGTTATTAAATGCACTTTTTTGCTAAAAATTACTTATGGTTCGCGCTTTCAGAAGTCACACCTGTGACTTGGGTTCCTGTACAGAAAATCACTTCCCTAGTTCATGTTCTTTAAAGCCTATTAACACCCCTGGCCCGCGCATTAATCTTAACTTTTTAACACACTGTTCATGATCTCTTTTTTTTATGCGCTGTAAAAACTTTTATAGTTTATGAATCTTAATACTTCATAGTAAATTAGATATTTATGTATTGCACATAATTAAATTATAATTATATTATATTGGTTATACTTTATTATTATCAGGTTGTAAAAATGCTTAGTCTTGACTCATATCAATCGAGATATGAGTCAAGATTCAGAGATTATATTCAGATAAGATTCAGAAGATATATCAAAGATTCAGGAAACTTTGATAAAGTTATTTATTAGAGAGCAAAATTAAAGATTTTTAATTGAAAAGAGAGAGTCAAAGAATGATAAAAATCAACTTTATATATTTGGGTCATGTTTTAAAAATGTTTAGTCATGACTCATATTGTTGAATCCAGAAAACCTTTACAAAGTCATTCATTATCATTAAAGAGCAAAACTAAAGAGTTTTAATTTAAACAATAGAGTTTAAGGCAGAATAAACATATAAATCCTGTGCATGAATACTTATCATTTGTTCTTATTGCAAAAAAACAATTTGATGAGAATTCTCGTCTTTGGTTCATAAGACATAAAAACAATTTGTGACCGAGAATGATTAGCTGGCATATTGGGGGAAGGTAGCAAAACTATCATTATGGACAATACCCCCACTTTTCAAAACCAAGTAGGTCAAATTGACATAGATTATTGTATTGTGTAGGGTTAGGCCAACAAAAGCAAATGGATTTGAACCTAGATTCAAAGCCCTGAAATATCTATGCATAAAAACCTAGTAATAGTTAATTTTGAAAAATAAAGTTAACTTTAATTAAAAAAAATGTTTAGTGTAAGTTATAGAGATGGAAATAAATATAATTATTAAGTGAAGTTTTCTGTTCCTAATTATTGTTTTGAAATTATGTGTTTGGCCCAACCATTGGGCCAGGTGTGTGAGCCTTCTATGTAAATATACTTATAATTTATGAAGTCAACATTTTTTATTTATGAAAATAAAATGTTTTTTTTTTTATAATTAAACCATTTTTTTCTTCTTGAGTGCCCTATCCTGTTTTTTTTAAAACTTTGTACATGTCTTCCCGCTAATTTATTTATTGAATATTATGCATGTTCGTATGAGGGAAGTGGAGGATTGATTTTTATTTCGAAACAGCTAAAACTGTCAAAAGTCAGGTGCGATCTAGCCTAAATTCTTGGGAGGAGAGATTATTGGTGCTGGTGCCTTGTTGAGGATGTTGAAAAAATGGTGGAATCTATAGTATAGCACATGGTTATAATTGGTTGACTGCGGAGAAAATAGTGTTGAGGAACCAATGGGGTTGGCTTGATATAAAACTTTGGACGTAGTTTTATATTTAACTCATAGAGGAATGTATAGTACTATACTGTATAGTGATCCAACTAATCATTGGCTCCCTCACATTATTTTTGAAAACATGTACAATGTACACTATTCATTTGATACAAATTAAAAACTAATGATAATAATGAGATGAAACTTGGCAGATATGTTAGTTTTATACATGTCTGCGAAATCTCAAATTGATCATAACAATTTTCTTTTATGATTATTTGAAATTTTTGCGAGTTTATGACGTCAAAAATAATATAATATAACAGACACAAACATACAAAGTTTGTAAAATCCACAAGGTCTATTGGGGGTCTTTCAAACGGATACTTCCCAGTTTCAAATTTTTGGCAAACACAACACTTTTCCTACATACCTACGATATAAATGAGGAAACGTAAAAATGGATTAAAGTAAATTACACTTATTATAAATAAAAGATTTAGCCAAACAAAACGTTCATTTTTTACATAAACAGAGTCTGCTTTTGATTGCTCGATCATCATCAGTGCCTCTAGATCACCATCATAGATCACCCAACAAACATAGAAGAAAGAATAACCAACTAAGTATTACAATAAAGAAAATCTAAAATTAGTACTAGAATAAAAATATTAACGTAGTTATAAAAAGTTAATAACATAAAAAAAGTACATAAACGTTTTGAAGGTAAAAAGGTTAATTCTTTATTTATTTATTTATTAAAAATAAATAAAATGGAATAAAACAAAGAAAATAGAATTACCGATGAGATGCCATGTAGACGCCTCAATCAGACCCTCTAGACAGAGTCATGTATCGGACTGGTGGGCTGATACAATCGAGTTGAAATTTGGTACAAGTGTATATTATTACGTAATATATAAATGCACCAAGTTTCGTTTGAATACGATAAGTACATCCATGAGTTTTGTTGGATCATAAAAGTTAAGTTGCAACCAGCGTGGACAGTGTTTGGAGGGGTGACCGCTGGGAATTAAACTGATGAATTAACTATATCTGAGGAGTATAAATTTAAGAATATACGACTTGTATAGTCTGAGGACGAGCAAAGCGAGTCCAAAATAGGGAGGATGAGCGTAGCAAATCCGTGTTGAGGAAAAGTTCCGAGGTACCCCGTATCCGATTTTTTAAACTTGAAATGGCTTTAAAACAAGGTTTCTTATGTAAAGGTAGCTAGCAAGCTAAATCGGCTGAGACTGGTTGGCCTAAACAATATCTTTTGGGTTCAGTAGTGTCAAAGGAAGGGAGTTAGTATGTAAGAAGGTCCCCTACTATACTAGTTACGCCCTGGTTACCCTACTGTCCCAGACTGACAGGACAAAATTTGCCCCCTCCCCCCAAACCACTGAGAGCACAGCAGGCCAGCACATCAAAAGGACCTCTATGGCCACAACAAGGCCCCTCCCCGCCTCGTAACGGCTACGGGCCCAAGGCCCAGCAGCCTTTTATGTATTCTTTTAATAAAAGCATCGATTAAATGGACAATAGTGTAACATACGCCTTATAGACCAAGAGCCCAGGGGTGTTTTGTTAATAAAAAGTGTAATGGCTGGAACCGATCTCAATTTTTCGTAAATACCTTCCTGAACAAGGATATGCAATTCTGCCGACTCGTATCGGATGGGTGTCCCAGGCAGAACGCACTTTAGAGGTCAAAGGTTCTGCCTGGGACACCCATCCCATACGAGTCGGCAGAATTTCAGATCCTTGTTCAGGATGGTATTTACGAAAAATTGAGACCGGTTCCAGCCATTACACTGTTTGTTAACATGGGTGGTAAATTTGACCTGTAAAGTGCGTTCTGCCTGGGACGCCCATCCGATACGAGTTGGCAGAATTGCATATCCTTGTTCAGGAAGGTATTTACGAAAAATTGAGACCGGTTCCAGCCATTACACTTTTTATTAACAAAACACCCCTGGGCTCTTGGTCTATTATACACTGCACCTAATTTTGGTCCAGTTGCAGACATTGTGCTTTTACTTACCTTCGGTTTAGACGGTCACACTCTTTTAATGTTAGGTATATAATGTGGGGTATTATCGAACAAATCGTCCAAGTCAGCAAAATTCTTATCCATATCTTATGCACGGGTAAACTATGACAAACGTTAATAAACAAATATTACAAAAATGATAAACCGAAAATCAATATATGTATATACCTATTTAAACCGATAAAACTCCAAAGAAACGAGAGTTTAAAATCGCAAGTCATTTATTAAAACAACACAATTTAAGGCAAATAAAGTCAGTGTTGCCATTTTTAAACTTACCATTTTAAATAGTAACGTGATGGTAACCATTTTAAATAGTTTTTAAATGGAAGGGGCACATTTTATTTCGATATTTGAGAGGTTTATATAATTAAAGTATATGATGTAATATAGGTATAATAAGTGAAAGTATAATACAGGTATAATCAGTACTACAATATTACAAAAAAAATGTAGTTACTACTTTGTTGGTTTTATGACAATATGCTTTTTCACAGTTATAATTTTGTAGAAAATGAAGAAGATATACAATAATTCTAAAAAGAAGATTCCAGACATAGAACAATAATATTGCAAACTTGTTTGTAGAAAAAGGACTTTTTTCCGATTATTAATCGGAATATTTTTGCCCTTTTAATTGCTTGAAATCGTATTATAATGGGCAGAACACCGTCTCCTAGTAGAAGACGTCGCAGCAGATCTCGAGATAGAGTGGAGAGAGTTGAGCGAGACAGAGATAGGAAGAGAAGGAGATCCAGGTCTAGGGAGAGACGTGAACCTGAACACAGAAGGGACAGGAAAAGGTATATTTTGCTTGTTCTTTCTGTAGAGTTCAGGCTCTTGAGCCTGAACTCTACCGTTATTTTAGTTTTATAAATTGTTTACTTATTAATACTTCTAATTAAATGGCGGCCGGAGCGGGGTGCCAACGGCAGTCTTTTTTTTGTCCGGATTTCCTCATCTTATCGGAAATGGCACGGGGGCGGGAGTGGTGTCGTTTTAAAGAGGAAGGACCAAATATCAATCATAGGAGTCGAAATCCGGTTTCCGGTGGCGGTTTGTCCGATTTCTGGTAACCGGAAGTTGAAGAATTTTTCGTATATATTAAAGTGATGTAGAAATTCATACAGTAGGGGTTGGGGCGCGGGACACAGTGGTCTAACTCCCCAGAATAAGCTGGTTTAGATAGGACCTGCCCTAAGTTCACCCTTTCTCCACTAGTGGCAGGTCGGTTCACCTTGTACCCCATATATAAAATAATTATTTCTTCAATTCCAAGATTAAAATTATTTTAAAAGGGTCTTTAACAATGTTAAAAATTGTATTAATTATTTTAAAGGTATAATTTTCATAAAATGTTATAAAAATATAAACGCTGTGTTAATTTTAAGTAGATCTGATATCGTGATAACCATGATTTGTAGACAAACATCAAAATGTTTGTAAACAAAACATCAAAAATGTTTGTAAACAAACATCAAACCGGGAAATTATAAATTTAATTTACGTCTTTGTTGTCTCATTATAACACAACTTTCGTAACACACGTTATCCTATTTTCTAAAAAAATATCTTATTAACAACTAAAAAAGTTAATGAATAAGATAAAAATTGTCTTGTTTACATTTTTTATAAACATAAATAGAAGTCTTGATTTAAAACTGATAACAATAGTGATAAGCGTTACAAGGTGAAAACTAGCGCTCGGTGCGGTAGTTGATGCAACTAATCCCTGTTTTTTTAGGACCACCTAAAACCAGGGAGTTAGACCACTGTGACCCCCCCCCACCCCTACTGTATGAATTTCTACATCACTTTAGTATATATATACTTTAAATTACAAACTTTGTCCGATTTGAAAAATTCCAACGGCGTCCGTCGTCTGCCGGAAAATAAAGGGGGCGTACGCTGACACTAGGGGTCTATCTCTAATATTGGAAGCATAATAATAATTAATTTATTTATTTTTGTTGATTTAATTTTTTTTTTGTTTAATTTATATTGTATTAAAATTGAGAGTGAGTTGTGTTTGTTAATTTGTTTTGTTATAAACTTAGTTTGTAGCGAACTCTGTTGACTATTGTCACAACTAAATTCCATTTATTGAAACAAAATAAAGAATACAACATACTTGATTTTTTAAATGGGACTTCTTATTAAGCAATTAAGATATGATTTAAACTCTCTCTTTTTTTTCTGTTATTAGATAAAATATTCAAAAAATTATGCTAATTTTTATGTATCAAAGGATGGACGGAAGAACTAATGTTATCATTAGAGTCCATCCCTTTTACAAAAAATTATATTTTTGCAAGTTTGTATTAAGTTAATTTTTTTTAAATAAACGTTTATTTATTTATTTACCTACTTTTTTAGTTTTTACATAGTTTCTGATTTTTGGCAATACAAAACATGACAACAGCAAACCATTTTTATTGAGTCAAAATAAAAAGAGACGAATTATTTTATTCTAACAATAGTAGTAACCAGCTATGGTGTACATAAATTTAAATGTATTTATTTATTGTAGAGCTTAATTATACATCATTTGCTGCACGCAACTCGTGTAATGATAACAAAGCAATATAAACAACATAAAGGTAGAGGTATTTGATCTGGCTTGGGGTTAAAAATAAATTATTACTATGTAACATTGGGGTTGTATTATAAAATTGAATATTAAATGAAAATAGAATTGAACTGGTATTCAAATATTCGGATAACTAACAAAATTTAAAAAGGGATGTCAAAAGAAAGGTAGGTTAAAGATGGAATTGGCAGAAAGGTTAATAGATATAAAAATATAAGTTTAATTTTAGAAATATGTAATTTTCAGAAAGCTACAGGGGTTAGTTTATGAGTTGTCCGTACCAGTTCTCCCCAGCACTTATTTCTAGTACCTTGTGATAATCAAATCCAAACTTTTCCCTACATTAGTCCCCCCCCCCTCCGTCTCTGGGTGAACCTGAACCCAGGTTTAGTTACCGGGTTAATTTAACCTACAGTCCTAGGATAGTTTACCCTTCCACCTGTACAAACCTACTTTACCAAACACACTGCACTACCACCCCAGCCATATCACTAATACCACATACATCCTGCCTTTTTCTATACAATATGGGTCATGCAGAAGACTCACTTGAATCCCTTTACTTTATTCCATCTTTTAGGAGTAAAAAGTGCACTTAAAGTAAGATTCCTCTTGTCCAACATTCGTTACAAAATACAGTGAGGGCAGTTTGGAGAACAACCTTGGACACTCCTGACCCCAGTTGTTTCTCTAGGTTTGTAGCTCTCAGTGACAGTTAAAAACGTAGACAGTTGAAACTTACCAAATAAATCAATGTTTAAGTCTAGTTGTGCTATCCAAAAATAATTTGTTTATGACATCATTAAAAAACCGATATTAACAGAGTGTTTCCCTTTCCCAGGTCTGGAGAAAGAGATTTCAGGAGAAAATCCTGGTCTAGATCCAGATCCAGGTCTCCAGATAAACAGAGATATAATAAACAAAAGCAGCAGCCTTCCAAACCCAACATTTCTGGTAACTATTTTTTATATTAGTCTGTTGTATTTTCATTTTATTTTATATCAATCTCAGGTCCATTTATTATGCTTAAAGAGACCTTTCACCTTTAAGTGGCCAAATAGTTCTTTATTATACTCCTAAAGTATAATATAGTTTTTGGTTGAGTCCCTTTAAAAGTGCTTACTCTTATGCTAGAGAGTAGAAACTTTCTATAAAAATCAATCTATTTGTGCAGTTGTGCTATCAGGAAGATAAGCCTCTACAATAATTTAGTTATTAGCTTAGGTAATGTTACTATTTTGTCTCATATACAATTTTATCTTACGTGTTCATCTCTTTTTAAGAACTACTAATCTTTCTGTTGTAGCTGCTGATTTGGAAGGGAAAACCGAAGAAGAGCAGGACATGTTGAAAATGATGGGATTCTGTGGATTCAGTACCACTAAGAACACCAAGGTAGAGGAAAACAATGCTGGAGAAGTTCATGTTATTCTCAAGAGAAAGTACCGCCAGTACATGAACAGAAAGGGCGGCTTTAACAGACCTTTGGATTTTGTAGCTTAAATCACCACCTTCCATATAGGAAGGTGGTGATTTAAGCTTATTCGGTATATTTCAATTTGCATATAGCAAATTGAAATATACCGAATATGATCTATTTTATCACGACTTCTGTGTTAGGAAATTTCTGAGCATCCTTGTACAGCACTTTGAAGAAAACCTTATAAAAAGCACAAGTAGTAATAAATGTTTTATATTGCTACCTTAGGGCATTTTTTTATTTTTAAATAAAATTATTATTTGCTTTGCCCCTAAAGGTCATTCAATGCCTGTATTATTACTTTGTTCGACAACTTCCAGCAATTGTCGTGTGAACGGAAATGAACACAGGGTTCAACCCTGAAACTCATTTTTCACATTAAAAAATACCGTTTGAACAGTTGGTATTAAACCCCCTGCCAAATCCCGCATGTGAACTAAGTATATTTTACTCTTTCCTTTTCCATCCGAGACTTCTCGATGGCTAAACTTAAGATTTATACAACTCTGTGTTAATTAAACAAAAGGATGGTATTGTATAAAATATTTTATGTAAATAAATAATGTTTCTTAGTATCTAATATTTCTTGTAAATTATAAATTTAAAGTAAAATAAAGTATTTCCATTTAAAATTTGAGGTTTTCTTGAATTCCTTTATCTCCAAATGGTGTGACTAGTTTTTAGGAAGTAAAGAAGTATTGGCCCTCAAATCTTATAGGAGGGGATATTTAACTTTTTTTTAAGTGGTATCCTTTTATTTATTTAGGGGGTGCCATTTATTTCAATTTATCTAGGGGTGCCACCTATTTCAATTTATAAGCGAGACCCGACCAAAAAAAATGATATTGGCTTAAAATCCGTTTCAGGCTAAAATAAGGTGTTTCAGCAATTTTTTTTGGCATTGTAAAAATGCCGTTCCTTAGGCATTGTATTACCTGGAACACAGAATTGTTTTGTTTCAGTCTTCTTTACATTCTATTGAACTGTAAGCAACTCTTGACCTTATGATATTTCTAACTAAAACTCCCATATGTAGGTTAAACGACCCAAACTTTAGAACGTTCTGTTTTCACCCCACTCTCCTCTTCTTTAAATGCTTATTTCGACTATTTAAAATTAAATTAATTTTTTACAGCTAATATATTGTTTTAAACACATTTAATCATTTTATGAGCAAAAAATGTTTTTTGGAAAAATGCAAATACTCTATTACCTCCCTCAGCTTTTGCCTTACTGAGCAGTTAGTTGAACCAACTTACTGCTCAGAAAATAATATAATTATTTACTTCCTTGTTGCATAAATAACTATTTTACTGTGAGGAATTGGTTACATTGGTGTCTAGAAAGAGTACTAGCGCTCTGCATAGGTGGCTGGAAAGAGTATTAGCGCTCTGCATAGGTGGCTGGAAAGAGTACTAGCACTCTTCTCAGTACCATAGAGGAGAGATTAAAAATGGGCATGAGGCATTAAAAATGCCTGCCCAGTACTAAACACTTTAAAACACAGAGTTTGGTATGATGAGCATCGTCATAAAATTATTGTATCCCTTATTTTATATCTATATACTTTAATTGTACCTATAGTTTAAGGACCATAGATTATATATCACTAAAAATTGTACTCATCCATATAATAGTTTCACAGTAAAACTAAAAAATATTAAATCATTTTCAAAACTAATTTATGGCCTGTAATTATAACATTCATATAGAAAAATCACTTTCACGATAATAACTAATTTTAATCTTGATTTTTTTATGAAAAATTTGTTAGGAATAAAGGCAATACGACAGTAATTATTAAGTTGTTTTGTTTTACTTTTACCTTATCTAATCTACTAGAAAGCTAATTAGTTCATTAAATAGAGCTTTTGACAGTTTTTGATATATGACACCAGACTGGAATGAAAGAACTAAATAATGCTTTTAGCATAGACTATTAAAGAAATGTACATAAAGAAATTTTAATAATTTCAGAAAATACTAATAAAACATCATACCAGTTGTTTATAATTAATATTTTGAACATGTTGACATTTACAAACATGAGGATATATCTCTGATAACCTACTCAATGAGTTGGCACTATTTAGTTCCTAAATTCAAGCAAACTTATAACCTTAAATAATCATACGATGTAGAACTTTATACATTTAATAGATATCGTTAGGAAAGTTTTTAGATTAATTGTTTTCCAACCAACTCTTGACATATGTAGCTAAGTACTGATATCCTTTAACACATTAATCTATAGTATTATTATAGATACTAAAAGTATGTGATAATGTCAAATAGCTAAATGAACAAAGTAATTATTAAAGTAATGTTTTAAACCAATGCCCAGAGGGTGTTAAATAATGAGATAAAGTTGAATTTGCATGCTAGCATATCACTGCCACGCTTCGCTGACTATTCCTGATAATGTAATTTAACATTAGTGTTAAGTTTTGAAGAAACTTTAGGTGTAATTTAGTATTTATAATATTTTAGTATGAGTTCAAGTACTTTTAATTAACTTCTTACTTTTTGTTAATTTTGGTTTGAAAAACAGCGTTGACTTTTTTTTGTTAAAATAAATTTTAAATCTTACAACTAACTAAATTATTTAGAAATGAAGTTTTTATTTTTATTATCTATTTTTATGAAGTATTGTTTTTGTTTAAGAAGTATCGGTGAAGTGCAAAAGCGATATGAAGTGAACGAAAATGAGTCCCAAAATAACGGAAATGAGGATTTAGTTTGGATGTTACAACCGGACGGTAACGGTGATCCACAAGTGGCTATATTATCTGGGTACGAACCTCAACCAGGTCCTCTTGATAGTATTCAGTATTTGCTGTTCACTAACGACAAACCGAATGTAGCCGAAAGAGTTATGTGGAATGATAGCTGTCAACCTGTTTTCACTAGATTTAATCCTAAAAAGAAAAGTAAAGTTCTGATTCATGGGTTTGGTGACAACGCTGGGGAATCTTATATGTACGAGGAATTAATAAAAGCTTACCAGGAAAAAGGTGATTATAATATTATTGCTGTGGATTGGTCACCTTTAAGTGCTGTTCCGTGGTACAGGACAGCCGCAGGCAATACAAGAAGAGTAGGTGAAAGAGTCGGTGATTTTATACAAGCTTTATCTACAAAAAAACGTGCAAAAATAAATGATTTTGAAATAGTTGGGTTTAGTTTAGGATCCCATGTTGCTGGTGCTGCTGGAAAAAGATTAAACTCAAAAGTCGCAAAAATAACTGGTTTGGACCCTGCTGGTGTTTTATTCAATAATTCACCTGTTGAATACCGTTTAGATCCATCAGATGCTCGCATAGTGGAAATAGTTCACACTTCCGGTGGTTATTTAGGTTTTCAAGAATCTTTAGGTCATAGGGATTTCTTTCCTAATGGTGGTGCCTGGCCCCAACCGGGTTGCCAAATTGATTATGCTTCAGTATGCAGCCACAGAAGAGCTTATTATTATTTTGCCGAGGCGATACGCTCAGATGGAAATGGATTTGACGCTGTTAAATGTAAATCATATAAGGAGTTTGCAACAAGAAAATGCAAACCGACTCAACATTCAACTTTAGGTGGAGAAAATTCTACTCAGAAGCTGTATGGAAAATTCTTTTTTTACACAAACCCAGAGGAACCTTACGGAAGATCAGCTTCTTACTGAAACCAAGTATTACTCTAACTATTCATTACATAAGAGATATACTGTCTATTATAATAAAAAAACAGTCCCTCCACAAATATATTTTTTTGAAAGTGCTCAAAGTTTCACTAGAGGACACCAGTTCAAAACTAGATTTTACAAGTCATATTGTTTCTTAAGGTTTAACTGTTAAACCATTTTTTGGAAGATCCATTTTTTAAAATTGCAATATTAATTTTTTATATACTTTTTTTATAAATTTTGTAATTTTCTAATTAAAAATCAATTTAAAAAATCTCATTACTTTTATATTAAGCCATAAATTTTGTATTATATTTAATAACGTCACATTTATTTTTAGATCAAAATAAATCTGGCCAACTTCACAATCATATCATTGCTAATGAATATAAGCAAGAGTAACATGACATATCTAAAATTTTGAGTTTTCTACTCGTATGCAAAGGAGGCATAGAGAACTCTCAGGAACAAGCTTCTTCAAATTAAATTCAATTTAATTCCTCTAAGGATTCCTTCACCTCACCAAATAGTTTAAAATTAAAATAGGCACTGCTGTCATTTTGTTATAAAATCATAAGGATTTTTTTGCCATTAGTAAACTACAGTCTGTTGACTATTATAAAAATCTTGACAGGTCAGTTTAGGCACGGCCTAAAAAAATCCCTGCAAGAAAGGAGCAGAAAAAAACGTTATTAACCAAACAGATTTAACCCCTTTTCTCTTTGCAATGTTTTTTACATTTCTTTTGCGTAGTATTATTATCATTTTCATGATTAATTAGGAAGTAGTTTTCAAAACGATGTAAACACAAGAAAACTACAAATGAAGTGAATGATGGATTGCCAGGATGGAGGTTATTTTTCTTTTTGCCCTTATTGCCAGGAAGGGGTAAGGATTTTTCTCTTTTCAAGTTAGGGGTTGGCAGCTCCTTCTTTTTGCTCAAACATATTACTTTTCCTTGATACTTGAGGTATAATAATGCCCGTTTAGAACCTTGTGGTTTCACCCTGCGGAACCACCTCTGGTGGTTGTGGCAACCATAACGCTCACAGTATAATCTAAGTTGGTGATACATTATTTTACAAAATCTTATGTATAAACTGAGAACGTAACCTGGGCAGTGAACCCCAGACCTCTGTGGTGTCAAAGGTTAGTGTAAATACTAACGCTCTAATGTCCTGAGGTATAAATTAGTACAAATAAAAATGGACTAAGCACAGAGTAAGTTGGCACCAAGTGATTTAAATTTTCCCATTGTTTTTGGTAATGATTACACAAATACTTATAAATAAATTTATAAGGTACCATTAAAAATTAAAAATTTTAGCATACCATAAACAGCAATACTCCTTAAATCTAAGAAATTTAATATTTCTCTATTTAGCTAGTTTTTTTTTAGCAATCTAAGTTAAAAATATAACAGATTATTGTTACAAAATGGTTTCTAGTGATATTAAACCAGTCATTTTGATGGGGGGGGGTAAAAGGAGAAGGGAAATCTAATCACTCTATAGGGTTTCTGTGTAAAAAAAATGGGACCCCCATATCTTTTGTTTTATTTTAAAAGATGTGCTCAGCTGTTTTTTATCCACTACATATATAAACAACAATACATCATGGTAATTCAAAAGTATCAATTTCGACCCAAAACCTGGAAAAATTAATTTTGTATGTGTATTTATGACTAACTCCTCAAAACTTAACTAACAATGATAAAGAGATATTAATAGACTGGCAGAAGATTGTCAAATGTTATAATATTGTATCACCAAACCCTCCATGTTTTTATTTGCTCTCAAAAAATAAAAATTTTGTGTTTTTGTTATTGTTTTGTACGAATTGTATCACATAATGTAACCTTTATCAATGACAGGCACCAAGAAATTTGGCATAAACTATTTACAATGACAATAGTTGCTAAAAATAGCCCTAGGAGCCAAACTTTTCAAACATTTTGTCATATCGAAAGCCCAACATAAGTGAGTAAAGTCACTTCTAAATTCTATTCTGCTATAGTTAACACAAACATTTAGAGAGAGATTAGCAATGAATGAGGTGCAAATGCGCATAAAAGCTCTGTTCGATAATGTTCTTATCATCGAGAAAGTTGATCACAGAGTAGAGCTTGATTTTGTGTTTGACAGTTCTGTTAAATACGCTAACACAACGTTTCACTTACATTCTTTACTTTTTTCTCTGAGCATCATTCTTTGAACACTTCATATGCTTTGAGATACCTACTAAGGCTCTTTTTGGCATTTGTAGCTATTTCCAAAACATCCGATGGGGTATGTTCGAAAAGTTCGTCTATATTCATCACAAAACGCTATAGAACCACTATAGAATAAACTAACTTTTAAACTGTATTAAATACGGGTTCGTATGATAAAAGTAGTAAATGACTTGACAAAAAAAGATAAGATGATAAACCCAAGACAAAAAGTGTTGCCTTTCAAATAATCAATAAAATTTAATTCTAATTAAAGATTTACATTACAAACTGTTTTATTTTAATTTTAATTAGTTAAATAATGTAATTATACATTATATAAATTATTAAATAAATTCAATAGGCTTTTTATTATTAACTAATCATGTTTACAAAAATTATCTATTAACTTTCTTTACCAGCATGGGCAGGAGCGGCTGGGAAATGCTACTTTCCTGGCTAGGCAGGTAAAGTGCAGTCATTCAAGACTAATTACCAGCCGATCTGGGAAATGCTACTTTCTCGCCTAAAATTAGTTCAGTAATGCTTCATTTTCCTGCCGTGAGCAGATAAATACATTTATTTTGCATACATCTATCCAGATATAAAACGAAAAATCTGTATAAGGCCCAACGGAAGATCAATCGATCAAAGGTTGAGTTGGGACCTTTTTTTACTTAATTTATTTGCTATTCATACTGTTTTATTGTAATGTTTATAGCAAAAAATAAAGTTTTTTTGTATTTTGTAACATGAGGTCCCACACAAATAAAAACAAAATCCTAGATTCCATTGATCTTAAGATATGTAAATCTTGTACAGCAAGTCAAGTATAATTAACAATACCTGTTGCTATCACAAAACTTATTGCCATGAGCAAGGAACTTGCAAACAAAATCCTCCAACATCATAAAAACTAAAATAAAATCAATAAATAAAATTTATTAAATAATTCGTTTATACATCAAAATCATTTTATCAGTACAAATAAAAGGGTTTTAATATCTTTTCTTATAATAAAAATAATCATTAAATAAGCCATAAAAATAAATAAAAGTTTGTAAATTTACAATATTTCAAGTAAAAGAGAAATCAATCTCTAGGTTGTCATTGATTAAGGCTCCGCTGGTCGGTATTGAATTATGAAAATAATATTTATTTTATTAAAACCTAACATGACAAGGAAAAAAAATCATTTCAGTAAAAGTTCATTTTTTTACACTCAAGACATAAAAAGCTCTTACTAGTTTCTCAACTATCCACTATATCAAAAAAGAAAGTAAAAAATATAGAAATATTATCTCTAGAGAGGCCCTATTACTTTAATTTTGAAACTTTAAAAAAGTCATCAGAACACATTCCACCTCATGTATACAAAAAATGAGTTGAAATTTTGGTCTGAATGGTCACCTTTGAAGTCTTATTGGGATCCGAAAATAATACAGGTTTAGTGCAACACAAAATTTTGTGTTACATCGGAATCTAATAGATGGAGACTTAGATGACTCATATGTCATCTATTATGAGATCTATTGATGAGTTATAACACAT
The DNA here is from genome assembly GCA_018340805.1 of Microvelia longipes. Lineage (NCBI taxonomy): Eukaryota > Metazoa > Arthropoda > Insecta > Hemiptera > Veliidae > Microvelia > Microvelia longipes. Next base: position 13,824,963 of record JACMZG010001870.1, on the reverse strand, counting down.
TTTATATCTAATCGAAATTTGTTCACAAAAACAATAGAGGGGGAGGATTAGTGTAAATCATTACAGCTAAGAATATAATAGATGAGTCTTGGCTAAATTTGGACTACTCATAGGTTAAAATAATCATATAACTCATTGAGATCCATTTTCAAATTGCAATAGAGGGTTAGTGTAAGTAATAAAATTTGAGTAATTATAGCTCAGAATCTAATCAATGTATCTTGACTAAACTTTAAACTAGGAATGCTCATAGGTCTGAGTGATCACTTTTTAAGTCACATTGGTCTCAGTTTGAAAATAATAAGGGTTTAGAGTAATACTAATATAATTTATTACTAATATAAATTAGCTCTATAAAACTGCAGAACCTTATATATTAGAACGTTAATTGCAACACAAAACACCAGTATGTGGGATTCAAATTAGGATTATGTACCCAGACCAGACCTAGTAAAAGTCATAGGCTTTCTTACTATGGCTCCTTTTAATGCCCATTAATAAAACTGATTGTTAAAATTGGAAGTCAGTCAAATTCGGGTCGTTAGCGTAGCGTATTGGATTTTAATAGTACCAAAGTATGTAACTATCTAAACTTATAAACATATTGGGACAAGAATATGTTTAGAAACCGTGCATACTCACAATGATATAATTTAATGATTTCAAAAAAAAATAGTATCAACTTTTCATCAAAAATGTATAATTAAACGTTTGAAAATTATTTTAAGAAATAAAATTAAAATGATTTAGTATTTCACCTAATAATATAAATTTAAACCCAGAAGAGCCAATAACAAAAAATGTGATTGAATAAATTAGTCATTTCATAAAAATTTGATTGAATAAATTATTCATTTCATAAAAATTTGATTGATGAATTTTCAAAAAAGCAAAACTGGTAAAAAAATAGGCAAAAAATAATCATAATAAAAAAGCATTATAAATAAGAAACAACTATAATTTATGAGACCTAAAATATTTTTATTTATATATATTTATATATACTTTTTATTTTTTAACAAGTACATCAAAGCCATAGAGTAAATAAAAGAAGAGAAGAAAATTAAAAATTGTAATATACCTAAGAGATTATATATATATTATATATATATATATTATATATATATATATATATATATATATATATATATATATAATATATATATATATTATATATATATATATATTATATTATATATACATAAAATTAGGATTCAACTTCATTCAATAACATTTGAGGGAAATGTCTCATTAAGGAGATTTTTTAAAACAATGTCAAGTTAAAAAGTGAGATTTATTTTTATGTTATTGGCATAGAAATGAGTTCTACTCAATCTCAAGTAATGTTTTTTAATACAACCCTAAAGCGCTTGTCCTAAACAATGTTTACAATATAATTGTTAACAGTAGACAACTTAAATTTTAAACGTATAAATTCCCCCGCTCTAATTTATTTACTCTATGATCAAAGCCACCTAAATAATTATAAATAAAATATGCGGCTAAAAAAATTTAAAATAGGAAAAAAATAAAAATACATTTGTTATATTCCCGCACATTATTTTTTAATATTTCTCTCTCTTAAATTTAATATAACTTCTAAATTATTATTTTGCAAACTCTGTACATCGAAAAGCTAATAATATATACTTTATTCAAATTTAATTGTTGCTTTTCATTTTAATTTGTAAATAACATTTAAAAATTTCTAAAAAAAAAAACATTTTTTTTTTATATAAATTTATTAATTATTTTTAAAAATATTATCTAGACAAAAAAAATTATGACATGAGTTTTTTTAAATGTCACATTAATAAAATAAAGGTAGTTAACAGACAAACTGGATTTTCTCAATAACATTTGATATTACTTAGTCTTATTATTAAAGATGATAAAATTATCTGGATTATTTGAAAACAGAAGACTTATTTACTTAATAAAAGTACAGCAATGTCATTGGTGAGAACTTCACATGAGGTTAGTGTTTAACTAATTATATTAACGTTTTCACATCAGTAGAAATAGAAATAAAAGTGATAAGAGAACTTATCTTTTTGTTGCATTCACCCACTTCTTTGAGGTCTAAAAACTTAATTCTTACTGTTGTGTAAAACTAAACACTGTGCTTAGCCAAAGCAAATGAAACTGATGCCACCCTGACCAAGATATGTTTTAACAAATTTCCATTGGAAATAAATTTTCTCTTTGATTCCTTTGGGAAAGTTTGCTAAAATTTCATTTGTAAAAAATTTGTTGAAATTTTCTTTGGAAAAATTTGATAAAATTTACTTTTAAACAAATATGCTGAATTTTCCTATTGGGAAAAAATTACATAAATTTTGTCTGGGAAAATAATGAAAAATAATTTCATTTGGGGAAAAATTGCTACAATTTCATTTGGTAAAAATGAGCAATAGTACACTATACTATAATATAATAATGGCACTTTATAGCATTGCAGCTCATAAGAGACAACAATCTCTGGAGTTAGTGGCAACAGGAAGTTGCAAACTGTAATATAAAGTTACAGGAACTTTTATGTGAACAATAATTTTATACAAAGTGAGAGCTTAACCTGGGACGTGAAATGAAACCCATGCCTCTTTAGTATCAAGGTCAGTAAAATACAGAATTTAACATACACTAAAACATCACTTTAACCCACCAACTATTTTATATTTTGTTTCAATTTTGCCAGTTTGTCTTAATTTGCTTAAGTTAAGATTGTACTAGTTGATCTAATATTTTTGTTTTAAAATTTTGATTGATATACTCCAAATTCCATAACTAGTCACATATATATCTAAAAATAAGTAAAACTATTTAATGAAACATTTTTTAAATAAAGCTTTTTAAATTAAGCCCGACAAAAATATAATTTCTTCATCTTTGATTTATATAAGGGTTGAAGTAATCTTTTAAACATATATGAAGCACCAAGCTAAAAAAGATGGAGTATAGAGTTCAATGTTAGGTGCTGAAATTATTTTTCTATCAAGGAAATTGGTATAATAAAAAACACAAAGTAAGAAATTCATTATTAATTTAAAATTCAATAAATAAAATGCATAACAAGACTAACAATATGAAATAAACAAAAAAAATATTGATAAAAACAAAATAAATGAAAAATATAACACTTTAAACAGAATTTCTTTAAAAACAATACCCCTGTATTGTTTTTTGCTTTGTATTTATTTTACAAAACCCTGTCTAATTCTAAGGAATAAAAAATTCCTTCATCAATTCCACCAACAAAAATGTCTTTTCAAAAGACATTTTTAAAGAAAAATGTCACAATAAATAAAAACTCATTTTTTTGCAAGATAGGCGTGATTAGTAAAAGAAATTTCTTGTATTACAATAACGAGAAATAAATCTAATACAAAAAAACAATGAATTATATCATTAGTACTCAATGCATCACTAAAATTTAAGTAAATTTTTATAACATCCTAAGTGACTATTTGTTTAATACTAAAAGTATGATAAACAATAATACTAATATCTGAAAGTTAATTAAAAAGGGACCAATGAATAGAAATAAAATAAAAAGCACCAACACAAAAAAACCAAAATTTTAACACAAAATAAATAAATTAAATTTTCACATGATTTGTTAACAATGGAAATATAAAATTTAATTTTACAATACTACATAAGAGAACAACGACACTTAGTACGGTTTTTACAAACAAATAAAAAACAAGTCATTATACATTTTAAAATATTTTGTCTGGTAAAATAAAATAAAAAATAAATAAGCTACGTACAAACAATAAAAGGGATATTTTGAGTTTTTGAGAAAATCTTGTGAATCTTAAGAAAATTATTTAGTAGAAAACTTACTATAAGAATGGCAAAATAGTTTAATTCTAACGGTAGAAGTTAGAAATGAAGTTCTAATTCTTTATAAAACAAGTTTAAAACCTTGATTTCTTTCTTATCTCTCTTACATCTTGATAACTAGTTTTGATATTCAACAATAAATGCTCAATTAAAACTATAAATTTATAAAAAAATGTCCAAAATTATTTAATTTTCCTCAAAAGAATCCCTTTTTTAACCATTTAATTTTCCTAATTTTATTTATAAAGGATTTTTATAATAAAATTTGAAAGCAAAAAAGAATTATCGTCACATATTTTTAATGTAGAAGAATTTATTCATTTTTTTTAATTATATATTTTTTGTTAAAATAAAGCACCTAGACGCTAAGGGCAGTGAGTTGTAGAGAGAGATAGATGACCAAATTTAGGAGCGTCATATTTTATTCATTTTTTTTTTATAAAAAGAAATGTAACACAGAGCATAAATGTGGTTTGCCTTGTAGTTTAATTATGATTTTGAGTGGTTGTATAATCTGAAATAAAAAGAAAATAAATAGATTCATAAACAAGCTCTCAAATTTTAAATTGGGAAAATATTATGGGGAAATGTTTTTCCAAATGTCTTCCAACCAGGGTGCCATCGTTCATATTGTTTGTAAAGTTAAAAAAACTGAAATGAAACTGGTATTTTTGTAACTTAATAGGTACAGAACACCATGTGTAACATATGACATGTGAAAAAGTTACAATATAGGGAAAACATGGTCCTAGACTTAAGAATTAATCCCTTTAAATTTGACTCTTGCTAATTCCAATTTACCATTATTATTTTGATAAATTTTACCAAAATTTTATTTTGGTATTTAATGAAAAGTTACACCTTTGTTGTTAACTTTGACAAGTTACCACAACAAATTGCCTATTTTGGAAACTACATCAAATCCTAAAAAAATTGGTACCAATATCACCATATTCTGGTAATATTTTATCAATCTATTGTTTAACATATATCATAGATTTTTGTAAAAAAAACTTGTTTTTAAAAAAATTATGATATATATCATAATAGAGAGATGAGGTAGCGTGATGGGAAAATACAGGCAAATAGCATCAAATCTCTAAAGACTTAATGCAATTTTAGAATTATTCCACTCCTGCACACGACTATCTCAATCGGGGGTGCACCTGTTATAATTTTAATTAATTAATTGTAATAAATAACTTCATTTTGTTTATAATTGTAACTGTGTCTACATTTATAATACGTATGATGGAGTAAAAAAAATATTTATTTAAAATATTAGTGGTCGTCTATTGGACATTTTGAAAAAAACCACCAAAATTATTGTTTCACCTCCTGTAAGTTATTATTATTTTTTTTATTATAAGATTGTTATGTTATACTATTAGTGTATTCCTTTTTCCTTTGAATAAACACACACACATACATACATATAAGAATGCTTTACCTTCTTAAATGTAAACTGAATATTGAATAGGCAATACTTTGAGGGATAAAAGTAAGTTATAATATTCTGTTAAAGTTAAAATATAATATTCTGTAACTTTTAGACAAGGATTGATACACAGAAGGCTATGTTTACCTTTTTATGCTTCAATCTTCTTTTTCTCTTTTTTCTTCTTAAGAAAGGAAGGTGTTCTAAGACCCTTCTTCTTCTTCTTATCTTTCTTAGGTGAATCTTCAGATACATCTTTAGTAGGAGATCCATGCTACAAGTACAACCAGAACATACTTAAAACTTTGTAGAAACTTTAGTGCAAACAAAACAAGTAAAAAGGTGAAGCAGAAAGGGGTCCCTTAGAACTAACATTATAATTTTTATACAGTCTATTTACATAATACATTATTGACATATCTATATATTTCAATATGTATTATGTATACATATTGTATACAAATCTCGTACACATCTATATCTGTACAAGATTTGAGAATGAAGATTTTGCATCTTTATTTCAAAATTCTTAATATCTCAACAAAAGGACATGATTTGAGCCCCGTTTTTCAAAAAAAGAACCTCATGGTCAAAATAAGAAATAATTTAAAATGAACAGTCATTCTTAACAAGAGGAAGTTTGAAAGAAGAAATGAAAGAAATTCAGTAAGCATGATGTAATTTAGTGAAAAGATTGGAAAGTTTGAATAAAACATTTAATAATTCCTACCTTGTCTAGACATGACTAACACTTAACAAACACACACACTATAAGCTCAAAATAAACAATGAAATATATTTCTCTTTGTCATCTCTCAAACAACAAATATGTTTTTTATTGGTTTTAAAAACACTTGGTAATACTGAATCTCCAAGGGAGGTTGAGTATTACCAAGCAATTTTCCCCATACTGTTTTTAAATATTTTGTCGACAGTGTTGGTAAAATGATATTTTGCAGCTAAAAAAACAATTCAGTAATGACTAGTTTTGCAGCCGTAAGTAGATAAATATAATTTAAATATATGTCTAATACAGCTAGTCTTAAATAATAAGACTAAGTTACCTCTTTGCTACTCTGGGACAGCGTGCTTTGATGCGCATCTGACTGATCACCATTGTAAGTATTCTCTCCTGTAAAACACATTCAGTTAAATTACATTACAGTCAAAATTATCACTAAATGTAACTTACATATAATAATTTTTAGGCTAAAGTAATATTATAAAGTAATTGGCCTCGTAAAGGAACGATTCTAAAGGCTTTCTAAATAACATCGCCGAATAAAGGATTCTATGAACATTACCAAATACGGAAATGCAGATGAACAAAATAATGTTAGGAAATCTTTATAGCTGTTAATGCAGGACCTACCTTAAAGGATAAGTAAAATTTAGCAAAAAACATAAAACGGGCCTTTGGGGATAGTAACCTTCCCAACATCTTGTCTAATGCCAAGTTTTGATATAATATATATATATTATAATATAATATATATATATATATATATATATATATATATAATATATATATTATATATATATACATACACAATTGACCCCTGGTCAATACCATGTTTTTTTGTAGTCTTTAGGGCATACAATCACCCCATTCATTTTTTTACATATATTACCAAACACCCTGTATTTTGTAGTATTTGTAATTGTTGGTCCACAAATAAGATAGCTGATTTAAGTATTTAACACCTGCACTAGTGTCTTTATATTACTTCAAAATTTTGATAATTGATTGTTAGTACCTAGGATTAGCTCTTTATAATCTAAACTCTGGTTCCATTTGGCATAACGAATGCTCTTAAGATAAACCATCCAAGTCAATATTTAACACGCAACAGCTATAATTTCAATGATAATTGTCAGTTGAAATGAAACATGTCAATAGAAACCAACAATTAGGCTGTCTAGACTTAGGATTATCAGTGAAATAATTATCACATCAATACAGAGGTATAATTGTTCTGAGAAATTATGTTATTAAACATTATAACTACCACAGACGCTCATCAGTTTTTTAAAATTTAAATGAGTTTAACACTAATGAGAGTAATTATTAGATATTTTATTTTAATTACATGTTTTTAAGTATTTATCTGTTTTATGATTAAAATATTTTTAGAGAATTTCCAAAATGAGCAGATAGGTTAGGGCTAATGATAGAGGGGGAGGCAGTCCATTTTATTCATGATATAATATATAATATATATATAGATATATATATATATATATATATATTAATATATAATATATTTGATATGTGTGTGGAAAGTATGTTTCTAGACAATATATGGTACACAATAAACATTCAAACATTTTTTTGGATCTCAATCAAACTTGGTAAAAATTGATCTTAAAATATCTTTTGACCACGGTAGGCCCCTACACCGGTAAGTATGGTATATATAATTTCTAGAATCCTATAGTTAATGAATTGCATTGTTAAAATAAATAGCTTAATGTAAATAAATCATGTTTACGACTAAAACATGATTTGAAATACTATATTTGCAGTATGCGTCTAACTTAACAAACAAAATAAAACAACAAACTACAACAGGACAACTAGCAAAGTGGTCGGGAAGCAGTCCGCAGCTCTGAAGTTGGGTTTAAGGTCAGGGCCCTTACTTTATAAAACACAAGAAAATTTGCTTTCGTATGTAAGACATTAAAATAATTTTTAGTAGGGAAGTAGTTATCAGGGGATTTTTTGCAAAAAAGGGATAATTTACCAAAAAAATATCAAGAATGTTTGATTCAATTACATACATTGTAATGTATGAGTAAATTGTAAATGTATGAATACATTCTAAATTTAATATATACATTTTAATGTTGAATATATGTAACGTATGTATACATTGTAATTTATAAATATATTAAAATGTATGTAATAGATTGTGTAGTTAAAATGTACTGTTAACTATTTAAAACAAAATTTATAATAAATCTAGGATGAGCATAAATGGAGTCCATCTTCAAGAAAAGAAAGATAAAGTGTTCTCCACAGAAAACTTTGTTTATTTACAAATTATCCAAAGCGCTTTTGACCTAACAGAGGTCATCATCAGTGATGGACAACAATAAGAAAAAAATAAAAAGTAAAAAAAATCAAAGGTAACATAATGAAAATAAAATAAACAATATAAGATAGGTACAAAGATATTACATTTTTCTATCTTTAAAATAGAATTAAAAAAAAAATAAATTACCGTTGACACTAATTATAGAAAACCAGCCTTTATTCTTTAATTTGTGTCAACAGTAGTTTATTTTTTTTCTATTTAATATCTTCGTACCTATATGCTTGTTAATTTTTATTATCATTTGTTATCTTTGATTTTTTACTTTTGTATTTCTTATTTGTTTGTCAGGCACTGAATGATGACCTCTTGTTAGGTCAAAAGCACTTGTGGTAATAAACAAAATTTTTCTGAGGAGAGACTTTTTATGTCTCTTTTACTTCCTTTTTTATATAATATTTCTTTTTCCCTATAAATACAACAAACAGGTTTTTTTATGCGATGTTCAATATTGGATAAAAACCAGAATCGAAGCCAATTACATTACTTACTACATACATTATGTTTATAAAGCGGTTATTTAAAGAGGTAAAAAAAAAAATTTCAATTATAATAATTAAAATTTAATTATTTAACATTTTATTAAAAAAAAATAATTGTTATTAAAATTAATTTACCTTGCTTCAATCACCAAAATAAAAAGAACTTCAACCAATTAAAGCCATTCACCATATATTCTTCATATCGATACAAACATCAAAACAATACTCCAAAATGAACATACTCACCTAGTATAGATAGACTCAATAAGAACACACAATTACAGAAAGAAAAAATAAAATAAAAATAAGCGTCACAGAAAAAAAATATTACTTAAGAACAATAAGCACTTCAATGCATTAATGATTTTTGAGAGTTTATAGTCTTCAGAACAACTCAACACTGACTATATAGACCAAGGGTAAGCTTATGCAGAGTGCATCATAGAGATATTATTACTAGTGAGAGCCCTTATAAGTTAAATTCTGAAACATCGAAAAAGTAACCTGATGACCTTCGCATATAAATATAATCAAATACTCACAAAATTACAATAACTTATATAGTAAATGTTAAAAATAAAATAATCAAACACAATGTGCAGGTTTAATTAAATTAACTATTTAACCAGTCTTGAATGATGGATTCAATGAGGTTACACAGAGCCCTGAGAGCCACAAAAGAGTTTCAGCCTCTCAATGTATTTTGATAGGCCATGCCCCCCTCTAGTATATTCTCTATGGAATGCAACATTTCAGATTCGATCACATACATTTTATAAGTGCAATGATAACAGATGATTAAGTTAAATTTTCCAAAGTGTAAACAATAATATTTGTTTATGCTTGAGAAATAATTCTGGGCACTTTTATAGAAGGGACTCCCCTTGTGCTTGTGTTCTATTAAATTACTTATGGGCAACATTATAGAAAAAGGATCACCATTCTATAATAAATTAGGTAAGAGATCCACAGCCTTCTCATTGAAACTTTACTGGCTTCACTTGTTGATCGGTTATTATCTAAAAATATCTAGTCTTAAACGTTTGCAACTAGACTGTACTGTTTGTTCTTAGTGCACCTCTTCCTTTAGTTATTTTAAAAATTGGTTTTAAGAAATAATGAAGTGATGATAATCTTTATCTATGCTATACACTCTCATTCTTAATCACTCTCTATTAAAAATTATGTAGAAGTCAACTTTTTTCATTTAAAGTATAAATTATAAATTCAGACTAAAGCCATTTTGAGGAAGAATAGAAGGAGAAAGTCTACTGCAGGGGTGTCGGACTTAAATAGAGAGAGTATACAACATGTAATCCTTCTGACGTCCAAATATGGACCTGGAGTAGGCTGTTTTATTGCTTTGCAATATATTGTAAAAACATTATTTTTATATAAATAAACAGTATTCTATTCTACTCTACAACACATAATACTGACGCTAGCGCTGAGCGACCACACTGGTGGCTAAACAGTGAACTATTTATGTCAAAACACTTTTTTACTTAACCCCATTTTTTCCTTCTTTAGTGAAATAAACCATTGCAGCTAGTTTTCGTAGTTCATATGGCTGGGCAACCAATATTATTATTTACAGCTGTATTTTTAACAGTAATTGTCAAAACATAATAAAAAAATATTTTCTTTGCCAAGTTTCTTGAGAGTGAGTAGACCTCCTCTTCTCCTTCAACCCATTCCCCCTCAAATGACTTTAGTTTAGACTGTAGACTAAACTAGTAAATCTAGATAACTAGATTACAAATATGAATAATATAGTAGTAGCAATTAGATAAATTTATCTCACTTAGAATATCTGCACACTCTATGGAGTATTTTAATTAATCATGAATATTAATTTAAGACCTATAAATATTTATAGGTTTTATATTTATAGTTATATTTAGTAAAATTATAATGACTTTTAATGTAAAAATGGATTTATTATACAAAAAAAATTGAAAACAGAAAAAATAAAGTATCTTAACAAATATGGATTGAAATGCCTTAGACATATTTTTCATAACCAGCGGTTAAATATTGTAAAATAATAAATTTAAACATTTCCAGTAAAATTTCACAAAATAATAATAATTTATATAGACTAGAATAATAAATAATTGTTGACATAGTAATCAACCCTTAGCTATAAAAATTGAAACTAAATGAATAGAATGGATGCTAACAGGTTTAATAAGAACAGATATGAATAAAAGATTGCCAACAGTCAAAATATTGTGTTAGCAAACCCTCTCTTATGGGGGGGGGGACTTATATTATGAAAAGTTTGGATTTCGATTATCCTAAGCTACTTGAAATTAGCACTGCAGAGGAATGATGCGGACCAATTATATTTTTTTAAATAATTTAATAAGTAATGAACATTATATAATTATTATAAAATAATATAATGAAAATTATTTTTTTTTTTAAATTTATTTAAACTACCAGTTTATTCATGGCACCAGTTGATTATGACAGCTACATTAATTGTAATTATAAAATTATTTTTCTCTCCGTTTCTTTTTATTTTGACCTAATAAAAATTAGTGTGCCGTTGTCATGTTCTGTATTGCAAAAATTCAGAAAACTAAACTAGCTTAGGCGCCTAAAAAACTAGGTAGACGAACTACATTTATAAGGTTAAATTAATAACAAATAAAAAGAAAACTAACTTTATTATAATAAATTTAGCTGTCATAACCAATAGTAGCCATAGTATAAATAAACTCCAATTTCAAAATGTAACAAGCAATTTTAGAAAAGCTTCCAGGGTTAGTTAATAAGTTGTCCACACTGGTATTCCACAGTTCTGAATTCTAGTAGCTTTCGAAAATCAAATCCAAACTTTTCCTCATTCAAATTAGTTTGAACACACGGATTTTTATTAAGGTACATAAGAAATTGTGATAGTTTCCAAAGTTTAAGGATTAGTACTAAATGCTTTATCCTTTTTAAATTAATAAGAAAACGGAAAGAAAAAGTTAATGAAAATGCTATTTTAAATAGTTACAACAAATAAAATCAACACAAATTGAGAAATGCAAAACATAAATAATGCAAATAACTAAGAAACAAAAACTTCAGTTAGAGCCAATTTCTAAAATTGACAAATATACAACCATATAGACTCCACTTTAAAAAAATGAAAAAAATTATAATAATTAATAAAATTAATAATTATAATTATTAATAATAATTATTGTCTATAATTATGTACTGTGTAAATATTAAGGGGAGATCAAAATATTCTAAAAATACAGTTAAAATACTGCAATCTAATTCATTAATAAAATCAATCACTATTTATTTTATGTGAAAAAGAAAATATAACAAAAGTTAATCAAAATGATTTTTAAAAAATTTACCTAATTACATAATATTAAAATTAAGGAAACTTACTAAATTAGCTTAAAATTCACTAAATAAGGCCAACCAAATTTTACAATGTCATAGATCATAAACTTTCAGATCAACACACCAAAATATATCTAAAATAACATTTGCCTTAAATATTTTTTGTACTATCCTAAAATAAAATAAAATAAAATTCATTCTTTGTACAAAAAATATTATAATTTATTATTTTCAGTTTTCTTTAGAATTAGGTAGTAGATTGATGTTTCATGTTGAGATATTTAGAATTTCCAGGGATATTTAAACTGTTTTAATATTTATTTTGGAATATTATTTTCATTCAGATTAGTAATCTAGAACAATATTCAAAATTTGAGAGAAATTTATACAGGAAAAAACAAGTTATGTTCACAAATATATCTCTCCCGTTTGTAAATGATTTTTATTTTTTATACGTTTTGAATACATAAAGCAAGTGTTTGATTAAATTTAGAATTTCTTTAGATAATATTTTGAAATATACTTAAAATTCAGGACTTACATTATCAGTATTTTCAAAAATTGTGTAAAGAGATCTAGAGGGTGTATAATTTGTGTTGGTTTGTCGGTGGGAATGATGAACAGTGAAACTCTCCATGTCTGATTCACATTGGTCCGAAAAATCTTGAGGCCTATATTGATTTTCTAAATTTGGATAAAATTCTTCTTCAAATGATTCGTCAGTTTGACAAGAAACCGAGGATACGTTAATGGCAATCTCATTCAAATAACTATCCATTTCATCTTCTTCACAAGTTTCCCAGTTGGGATCTACATTTGAAATATGAGTCCCATCGTCACAATTTGAATCGAAAACAAAAGCCGTGTTCAATTCATCTATTGAATTCCTTGAAAAGTTTGAATTTATGCTCAAATTAAAATTGGTGCAAGAGTCATTACTCAAGGAGTAAAATACCGATGAGTTATAAACAGTTTTAAATTCACTGCCAGCGACAGAATAAAAAGTAGAATTTTCCGAATTCGGAAGAGACAAGAAGGATTCGGCTAGTACAGCAGTTTTGGCTGATTTAGAAGAATGTGGCTCCAAATCTCGATCATCCTCGAGACTAGAAGTCAAATCCATTGCCTTATTTTCATCAATATTGTCTCCAGTGCACTCTATACCAAAACTATTCATCCTCAGCAAACTTTCCTCTAAATCCTTCCTTCCATTAATTTTTAATCTATTCCAGTCATTAGCATTGATATCAAAAAAACTTGCAGGCTCCTTAGCATAAGTAGTCATTTCAGTTAAATTTTGTTGTAAATCAATATTCCCTGTTAGAGACATATCACTTCCTGAAAATTCCTTATGAGTTGCTTCCAGCCAAACATCAGTAGTATTCGAAATAAAAGAATCAAGACTCGAACATAGCGATTGAGAATTATTCAAACTGGAGATCTTAGATTTAGTAAAACATTGATTCAATCTTCTTGTCTTACCAATTTTACCAGCAACATTTTGACTACTGGAAGAACATTTATGATCTGTAAAATACTTCTTCAAAGAAGCAATAATTCTGTTGCATTTCTTTCTATCAGATAAAACAGTTGAAACAGATTCTTCCATCGAAGCAGCAAAACATTTGATACAATCAAAAAATTGAGTGGGTTGAGTGTTGGAGGGAAACATAGTTTTCTCTAGTTTCTTCCCATCAGTTTCTTTGTTACAAACAGTCACTTGGCTAAGAGCAGCACACATTGCAGTATCTGTATTTTCCGTTAGCTCTGAAGTATCCACACTTAGCTTCTCCTCGTTGAATCCCTGAATATGATAAAACACTTGTTCTGCATCTCGGAAAAGACTTGTTGCTTCTTGAAGAGGAACTGTTTGTTCAGTTTCATCTACAATTATAAATTGTTCAGAGTCAAAAGATATATCCGTAGAATCTTCTACTGTTAAATCTTCAGTAAACATAAAACCTTTTTGATCTGCATTAATTAAATTTTCAGTGTTACACGTTTGAACTTCCATTAGCTTAACAGTTTTATCTGTTAAAAATGCAGTAAAAGATGTTTGTTCTAAGCCATTATCTCTCTTAGATTCTTCAGAAAAAACTGTTTGATCTGCTAAGTTATCTCTTGATGACTCTTCACCACTAACTATTAGTTCTAATTCATTTTCAGGTATTAAATTATCACAGTTGTTCAATTTTTTTACATGAATTCCATCTTTTAGCTTATCATCATAAACTATTCTGCCCGTTTCTTCACCAGTAGATTGATCATTACTTCCAACAAATTTCCCAGTAAGGCATAGTTGTTTAATGTGATTCTCATAAGTTAAATCTTTAACATTAACAACTTTATTTAATTGAGCTTTATCTTTTAGATTTTCAGAACCAACTTTTAGTTCCACTTTTCCTTTAACTGTTGGGTATTCATGCCCTTCAGCAGTCACTCCATAAACGTTTTCTGTTTCTTCAGCTCGAATTAAACCTTTTAATTTTTCAACTTTAATAGTATTTCTACTAATATCATTATTTGGTGAACCATTATCATAAAATGTTTCATTCCTTAGGTCTCTATTTATGAGGTGTTCCCCACCAATAATTTCATCTTTTCTTGGATCTTCACCGCAGGGTTCTTTTTCTTCTTCATCTCCACTTACTATTTTGCCACAATCAGATACTTCCCTTGTTTTATCTTCAAATATTAGATTCCTGAAACCATTAACATTTAAATCATCTATATGATCTCTCTCATAAGTTAAGTCTTCACTACAGATTTCAGGAGTTTTATTTTTAGTAAGTACTTCTCTACTTTCACGTTCTACAAGCTCTGCCAATTCAACAGAATCAAATGGTTTTTTTGATTGGGCTTCATCAACTTTAATATCAGTTGCTGCTCTGACTTGATCTTTGACTGACAGGGTTTTTACATCATCTATTCCAAACAATAGACCATCCACTAATGTTCCCAGTAGATCTCCAGGTTGTTCAGAGGAATCAACAAAACAGTCATCTTTCTTCGGTAACAATTGCTCTTTGGTATCATTTGTCAATTCAACATCAATTAAAAAGTCAGAATCTAATGATACTTTTTTCCGATCTTTCATAGATTGATTATTAATAACATATTTTTCCTCTAGTTTATCTTGACCACAAATTACTTTATCAGCATCCTCTTGACCTTTAATGAAAATAAATGAAGGATATTTTTCACTTATGGTAACTTCCGTAAGCCTATTGGAGTTTTCTGCTTCAATATCCTCTGGACTTTCATTAAGGTGGAGCAAAGAAGTAAAACAAACTGTATCATCTCTAGATTCACACATGTCACTTTCTATCTCATTACAAATTAAGATATCGGTATTATTATTTAATTCAGCATTACGACTGATATGTTTATCATCCAAACTAGAAAGATCTTGTTTAACCTCAATTTTATCATTTTCAGTGCTTATATTATTTTTCAAATGATCACGAGATTCATTAGTATTATTCTGTAAAGTACTCGATTCCGACACATTGAAAATACCACAGTTTGTTCCAATTATAGTTTTAGTTGAATTCAAAGATGTTAAACTGTTATTATTAGACCTTTTGTCATGATTCATTGTGAAACTATCTTCATCATAATAACTATCGATAATTTTATGAAACGAAACAGACTTGATATCATCATTTTCATCATCAAAACTAATTTCACTAGATATATCAAAATCTTTTGTGCAATCGGCACAATTTCTGTCGTTGATGAAATGTAAGTCGTTATTAAATTCACAATATGATTCGGTGTCCACACAGATGTATTCATCGGATATATAATCTTCTCTGAAGTCAAATTCTTCACTATCATTCAAACTCTTATCTTCAAAACTTGCATCCCATGATGAATCACTTTTAACTGAATCGCCGCAACTTGTTCTCTTTCTTGTCAAATTTGGCAAACTAAAATTACGATCTAAAGTAACCAAAGTATAATAGTTTTGTACTGCATATAAATCAGGGAGTCTACTCTTTAACAAATTTATATAATCTTTATAAAATTTAAAGGTTTTCATATCATTCAAAAACATGTTAGGTGTACTTTGAGTTCTATTCAGGTGAAAGTTATTGACATTCGTCAATTTTAGAACACTACGGCGGGAGTTGCAATTCTGATTGATTTCAATTTTAGAATTATAATTACACAAAGCTTCTCTGATTAGAAATTCATCGGTTGAGTCCAAACGAGGTCTATTAGGCTCTGACTCAGAAAGCTCTTCGGATAATTTAATTCCACTACTGTCACTGGAATCCAGCCCTTTAGAACTATTTTGAGAAAGACTCCAATCAACTAATTTATACTTATCACTTATTTCCGACGGATACTGATCACTTACAGATGGAAATCTATCTTTTAGTAAAGCAGAAAAAACCGCAGAATCTTCTGAAACTCCACAACAAATTTCACTACTTTTCAACTCAGTTTCTGATTCATCTTCTAAATTTAAATTCTCGTTACTATTCAAATATCTATACAACAAATAACGTTTTCCGGTGTAGAGATTTTCATTAACAGAACTATTTTTATCCTCAATATTACCGATAATTTCATGATTACAAACAGGAAAATCATCGTAGTCGTTTAAACTTTGCGAATCATAATGGGCCTTCAAACTTGAATTATCTGAATCCTTTTGAAATATTTCATTTGGATCAAATTCTTCATAAAATTGATAATAATCTTTACCGTCTATAACCAAATTTAGTTTTGAATTTTCGTAATTCCTTGCTGAACTATTTACTATAAAAGTAGAATTTAAGATGGAATTATCAGAATTACTTTCATTTAAGTTCTGACTTCCTTCACAGCTAGTTGAATGAGATGTTTCGATAAAATCAATAGATTTTTCAAAGTCGGAAAACGGACTACAGAAATAAGCGCGGTCGATAATCACATCATTTTTAACTAAAATGGCTCTCTTTGTTTCGTTAGTATGAAGACTCACGTTTAAATTTTCATCCAAATTATCAATACGTGCGTTAGATAATAGATCGGAGAGAACATAAGAATCCATATCTTTATCGGTGATTTGTTGGGAATATTTATCAGTCATGGATTCGCCACACCCATAATCCACACCAACATATGAAGCGAAACTTGGAGCAACTTTCTTTGGGGAAATGCATAATGAATTTGATGAATGGTTAGATGTATCATCTGATGTAAAATCATTACCGGTGAAATTTGCAGGACAATTAATTTTTGGGATAGGAAACACAGTAACGTTACAATAAGAATTTCCATTCGAATGTGCATTTTTATCTGATTGATATTCCTCAAAACGATTCACTCGAAATTTATCTCTCATTTCATCAATAACAGAATCCATAATTATTTTTCGAGAAACTTTAGCTCTTTCTCTATTGTTATAATTTGTAGCAGAATTCAAAACACCACACAATTCATTATCATGATCATTAATCGATAAAACTGTTTGAGTCCATTTGGACGATAAATATAAATTAGAGATTTTAAAATTACATTTCTGACAAAATTCATTCTTCCATTTCAAAGGCGTTTCAAAATTATTTTGTTTTGATAATGTTTCAAATTTAGAAACGTTATTATTGCACAGTGGGTTTTGTATATTATTGATTGAACATCCAAAATCGGAGCGGTCAAAGTTGACTAGAAATGGTTTCTCTCTTCGAGGAGTCGTGGGTGAATAAGTGACCCGACTAAAACATCTAATCCGTTCTTCTAATTTCATATTTCTTGATTTATCTAGTAATAAATACAAAAATAAAAAGATCAGTCTAACCTTTGGAAAAAAGCAAATAAAAAAAATGTGAACATAATTATCACCATGATGAAAACAATTAAAAAAATAACAAACCACCATATCCTTTAGATATTTATTTATTCTTAAATGTGGCAATTTAAAATTACTGCGTCTAAATTTATATATTTATTTCATATTTGTGCAACAAATATGAATAATTTAATAGAAAAGAAAGTATTAATAATATGGTGGAATGTAAATATTTATGAAATATATCCAATGGAGCAATTGATAATTAAATTTTATTTATTTAATAATCAAAATTTTGGAGCTAGTAAAGCACACAACTGGACAAAACACAAAAAGCAATAAGTTTAAAAACTAAACACATAAAGCTACTTTTCCCTGGGTTAATTAAACTGACAATAATAAACTAAACTAACCAAAATAATTAACAATCAATATGACGACTTTAAAAGAAGAAACTTGACAATTCAAACAATGACTCAGCAGAATTATAGTGTCAATTTTTTCACCCGTGATCCCAATTTCAGTGAAAACTAAAAGTTTTAATTTGTCCATCGAGACAAGTTTCTTCTGTTACCAGGCTATAATAAGCTTAAATAGTATAACATTAACAGATAAATAATGGCTAAATAATGGCTAAATAACTAAATAAAGGCTTTACAGCTAAAAAGAGGGTAATATTTAATCAAATAGAAATGATCTCGGGTTCTAATATAAATTTCAATAATATAAAACAGCTTATAAATAGACAGATGTACAAGTCAGGTTCTAATGTAAATTTCAATGATTTAAAACAGCATATAAATAGACAGCTGAGCAAGGCTAACCTACCTGAGGAAGGTTTCAGATCCCAGCCACAAAAAATTATATTTAAAACCCAAGTTCTTATAAAACGAATAATTTAACTTAAATACATCAAGCCTTGCTAAAAACAATGCGAAGTATATTATCTTAGAATAAAGATATTTATTTCAGAACTAGAGATTGTTCCATTTCAGACGTTATTTTATCACCCTCTCCTTAGAGTGCCTTAATATTCTGTTTAAAATCTGCCACATAACAGCCATGTCAAAATTAAATTACTAAATGATCTGGTCAAAATTTATATTGATTCCCCACAATTTTATAATTAATTTGAGACTTCTTTAGATGGTTACTCCATTGAATGTATAGCACCATTATTATACAATATTACAATCTGACTTAGGTCAGCCTGTGTGTGTCTATTTTTAAATTAGTTATCCATAACTAGTGTTCAGACCCCTATAAATGCATCCCCAGGGATGTAAAAAATACATATGAGGCTACTTCCACGACTCAAATTGAAGATAAAATTATGATACAGGGTATTGATATGGAGTAGCAAATTAAAGAACGTCTTAAGTAACTACCTATAAAAAGTGTCATTAATTCTATGGGCTCTAAAAGTTTTGAACAAAATTATTTTGACTTATCCGTTATTTATTATTTTGACATGGTCTAAAAATGTGACCACAATTATAGTATGACACACGGCTAAAATCAATTGACAGTGCGGGAAAATAATGCAAAGGAGCAAATGAGGTTAGTCCTGGATGTAAACCACACCCTCAATTTCAAATCAGGCCAACCTCATTGTTTCCTCAACACTATTTTCCCGAGATGTCAACTGATTTTAGTCATATGTCGTACAATAGTTTACACTACAAAATAACTTATCAACTAAACACATAAACTAAAACTACTTACTAAAGACAAGTAATAAATTATCTACAACTTACATTAAATAAAACCCCACATAATATGAACATTGTGAATAAATAATGTTCTCATCCGACATGACAAAATTTAAAGGATTACCTTCAGAATAACTGCTGTATTTGGATTTCTTCATAATACCCTGCCTCTTGTTTTCTATTGTCCTGTTATCAGTCGATGGTAAATCTTGAACTAAATGCAAAAACAAGCAGTTTCATGCAAAACTAACATGCAAGTCAATCTAAGGTACAGGCCATGCAAAAATCAATACTTGGGTTTATGACAAAAACCTTTTTTTAAGAGATACAAGGGATAGTTCTGTCTTGTCTATAGCTAGACATAACTTAAGAAGCCTTAAGTAAGCATAGTGGACATATGATTGCTAAACCATCTTTTAGAGACAATTAAAACTAATTTCAGTAAACTATTGAGAAAATGAGTATCTCTGTTATAAGTTTTAAACTTTATATTTTAGGAAAAGCTATTGCAAATTTCATTTTACTTCCAAGTTGCTAATCTTACCTTATCTTAAATATTAAAACACGTGAAACATATTTTAAGTTTACTTATACACAGAGAAAGTTTAGAAACAGAGTTAACATAGCCTCATAACAACAACTGATTCAATCAATTAATTTAAAAATTGATTCTAATCAATTATTTGTAGGTTAAAAATCGTCTATTAGTTTATAAACTGAGTAGGCTTGTGTCATAAAGATTTAGGTCTACCAGTGACGACCGCATCAGTATAGACGACGAATCCAAAGTTCCATTCACACAGTAAAAAGCATCATCAGGGATGTAGGACATCATGGATGAAAACACAATTCTCCACAAAACAAAATTTAAATTCATAACTCAATTCAGTTTTGTAGAGTGTTCTTTTCATGCATGATGTTCTGCAGCCCTGATGATGCCTCCCATAGTGCAAGTCTACATTAATACATTCACTACCGGAAGAGCTAAATCTTCCTCTGATTTATTTATTTGTAGCTGAAATCAGATCAGCTATAGATACAATCTAAATATAAGAAGATACATAGTCCAGTCCAAATAAATACAATTTACAACAGTAATTTCAACAACTTAGTGCTCAACATAAAGTAAAATCCAGAATACCACACTCCAATTCTCGTAACACCTTCAAAATACCAATTAAAGTAGCTCACAAATTCGATCCAAAACCTCTTACATTTACTCATGAACAAATTACTAACATAAAAGTCTACACTAAAAAATAGTCTAAATAAAAATAATAGCAATTCCAGAAAACTAATTACTTTTATAAAAGCATGTTTATAGTATAAAACCTGTTTCTTTTACATGAAGACTATTAGTTTTGTTTTACACAAACCTTATAGTTTTGTTTTACACAATAACTTATGTTTCTTTTACACATACCTTATAGTTTTGTTTTACACAATAACTTAATGCTTCTTTTACACAAACCTTATAGTTTTGTTTTACACAATAACTTAATGCTTCTTTTACACAAACTTATAGTTTTGTTTTACACAATAACTTAATGCTTCTTTTACACAAACCTATAGTTTTGTTTACACAAACTTAATGCTTCTTTTAACACAAAATGTTTTACACAATACTTAATGCTTCTTTTACACAAACTGTTTTACACAATAACTAATGCTTCTTTACACATACCTTATAGTTTTCTTTTACACAATAACTTAATTTCTTTTACACATACCTTATAGTTTTCTTTTACACAATAACCTAAGCTTATATTTTGGTTTACATAAGAACTAACTGTTTCTTTACACAACCTTATAGTTTTGTTTAACACAATAACTTAATGTTCTTTTACACATACCTTATAGTTTGTTTTACACAATAACTTAATGTTTCTTTTACACATACCTTATAGTTTTACACAATAACTAATGCTCTTTTACACACCTTAGTTTTGGTTTACTAAGAACCTAATGTTTCTTTTACACATACCTTATAGTTTTGTGTTTACACAATAACTTAATGCTTTTTACATACCTTATAGTTGTTTTACATAACTGTTTTACATACCTTATATACATAAGACTAACTGTTTCTTTTAACATACTATAGTGTTTCTTTTACATAAGAACTAACTGTTTCTTTTACACATACCTTATAGTTTTGTTTTACACAATAATTAATGTTTCTTTCAAAGGAACTAACTGTTTCTTTTACACATACCTATAGTTTTGTTTTACACAATAACTTAATGTTTCTTTTCAAGGAACCTAATGTTTCTTTTACACATACCTTATAGTTTTCTTTTACACAATAACTTAATGTTTCTTTTACAAAGGAACTAACTGTTTCTTTTACACATACCTTATAGTTTTGTTTACACAATCACTTAATGTTTCTTTTATATTAGAACTAACTGTTTCTTTACACATACCTTATAGTTTTGATTTTACACAATAACTTAACGTTTCTTTACATAAGAACTAACTGTTCTTTTCATACCTTATGTTTGGTTTAATAAGAACTAACTGTTCTTTTACACATACTTATTTTTTTTTTACATAAGACTAACTGATTCTTTATATACCTTTAGTTTTGGTTTACATAAGAACTAACTGTTTCTTTACACATACCTTATAATTTTGTTTTACATAAGAACTAACTGTTCTTTTACACATACCTTATAGTTTGTTTTACACAATAACTTAATGTTTTTTTTACAAAGGGACTAACTGTTTCTTTTACACATACCTTATAGTTTGTTTTACACAATAACTTAATATTTCTTTTACATTAGAACTAACTGTTTCTTACCTTATAGTTTGTTTTACACAATACTTAATAGTTTCTTTTATATTAGAACCTAATGTTTCTTTTACACATACTTATAGTTTCTTTTACACAATAACTTATGTTTCTTTTACATTAAACTACTTTACCATACCTTATAGTTTGTTTTACACAATAACTTAATGTTTTTTACAAAGGAACCTAATGTTTCTTTTACACATACCTTATAGTTTTCTTTTACACAATAACCTAATGTTTCTTTTACATAAGAACTAACTGTTTCTTTTACACATACCTTATAGTTTTGTTTTACACAATAACTTAACGTTTCTTTTACATAAGAACTAACTTTTATTACACAATTACCTTCTTTTGTTTTAACCAATGACCTTTTGATTGTCTTACACAATCAAATTTTTGATCCAACAAGTTCTTATTACCTAAATTAACCAAAGTTCTTACCTTTAACAGTAACAAGAGTTTTTCTGGTCTCTTCAGGTGAAGATAAAAACACATCGTCTAAGAGTAACAGTAATACAACATTTAACATATTATTTACAAACAAAACATTAAATTACAAACTCTCTAAAAATCTACACAATAATCTAATGTGCTTTCAACCTAACAATGGGGCCATTATAAGATGCATGTGCTGCATAATTTATATGTACAGAATAATTATTATTTTTAAATACGAATTTTAGTATTTAGAGTTCAGTGTGCCAGCAATAAACTAATTAATTAACCTATCCATCTGACTATTTTATTAGTCCCATATTTTTATTTTTTACCCTCATATTTTACTTTAGTTCCTATTGTTATATTTTGCTGACACATTTTACATTGGTCCCACATTATATTGGTAAAAATTTTCCTTGCTTTGGTGGCACATGTCCCTCGCTTAAGTAAAAATTTCCTTTGCTTCAGTGGCACACCATATCTCTTGTTTTGGTAAAAATGTCCCTAATTAGTGGCACACCATGTCCTTGTTTGGTGAAAATTTCCCTTAATTAGTGGCACACCATGTCCCTTGTTTTGGTGAAAATTTCCCTTAATTAGTGGCACACCATGTCCCTTGTTTTGGTGAAAATTTCCCTTAATTAGTGGCCATGTTCCTTGTTTTTGGTGAAAATTCCTTAATTAGTGGCACACCATGTCCCTGTTTTGGTGAAATTTTCCTTAATTAGTGGCACACCATGTCCCTTGTTTTGGTGAAAATTTCCCTTAATTAGTGGCACACCATGTCCCTTGTTTTCTGAAAATTTCCCTTATTGTGGCACACCATTTCCCTTGTTTTGTGAAAATTTCCCTTAATTAGTGGCACACCACGGTGAAAATTTCCCTTAATTAGTGGCACACCATGTTCCTTGTTTTGGTGAAAATTTCCCTTAATTAGTGGCACACCATGTCCCTTGTTTTGGTGAAATTCCTTAATTAGTGGCATACCATGTTCCTTGTTTCGGGTGAAACTTTCCCTTAATTAGTGGCACACATGTCCCTTGTTTTGGTGAAATTCCCTAATTGTCTGTCCTTTTTGGTGAAAATTTCCCTTAATTAGTGGCACACATGTTCCTTGGTTTTGGTGAAATTTCCCTTAATTATGGCACACCATGTCCCTTGTTTTGGTGAAAATTTCCTAATAGTGGCACACATGTTCTTGTTTTGGTGAAATTTCCCTTAATTAGTGGACACCATTTCCTTGTTTGGTGAACCTTGTTTCGGTGGCACACCATGTCCTTTTTTGGTGAAAATTTCCTAATTAACACATGTCCCTTGTTTTTGTGAAAATTTCCTTAATTAGTGGCACACCATGTTCCTTGTTTTTGGTGAAAATTTCCCTTAATTAGTGCATACATGTTCCTTGTTTCGGTGGAACACCATGTCCTAGCTTTGTTAAAAAATTCCCTTGCTTTTATGTCCCTGCTTTGCTAAAAAATTTCCCTGCTTTAGGCACATCATATCTTTGCTTTAGTGGCACACCATGTCCCTAGCTTAGTTGAAAATTTTCCTTGCTTTGGTGGTACACCATGTCCCTTATGCATGAAGGCGTCAAATAATTAAAATAAGATTAGACCTGGATTTTAATCTCAGCCAGGAACAGGGATTTCTGTATAGAACAGGGATTTCTGTATAGAACAGGGGATTTCTGTATAAAACTGCTGTAAGAGAGACATAAAGCAAAGGACTAACATCCTGACCATTTAATACAGACAAATTAAAATACAGGGAACCAATAAAATTAAAATATTATTGGTTTCATCCTCTACCATTGTTTTACCTTAAACACAAGAATTTTTTTAAATAAAAAAAATAATTTAAAACAAATCAGCAGTAATTCTAACCGCAGTGCTATTTGCAACTAATAAAAGAGCAAAACTTTTCTATCAGTGCATTAATTTAAGCAGACAAATTTAATTAATAATTTTCTACAAATTGATTAGTATTTTTAAGCTTACAATCTGGTAGAAACATGCTTCTACATTTACTCTACTAATAGTAACAACTTCTAACAACCTCTTAAACTATTCATGCTATCATGCTACTAGTGATTTTATCCATCTACTATAATGCCATTAAAAAGATTGGAATGGACAGGAAAAATATAGTAGTAATATCCTAATTGGTTAAAACTTCTATGTAACACAACAACCATTACACTCAATTCAGTGATGGAATTGATGTATTTCTATTTTTTTGGAATCACCTCCCTGGGATTAATGTAAACCCAATTAATGTAATTAATTAGTGTTATCTTTTCTCCAAATTTAATCCAGTTTAAAATTAATTAAATTTTTTTAATATTAAATTAAATTTTATTAATATCGTACAATATTATGTATTTTATTAATCCCAGAATTTTTTTAAGTTAAGAGAGAATAAAAATTGGAACGTAACCTAATAATGAACCTAAAGAAACATTTGGAATTAATTTGTGAAGTAAATGGATAAAACCACAGATGAGATAGATCTCAACAAAACATGCACACAAAGAATGCTTGTTATTTAAAAACCAATAAAGTTTTATTTGCTACATAATGGTTTAATATTTATGTTAAGTCAAATTTATACTCAAATATTCTTCACAATAAGAGAATATTGATTTTACTTAAGTTAAATACTATGTCTTTAATTTAGAATAGTAAAATACATAGAAGGAGCATTAGGGATAAAATCAAAGCCAGTTCACTGGTGTGGTAACAATATACAATTTTCTTAAAACAAAGTTGGCAATACTTCCAGTTGCAGAATTATTAAGTTATATTATTAATTAATGTTTGATTATTCATTAAATACTAACATAAATATTGGTGAATATTTAAAGAAATTTACATTTTATGTTAAGGTTTCCAATAAAAAAATATTTTTAAGGTAGTAATTGTCAACTAAATGTAGATTCTTGTTCTCAGTTAACCTTTTTGCTCTCAACTACCAAATTTATTAAATACTTGACTGGATTTTTAAATTATTATATTTGTTCTTTATGAAGTTTCTTAATTAAAGGATATTTATAACACATTTATAAAATAATGATTTGTTGTTAGGGTGGTACACCTACTTAAGATCACCAGTAAAGTGGCTTTTGCTTAAGGTCCTATGCTCCTTCTAAACAAGTATTATTCTAAGGTTTTCAATAATTCCAAAAGTAAAATAACAAATATAATGAACAATATTACATTTAAGATAATACACCATTATCTAACAATGAAACATATATTACAAAAGAATAAAATAGAAATCACTTACTGAGACCAAAATAAAACACGACTTATTGTGATCAAAAGTAACAAGCACTTAATTAATATTTGTAAACAAATAATAATATATATAATATATATATATATATATATATATATATAATATATATATATATATATAATATGAAATTATTATTATATGACCTTACAAAGCACTGAGTTAGTATTTCCTTTTAATTAAAATTAACATCCTCTGAATAAGGAAGAAAGCAATTAATACAACCTCCCCCCCATGAACAAAAAAATATTTTCTAGATACCATAACTAGATATTTGGCAGAGTTTCAACTCTTGCAAACACAGTTGGAAACTGAGATGAAAAGGAACAGACAAACAGACAACTTAAAAAATGGCAAAAAAGTCTAAAACACCTGAAACGGATTATTCAGGTGCTATCTCGTGTTAAGATTTATAGTACAATCGCAATACTTTTCCTATAAACTTAACAGTATAATGAGGAAAAATAAAATTATAAAAATGAATTCAATTCAACTTGAAATATACATAAATATAATAGAAATACATTTTACCTAGTAAGGTATAATATATATCAAATATATATATGATTTGTTATAGTGAAGTAATGAAATAGATGTATATTGCTGACTCACCATCACTGAGGACATACTCGGCCTGACTCGATATAGGAGCCATCTTGGTTTCTATTCGTAGTACTCGAGGCTCTATAACATAATTTTTAATATTACTTCTTGTTTTACAAGGTAAAAATCGGGTATGGGGTACCTTGGAGCTTTTCCTCATCACATCAAATTCGCTACGCTCATCCTCCCTGCTTCCGACTCGCTTCGCTCGTTTTCAAAATATACAATTCACCTAATTTACACTGCAACATGTCTTAGGACTCCCTTCGTACTTTCTCATTGGTTTCATTGTCACTGTCACCCATACAACACTGACCACGCTCAACGCAGCTTAAATTTTATGATGCAACAAAAATTATGGATACTTGTCATATTGAAACAAAACTTTGTGTACTTAATTTATTAACTAAATGTATACACTGTACTAAATTTCAAACTAATTAAATTATTTTCCGAATTTATAAAATTTAAAAAAAAACATACATAAGTCATTTGATAAAAAAATGAACTAATGCTGATAATGAGATGAAACTTGCCACATATGTTAGTCTTAAACATGGCTACATGTGTGCCAAATCTCAATCTGATCGCATCATTTTACCGCATTTTATGACTTTTTGTAATTTTTCTGAGTCATTATTGCTGGTCAAAAAGTAGCAAATTAGTATTAGTACATTAGTAGTATTATAGTATTATTAGTATTGTAGTATTATATTATATAGTAGTATATAAGTATTAGTATATTAGTAATTAGTATTACGTCATACAAAAAGTAGCAAAAGAATAGCACAAATACATAAGACTAGAATTAAATAACTAATAATCACAGAATTAGCTAAAACTTAACTTCGTAACAAATAAATAAATAAAGAGAATAATAAGGTTTATGACAAAGTTAAGTTTTAGTAAGTCTGTGATTATTATTTATTCAACAACAATAAACAAATAAACAAAAACATAAACAAATAAAATAAATAAACAAATAAACAAAATCAACAAATCAATAAAACAACAGTCAACAAATAAATAAATAAAGAGAATGGTTATAAGGTTTATTATTTGTTGACAAAGTTAAGTTTTAGCTAATTCTGTGATTTATTTATTAAATCCTAGTCTTATGTATATTGCTTTATGTTTTCTGTGATTTTAGTTGTAATATAGTGTTTAGTTATTAGCCTGATGATGCCCACAGTTGGGTGAAATGGCCATAGCTTAATTTTATAGCTAATTCACTTATAGAATTAAGTCATGTTTTTAATTTATAAAAATGTGTGAATTCTATAAACTTTAAATGAGACTAAGGATAAATTACTTAAGTTAAATACACTTGGAGATACGACGATAAACAGACATACACACACACATAAAGACAGACATCTTTGTGAAAACCAGTCAGGAGGCTAAGAAAACACCTGAAACGGATAATTCCCGTGACATCCTGGTTCCAGATGTTTTTTTGCAAACACAATACTTTTCCTATACCTAAAATTTAATACTTTACCAATGATAAAAATGAAGAATGTAAAAGGGGTATTTAATTTTATTAAAATAAATATGATGAAATATTACCTGTTCTAGAATCTTCATCTGTTTCACTAGGGGGAGATTTGAATCCAGAGGGAGGTAAGGCTGCTGAGCTAGATAAAGCTTCACTCTCACTGTACTCGTCATCATCTACAAGACAATAACAAATCATCAGAGACTCACTAAAAAACAGGGGCATATGACCCCTTCCTACTTTGTAGCCTCTGTGCTCCTCGTCTCATCGTTTTTTTCATCTTGGCACTCATCACCGAGTGCCAAGATCATCTTTTTTTTATGACATCATAACTTGGGTTGATGGATGTCACACATTTTCCACAAACAAAAGGCTTCACAACATCTTGCCATATGCCAAGTTTTATTTCAATTTGTGAAAGCAATTCCGTTTAGGTAAAACTCAGTGTTACACACACATACATACATATATATATATATAATATTATATATTAATATTAATATATATATATATATTATATATATATATATATATATGTGTGTGTGTGTGTCTGTGTGTGTGTGTGTGTGTGTGTGTAAAACACGGAGCTAGTGTCAGCAGTAGTGTCACAACTTGTTTATTTTTCAAAGAAAAATAAAAATGCTAAAAATTAGCATAAACTAACTGAGCTTTAAATGAGTGCAAATAATGCTAGGCTGTGAAGTGTAATCTATGAAATAAATACAACATTTTCTTTGAAGATCCAAAAAAATAAATAAAAAGTTGTGACACAACTGCTCAGGTTAATAAACAACCAAAAAATTAAACAAAAATTGGATTGATAAGTGTGAAAGAACGTATTTTGAGGAAAATTCGCCCGGCTTACGGGCTTCTGTACCAAATTATTATATAAGTAAGCATTATTCCAAGGACAGATGCTTTAAAGCTTCAAACCAAAACTAGCAGTATGAAATTAATTGAATGTTCAAAGAAATTATATTTAATGAAAAAGCAACATAACAATGCTTGTTTCTTAATTTCCATTTCTTATTTGTGGCCCCACAAATAAGCGTGGTCAACATGTGATCAACGTTATGTGTACAGAATTTTTTCATTTTTGATGGTTATCTCTTTAAATTTTTTCTTGAAGTGATTTATTTTAATTAATTTTAGAGTGATAAAATTCACTAAAATCACACTTTCATTGGAAAAAACCTTTTAAATGGGTTGTAACAAGTTTTTAAATAAACTGATAAGAAGGTGAAAATCAATACAGTGTTTTATTTTATTTATTGTTAATTAATTTTACTTTTGAATAATTTTAGTTTGCACAAACTCACAATGTACCCATTTAAAACCTTTTAAATGGGTTTTAACAAGTTTTTAAATAAACTGATAAGAAGGTGAAAATCACAATACAGTGTTTTATTTTATTTATTGTTAATTAATTTTACTTTTGAATAATTTTAGTTTGCACAAACTCACTATGTACCCATTTAAAACCTTTTAAATGGGTTGTAACAAGTTTTAAATAAACTGATAAGAAGGTGAAAATCACAATACAGTGTTTTATTTTATTTATTGTTAATTAATTTTACTTTTGAATAATTTTAGTTTGCACAAACTCACAAAATTACTATTTTATTGCATTAAATTGTTTAAATAAGTTGTAACAAATATATAAATTAACTGATAAGATGATATTTTCCAACCTTTGTGTTTTAAATAAATAACACCAACAACCACGTCTCTCCACTAAACATTATCTATTAAATAAATTGACAGAGCCGGCTTTCAGCAAATAGCCATCAACAGTGCTGGTGAGATGTAGAAGGGAGGATCTCGTCCAGTGACTGGTCGTGGACTACCAGTCCATCACTGGACGAGATCCTCCCTTCTACATCTCATGGACTACCAGTCCGCTACCAGTCACTAGACCAGATCCTCCCTTCTACATCTCACCGGCACTTTTGATGGCTATTTGCCGAAAGCCGGCTCTGTCAATTTAATAGATAATGTTTAGTGGAGAGACGTGGTTGTTGGTGTTATTTATTGTAAAGTACTCCACGGCGCTTTTAAAAGTCACTTTGTGTTTTATTTTATTTGTTATATGAATTGTGAGATTTTGTTTAATATTAAACAAATAAATTTAATCTCGGTTTAATATAAAACCGTGTTTTATATTTTTAATAGAATATAACCAAGTTATTGGTAAATACCATCTTAAAAAAACAAACAATTAAGCTCTCAAGGATAATAGACTTACAGGATTCTCCTCTCTGTTTCCTAGATACGCTTCTCTTATATTCTTCAATCTCCTGCTGTGATATTTGATCGAATGGATTCTTGGCATAAGGTGTTTTATATACAGTAGCGTTGTGTTGGAACTCCCTCTGTATGATTCCTTTGGATGCGGCACCAACCAACACAACCTGGTCTCCTCCCACAGACATGTTGGCATCCTACACCGTCAAAAAAACAATCATAGCAAACAACAAATTCCAGGGATAAAAGTCAATCACACTGGGCACAAATTATTTCAAATAAATAAATGTCGGTTTTAGGGCTTTCTGGTTTATCAGGTGATTCACCTTGCTAGAACCACCTCAGGTGGATTCCATCTACTATCCTCTAAGTATTAGTTAAAGTTGGCAAAATCGTTTTAATACAAATACTATTCATATAAAATATAAACTTATGAGCATACCCCAGGCTGCCAACCCCAGAACTCAGGTGCTAAAATAGGGTGTCATGATAATAACATTAAACATTTAATTCTAAATTTAAAAAAAATAGTCTAATTATAAGAGTTGCGGGGGTGAAGGAGGTGTACTTAAGTAGTAAACGTAAGATTAGTACTAGTATTTTAGTAGTACTAATGAGAACTAGTTTAGAACTACATTAGTTGTAAACTAGAACTTATACAATATCAATATCAACCTCTTTGCTAAGACGACTCAGCTGTTTTATTACTTTGACTATCAGTATAGTCCAGAGCTTTTCACACCATTCCTCCAGTATCTCTTATCAATTCCAGTTTATTCAACCAACATCACCTAACATTCCATTCTATTTCACTAACATCACCTAACATTCCACTCTATTTCACTAACATCACCTAACGTTCCACTCTATTTCACCTAACTTCACTCTATTTCACTAACATCACCTAACATTCCACTCTATTTCATACATCACCTAACATTCCACTCTATTTCAAACACACTAACATCATCACACTAACTAACATTCCACTCTATTTCATTAACATCACCTAACATTCCACTCTATTTCACTAACATCACCTAACATTCCACTCTATTTCATTAACATCACTTAACATACCACTCTATTTCACCAACATCACCTAACATTCCACTCTATTTCACCAACATCACTTAACATTTGACTCTATCAATTACGAAACAGGGATACATAAAAAGAATGAACGGAAGTTTCTTGGAACTAAAGACACTAAAACTATTAGAGGGAGTACAGAACCCCATTAACACAGTGATAAGGGGTCTGGAAGTGAGACAGTTCCCATAGGTGCCGTAACTGTACTTACCCCTACTATAGTCTCCCTAGAGAGAGACTAGATACTCCCCACCCCTCTACAACTCCTATTGTAGCATGCACTCTACTAACGGCGGACATTTTCAGTGATGCCACATTAAACCACTTTATTCAAAACTAACAATTAAAGAATACATGCAATAGATAATAATTAAAACTTATTTTAAATTCATTTTACTTGATTTAAAACAAAATAGTCGAAAAATAATGTAATATTTATGTGAAATTGTAATTATTATGAAATAATAAATAAAATAAAAAAAATGACGTCACCCATGTACCGTTACGGCACCTAGCTACCCAAGAAATGATGAGCTGTTGTATTCTCCCTCTAATAGTTTTAGTCTCTTTGCTTGGAACAGATACGTTGCAATATTTTCATTTCAAGCAATGCAATGGTTTATTTAATTAAATTGATGGGTAATTACCTGCAGTTTTTTAGCTTCCTCCCACGATACTCCTTCTAATATGTGAGACTGAGGACCTGAAGTAATCTTATCTGCTCTTCTGTTCTCTTTAATCTAGACATCGTGGAGTAAAAATGAATACTTAATAATTTATCTAAATCAAATCAATAAATCGCTGAGAGAAGTTAGCAGCTTAATGAAGTTATGTAACAGTTGTTGGGATGTACCAACATTTTCATCAATATAAAATGGTTTAACGTAGGTAAAAAAATAGCATGAGTCATTTTAGTGTGAAAACTGGGTTTCAACATACTCCAAAAATTATGATGGGTAATTTTTAGCATCACACTCAAAAAACTTAACTAAAAAAATTTAACTATATTAATTATAATGGGTGGTTGAATTGTTGTTACAATGTTGTTCAATTGAAATGTTATATTTTTTTAATGCAATGTTTCTTTGTCCTTTAAGGAGGTAAAAAAGCAATTCATAACATGTAACATTACTATAGACAATTATTAAAAAAATATTTTTTAAAGTTTTAAAGTGATGCCATTTTGAAATACTGTGTTAGATTAACCCAAACATTTAATCAGTTCTTCTAGGGTGTCCCGTTGGTGTAATGATTAGCATGTGCACTTGCCAGCCAGACAGTCCGGGTTCAATCCTGGTCAGGGCCTCTAGGATTTTCATGCGAGGGATGGAAATCCTTTCACGTGCCGTCCTTCGAAAGGGACGTTAAGCCAGTGGTTCCGAGCCTGTGCGATGTCAGGGACATGTAAAAGATCCCTAACACTAAAAGAACCTGGGTTTAGGCAAAATTTAGGACCCTCAATAGTAGTTTATATTAAATATATATATTATATATATATATATATATATATATATATTATATATACATGTTTCTGCCCTTTGGATTCGAGAGCAGGAATGCCTGGTCTGGCAGTGAGGCACGTGTTGTTTCTAGTTGAAGCTAAAGAAACTTGGATGAAAATCACGGCTCTTGCGTGGATTTAGATGTAAAATGCCAGCACTAGGACTCATAAGATAGAACACTATCTTCTATCTTAGGGAGTCAGCAAAAAGGACCCAACAAAGGGGGCTACTTGCTAGGTGGTCTATCACCTCTCCCTACATACTATCGCTATCACTAATCAGTTCTTCCTCTCATTGGAATTGATTTTTGTGCTTAGTTGCATTGAAATTGGATCAGCCTTTTAAGCTTTAGCCAGTATACAAGAAATGGTTAGTTTTTCTAGTTATCATGTTTCAAAACGAATACATTGCACATTAACAATAAATGTGCTCATTCATACATAGACACAAATATTTTTCTTCAATTTTTTAAGAAAAAATTGAATAAACAAAAATCTCTTTGAACAGTTACATTGCAATATTCCATTTCAAGCAAAAAATTTAACTATATTAATTATAATGGATTGTTGTTACAATGTTGTTCAATTGAAATGTTAATTTTTTTTAATGCAATGTTTCTTCGTCCTTTAAGGAGGTAAAGAAGCAATTGACGTAGAAAAAAGTAAATATCATAAAAAGTTGTACAAATTTTACAATAAATAAGATTTTATAATAAAATTAAAATAAAACTATGCAGAACCACTGATATCCAAATTCAGGTTAAAAATGATTATAAAATGATATGATTTTGTAGCTAAATAGTTCTTACTAATTTTTGAAAAATGATAATATAAGCCTCTTTCAATAATAGACTTTTATTTTTAGACTCTCAGAATAAATACAAATTTTTAATTTCTAATCTCTATAACAGAGATTCAACGAAACTTCCATTTTAGTTTACACTTAAAATAAATAAAAAATACATAGTTTGTATTTGGTTTAAATGAGAGATCTCGATAAAATTTAAAAACTCACGAGAAATATAAAAAACAACTTACCTGCTGTTGTAGTTTCTTGAATTCTTTAGGATTGGTATTCTTAGGAACAAATTGAAGAGCATCGCTTATTTTAACTGGTGTCGAACTATGAGTTGGTGAACCATCCGCAACCCACTGGTGTACAATATCAACCAAAATTCAACAGGTGTACAAGACGTTGAGTTTACCAACCACCGCAATTCATTATTTTTGTAAACAAAAAAAACAAAGACAACTCCATATTAGAAAAAATAAATAAACAATAAAACAATTTGTTTTGAAAAGCAAAATTAATTTTGATTTTATCGAATAAAGCGCAAGTCATAAATAACATGGGGACCTAAAATATTTCCAGGTCCGACATAAAAGTAAACAAAAAACAATTAAACAAACATTTTTTTTTTATTTTATAAACAAGTGCCCACTATTTTATTCCAAAAAAATACTTCTTTACCCAAACTTAAAACAAAAACATTCTAATATTACCAAG
Source organism: Microvelia longipes (assembly GCA_018340805.1). Lineage (NCBI taxonomy): Eukaryota > Metazoa > Arthropoda > Insecta > Hemiptera > Veliidae > Microvelia > Microvelia longipes. The sequence goes on along the minus strand of JACMZG010001870.1, from coordinate 13,790,271 downwards.
TATTCAAAAGAATATAAAAAAGAACAGTTAAGCCCAAATGAGTAGCAGGCAGAGAGCAACGCATTTTCTTATTCACCAATAAGTGATCAATTTAGACCTGTTACATAGCTTTTCTTAGACGATTTCCCTTTAGAGTTGATAATTTTCATTTGTAGTCACCATTGTGATGTTTAAACCAATTTGAAATCATTCAAGTTCTTTATTAATCGAAACTTAACTATTCAGCTCCCCCCTATTATTTTTTCAAAATGGGTTGTCTTTGTTATTTTTTTGTTACAAAAAAATTGAATATTTAGTTGATTTTTAACGATGGTGTTGAAAATAAAAAGAAGGGTAAAGGTTCATTTTTGTAATAAAATCAGGCACAAGTTTTTTTTTTAAATGATAAAATAAAAATATTTTCATATAGTGCTACAGCAAAACTTTTGCTTTAACGTCCCTTGGATATTCCAAAAAAAACATTTTTCAAGAGTTTCTTCAAATAAAATAAAAAAACAACTGATACATTAAAAATTAAAAAATAAATAAATAAACTTAATTCAAATCAAAAGATAAAAATAAAAAATAGTTTCTAAAAATTTCTTGGTTTGTGATTGTAATGCCAAGTGTTTAAAATGTCAGTGCTGTCATTGTACTTAAGTAAGTACAGTAAAATTCATTTATATTATACGCAGTTTTGACATACATGTCTGTTAAAATTAAATTATAAATAATGTAAACAAACTTGATACATTTAATTAAAAACTGACAATACAAGGTTATGATGCCAGTGCAATAATATTTTATCACTTCTTTAATCCACCTCTATATAATAAAGAAATAATACGATGATGATAATGCCAGAGCCTTATGGCCTCCTAGTACATCAGGGATAACCCCTGCAGGAGCCACCTCAAGTGGTAGTGGCAACCGATATGCTCAAAGTATAACCTAAAGTTGGCCGTAATTTACTTGAACAATAATCTTATACAAACTGAGAGCATAACCTAGGATGCGAACCACAGACCTACGTAATAAATGACAGTAATTATACTGTCCTTTATTAAAATCAAGCAATCAGTTATTAAACTGACACCTTAACAACCTCAAACACAGAGATGGCTAAAGAAATAATCTGATTATTAAAAATTAAATGCACTTAAATGTCACACTTTTTAAATGTTAACTTTAAAAAAAATATTTTTTATTTTTATCTTTTTAAAAAAAAAAAAACACTTAAAAACCCCTAAATATGTTTAACTACTAACATAGAACATAATCATTTCCTAATTACACAGAACAACAAGCAGTCTACTAAATACAGTGCAGCAAATCACCAACATTACCTAAAATTTTCAAAGTCTACTGTACCCTCAATACAACAAAATAATACAATATAAATTGTATTATTGTCCAAAATAAATTGAAGAGTGATAATTTAATTGCAATCATCAAACATTACTTAAACAAATCACAAACAATCAAATTAGAGTTGGGCTAATCAAGTGCAATAAGTCACGTTTTAAGTGAAATTAAAATAGATGTTTGCTTTTTAAACGTAAAAACGAGTATGTTTTTAAAACAGTAACCATCAATAGGTGTAAATATCAAACTTACACATTCTTTTCACCAAAAGGTGGAAAAAATAAAAAAATACTAAATCGAAAAATAGAAACAAAATTTTAATATAATATAATATAACCATAAAATAATACCCTTTAAGTATAAAATACTGTATTTGTAAACAAAGTATAAGATACTTTTTTTAATATTTATATAGACAAATAAAACAACAAGATTATTGTTACAAGTATTATAGTCCAAGAGCCAGGCCTAAAAATGTGACTAATTTTGTACTACTTCAAACCAAATTTTTCTGAAAATATACCTTAAATTATGAAGAAAAAGCATAGTCTGCCTATCCAGAGTGGAGCCCTTCATATGAATGAGCTCGTTCAAAATATTAAAAAATTGCAAAAATTCCAGTTTTCTTGCAAAAAGTGGCTCCTTGTAGGTCATGTTCAAAACAAGAACAGAATATTTTTTAAAGCTGATAAAATTTCCTATAAAACGATTTTTTTCATCAAAATCGGATTAACACAACTAAAGTTATGACATTTGTTAAATGGCCAAGAAAATGCACAAAAAGCCGATATATTTCCAAAGAAATTTGCTGACTTTGCATGATTAACCATTTTTGTAGTGTTTTTGAAAGAGCTATAACTTTAGTTGCAGTTATCCGATTTTGATGAATAAACACTCGTTTTAAAGAACATTTTATCACCTTTAAAAAATGTTCTTTTCATGTTTTGTACACGACCCATAGGGAACGACTTATGTCAAGAAAACTGAAATTTTTGTGATTTTATACAATTTTGAGCATGCGCAATCATATGAAAGACTCCACTCTGGATAGGCAGACTACGTTTTTTCTTTATAATTAAGGTATATTTTCAGAAATATTTGGTTTAAGTAGTATTAGGTACGACTTTGACTATTGGAGTTTTGATACAGTTAGGCACTTGGGACTATTGTAAAAAAAGAAACAATCCAGTGATTGATCTTAGGTAAGATACTTAATGTAATTTTTAATTAATATAAAAAATAAAGAAGCTTTGGTATTTAAAAAAAAATTAAAAACTAGAAAATAATTTGTGTTAACTTGATTAATTAAAACATAAAATTACTTTGTATAGTGTTGAATGATAATATTTTGGATGATTTTTAGCAATTAGTAAATCTTCCTGAGTCTCAGTAAGCATATTGGTCCAAGAACCATCCTGAAAAAATGTCTCTCATTTTGTACTGTTCTTAACCAAATTTTTCTTAAAATATACCTTAAATTATTAAAAAATAACATAGTCTGCCTATCCAAAATGAAAACCTTTCATAAGACCACACACACTAAAAATTTTAAAAAATCGCATAAATTTAAGGTTTTTGAAACAAGTTGTTCCCTGTAAGTCATCTGCAAACTTTAAGAAGATATTTTTTGGTAACTTTTTAGGGTCAACTTTGGTTGAAGTAATTTGCATGAATGTTTTTTTGAACACTTTATATTGAATAATACAACAACAAATTTTAATTGTTACAAGTATTAGGGTTAGCATAATTCGTTGACTTGAGAGGCTTGAAGAGAACAATTGATTGCACTCTGACGAGTGTTGATTGCATGAATGAAAGTTCAATTTTAGAAATTTTATCAGCACTTAAAAACATGTTCTCTTCAAGGTTTTACAGATTACTAACAAGGAACCAAGAAGGTGACTGAGAGCCCAATATGTGCAATATGGAAGAACAATGAAGAAGAAACATCCTATCATTATTTGGCAAACGTTGAAGGGTTGAAGGCTCAGGTTTCCTCAAATTAGTTCTAAATGGGAACTTGAACGTAGAAGAGTTAATAATGGTAGTGAAGAGGAAAATGACATCTTCAATTTCATTGACAGGGGTTGCAGGTGAACGAAGAACAATGTTGTGGCTAAAACTCACCCAGGTTGACTCACACTGTGTCCACTTACTACTACTATACTAACAAAGGAACCATTATTTCAAGAAACCTAAAATAATTGTGAAATTTTTTTCTAAAATGTTAGGAATCTTATAAAAGGCTCCACTTTGGATAGGCAGACTATGTTTTTATCTTTCACATTTAAGGTTTATTTAAAAAAAGTTTGGTTAAAAACTGTACAAAATGAGTAACATTTTACAGGTCCTGTTCTTGGACTATATATCTTTGGCTAAAGCAGGTAGGGTAATGGTATGTAGAAAAAAAAGAAAATCATTTATAAGGTATGTATGACTGTAAGAGGAAAATTTTTTTTTTCATCATAACACTGTTTTGGCACTTGACAATTGAATATTGTCTTGGTAAACTAAGATAAAATTGATTGACAGTGTTGTAGCAAGTGTACTGTTAAGCAGTGTACACGCTTGCACATCATTCCCTTGATTAGTTTGAATGGTTTTCATTAATAGAGCTTGCTAAAGTATTGTTAATACTGAACAGCCCCTAGTATTGTAAGGTGATATGTACTTTAACAAAATGGAAAAGAATTGAGAATTAGCAAACACCATGCATACATTTGGCTCTTTTGACAGATAGTTCTCTTTCTCGGTAGATCAAAGTTTACTCAGTTAGTAAAATTCGTCAATTAAAAAATTCAAATGCCAAAGTGACAATTACATGTCTTTACACTAGTAGTGGCATGTAAACTGTGTTCAGTGGAGAGCTTCATGTGCCAGTAGGGGTTCTGTTTAACCTTATTGTACCTTCTTCAAGACTGTAAAGGTTATAATCTTATAATACCATATACCGCACAACTGATAACAGCAAAGCCAGTTCAAGGCCTAAATTAACAATATCCATAGTTTATACACTTTCCTAAACTAATGCAATACTTTTGGTTGCTTCTCATAAAAATTGTTCTTTTAATAGCATATAATTTTTCGTAAAGTAAATTTTAAATTTTTATTTTAAATTTTAGTTTTAACACAAAAATATATAAAAAATAGTCCCGTCAACTAAATGTAGATTCTCAAACTTTGTTTACCTTTATGCTATCTAAGACTATTTTTTTTAAATATAAATAACTTTTTAAATGATTATATTTGGATAAATGGTTCTGATATATGAACATTTATAAAATATTATTAAGTTTTTAGGGTGGTACCCCTACTTAAGACCACCAGTGAACTGGCTTTCGAGTTATCAGTAGAATTCCATTGTATTTACAGTCCTATGCTCCTTCTTTACTAGTATTACTCTAAGGTTATAATATACTAATCATTGTCGGATTGTCACACAATGCTTTTGGTTTGTTTTGTATTATAAACGTTCTATTACTTAAATTAATGTAATTTTGTACCGTTAATTTGTTTATATATATAATCAAAGCTGTCTAGGTTACTTTGTCAGAGTTTCAAATTTTATTTAAATGATAAGGCCCCTATAGTAATAATATCTCTACGATTTAAATTAAATTGATAAAATTATCAGGTAATTTGATTATTTTATTTTATTTTTATTAACTTGTGATACAATAGTTGTACTGTTGTACAACTGGTTTGTTCATACCGTACCTGTTTAAATGGTTAAAGCAAAATAGCACAAAAAGAAAAAATTGTCCCCACTATTATAGACTGCAAGTGTTCACATAAACTATATTTCAAACAGATAATTCAAATTTTAAATGATAATGGCTATTAATTACCTCTTCAGCGTTAGCGTCGACCCACTGGATCGATACATTAACCCCATGATAACAATACATTGCCAGAAGAGATTAACATTACGCATTCACATCAACAAAAACAAAAGAAAAACAGAACATAAAATCAAAAACAATATCAAAAAATATTAAGGCATTATTATATCTTAAAAACTAATAGAAAACTAAACTCTAAAAAGCTAAGTTAAAACTATTATAAACTTAAAAAAATATTGATAAGCTAAAAAAATCTTATTGGTAAGCTAAGAAAAAAATGAAACTAAGCTCTAAATAGTTATAAAGTTATTAATTCATTGATTTTGTATTTAAGCGAATGATAAAGCAATAGAAAACAAAAATTTTAATTACTTTGATTTTAACTATCACATTTATAAAAATAATATAAAATATTTTGGAAATTATCAAAGTAAAATTAGAGTATTAAATTTGATTATTAATATAATAATTATAGTACATAAAAATACAAAATTTAATTTTTTTTAATAAAATAATTTTAATTGTTTCTACCACAAACAATAAATAGATTTGTAGTATTTTTCATATTTTTTTTAAATAAGACTTGGTAATAGTAAATACTTGTAACTATATTAAAAATAAATACGTTATTTTAATATGAAAAATAATTTAAATTAATTCAAATAAATAAAAATGATTTTATTGTTGAAACTGTTGTGTAGTTCTACATATACTAAATTTTTACAACAAGCTTAAATCAACAAAATCCATGAATATATTAGTAAAAATATTACTATTTCATTTTTTTCCATTTACTCTAATAAATAAAAAAACACTATTTCTTCAAAAAAAAATTAAACATTAAAAGAAAAAAAACATGCTAATAAATAAAATAAATACCACTCTACAATAATAAATAATAAATAAATATTTTGTAACGAAGATAATTATGTATTCATATTATATTATATGATATATATTGTATTAAAAAGTGCGATTGAAATGCAAGCCTCAAACAAGAATATAATATATTCAGTTATAAAATATTTATTTGCATAAAAAAAAGATTCATAACAATAAAAAAAATTAGCAGTTCCAACATCATAACACCACAAAAAAATCTAAAAAATATCACGTGGAATATCCAACACTAAATACAAAAATTGAGGGCTGTACTCTCAAAGATCGTTTGAATAATGTTAAAATATATGCTAGCCAACATTTATATTTGACACATTAGTCTGTCTTCAACTAAAATTATATTTTTATATCTTCAAAATATAATTTTAATAAAAAAAACTAATAAAAAATTAAATTAATAAAAAAAACTTGAGCCTATTAAATAAAAATCAATGTAGAGAAGAAGTTTCATTATAATATATTTTTTATTGTTTATAATAAGATCTACAAATAAATTTTATATATATTTCATATAATTATTCTCTTAAAAAATTAAAATTTATAATTTAAAAACACACATATAATTATAAATGTAGTAGCACATAGCATGAATAGATTTTACAAAACACAACACAATTAACTGAGCTCATTGGAAAGTAAATGGAAAGGGTTAAGGAAGAGGGCAGTCAATTTATTGAGAGGATTTTAAGGTGTAAGGTAAAAAGCATAAATATCTCACTTATAACAAAATTTAGTTTGAGGCTTTATAAATATCTTGTCATAAGTACTATCTGTGTTACGAGTTGAAAAAACCACAAATTAAAATAAAGAGAAATCTAACTAATACTATTGTTTTATGGTTTGTAAAACTTAATGTAAATAAAGTATTTATTTATTTATTTATTACATTACTTAACTGTCAAGCCACGTTTGATTGATTAATTTTAGCTCCCTGATAAAGGACTAGGTGGTCTGCCATTTTAGATCAGGGAATTTTGGTCCAAATTCAGTTTTTGCCCTATAGCGGTGTTACTATTGGTTTTACCAAAAAAGATAAAGATCTATTTTTAGATTTATTAGATTTGTTACAAATTAATTTTTAATCATCTAAATTGGTTCAATAGAACCAGAGAAATAGATGTTCAAATATTACCAAAATTACAACAAAAATTGACAATTTACACAAAAAAAACCTTAGAATTGCATGTCTTCCATAATATGTTGTTTAAGATGTAGGCAAAAACTGTAAGTTCTAACCATGTGAAAAAAGAATTGATTGATCACCCATCAAAGTACTGATCATGCCATATCTAGCTTAACTTCCGTGATATAACCAGAATGGCCATTGCCATTAGGTCAAGAAAGTAACCCTAAAATTAATATAAATGCCTCAAATCAATTTAATATTACATTTACTTTCTCCTTGGGATCCTTTACTTAAAGTTCTTTTAACTCAATTAAAAATATCCATTAAATTAAAGCATTAAAACTTAATGTAAAACAAATTTATCTATAAAATAAATTGCATTAAAATTTTTAAATTTTGAACAACAAATAACTTTCAAACCTATATTTATTCATATATACAAGGTAGTCCACATAAAGAGGGGCTAACACTAAAAATATTAATACCTATAGCTCTCTACACTAAATTAAAAAAAATGGGTACGGATAAAATTTAAAAAATGCATAAAACCCCCAACATTTTTTTGGGGAGTTTTATGCATTTTTAAATTTTTGCTGAGTCATTATTGATTTTGAGTGAGATTGATTTTTGTTTCAACTTGACTTTGATTGAAGTTGGTGAAAAACACTAAGGAGGTTTTAGATGAAATGTTTTAGATAATGGTGAAATCCTGGTTTTAGATTTATTTTGCAAACATATTTTTTCTATATACCTACATTATAAATAAGGAAAAGTAAAAAATTAAGTTCAATTCGAGAGCTTTTTACTCGATATTAATTATTTCTAAAGCGTTTGACTATTTTTCTAAGATTTTTTAACTTGATTTAAAACTGGAGAAGTTTTTTTAATTGAATAGATTTACCCCCTTTATAACAAAAGAGTCCATAGCAGAGCTCAAAACAACACAAAAGTTCATAAATAAAAAAACTCTTTTCATAAACATTGCATACTGGAATATCTTTTTTACTAACATAAAAATGTCACTTTATCAAGCAAAAATAACAACATTAAATACAAAAATCTTATTTTAAAATAGTTGCTATACTAAAAATAAATCTATAAAATATAATAATAAAAAAAGAAAAAGTAAGATACTAGTAAAGACTAATATAATAACAATATAATAGAAAATACAAGTACAAATAAAGTTGAAATCGGAGACCACTAGAAGATTATCTTAACCAAATAATATTTTATCTTAGTGGTTTTAAATACCATTTTATCTTAGGGTTTTGAATTATATTTTATCTTAGTGGTTTTGAATCATATTAAAGCTTATTTTGAAGCTTAGTGGTTTTGAATATTTATCTTATTTTATTTTATCTTAAGTGGTTTTGAATAATATTTTATCTTAGTGGTTTTGAATAATATTTTATCTTAGTGGTTTTTGAAGAATATTTTATCAGTTTTTGAATATTTATCTAGTGGTTTTGAATAATATTTTATCTTAGTGGATTTGAATAATATTTTAACTAAGTATTTTTGAAAAAATGTATTTTAGAGTTTTTGAATAATATGTTATCTTAGTGGAATGTATTGTACTAGAGGCTGGCAAATATAAAATCAAGTTGGGAAAAAATGAAAAGATTTTAACATAAAGTCAAATTTCAAATATTTCTGATTATATTCATGTTTACCAAACGGTAAACATCTTTATTTTATATTTGCCTGCCTCTCTGTAGTTAAAGAAGACTTTTTTAATTTAATTGATATTCCTAATACTTAAAAATAAAATATTGAAATAAATCATAATACAATTACAAATTGGATTCAATTCTATTGCAGATCTAAAAGAGTATTTTATTGTTTAATAAGATCACTACGTGTTACAATAGTAACAATATTTATGATTTAAATTATTTTAAAATATGTTGCTCAACTCAATAGAAGTTTTGTGCCGATAAATCCGACTAAAATATCAGATTAATTGAGAAAAATAATTGTTGAGATTCCTACTAATTTTTATCAATTTTTGATTATCATGTATTGATTTAAAATATTATATATTAAAAAATTATTCTGTCAATATCCTAACAAATGGAAAATTTAAGATCTAAATGTAATTTTTTGGAATATTTATTTTCAGAAGGAATAATACTAGATATAAATTATTTAACTCGAAGAAAAATGAAATATATTTCTTTCATACAATTGCAACGTAAGCTGCTAAACATGTCCACAAGCTTATCTCAGAATTGATTCAAGTGGTATAAATTTTGATTTCTATTATATTAAGACATAATTTAAAAAATTCACATCTGATTTAGCTATGGCCATTATTTGTTTTTGATAAATATTTATTAATAGTCTAGGATTTAATGCAAAATAATAGTGTTATCAGTGAAATAGGAAAATTAAATAATTAAATAATTTTTGAAAAGTAAAACCTCAAAAACATATACAGTCAAAGACACATATTTTCATGTGAAACAAATAATAAAAAATTAACCCTGATAAAAAAAAATCAAATCAAAATTATAATTAAAAAATTAATCTTAGACAATGGAAAATTTGTGCAATATACTGGTTGTGATTGTTAATGCAGTCATTTATGATGCTTGGTAACCAAAAATAGCTTAATTGTCATTATCACACAAAGTGATATTATTTTACTTTTTAATTGGTCAAGAAATAGGATAAATTAATTAAAATAAAAATTTGGATTTGTCTCTGGAGTGATATTGGTCAACATGGTATGTTTGACCATGAGAAGTACTACCACTCACTTAAGTATTAAGCACGGTTATAATCAGTTGACAGCTTGGGAAATTATGTTAAGCAACCAAAGAGGTTTGGCCTGATATGATATTATGAGTGTGGTTTAACATTTGGGACTGAACTCATTGGCTCTCCACCATTATTTTCCATTATTTGTATTACTATAATAACTAACAGGGCTGTAACTAACTTAACTTCGACTAATGGTGGTCCTATGATGGATGCTTTACTTTTCGGGAGAAGGAGATTAATAAGATATTTGAAGCTTTTAAAACAAGAAAAACCCTTAATGAAACAAAATCGAACCAATTATTCGACACTTGGAATATTATATTGGAATGTATCAACTTCAGTGAAATATATTATAATATCTAATTAATAAAAAAAACAAATAATGCCTATTAAAATAATTGAAAAAAGGGGATAATTGATACATATTTAGTAAAAACATTACAGAAAATAAGGTGTCTAAAAAATTTTAAAAAAATTAATGGATTTAAAAATAAAATCAAAAAATTTGGTCCATCATTTAATTTTACATCTAAACAATAAGACCATAATATTAATTTCCAGAAAGTTCACTTCCTTCAAAATGGCAAAATCAGATAGAATTTCATCATTAGATTTAATTTAACATTACGTTAGATTTCATATCAGGGCAGAGCGTTCAAAAACATTCTTGAATTTAAATAATGCTAATTTGGAAGGAATAATATATACTCTTAATATAAATAACCAAATAAAAATCAGTAAAAATACTCAAAATAGTATAAATACAACTACAAAAAAGTAGAAGACATCAGTTGGGTTTAATTAAAGAAAAAACATTGTATTTTTAAGACTACGTTGGATAAACTAATATTGGTTTAAACAGGTTATATACCAAAGATTTGGGTTTTGACAGTTGAGAATAGCCAAAAAATCAGTGAAGGGAGGGATCCCATCAGTTTATTAATGATTCCTCAAAGGTATTGGGTCAGAGTGAACCAATAGAAGTCTTTCCTTATCAGATCTTTGGCGGACTGACAATTGACCAAAACAAATTAAAATTATTTGATGCACAATCATACATTACTCGGTTCAATTCAACTTAAGGTTAGTGTTGCTGAATTGATCCTTAGCTGTAAGATTAATAAATCAAAAACCTGTAATAAATCCTAAAACTATCAAAAATAAGTATGACATCATCAGATTATTATGTTCTTCAAAGTATTATGCCCTAAAAATGGACAATATTTTAAATTAGCAGCTTATTATACATAAACACTATAAGAAGCCAATATAAAGGTTATATGATTTTGTAAGTGACATAATTATTGCTTATTTTCGATTGTAATGACTTCTACCTTTGTTATTTTCTTAGGATCGGGGGTTCCAGTTTCTAGAATTTCCACCTTTTGATAAACATTGGGAGAATTGAGCCACCTCGTCCTGTCGTTCTTCGTAGCTCCCATCTTCTTCCAATTTCTGTAAAAGACAAAATATTTCTTCCAGAAACTTGCACTAGGTCCTACTGATGTCATATGTATAAGTTAATATGTAGGAGAAATAGTGCTAACTAAATTAGGTTGAGTTGGATCATTTTAAGGACTAAGGCCCGTATTCAAGACATTTTCCTAACCTAAACCTAACATTTCCTTAAGGGCTCCTTAAGGAACCCTTAAGGCTTCCTTAAGGAGATCTAACATTTTCTTTACCTAAACTGTAAACCTAACATTTTCCTTAAGGGCTCCTTAAGGAAAATATTAGGTTTAGGTAAGGAAAATGTCTTTGAATACGGGCCTAAGTCTCAGAAATACTCAAGTCAATTTAAGGTTGCATGTTATTATTTCTTTGATAAATCATGTTATGACTATATGTTAGAACAGGGATACACAAACTTTAGAGCCCCAGCAACCCCATTTTTGATAAATGGTACTTGGCAGATCCCTGTACACCTTGTTACCCCCCCCCCCCCAAACTAATAAATTACACTCATCGCTATATTTTCTGTTTTTAACAATATAATTGTAGGCTTGTGAAGCTGTTCTTAAAATTGCAACACGGAAGAGCTTGAAAATTATTGTATTTTTATTAGTTTGATTTCACCAACCATAATCAGATTCAACAGTTTGTAGTCAAATTGATTCAATAAACTGAAATAATTGACAACAAATTCTTATAAATTGTTTTAGCATCCTGATAAATCTTATCACTTGAACAAAAATGAATTTCTTTATAACCTTCATTTTGTCTGAGTCCATAAAATATGTAGGTAAACACATTCCACATTGTACTTTCAACAAATGATTCTATGTAATTAATATTTGGATGCACATTTTTTTAGCCATCTTACTAACAACAGGAAATAGACGTTTATGTTTACCAATAAAAACTTGGTTAAACTCTTGATTAATAACTTTCTAAAACATTCTCGTATTTACAAACATCTAATAAGCTCTTTTTTCCTTTGGGAATTCTATAAAAGGATATTGGAACTGATAAAATATTATAATATAATTTAATAGCATTAAAACTTAATTAATTAATGTTTACATATTTTGTCCATTAGCTCATAGACCCCCAGACCACAGTTTGCATAACCCTGTGTTATAAACTTGAGAATAATAACCCCATAAAAGTTTGTCCTTTAATACCAACTTTATTTTCATAATAATCAGCAGCTACCTAAAGAAGTTACGGGGGTGTAGCAAATTTAAGGTTACATAAATGACGAATTCCATATAGTTCTATCCTAGTAACCATATAAAAATGTGCCTAAGGATTAGAGTGTACCATTCTTAAGTACATCAGGTTCCTGCAAGTCCAAGTGTTATTCTAATGACTCATCATCAATAATTAAATAATAATTAAAGATCACCTATACATTTCCTCCTCTTCAAGTAAGTATCCTAGAGACGAGACAGCAGGAGGTACTTCTACATCATTCTTAGGTTTCGGTGGCTCTCCTTTAACTAGTGGAGTCCTGTAGATGTACCCAGTACGGAATCCCTAAAAAATCATCCGTCAAAACATATTAACAACATAGCAACATTAAATAAAGAAATGTCAAATGGACATGGACAGTTTCGGATCTAATTTTGTCAGGGTATTTAGGATTTTTATTAGGATTAAGCAATTAGTTGAGAGTGACGAGAGATATCAAATATTGGTAAAGGATTTATTCGTAATCAAAGACCGTAGCAGCGCCACCATCGCTGATACAAAATTGATAACATAAGAGTGATCAACGTTATGATATGTATATGGGTTACTTATTTTTTTCTTATTTTAGATAATTTACTTTTATTTTTTTCTTGAAGCAATTTATTTTAATAAATTTTAGGGTGTTTAAACCCACTCAAGTCACACTTTCATAGGAAAACCCTTTTAAATGGTTTGTCACAAGTTCTTAAATAAGCTGATAAGATGGTGAAAATCACAATATAGTGTTTTATTTTATTTATTGTAAATTAATTTTACTTTTGAATCATTTTAGTTTGCACAAACTCACAAAATTACATATTTAAAATAAAAAAAAAATGTAACAACTAGTTGAAACTGTAGTTACAACTAACTTTTTAAATTAGTTGTAACTAATATTTCAAATTAACTGATAAGATGAAATTATCCAACCTTTGTGTTTAACTTCATTTGTGTTAAGAATTGTTACTTTTTGTTTAATATTAAAAAAAATATAACCGTATTTTATATTTATAACGGTAAATACCAGGTTAAAAAACAAACAAATCCAATTCTGTAGTGGTAAGACACTGATTCTATATTTAAAATCCAGGAATAATCAAAGTATTTATTTATGAAATATTGACAATTTTTAAAGCACCGATGGTCGCTTTATTAATTTCTAACTCATTTATCACAAATTAGGTAACAATAAAGAAATAAATGTATAATTTCCCATGCTAATCGCATGATAAAATTTTTTTTGATCACCCTTTTATTTTCCCGCCTTTAGTATTCCCAACCTTAAGCTATCTCTTTGAATCATGAATAGTTCTAAATAAATCTTAAGGCTTTATTTAAATTTATTTAGCTAAGATCAAAAGTGACATAACATAAGAAAGTAACAAAAGAGGATTAACTAAAACATAGGGTTTAAATAAAGTGTGGTGGTGCTTAAACATTTATCACTTTAGAATCATTTGTTGTAAAACATTATATTTATCCTTAAATGAATCTGGGAAAGACAAAATTTAAGATCTTTAGATTACTATTAGATTAATAGTAGCTTTTTAAAAAATAAAAGCATATGCATATAGTATAACACATGGTTATAATAAGTTGACAGTGTAGAAAAATAGTTTTGACGAATCAATGAGATTGGCCTAATATAAAATTGTGGGCGTGATTTAACATCCAAGACTACAATAATTGGCTCCCTTGCAAATTTTCCCACATTGTCAACTGATTATAACAGTCTGTCATACAATAAGCTAATGGTTTCAAGAGGAAGAGAGAGCTCAGCCTTATAATGGGGTACACTTTGTTTCTCGATAAAGCTGTAGGAACACAAGTTATATAGGCTCAGCTCTTCTACAGATTGAGTTGCCTTTATAGAAACAAAATAATTAGTATCTTTCAGAGGAGCCTAGAAAATAATTCGCTGGACAAATAACACACAAGTGGTCACAATTGTGACTACTTGACACAATTAACAAAAAATAGTAAAAAAACCTTACAGCATTATCCAACATCCTCATGAGAGCTTCAAAATGGAGTCCACCGATCCTCCATTTCTTCTCCTTGTTCTCCGTGGGCAGTGCCGTGGTGGTTGGTAAGGCATTGCTATCGGGTACTTTATGAGCACTGTCATAAATAGACTTCCGAACCTCGTCTGTCATTAGAATTAAATTATCTACTCCTAGAGGCATTACTTTCATCTACGGAACACCATAATAACATTACGTAGATATACGTTCTATATGATAATAGAAAAAATAACCTAGAAACTGTGGCTTCTAAGCTTAATATATTGCAAATTTATAAGCTAGATTGTAATCCTTTTATGTAACCAAATATAAGTCATAGCAGGTTACATACCCTGGTCTTATACAAGTCATAAGACTTTTCTTAGTATAGCTCCTATAGGGCCTGTAGCAAGAGAGAGGTCAGACTCCCTCTGACGAAATAGTTCTCAAAAGAAATCTCTTATAGGTGTGTGAAACATTGCACTGTGGTTAATTTTAGAGGGGTTACCTCTCAGGACTTAATTCAACAGACTCCTACATAACTCATGCCTTATTACATTTGCGGGAACTTACGGACTTTACTTTTTTCCAGCGTACTATATTTGTGATGACAACAATAATGAAACCTTCCCACATACTGCCTTACAAGCCCCACCTTACCTTGGGTAAGGGTTAAGGTATCTTGGGTTATGAGTACATTAACTACTGGTACCCCCTGAGTACCAAGGTACCTAGATATGCGTTCTCAGATATGCAATGCCCCAAAGTTATTTAAAAACTTATACAAGTAATTGGATAAAAATTAAACTACTGCTGATAATGAAATGAAACTTAGTACATATATTTGTCTCATGTATGACTTACATGTATGCCAAATCTCAACCCCATTAAAACATTTTTCTGCATGTCATGAATTTTTGCTGAGTCATTAATATAGGTTAATGACGTCATAAAAAAAAAATTACGGATAGCAAAACTAGACCTTTAGATCTCATCCTTAGATTGATTTTTGTACCAAGTTTTAACTCTATAGCATAAATAATAGACAGACAACTTTGTGAAACCCACTTAGGAGTTCTTAAAAACACATGTCTGGTGACATCACGGTTACAGATTTTTCAGGCCTGTATTCAAAGACATTTTCCTAACATTCTCCTTAAGGATAATGTTAGGAAAATGTTAGGTCTCCTTAAGGAGAATGTTAGGTTTAGGTAAGGAAAATGTTTTTAATGATCGTTCCCGTATTTAAAAGTGGGAAAAAACATGGTTCTCGTTGCTTAAAAACATTTTCCTAACATTCTCCTTAAGGAAAATGTCTTTGAATATGGGCCTGAGTTTTTAGAAAACATAATACTTTTCCTACTTAACTACAGTACAAATAAGGAAAAGTAAAAATGTAAGAGTCATTTTATGATAAAAAATCGCAGTGAATTTGTTAACCAAGTAGAGCCAATTCGTAATGCCCTCTAACCAGCAATGCATACTGTGAAATCATTTACTGCATTCTGGCTATAAACCACAGTACAGGTACATGCAAGTTCTTACCTGACTCTCGCAAGCTAATACAGTATTATAAACATTAAAGAAAGCTTCCTCCACTGTCTCTCCACAGCATACAGCTCCGTTATTTGACAGAAGCATAACCTGTAAGTAATAGACTTAATTAAATAAGGTGGTTCAATGACACAATTTATTTTTTGGAAAGCTCATCAACATTTGTAGTGAGTTTGAACCCTTTATTTCAATTACTTATTGGGATTGTCCACAAACATGAAGACTGGTAGCACAATAACTGAGATGATTTAGGTGGAGTCACATTTTCAGGTTTGTATGGCCAACACAAACCTTATATTTCTTATATCAATAATAACGGAAGAAGATAAGTAATAAACTGTCTATTGAGAACCTTACAGCTCATTGGGATATTACTTCAAAGGAATCAAAGAGACAAATATTTAGAGGAAGTATATGTAGAATAACGTAGTGATAAGGTGTCTGGAAGTAAGACAGTTTCTGTAAAGGTACCATACAAAGAGACTAATACTATTAGAGGGAGGATACAACAGTTCTTATCATTCCTTGGGTAGCTAGGTGCCGTAACTGTACATTGGTGACGTCATTTTTTTTATTTTTCATAATAATTACAATTTCACGTAAATATTACATTATTTTTTCGACTATTTTTGTTTTAAATCAAGTAAAATGAATTTAAAATAAGTTTTAATTATTATCTATTGCATGTATTATTTAATTGTCTGTGTTGAATAAAGTGGTTTAATGTGGCATCGCTGAAAAATGTCCACCGTTTGTAGAGTGTGTGCCTTAAAAGGGGTTGTAGAGGGGTGGAGGAGTATCTAGTCTCTCTCTTGGGAGACTATAGTAGGGGTAAGTACAGTTACGGCACCTATGGAAACTGTCTCACTTCCAGACCCCTTATCACTGTGTTAATCGGGTTCTGTACTCCCTCTAATAGTATTAGTCTCTTTGGTGCCATAACTGTACTTACCACTACTATAGTCTCCCTAGAGAGAGACTAGATACCCCTACACTTCTACAACTCCTATCGTAGCACCCACCTTTTTTTTGACTTTTGTCATATTAAATCCCTTTATACAAAACAGATAATTAACAAAATATGAGATAAATAATAATTAAAACTTATATTAAATTCATTTTACATAATTTAAGACAAAATAGTGGAAAAATCATGTAGTATTTATGTTGAATTGTAATTATTATGAAAATAAAAAAAATGACGTCACCAATGTACAGTTATGGCACCAAGCTAACCAGGGAATGATAAGAGCTGTTTATCCTCAGTTTCTTTGATAAGAATAGACCACAGGTTAGAGGTAACATTGATGCTAAAAGTATTAAGGGAGCGACATAGAATTCTAATAGGTATTTGCAACAATTGAAAAAAATTCTTTATGTGCCATGGGAGGAAACTAAGACTTAGTTTCCTCCCATGGGCTCAATGACTTAAAGTCATTGAGCCCCAGTTTTTCATTGGGTCCAAAGCAGTAAGTCGAAAGAACCAATATGGTTAAACCCTGACACGGAGCCAAGGGAACTGCTGTTCCTAATATTACTTATATTATCTTCAAGATTCAAGATAATAATTAGGATGAATCCCAATAACATACTGAATTATAATTCAAATATCTGACAAGATTATGACAAATATATAACGAGTTGACATAAATCTCAACAGGAATCAGCAAGTTTACTCCTGAGGTGCAGCTGAGAAAGGAAATTAAACAGAGCTGTTTTCTCTCGTGGTACAAGATTTTTCCTCCAGAAGGGAGAAAATCATAACAAATAAAACTTGAGTTATTGTGTGTCGAGTTGTGTAAACTTGTGTAATTTTACTACATCTTACTCTTACGTACAAATATTTGCTTACTTTATAACCTTTAACTATTTATTCACTAAAATAACACTAAATATTTAAAAAAAAACAAAATTGTTACTTAGCCAACAGCAAGTGAATCAAAAATTTAAAAAAGAATCACAGATAATGGGTTGGCTAGCTAAGTCATTCAGTTTAACAAAAAACAGTAATGCCAACAAAAAATTTACTTAAAGTTTAAAGACTCTTTTTTTAAGAATTCTTTCTGAGCCATAAAAACATCTATCAAGTAATAATATACACATTATCTTTGTTACATTTTATCTTTTTGCTTATCTTTCTTCATTTTGGTTATTCATAAAATAAAAGTTAAAAAAAATCTAATTAACAAAAAGTATAAGTCAAGTATAACAATACATAACTCAAAGTATAAATACAACACTGTTGAACATAATTATTTTAGACCAAAATAATTTATATCAAGAAACTAAGAAACTATTTGTTTGTTTTTATAGAGCAAGAGCCCAGGGGTGTTTTGTTAATAGTTAATAAAAAGTGTAATGGCTGGAACTGGTCTCAATTTTTTGTAAATACCTTCCTGAACAAGGATCTGCAATTCTGCCGACTTGTATCGGATGGGTGTCCCATGCAGAACCTTTGACCCCTAAAGTGCGTTCTGCCTGGGACACCCATCCGATACGAGTCGGCAGAATTGCATCCTTGTTCAGGAAGGTATTCACAAAAAATTTAGACTGGTTCCAGCCATAACACTTATTATTAACAAAACACCCCTGGGCTCTTGGTCTATTACATTAAAATAGATTCATTTATTTAGTTAAAATGAGTGAGTTCTATAAACTTAAAATCAACCCTAAGGAGAAATTACTTAACCACAAAAACAATTAATATTTTTATAGTTTTATGTAAATCAAGATTTTTTTTAATTATAAAATGATAACTACTTTGCTGAGAAACAAATGACAAAATAATGACGCTGCAGCAAAAAAAAACGTTACCTTATTAATAGGCCCCAAATTCCTAGCTAATTTATCCTTCTCCTCAGGTTCCTGTAGTGAACCAGTACTCTGGTGCTGACTAACTTCTCCTATAACTACTGACTCATTACTCAGAGCAAGTAATCCTACTTTCAAACTAGATACCTGGTGAGCAAAAAAAAACACAAGAATTAACAAAAAAAGTCATGTAAGAATTATTTTAAAAGAATGTATAAATGTTATTTGATAAAAATTGAACTAATGCTGATAACATGATATAATTTGAATCATTTTTTAGCTCTATACAGTACATCATCAATACCAAATCAATTCTATTATATTTCTGTGTATTGAAAATGTTTGCAGTCATAAATGAAGGTCAGTTACGTCGTAGAAAAATTATCACAACTAGACCTAAAAATAATTTTTGGACCAAGTTTTATAGTCTCTACCATAAACACATTGGCAGCAGCAATAAAAAAACACACACACACAGATGGACAACTTGGCAAAACCACTCAGGTGGTCTTAAGACAACAATAAGTGATAATTTCGATGAAATCCTGATTTTGGATTTTTAGTGCGATTTTTTGTGATTTTTCCTCATTTATACCGTAGGTATAGGAAAAGTATTGGGTTTGGGAAAAATCTTAAACTGGGTTGTTACCGAAATTATCCATTTCAGGTGTTTATAAGACCTCCTGAGTAGTTTTCACAAAGTTGTCTGTTATAATCTTAGCTCCTAGTGTATTTATGCTAGAGAGTTGAAACTTTGTACAAAAATAAGTCTATTGGTGTAGTTGTGCTATCCCGAAAAGGGTTGTTCATTATTAATCAACAATAATGACTCAGCTAACATTTCAAAAAATCATAAAACGTGAAAAAATGTTGCGATTGGATTGAAATTTTGCACACAAATAACTATGTATAAGACTAACATATGTGCCAAGTTGCATCTCATTCAAGCTACATATTAAGAAGCTATTGACTCAAAAAGCCTATTACTCAATAGACGAGTTCCTGGAGGATAGGATTTAGTTATTTTAGTCTTAATATTTGATGTCGCTAGACAATTGTACTGGATTGTAACAGCGAGAACCATTATTATTATTATTATTATTATCATTATCAGCATTACTTTTGTCTTCATCAGATGACTTGTCTACATTTTTTAAAAAATTAGAAAATAGTCCAATTGAGTTGATTATTTATTACCTTTATGTAATAAATAAGTAAACTAAGTTTTGTTTTAATACGAAAAGTAACCAAAATTTTTGTTGGATAATAAATCTAAAGCAGAATAGAGCATGGTCAATGCTGTATGGGTGACCACTAATGAAACGGATGTATTTACAATCTAAGGACGAGCAAAGCGAGTCCGAAGGTGTTGCAAAATAAATTTAACGATTTTTGTATTCTGAGGACAAGCCAAGCAAGTCCAAAGATGGGAAGATGAGCGTAGTGAATCTGATGTGATGAGGAAAGGTTCCGAGGCACCCCGTACCCGATTTTTATTAAATACACTTTCAGAGTAAATTAAGAAAAAAACACCATCTAGGGCAATAAAATTTCAGACTTGTTTAGCTTGTCGTCACAATTTTATGATTTCCCGAAAACCTGAAGTAATAATACTTAGATTTCATTCTTCTCCAAGTCATAACTATATAATAGCTGATAACAATCTGTTTGTCCTCAATAGAAGCATAGAGATATATTACTAGAGGAGCCCTATTGGTTGAATTTTAAAACATCGAAAAAGTAACCTAACCACATTCGATTATAATTTTCATCAAATAAACAGAACAAAAAAAACAGTAAATTATATAGTAGAATGTTTAAAATACAAATCACAACACAAACAATCTGCGGGAAGCCAAAAACAATTGATTAATTATAACCTTAACTCCCTCTTGTAGGAGGTTTCAATGAGGTTACACAGAGCCCCTGAGAGCCCCACTAAAAATGTTTCAGGCCTCTCAATGTATTAAGATAGGCTATGCCCTCTCTAGTATATATCTCTATGTATAGAAGTACATTTTTTAATCAAATTTTTACTTAATTGGTTATATTTTTTTTTGAAACTTCAACTCTCTAGCATAAACACAGCAGGAGTTATGCATGGAACAGACAGAAATCAAAATAGAAACCACCCAGAATATTTTAAAAACACCTATCGGATCACCTATGAGATCATTCTGATGAATTGTCAGTTTTATCAACACAATGAAAGAAAAAACTAGCGGGTCTACTCTAAAAATTCAAGGAGTTTACCTTGACTCCAAGTTAGGATGGGCTCCTCGTGTAACAAATTTAGCTAATTCTCTGTCTTCTACTCTGTTTTTGCTAAGAAAACTCGCTCAGTCATTTGATAAAAACATTTTGAAGCTAATTTATTACACTCATTTTCACTTGAGGCTTTTACATTGCATAACTGAATGGGGTAGCGCTACTAACAGTCTTCACATTTTTCTCTTGCAGAAAAAAGGTATTAGGATTATTTCAAGAAAGAAATGGAATGATCCATGTAGTCAGCTATTTAAGGATCTCAAAATATTGACTCTTCCTTCTACTTATATTTTGACTCTATTGGAATCATGGCATCCTCATTATCAAGAGTCATAATTATACCACCCGTTCAGCTCCTAAAGTTATAAATCTTCCAGCATATCGCCTATCTAAGACAACTAAGTCCGCTAAGTATCTAGCCATCCAACTTTTAAATTTAATTGATAGTGAGACTCTTAATCTTTCCACAAAAATGTTTAAGAACAAAGTAAAAAACTATTTGATAGAGAATGCTTTATATTGTGTTAATGATTTTTCAATGTTGTAATTATTATTTTTTCTTTTTTATTTGACAAAGTGATGCTATTTTTTTTTTATTAGTTACCACTGATTTTGTAAATAAATAAATAAAATAAAATAATACTTTTCATTTAAAAGTATTATTAAACCTTAGCATACCTAAGGTAATAGGTAAGGTAAAATGCATTCAAGAAATATTAGAAGTATACTCACAGCTAAGACGGCTGGTGTATTTACATGTATAATGCACTTAATATCTGGTCTGGCTTGATGTATGGCAGCGTGGAGTTGGAAAGCAGCCACATTACAACCGTAGTTAGTCGTACCGGTTTCAACGATATTACCTTGCATATCGACTTTAACTAAACTACTCGCCGTGATCTCATGAAACAGCATACCATAAGCGTTAACTAATAATAACTCCTCTTCTTGGTTTAATCTTCCCTGCAAATATTAAAATATGCATTAACTAAAATCGATAGTAAATAGGGAGAGGGGATTAATGATTGGGGTTGGAGTCGAGGTTCGACCCCATTTGCACTGCGAATAGGGGATAGATCACTTAGCAAGTAGCCATGTTGTTGGGCCCTTTTTGCTAATACCCTTAGATAGACTCTACTTTATGAGTCTAAATGCAGGCATTTCTCTGTCTTTAACACATACCCTACTGCCAGACTAAATATTTATGCTCTTGAAACCATAAGGCAACAACTTTTTTTTAGATTTAGCCAACGCAAAAGGCTTTTACAGTATAATTTACTTTAATGAGTTTTTAATTATTTCTAAAAGATAGTTAAATAATCTTATGCCCAATATGCTTGTTTCTAGTGACTGATCATTATTAATGAGAGGTGATAGATCACCTAGCAAATGGGCCATATTGATGGGCCCTTTTTCATAACACCCTTAGATGGAAGATAGTGTCTAATGAAGGAATATATAAACCAAACATGGAAACAAATGCGATTTCTGTCAGACCTGGAATATAGTTCACATTTTGTCCACCAGGGAGTTGGCTCAAATTTTCCCCTGGGCACAGCCATCTTGTTTTACCCTTGTAAATGTAAACAAACTTTTTATGGTACTCAAAAATTTTGTTTTTATTGCATTTTTTGTATTTCTTAGTATAAAATGTTAAAAATTTGTGTAAAGACTATGTTTTGTCACATCCAATAAAGGTTTAAGTGCCAGTCTTTAAATACTAGGTTTGTTTAAATGAGCGGCTAATTAAACCTTTCATGTGCACTACTTAACTTAGTACATTTTAGGAAGTAATATTTGTTCTCTCCTGTGAACAAAGCCTGTGGCACAGCAGCTCCATTTTGGAAGTTGGTAGCTTTTCTAAAACCAGTTTGGCACAAAAACATCCACTATACCTATAGTGGGATGATTTTAAAGAATGAAACTTTACGATACTCAAAAGTTAAAAAACTAAGAAGCGACAGTGCACAGGACTGATGAGGAAACGTACCACAAAGTGGGGTCTCAACCAATTATAAATCATATTCTGGTTTATTATCTTTGCAAATAAAACTAAAAAAGACTTACTGTGATGTGATTATTAATGCCTTGTGTCCATCCGTATAAATCCATTAACCTATAAACAGCAGCTAACTTGCATCGTAATATCTTCTCACCTTTAGCATAACCCATACTCTCTACTCCTCTGATATCATTTATAGGTATCACACAGTTTGAACCTAATAAATAAATGTATAAAAATATAGACAATAAATAAACACAACAATAGACAACAACTCAAAGTATATACTAACGACAGACATTTATATACTAATCATAGACAAACCAAACCTTAAATTAAATTAAACAGTGTAATAGTAAAATACAGGGTTATAATCAGTTGAAAGCATGGGAAAGTAATGCACAGAAGCCAATAAGGTTAGTCCTGGATGTTACCAACTTAATTGGTTCCTCAACTGTAACCATAATTATTATACAAATAATTAAAGTTGCAGGTGATCGTATTTCATTATATAACATTTACTAAGTACACACTGCATATTTAACAGGGGATCGTAATCCATTATATAACATTTACTAAGTACACTCTCTGCATATTTAACAGGTGATCGTAATCCATTATATAACATTTACTAAGTACACACTGCATGTTTAACAGGTAATCGTATTCCATAAGCATTTAGTACAATATGGTTCTTGCATCATATTTGTGTAGTCGGTCGAGTGAGATTACGTGATAACTGATACCGCCAAAACATCATGTCTTGTATGGTAAAGGTTCACTTTAGGTTAGTAATAGTGAGAGTAATATGGGGGAGTGGTAGTAACTACCAGGCAAGTAGGCCACGTGGTTGGGCCCTTTTTGCCAGCTCCCTAAGATAGTGTTCTACTCCTTTTAATTTCAAGTGTAGGTATATTTCATCTAATCTAGACCGAAGAGCCGTGAATTTCTATGGTTCCTCTCATGTTTTTTCAAGCAATCATAGGATATTTTCACTGACTCTTATAGTCTAGTGAAAACTGGAACAACACGTGCTCTCACTGTTAAACCAAACCTCCACACGCTTAAAACTACAAGGCAGAAACAGTATAGTATTATAATGAATCTACAATGAGGGTCCTAAATTTTGTCTATACCCAGTTTCATTTAGGGTAAGGGATCTTTAACGAGTACCTCACAACGCACAGGCTCGAGACCACTGGCTTTACGTCCCCTTCTGAAGGACGTGGACGCAGAATTTGTATCCCTCTCATAAAAATCCTAGAGGCCTGTGCTGGGATTGAACCCATGCCTAAAGTCCATTCATTCTGTGTATTGGCCGCGTACCTTAACCACTACACCACGGGGGCCTCTTTCACTTTAGGTTAAAAGGAAGTTTAAAACAAAAAAATTTAATTAATTTAATTGAGATTTCTTTGTATAAAAATAAAGTTTAGTAGTTATAAAATGTTTAGTGTTTCTTGTGTTATGTTATGCTTTTTTTTGTTTTTGTTTTTTAATCAAGTTTGTTATTCAAGTTATGCTGCCTATGTTTATGCAGTCTATTGAATAATTTATAATCTATTTGCCTTTTAATTGTAAAATTTTGACAATTGAGAAACTTTGTAACAGAGTAACCTCAAGTATGTAAATAAATAAATAAATAAAGTTGCACTACAAAAAAATAATATTTCGAAAGTTATTTGATGAAAAACCGTAATATTTAAGTGAAATAAAAGTTATACGATAAGGTTATTTGTTAAATATGATCGTCTCTAAAGGTACATACAGTGTATCGGGGGAATCCATTTAGATTCTATCTCTCTATTCTAGCATATCCTGATTGGATTCGCTCCACATGGTTCATACAGCTAATATTACTGTATTCAAATATCGTACTTAATACGATCCGTGGATCTTGAAGTGTGTGTGAACAAACTAATTATTTGGGACTGTATCTAAAAACTGTTGCAATCTATAATTATTATGTATTTCATAAATTGGATCAATAAGATTCCATCTTATTCTACTCATACTGTCATGTACAGCCATTCATTGGCTCTTATTCTACAGCCATTCATTGGCTCTTATTCTACAGCCATTCATTGGCTCTTATTCTACAGCCATTCATTGGCTCGATCTTATGATAACTTCAGGTAAAAGTTGAAACAGCTATTCTAGTAATGTTTCATAATGCCTTGAGAATTTTTTTTCTTTGATTAAAATGGATAGTATTTAACTCTACACAATAATTCTTTCTTGTGTCTTCAAATTCTTCACAATATCAGTTCTTGTAAGGTTAAATATGCCATAACCTTACAAGAACTGATACATTTTTTTTACAAAATAAAATTGAGCTTACTTTTAACAGAGAAAGTGTTCTGGCCCCTGGCTGAGCCTGTAGTCTGCATCATGTCCTGTATCTGTTGGAGAAGAGGTCCCACTGCTACAGCACCATCCCTCATCTGGGCTTCCACGATCCTCTCCAGTTCTTCTCTAAACAACCTACTCGACATCATGGCTTCCACTCGTTTCCTTCGTTCCATCTCTCGCACATCGGCGTCGATATCGGCGGGGCGAAGTTTGGCGCGATCGTCTTCACAGTCCGACGTCGCCTCCAGTATACCATTCTCTCCTTTACCCTCCATCCTCCTCCCACTCTCCCTGCAACAACAAGTTGAAATAAAAATAAATAAATATATATATATATATATATATATATATATATATATATATATATATATATATAAAGTCTCGCGAAACGTATGTTTTCGTCATTAGGGACCTCTGAAACGGATCTGTGTCGTGGTCCGAGGTTTGACTTCCGCCATGACGCCTATGCCATTAGCGAATTTTATTCCCAAAGGAAATTCGCTAAAATGAGAAGGCTGTAGAAAAATCAAGAGGCTAAGGTCTCAGGTGAAGAGCAACACCTATACCAGACATGAACAGCAAAACCTATACATGAACAGCAAATACCTATACCAGACATGAACAGCAATACCTATACCAGACATGAACAGCAATACCTATACCAGACATGAACAGCAACACCTATACCAGACATGAACAGCAATACCCTACACCAGACATGACCATGAGACATGAACATACCTATACCAGACATAATACTATACCAGACATGAACAGCAACACCTATATATCAGACATGGTCTAAATCCTGGCCAAGACGATATCTTTTTTACTTTCTTCAGCATCTTCACTTTAGTCATATGCCGCTAATGACTAACCGCCATATCGATGACTAATACTAATACTAATGTCTAGACTCTAGACTAATGACTGATACTAACAACCCAATAACCATAAGGTAGTTAGTAACTAAGGCCTCAAATAACAGAGCGACCTACTAATAACTGATTCTGAAACGGAGAATCCCGGTTTCGTATAATAGTTATTTGTGTAACTAGGCAGGAAAGTGGAATATTACTGACTAGTATCGAAGTTAGCCCCCGAGCCGAAGGGGAGGGTGTGCTATCTAAAGTACCTGCAGAGGCAGGTAATTTTCATTTTGACTGACGAGGCGAAACCGAGGCAGGTAATATATAATTTGACTGACGAGGCAAAGCGAGGAAGGCAAATATACGAGTCAGTTATGTTTCCTTTCCTGCCTCGTTCCACACAATATTTTATCTGCGAACAGTAATAAAATCAAAACTAGCATTATTTGACAGTTCTTTTAAATACGCTAACACAACGTTTTCAGATACATTCTTTACTTTTTTCTCTGAGCACCATTCTTTGAACACTTCATATGCTTTGAGATACCTACTTCCTGATTTGCCGGGTAGTAGGCTCTCTTTGCCATTTGTAGCTATTTCCAAAACATCCGGCGGGGTATGTTCGAAAAATTCGTCTATATCTTCGACGATATTCATCACAAAACACTATAGAATCGCTATAGAATAAACTAACTTTTAAACTGTATTAAATACGGTTCGTATGATAAAAGTAGTAATGACTTGACAAAAAAAGATGAGATAATAAACCTTAGAATATACTATATATAGAAGGAGCACAGGACCGTAAACACAATGTAAATTTCACTGATAACACGAAAAGCCGGTTGACTGGTGCAACTAAGTAATGCTGCCAACCTGACAACAAAAACATTATTTTAAATATTTGTCATAAATATCTATTAATGAAGAAAGATCGTAAAGAACAAATATAATAACTTAAAACACCTGCTGAGTATTAATAAAACTGGTCTTAGATGGCAAAAGGGTGGCGGAATACAAGAATCTACATTTAGTTGACGAGGACTACTTTTAATATAATTTTAATAAATACGTTAAACTACAATTTAAAATGCTTTAAATATTGTAATGCACCGATATTTATATTAGTATTTTATGAATAATCAATCATTAATTAATAATAGAACATAATAATCAGCAACCGGAAGTATTGCCAATTTTTTTTAGAAAATTGTATATTGTTAGGGTGGCAGCATTACTTAGTTGCACCAGTGAACCGGCTTTCGTGTTATCAGTAGTGCTCCTTCTATATATAGTATTATTCTAAGTAATAAACCAAGACAAAAAGTGTTGCCTTTAATATAATCAATAAAATTTATTTCTAATTAAAGATTTACATTACAAATTGTTTCATTTTAATTTTTATTAGTTAAATAATGTAATTATTCATTATATTAATTATTAAAATACATTCAATAGGCTTTTTATTATTAACTAATCAGCTTACAAAAATTATCTATTAACTTTCTTTACCAGCATAGGCAGGGGCGGCTGGGAAATGCTACTTTCCTGCCTAGGCAGGTAAAGTGCAGTCATTCAAGACTAATTACCAGCCGATCTGGGAAATGCTACTTTCTCGCCTGGAATTAGTTCTGTAATGCTTCATTTTCCTGCCGTGAGCAGATAAAAATATTATAATGCATTCTTCAGTAAAAAAAAGAAAGCAAATAAAACAGTGATAGATTAAAATTCCTTAACAGAATTGGGTAAAATCCAATAAGTGTCAATGTATTTTCTATCTTAATTTAACGAATTTTGTTTAGAGCGGATAAGGATATTAAAGACTGAAATATCAAAATAAAATTGGGATTAAGCCAGAAGAGTTTAACTTATTTTATTCAGCCACACTCCCCTCTCCCCAACCCCTTCCTAAAAATCTATCAATATACACGTTTAGATACAACAAATATGAACATTTCGGGTACGGGGTGCCTCGGAAACTTATCCTCATTATATTGGATTCACCACGCTCATCCTCCCTACTTTAGACTCGCTTCGCTCGTTTTTAGAAGATACAAGACGTTAAATTTATACTGCAACACGTCTTCGGACTCGCCTAGCTCGTCCTCAGAAAGTAAATACATTTGTTTCATTCATAACGGTCACTCATCCAGGCACTGACCTTGCTTAATGCTGATAACTTTTATGATCCGATAAGGATTAGGATATTTGAATAAAAATAACTTAGGTTCTACAATTCAATTACTTAAAAATAATACTATATTTAAAAATATCAAGCTATTAAAAATTAGAAGTAGCCATCTTGTAACTCGAAAATGGAAGTGAACAATCACGTTCTCTAAAACCAAAGAATCAAGTTATATAAAATTCATTTAGCAATCACGCTACCTAAAACCAAAGAATCCAAAATTCATTTAGCAATCACGTTCTCTAAAAACCAAAGAATCAAGTTATATAAAAATTCATTTAGCAATCCACGAAGAATCAAGTTATATAAAATCATTTAGCAATCACGTTCTCTAAAACCAAAGAATCAAGTTATATAAAATTCATTTAGCAATCACGCTACTTCACCTCATAGTTAATTTCTAATTTTATCAGTAATATGACCCGAAGCTCCATATTTTCTTTGTGAAGGTTACAAATATGAAATTTATCACAAGTCCTTGCAGACGAATAACATACACAACAGAGTAAAACATAAAATAAACACGTAACTACTTTAGACCAGTGTATGGTAATAGACGTTACCATTTAACATAAATCCGAGCATAGGTAACATCAACAAATGAGTAGTTTCAAAAGTAGTCCACACTTTTTGGACTTGATACTTCAGGGATCGAATCCCTTAAGTATTCAAAACAAATTAAGGAATAAATTTATCAAAGAGACATAATAGTTGGGGAAAGAATTTGAAGACGCCTACGGACGTGGGATAGTCTCCAGACAGCGAAGAAAATATGGGACAGTGTTGCCACCTCCACAGTAACATTCCAAACACATAATACTCATCCATATTTCCTACTAACATGTCTCGCTGTTAATTTTTTCTAAGCTAAAAAGACAATAGTAGTTAATTTAAAAACAGAAATAAAGAGCTAATTACATTTCAGTAACATTCCAGATTTTTTTTCTGTTTTCATCTATTAAAGCGAATTTTTAAAGAATATTATGCTAAAGTCGTCAGCATAAAAGCGGCATTGATTCTGCTTGTCCTCCTACTTCTACATATATATATATTCAAGCGAAAATATAAACTGTATGAATAGAGGAAAATGCTAAAATAAATGATGGATGGTAAAAGTCACATATATTATATGAAATATAAAATTGTAAGTATAGAACCTGAAAGCAATTAAAAGGATAAATAAAGCAGATGGATGCGGATATAAAATCCTTATTAGGTAAGTAAAAAACACATAACATGTACGATTAAATAATAAAACATGACAAATATTATTGGTTCATTTTTTTTAATGTAGCCAATCCCAGAGTTTTCTAGTAGTATAGATTTTAGTAAAATTTTTATTTACTACTTATAAAAATTTTGATTTTCCACACTGCCGAGAAAAAAAGGTCGAATAAAAATATTCCTAACCCGTAACAAAAAATAAGATTGATTGTAACCCATAAAAACATGACAAGATTAAACTCCACTAAATATATCACCGCTACAAGACGAAACCCTAACATTTAAAATAATTGAAAGAAATTGAAATAAAAATAATAAAAATAGAAACAAAAAAAATGTGAGTATAAGAAGAAAAATAAATAAATATTCGATCCTATTAATAAAATGTTAAAGGAAGGAAAGAGAAGACAATAACTGGACACCAGCCAAGGGTGAGACAAAGGGACCAACTCGTGTCTCACAACAGACATGTTCCATTATAATAAGGGGAATTAAGAGACAAGTCATCAGCGTATGAAGAGGAAATACCCAAATTACTTGGGGTCTATTTTTACCTCTACATTTTTGAGGTCTAAATACTTTTTCAAAGCATTTGAATTACATTTATCAGATCAATCTGTGCCCTCTTTTTTATGTAACCTTTGAAAAACAAATACTTTAAAGGGTAGGATAGATAAATCGTAGGTCTAATAACATCTTTTTAAAATAATTTGGTGAGAGGTATTTAATTCTTACAACAAGGAAAGGCCTAGGGGTCTCTCGCTCTTAAAGAGTCAGCAGATTGGCAATCATTGGTTCCCAATCTGCTGATCTGAAGAAGTCTTTCTAATCAAATGATTCCGAAGGCTCATTCCCACGAAAAATGGGTTTCCAGTTCTAATATGCGAAGAAGAATCAAACATCATTGCAGAAGGTTAAAAAGCGGTGTCTCTAAGGAAGTTTCGCGACACATCTATCGGTGATAAACCATCTCAAGAGAAATCCTCTTTACTTATACATCTCTTAATTAGAAAAAAACATTTATTAATGACGAAAAAACTTAAGATGATGTTTTAAGAAACTTAAAAACCCCCAGAAGGATGTGTAATGATCTTTTAACAATTGCCCAAGGAACAGGATCAGGCAGATAACTCTATCGGCCTCAAGTGTTAGGAAGATGAGGAATCAACATAAATGATGTATGATAAGGTGTATGCGTGGTTAATATTTTAACGCTATAAATCTGAAACCCTCAGAAAAAATGATGGACTAAAACCCTTTTGTGGTGAAGAGATATTGCAAATAAGTTTTTATTTTATTAATAAATAAATAATAAATAAAATAATAAGTTTAGTTTTATTATTTAAATCAGTGAATATTTAGGTGCCCACACTTCACAACGATATTCATTTAAAATCTATAGGTGCATTACTCCCATACCTCGTTTTACTCTCTATAAAAATAAACATTTCGCAGAGCCATGAGGAGTTAGGACAGGCATGGTACAGTTTAGCTGTGTTTAGGCGTAGGCGTCTGCGTAGCAGTCATTTGTCAGACATACTAATAAAACTTTAATAACACGCTAGACATAGACGTGGCTATAGAAGTAGGTCAGCTACTTCCTCCCCCCTGTAGTATTCAGCTCTTATCGCGAAGAATAATGTTTTACCGGGTTTCATCGTTAAAATAGATATTTAATTCTATAATTTAGTTCTAAGTAACTATCTTTTCAAAACACATATTCCTCTATAACTCTCGTATATGTCAGAAAGTCGTCCTGACTTTTTAGACAGTATAGTCTTACTAATTCTAACTGATTATCTGTGATTTGTATTTATAAGCAAAGGTCCCCAGGTTACATTTTTATGTTTCAAAATTTAGCCTAAAGGGCATCTCTAGTAATCATATCTCTATGCATGAATGTCCCACATTAACTAATGATAATGACTGGCCCAAACAAAATAAAACAAAAATTTATTTCGTATATGAAAACCATTTTATAATGAAACCATTCGTTGTTCATTAACTTAAATTAGGTATTATGTTATAACAAGCTTCTCATTTGACTTTTATAAGGAGAACGAAAAAGTAAAAGCATTATCACAGATGTACTTTGTCATTATTAGCTAGGCTCGTACCCACAGTAAAATCATATTTTTTTACATTTAATTTAGACAGGAGTTTGGTTCAAGTCATCTACAATGCTTGTATAGGTACATCAATGACTAAGTACATAGAAAAACAGTTAAATAAGGAGCCTTGGTGAAATCTATAACTAAATCGATCTTACATAAATACCAGGTTGTCAAGAGTTAATTACGAAGTAAATAAACTAAAGCTTTGTTTTATTGCTATTAAAATAACGTGACTTGGTACTTAGGGAACCATTAAACGCTCCATCAAGTCATTGAACTTAATGACATTTTCCTTGCATTGCAATACCTCGTGAATGTCCCTGCCTATATCAATACACTCAGTTTATTGTCACGGAAAACAGATGATGTCTACCAATAAAAGATGCATTTTAAGTGATGTATACCTGAGTTTTTTTCTACTGACGGACCTGGGGACATGTTATACAAATCACATACGTTAATCTTTAAGATTACAATAAAGTACTTAACTGTATGAAAAACGCGTTACGTATATTCCAACGTTCTTCCAAATATTTCCAAAAGTCTTTCCTGGGTTTAGATAAAAACATAAATTTCCAGTCTTACAGAAATCTTCGACGTCCAAAACATAATAAAAATTTCGTAATCCGAACAACCTTAAAAGCCATATTTACTTATAGTCATGCTTATGAGTGTTCGCTAACTAAGTTATCATCAGCCAAACAGTATAAGTCCGGTGGGGCGGCCTAACAGCTACTCTTGTGAATTACAAACTATATTTTTTTTTCAAATTATAAGGGATAAAAATAAGAGATGTTAGTGACAAGAGCCTAAAGACGTGGCCTATCTTTATGGTCTAAACACCTTCCCCTTTACTCTCACTGTAATATTTACTATAATAATACATTTACTTACTATATAAATAATATATTTACTTACTATATAAATAATTATTATATTACTATATAAAATATATTTACTATTAGCAAAATTAGTAACTAGCCAGCTAATAGTGTCAAACCACTAATACCGACTAATTTCAAATTTGTTCAAAAGCCGGGCTATTTAGAAGCTCAGAGTTTTAGTTTTTACCATGTAAGTATGTTACACCAATGCTCTCTATAGATGCTACTAATAGCTCGCTAGAAGCTAATCTCGAAAACGCAAAATATAAAATTTGTGCAGGATATTAAGTGATTAAGATTATATTTAGAAGGTCGACAGAAAATTAAAAACACAAAATTGAGCTTTCGGCCGTAAATTAGGCATAATACTTCTTACTACTTCTTGAGAAGTAGTTTTATTCCTAACTGAATCAAATAACACATAAAAAAGAAACATTAGTTACAGTACTCTAACAATAGCAAACTCTGTATGCCATCGGAGAATGACACCTACTTCTAAACAAAGATCTAGTTTGACAAAAGGGCTAAAATTACAAAATTTAGAAGGAGAGCATTATATAAATATTATAATAAATAAATTAAGTCCAAAAATTAACTAAAAATCAACTAAATTTTGAAAAAACAACAAAATGAAACTATTAATGATATTTAACAAATAAAGAGTGACCTAGTTAATGATTATTAATGTAATATATATAGTAAATATTACTTTTTTTACCATTATCTCATAAATCTAATCTTGTTTAAATAGTTTTGTCAATAATTATATATAAGTTTTGTAATAAAATGATTCTTAAGTACTTTATTTTCACAATACTTTTAAATTAGATAATGGCATAAAATAGATGATAAACAATAATGATAAAAAAAATAAAATAGATGATAACATAGGGACGTGTATAACACATAGCATATACTTAATATTTGGTCTGTACAAGTGTGTAACTACCAGTTAGTAAAAGTAATTTATCTATTAATCATACGTCTCTGTAGTAGACTGTTAATAATGAGAAAACACAAAATTCTATTTCATTAATTAACAAACAGATTATCTAGTATTTCATTCAACAAAAATTACTCATTTCTTTAATTAGAATTCCAAAATGATAAAGAAATCAATTTATGAATGAATAAATGAGACAATTTCTTAAAACAACACTTTAATCGCAACTAAATAATCACTTCTCAATGAAATAATAAAATATTTTCAAATGAAGATGTTGAGATTTACAATTAAAAATTTACAAATAAGACTTACAATTTTGCAGAAGAAATTTCGGAGTGTTTCTTGAGACCTCCTGAGCGATTAGGAGGTCTAGACATTGTAACGTTTTACATAAAATATACGTAAAATTAGTCAACACTGTTTTGAGTCATAATGATAAAATAAGTCACTCCACTGATGTGAATATTTAATAAAAATGAAGCAGAGATGCAACTAAAGGCCATCATCACTACTGGAAAGGTGTTAGGAAGCTAGGTTTGAGACTTTTCCTAATGTTTATTCCTTTTATTTATTCTATTTTTATTATTGAAATCCTCTAAAATAACTTAAAATGTAGCATTAGTTTAAAAGTTTCGGGTACAGGGTACCTCGGAACTTTTCCTCACAACATCGGATTCGCTACGCTCATCCTCTCTACTTGAGTTCCTAATTTAGTTATAAAAAACATTTTCCGGATAGCAAAAGAAAACTTATTATAAAAAGTTTCAACTCTCTAATATAAATACAATGGAAACAACGATGATAACAGACACACACACATAATAATAATGATAATAATAATAATGCCCGTTTAGAGCCTTGCGGATGATCAGGGAACCACCTCGGGTGGTAGTAGCAACCGTTACACTCAAAGTGAATTCTAAAGTTGGCGATAATATATCTAAACAATAATCTTCTATAAACTGAGAGCGTAACCTGGGATGCGAACCCCAGACCTCCGTGGGTGTCAAAGGTCAGTGTAAAGACAAACGCCTTAACGACCTCGGCCACACACACACACAGACAGACAGAAAACTTTGTGAAAACCTACTCCGGAGGTCTTAAAAACACTTGAAACGGATAATTTTTGGTGACATCCCAGTTACGGATTTTTTCGCTAACACAATACTTTTCCTATATACCTACGGTATAAATGAAGAAAAGTAAAAATTAATTCTTTTATATTTATTAAATAAAGAAAAATGTATGTATTATTGTATGCTTTTACAATGTATTTTCTTCTTTCTTTGGAAAACATAGAAGGCAACAAGAATATGAGTGGCGGACATTAAAATAAGTTCAATAATTTAAATTATTATTATTAATGATCATTTAAATTATTATTACTTTATTTTAATAACTTAAGTGCTTTTGGACTTTATTGGATTAAGAATTAAATTAATGAAGACTTCAGTCCTTTTTTAAATTTATTGAAAATAAATAGACGTAGAACTTTCCCCCAGGGACCCTGAACTTCTTCAGTTCTTGAATTGACAAAAATGAAAAAGTTCGAAAAATAATAAAATTTTGAATGCTTTTTTATGTCACGTGTCTAAGTAAAAACGGGAGGGTAAAGGAAAAAATTAAGATTTTAAGATAATATATAATAAATACTGAAATTATAATAAATTCTTAATTTCATTTTAATAGTTATTTATGCCATAAGGCTGAGAAGTGTGTCTCTATGTCACGGCAATTAGATTTACCGACGAGCGAAGCGAGTTGGGAAAATTGCCAAGAGATAAAGACATTCTCAGCCGGATGGCATACACTATTTTTTGAGGTAGCACTCATTAAATAAACTGCGCTATATACTTAATTGAAAAAAAACAAACAAACGTCCAATTAACTCCATATTATCGTCGTCATTGAATTCATCCATAGCTTCACACTTTTACTCAAAAATGTAAAGCTTTACAAATAAACACACAAAAATTGTCCATTAGAACACCTTTTAAAAACGAAAAAAAAGTTAGTCTACGAACAAAAACAGAAACAAAATGAACGTTTTTAAAGAAACCTCATGAAGGTTTTACACAGATTGTTTTTTTGAACACGCTACATTACAGTAATGGCGGCAATATATGAATTACTTTTACGTCCTAGGAGTTTTTTTACATTCATTATTGTCCTCGGAGGTGAAAAGTACTAAATAACCTCCTATAACAATAATGATTGGCTTCTCGTCCTAAAAACGGTCCAATAAAGTACTCAATTACGTACTACCTCAAAAAATTTATTTATTTACTTAGTTAGACACGTGACATAAGAAAAACATTCAAAATTTTATTATTTTTCCAAAATTTTTCATTTTTGTCAATTAAAGAACTGAAGAAGTTCAGGGTCCCTGGGCGAAAGCTCTTCGTCAATTTATTTTCAATAAATTTTAAAAAAGGACTGCAGTCTTCATTAATTTAATTGTTATAACTTTATTCTTCAAATTCAGTGAATAAAATAAAAGTTAACATAAGAAGGGAATAAAAAACTGTTTACAAGTCTAAAAGCAAACGGAACAATCCTCCAGAGATTTCTTTACCTTGTCATTCTTTTAGCTTCTTTTAATCTTAAGCTACTTTTACTCATTCGCCTATCATATTTTTGTTGCCTTCATATATTCCAAAGGAAGAATGAAAACATGCTAATAGCAAATAATACGTCGGCTATTTTTTTAAAATTATTTTTTCATTACTCGTTTCTTAGATAATATATCATATATGTCTCGATGAAAATGCATTAGGACATTTTTCCTAAGTAGTAAAAATATAACTATAATAAAGAAAAAATAAATAAATCCTTAGTATTAAAAAATGTTTTAAAGCAAATTCACTAAAACTTAAAAGTTTGAGATAAAAATTTCGTTATCGGAACATCCTCATAAGAAATATTCTGATATAGACAGACTTAATCAAGCACATTCTATCAAACTACAGGTAAATATAAAGTTTTTCTAAAAAAAGAACAAGTAGCACAGATCTCATAAGTGATAATTTAATGATTGAAATATATTACCGAAAAATGGGTAAACACCAAAATTTCTTAAAAATACGTGTCTTTTGAAATGACTGACCACACGATTCATAAAGGGAAACAAAATAAATAAATCTAGCGAGTTAAACCTTTAACTTGCTTTTTTTAAAAAAAAAACAATGAAAAAGCTCATTTTGTTAATAATAATTTCTTTAAATAAACATTTTGTTGCAATAAGCACTGGTTTTTTAATGTTCTATACAATTTAACAGAAGAGGGGGGCCACCTCTTCACTATTTGGGTCCAATAGGGTTTTACACCTTTTGGGTCTGAGTCTTTTTTTAGGGGGGCTGCGGTACAAAAGGTTAAGAACCACTTCACTGCTCTATCCACATGCTGCGAGATTGTATGAATCTTTTAATTCCTTCATCATTTCATCTGTAGAGATATATACTAGAGGGAGGGGGCATGGCCTATTTAAATACGTTAAGAGGCATGAAACCTCTTTTTTGGGCTCTCTGGAGCTCTGTGTAACCTCATTGAAATCTCTTACAAGAGTGAGTTAAGGTAAGAGTAAATCAATTTGTTTCGGTTTCGCGCACAATGTTGGTGTTTTGATTTGTATTTTTAACACTCTGCTATAGAAATTACAGTAATTTTGAATTGACTATTTGATTTTATTAATAAGCGAAGGTGGTCAGGTTACTTTTTCAATGTTTCCAAATTTAACCAATAGAACCTCTTTAGTAATAATATCTCCAAGATTTACCGATTGAAAAATCAAGTCCCTACGTTACCTACATAAAGTACCTATAACAATTAAGGTAACTATAACTATTAAGGTAACCGGAAGCTAAATTTTTTTCCGGATCTATATTGAATAGTTGACATTAAGCAGTTTTTAGCAATTCCTTTTAACACGTTACCATGGTAACATGTTATAAAAAGAAGGCTATAATAAAGCTCCCTCCCTACAAAGCGGAGGGAGAAGGTGGCGCCCATGAGACTGGGTTCGACCCGGTTTGTCTGCCTTCACTCTTCCAGCCAAACTTATTTCAATCTTTTCAATAATCCCTTTCAAAGAATGTGCCCTTGACACCGCACCTTTGCCTTTTGTCCAAAAACAGATTATAGGTGTAAACCTTTCCCTTTCCAATGTAAAAAGGGCTTCTTTGACGTTTTAGTTCATTCATGAAAAGTTGGGTTTGTGACTTTTCTATTGATAAAATGTCACTTTTCTAGTGAAATGCAAGCGGTATTTGTAACTGAAATCTTAAAATCTTAGACTTAAAGACTTGAAAATTTTTTAAATTGGATTTTTAATTTTACAACTAGATCCCGACCAGAACTGAAGAAAGGAGTGCGTTGCTGGTGCATTGCATGGGCACGTATTAATAAGTCAACCTGTGAAGTTTTTTTATATTATAATGATTTTAAATGAACAACAGTCAACCCCACAGATTATAAATATAACCATTAACGTCCAAAACTATATTCTAACACATGGCTAAAATCGTTTGACAGCGTGGGGAAATAATGTTAAGAAACCAATGAGGTTGGTCAAATTTGAAGAATAACCTCATTGACTACCTGACATTATTTCCCCACGCTGTCAACTGATTTTAGCCGTGTGTTACACTATAGGAATAAAAAGACAACGATAATAATACTAATAATACATGGGTTTATTCCCAAAACTGTAGTTTCGAATTTCCAAAGGGAAATTCGCGAGGGAAAAAGATGCTAAAACTAAAAAGAGACGAAATAGAAATTTTTTAAAAAGCCTAAAGATATATTACTGCAAGTTGAAACCCTGGCTCGATTCAAAAGCTCGCACATTCTGTTTTTTTAAGAATACTAGACTTCCTATTTTCTCTTTATTCTTTCCCAATTCTTCATAGTTCCTCTTTTCGCACTACTTCCCGGATTCTGAATAATTCCTCTTTTCGTTATATTTATCCCTGATTCATTATTATTCCTCTCATCGCTCTATTCCTTCCTAATTCTTCATAGTTCTCTTTCGCATACTTCATGATTCTTAATAATTCCTCTTTTCGTTATATTCATCCCTGATTCTTTATTATTCCTCTCATCGCTCTATTCCTTCCTAATTCTTCATAGTTCCTCTTTTCGAACTACTTCCCTGATTCTTAATAATTCCTCTTTTCGTTATATTCATCCTGATTCTTTTTATTCCTCTCATCGCTCTATTCCTTCCTAATTCTTCATAGTTCCTCTTTTCGAACTACTTCCCTGATTCTTAATAATTCCTCTTTTCGTTATATTCATCCCTATTCTTTATTATTCCTCTCATCGCTCTATTCCTTCCTAATTCTTCATAGTTCCTCTTTTCGCACTACTTCCCTGATTCTTAATAATTCTCATTCGTTATATTCATCCCTGATTCTTATTACCTCTCATCGCTCAATTCCTTCCCAATTCTTCATAGTTTCTCCTTTCGCACTATTTTTCTTTGATTCTTAATAATTACTCATTTCGTACTATGCATGCCTAATTCTTCATTATCCCACTCTTCGCACTATTCCTTCCTACTCCTTTATAGTTCTTTTTTTTGCATTATTCTTTCCTGGTTCTTAATAGTTCCTTTCTTCTTAATAGCTGGTAAAAATAGAAAAGGATCCGGTTCCACCGAACAGGAAATATTAATAAAACCACAGATCCTTCAATCAACAAAACCAAACGTAAACGGTAAACCACAAAGTGACAGGTGATACAATACTTAACACAAACTATCTATTTACACATATGGTTTGATCCTGCTATAGAAAGTCATCAGCTTGGAACCGACACAATAAAGTTTATAATCAATTAATTATATCTGTATCAAATGACAACATAAACAAAAGTACAGTCACATTATCTCAGTTAAAAAATTGTAACCAAAAGAAAATCAATCAGAAATAAAAGGCTTTAAGCACTGGGGGCATGGGCGTCCGCATGGGGGATCAAACGGGTCACTTGACCCCTCCTAGAAAATCAGAAGTTAGATTGACCCGCACTACAAATTAGGAAAAAAAATAATGAACAAAAAGAATGGTTATTATCCTGCACTTTTTCATATAAATAACTCATTTCTTTAAATTAAATTTTAAATATAATAAAACTAGTAATGCGTTGCATCAGGAACTCACTTAAAAAATACATCAAATACAGTTAATTACCAACAGGCTTGCTTCGCTGGCTACATAGGATATAAAAAAATAATTTAGTAACTAAACAAGAATAACTTGTCTTTAAAAAAGTGTTTAAGGCTCGCAATAAGCAAAAAGAGGCTGAGCATTGCCTATAAAATTGCTAAAATAGTATATTAGGTACATTAAAAAGGGTTTGCTTTGCTCGCTACATTGCTATAATTATATACGTAAAGGTATAAATGACGGCTGTTTAAATATATAGTACTAAAGAAATAAAGGTCCTAATAAAGCTCCCATATTTATAAATGCTCGTTTCTCTCACTAGATTGTCATAATTATTTAAGAAAACATATCCAAAGAGGCTCGCTTCGCTCGCTAGATTGCCGTGGCTGTAAATATCGAAAAACAAGCTCGCTTCCCTCGGAAAGTTGTTATAAAATATATTTTTAAGTACAATAAAAAGGGCTCGTTTCGCTCGCTAGATAGCTGTAAATATGCGTGAATGTCAAGAAAGAGGCTCACATCCCTCAAAAAATTGCCAAAGTATTTTATACGATAAGTTAAAAGGAGCATGCTTCGCTTGCTAGATCTATAAAACCCTTAATATGTTTGAAGGAACCCGCTTCGCACGCTAAAGGTCTAAATGCATTAAAATGTATTTAAGCATAATAAATAGAATATAACATGATTTTTGCCAATATATTAACCTTTAGTTTTGCAAATCCCCACTCTTGGGGTTTGCTAGACTCTTAGTTCTGACTTTTGAGAAAAGGTGCAAAAACTAAACCCGCAGCACATTATTGATGACCGAACTTGGCAGCCCAGGGAAAAATCCTGCCGACGCCCAGGGAGGCCACTTGTTGTTGTCCTGTATTAAGTTGTCGTATAACTACTTTTTGTAAGTTGCATACAACCACAATATTAGCGAATTTCAAAACGGATTGGAAATTGTATATGTTAAACGATAAAATAAATACGAATCAATTAAAGTAAGTAATATGCAAGCTTTTTAAGAAAAATACAAAAACAGAATTAAGAAAAGTTGTTTATAACAACAATTAAGACAAAAAATATATATAATTTACCATAAAACATAATTGATTAGTGACGCGTTCATTTTTATAAAAATATACCTTATCTACATAAAAAGAAAAAAATTGTAAAAAGAAACGAAACAACGTTAAAAGAAAATAAAATTGTATAAAAGTAAAAAATTGTTAAGACATCGATATCACCAACACGCAACTTGAGAAAAGAATCGCTAATAATTCACGGAGATACATATTTAATAAGCAAAAAAGCTTTAAAAAGGAATAAATAAATAGAGTAAAAAGAAGAAACAAAAATGAAAAGTTTAACAAGTTAACTCATTAGAATTGCAAAAATGCAATTTAAATGACTTTCGTGATCTTGACTGAGTGCAATAAATTTACGAAGGTATTATTTCAAGAATAATTGTAAGAAATAATCAGTATAAAATATCTCTCCTCGATGTTTATCAAATATAATAAAACCCGGCTTTTAACACCTAAATGACCATTATTAGTGCCGCGTAGAGAAAAGAACGCAAAGATGCATTATTTTCTTACAAACACAGGTTAGCCTCATAAAGATTGAGACAAGAGTAATATGTATGAAGTCTGACATGATATCAAAAGGCTCACCTAAACGTTATGATCGTTAAGGTTGAAAGCTGGGTTTGCCCTGAAAGATAAAAGTTTAAATAGTCCAAGAGCCGGACCTGAAAAAATGTGACTCATTGTGTACTACTTTAAACCAACTTTTTGAAAATATACCTTAAATTGTGAAGAAAAAGCATAGTCTGTCTATCCAGAGTGGAGCCCTTCATATGATTACGCATGCTCAAAATTTTATAAAATCGCACAAATTTCAGTTTTCTTGAAACAAGTCATTCCCTGCCGGTCATGTGCAAAATATGAATTAAACATTTTGAAAGATGATAAAATTTCCTATAAAGTGATTTTTCAATCATCACAATCGGATAACTACAGCCAAAGTTATTGCTCATTCAAAAACACCAAAAAATTGTTAATTTATGCAGTCAGCGAATTTATTTGGAAAAATATTAGTTTTTTATGCCTTTTTTGGTCATTTAACAAATGTCAAAACTTTAGTGGTAGTAATCCAATTTTGACGAAAAAACACTCGTTTTATAGAAAATTTGTTCAGCTTTAAAAAATGTTATCTTCATGTTTTGCACACGACCTACAGGAAACCACTTATAGCAAGAAAACGGGAATTTGTGCGATTTTCTAACATTTTAAGCTAGTCATTTATATGAAGGGCTCTCCACTCTGGATAGGCAGACACTGCTTTTCAATCATAATTTAAGGTATATTTTCAGAAAAATTTGATTTGAAGTAGTACAAAATGAGTCACATTTTTTCAGGTCCAGCTTTTAGATTAAAAGGCTTTTTGACGTATTTTGTTAAGCCATTCAAAATTTAAAATAAAAATGTTAAAAGAACGAAAGTTTGACCGATCGAGTTGAAATTTGACTCGAATTGACATAACAGTGGTAAATCAATCCACTAAGTTTTATTTTTGAAACATCAATTTTTTAATTTTAAAACTTTAACAGCCTTAATACTATTTGACACACGGCATCATATAGTCAGATATCGTAACACAAATAGAAATAGTAGTATAAATTCCATAGCTTTTTATTTTATTCCCCTTGAAAGACAGTTCCAATAGAATGAATTTTAATTGTAATGCATTAGGAAAAAATATGCGCCAACTTTTCTACACAAGAAGAATATCGAACGTTTAACTAACCAAATAATTCGTCGTCAAGTAAAATGTTAACTAACCACCTCTATGTTAAAAGGAAAATATTAACGAACAATGTCACCTCAACACTGACACACCAAAACAGTCTTACCAACTTCTTTGTTTTACGGATATTGGCAACTAACAGCACCAAGCCAGATAATAAAACATATGACTTTCCTACAATACCCGACTTATTAGATGTTGTTTTACTTCTATCCTATATGATAAGGAGGAAGAAAAAAGCATAAGAAACGTGAGAAGTATTTTTTTCACTTTTCAGCACCTACAGATCCCTAAAAGTTGAAAGCTGTGAATGTATTAAAATTTTGTTGGAAATGGTACGCCATTAAATAGACTCAAGTAAGTTCAATTTTACCAGCGTTTCTTTGTTAGCTATTACCCAAAAATAGTCATTGTAATATAATTTTTAGTAAATTTGGAAAGTTTATCAAAGCCTTTCATAATGTAAAGAAAAAAAATGTTAAGTGTTTTGAAAACCATATAATAACTATACGTACTAACCTCATATAACACTATTAATCAATCAATCAGTAATTTTTACCTGTGAACAGAAAGAATTAAATTTTGTTCAGAAACATTGTATAGTTTTAGTGAATCATCAGGGTAATGAATGTTATTGCTTATATCTACAGACTGTTAATATAATAAACAGTCTGGTTTATGAATAACCTATAATAATAATCGGAAAAACTATTTATATCTTTACGACATCAGGGAACTCTGAAACGCTGAAAAAGGATTTAGGTCCACTGCCGGGTCAAACTCCTGCCACGCCATTCACAATATTAGCGATTTTT
Source organism: Microvelia longipes (assembly GCA_018340805.1). Classification (NCBI taxonomy): domain Eukaryota; kingdom Metazoa; phylum Arthropoda; class Insecta; order Hemiptera; family Veliidae; genus Microvelia; species Microvelia longipes. The sequence goes on along the minus strand of JACMZG010001870.1, from coordinate 13,746,627 downwards.
TAATGGAAAGTAGCAAAACTAATTAGGTGAGCGCGAATATCGCTCGGTCAAATTCGGTAATTTCTATTTTAAACCTTATGGATTGTCTTTTTATTTACCTCAAGCTCACAGTTAGGCAGAATTACATCACGCGGTGGATGTGTCCATCTTTTAAACGGTGGATATTAGAGGCGTTGACCTTTTTTTTTTTGTTATTTTTTTAAAGTGCGTGCTCCATTCTTAAGTACTACACGCACTGTTCAGTATTAGGAAAAGAATCGGTAAAAACTAATTTTTTTTTTTAAATTACTTACATATTTGCATTTGAATATTCCTTTATCATATAAAAATTTATTAATTGTCCTTAAGCGATTTATTTTATTATTATTATTATCAATTTATTTTTATTGTTTCCAAATTAAATTTAAGTGTTTTTCCCCATTAAGTCTTAGGCGTTGACTTTTAGAACTTAATATGCCGAGCTTCTCCCTAACTTCTCTCCAACAAAATTGGCGGAAACTCAGGGCACCACTATTAGTCTCTGCTCAGGTACTTCACTAATTCTACTCACCTCTCCGACCTGATGGATCTGAGGTGACAACAATATTGAAACCTTCCTACACACCGCGCTATAACCCTCGCCTTTGGTATGCTTTTAATCTTTCTCCTAACTTTTTACCAAATACAGAGCCATCTATGTCCAACCAACCTGTGGATTCTTAGGTGAATAAATAATATAAAAACAAGCCATAAGCCTGATTTCTTAACGTTAATCATGAAGTTTTTTTTTACTTAATTCAAATGTTAACTTCACACGCAGTGAACTATCAGATAGCTTACACTTACTCCGACCTAGAATATCAGCCAACACTTAAAGAAAGCGAGTTGAATACCTACTACACCACTACACGTAAGATATTCTTCAAAACCTAACACTAGTGTGCGTTCATGTGATTATGTCACAAACTGAACACACAATAGCCGATACATACTTTTATATACATATGAGTGCGTGGATGTGTGCGTAAAAGCTATCATTCCCAAGTCGATGTGTGTCAGTGCGGAGCTTTACTAACTTTAGAGGGCTTCTGAGTTAAAACATCCATTTCTCCCTAAGTTTTTTAAAACTATTGATTTTACACATGTACTTTCTCTTTTTCTTTATAAAAAAAATACAACAATAGATTTAATAATAATAATGATAATTATATTGTTTATCACGGATAACCCCCGCGGGAACCACCTCAGGTGGTAAAGGCAACCATTAAACTCTAAGTAGAAGTTAAAGTTGAGCGATAATTACTCGTATAAATGTCATATAAACTAAAAGAGCAACCAAGGATGCGAACCTAAACCTTTGTGGTATTTGTTTAGTATAAAATACAGACATTTAATGACCATAACCACGGAGGCGGCTATGGTCATTATCATTAATCTGCCTTTTCACGAACAGGCCATCTTGGCCCCACAAAAGGCTTTAATGAAGCTTTAATGAAGGAATATTTTTAAAAGTTAAGGATAAACAAAATAAAAATTAAAAAAACAACTCAGTCAATCTTAGGCTACCCGACCCCTAACTTATAAATAAATTGCCGACGACATCTAAAATTAAATAGAAATAGATAAAGATAAAGTAAATAGAAGAGAAAGAATAGCTAGTTGAATTGAAAATGAGGCATGTTGACTCAATTGTGCCATATTAAATAAAAAAATTAAAGTAAAATAAATTTATCAATAAATCAATTTAATAAATAAACAACAATTAAATAATTTTTTGGAACAGTTTTGCAATATAAAATCACATAAGAGAAACCTTGCGGCAAATATTTTACTACTTCTGTTTTGTGTTTTCATTAGTTCAAGAACTACTATCCTTAAAAGGCTAAAAAGTATCACTTGGAGCTATCTACCTGACCAAAATGCAAGAGGCCATTGGGCTAATGGCCACTCCGTTTCAGGGCATCGCAAGTGTTACCAACTTAACATCTTATCTAAGAATCGCGAATAGTAAATCATACCCAGATTAATCTGCCTTTTTACGAACAGGCCATCTCGGCCCCACGAGAGGCTTTAATGTAGGCACATTTTTAAAATATTTTCTGACCTGTTAAAAAAAACCAAGTCAAAATTAAAATTGAACCAAAACGTTTGGAAAGATCAAGAAATTAAAACCTAGTAAACGAAAGAATAAGAAATGACAAATAAAAAAATCATTTTGGCAGGAAGGTCTCCAATCCAAATGACTTTTCTTCCTGAGGTAGCAGAGCGGCCTAGGATAGAAGCACCAAGGCTGCGAAGCGGCTAAGGAGCCAAAGTCCCTCGTAATTCCCTTAGTGGGTCAAAAGTCGTTCGTCTGCGTCATAAAGACGCAGTCGCCCTTAATAACTAATTAATCATAAAACTATATTCCAAGCGCCAACATACAGCATAGTTAGTTAATCTCGTCACATTAGGAGGCTTGAAACATTCATGTCAACATATCTTCAGTATTACACCTATATAATTAACCTTCTCAGAGGGATGTGAGTTCGACTCCAAGAATCTAAATATATTCCAACTCTTTTAATTGTTTTCATGAAAAAAAAAATTAAACATAAATCAGCTAATTATTTAAGGACAGAGGTAACCGACCTTTAAATGTCTTGTTTTCCTCGTAACAGAAAAAACTTAATTAGAATTTTACAAGAAAAAAATTAATTGCAAATTTGTAATTTTTTTATTCCTGCTAACCCAGCTATAAACACCCTGTGTTTAAAACCTGGCGCCCCAGTGTCTGGCAAACAGTCTAAAAATAAAAGACCCAACTGTAATTGATTCCAACCTGGTGGATTCTTAGACTCTTACAATAGTCGGGGTTTATGTCTGCTGTAAATGCAAATTCTAATAGTCCCAGGCAATCATAATCTGATTTGAAAATCGTAAAATATCTTAAAACTTTTTTTCTTTTCTTTTGTCTTCTAAAATCTTAATGAGTTAAAAACACGAACTCTATAGATTTATTTGACTTTATTCATTTATTTTATTTATTCATTGCTTCCATGCTTAACATGTAAAAGAGAGCAAATTTTTTTAACCACATATATTCTTAGCCTTTGCTTTTTTGTAACGCACATGAATACCAGGAAAATTTAACATTAACACATCGGGAGTTATAAATAGTTCCGATAAGTTTTAAAATTCAGATTTATGGTTAAATTTTAACACAATTGAGTTTAAAAAAAATATTTATTGTCAAACCACAATACATAAAAAAAAGGAAAACTGACCGGTTTCAACTATTAATTAGTCATCGCCAGAGTACATTTATAAACTGATTTATTTTTAAATTATTTTTTTTAACTCAATTGTGTTAAATTTTAACCTTGTTTAACATATACCACAAAATCTCTGTCAAAACAACTAATGTTCAGATTTATGTTAATATGGTATAAGGATTTATGGATGAGCACATAAAACAAACAGTATTATGGACAGCATTTAACACTCTACAGCTCAAATGGCTGATTTAATTTTAATGCAACTTGGCACAAAATCAAGTCCAATAAAAGGAAGAACTGATTCAATTTCAGACGGTAATAATTTAACTCAGAGTATCAAAATCTATCCATAAATTCATCCACAAATATAGTTTTAATTTGTTTAATTTGTCTATTAGTTGTTAACAGTTTGGGGATAGACATTTATTTAAATCCTTATAGGATCGAACCCACTACCCCTAACGTAATTCAAACAATTAGTACGTTCACAAACTCTAGCTCCGCGGATCGTATAGAATGCGATCTCTCAATACGGTGATCGTATAGAATACGATCTCTCAATGCGGTATTATTAGCTGTATGAACCATGCGGAGGGTATCCAATCGCATACGCTAGAACTGGGAGATGGAATCTAAATGGATCGATCCCCCGATACGCTGTATTTACCTTTAGAAACGATCGTATTAAACGGATAACCTTATGGTCGAACTTTTATTTCACTTCCATATTACCGTTTCTGATTAAATAACTTTTGGAATTAGTTTTTTAGTAATAACTTATTTATTATGCAAAGAAATCACAATTTAATTAAATTATTTTTGCTTAGAATAATACTATATATATATAGAAGGAGCACTACTGATAACACGAAAGGCGGTTCACTGGTGCAACTAAGTAATGCTGCCACCCTAACAATATACAATTTTCTAAAAAAAAGTTGCAATACTTCCGGTTGCTGAATTATTATGTTCTATTATTAATTAATGATTGATTATTCATAAAATACTAATATAAATATCGGTGCATTACAATATTTTAAGCATTTTAAATTGTAGTTTAACGTAATTATTAAAATTATATACAAATAGTAGTCCTCGTCAACTAAATGTAGATTCTCGTATTCCGCCACCCTTTTGCCATCTAAGACCAGTTTTATTAAATACTCTGGAGGTGTTTTAAGTTATTATATTTGTTCTTTACGATCTTTCTTCATTAATAGATATTTATGACAAATATTTAAAATAATGTTTTGTTGTCAGGTTGGCAGCATTACTTAGTTGCACCAGTCAACCGGCTTTCGTGTTATCAGTGGAATTACATTGTGTTTACGGTCCTGTGCTCCTTCTATATATAGTATTATTCTAGATTTTTTGTTTTAAACTTTCTTATAACCAAAAGTGACCTTCACTATATAAGACGCCATGTTTTGGCGGGATCAGTTATCACGTAATCTCACTCGATATAAAATGAATAGTGTAAGTTTTTCAAAAAATTGTAAAATATTGAAGAATAATCCACTTGAGTTGAAATTCGGTAGTAATAAATATACTACGTGAAAGTATACTACGTTTAGTTTCAATAAACAAGTATATTTATAATTTTTGTTGAATCATAAAAGTTAACTATCATCGAGCGTAGTCATTGCCCAGATAGATGACCTCCGGGAATGAAACGGACATATATATACAATCAAAAAACAAGCGAAGCGAGTCCAAAAGACGTGTGCAATATAAATTTAAAAACTTGTATATTCTGAGGGACGAGCTAAGCGAGTCCGAAGTAGGGAGGATGAGCGTAGCCAATCAGATCTGATGAGGATAAGTCCCGATGTACCCCAGACCCGTTTTTTTGTATAATTTGATAATAAATAAATAACTCATTTACTCAATAAATTTATATTACATAATTTAGCTTAGAAGTAAAATAATACTATGACAACTACAAATATTTATATATTAAAGTAGTTAGTATAAGTTGTGTATTCATATTATAATAAAGAATAGTTTCAGAGAGAGTATATTTAAAATGCATAATAACCTATTACAATTGCGCAACATAAACCTATTAAAACCCACTGTATTGATTGGATCCCGTATCATGGAAACCTAAATAAAACAAGCGAGTGAGTTAAGGTTATGATCGATCCTAACCTTGATACCCGTTTCGGGGATTCAGCTTTGACGAAAAACGCAACGAAATATACAAGAAAGGATTGGCCATAAATCAAACTCTCATTATGAAACTAAACATAACCTAGCCCAGTATATTTTTAATTAAAATAGGGAGGTAGAAATAATAAACTAAAACTACCTAATTTGTTTCATAAATATATTTATGATTACACACACACAATACACACACACACACACACACATATATATATATAATATTATATATATATATATATATATATATATATATATATATATATATATATATTATATATATATATATATATATATAATATATATATATTATATATAATATATATATATATATTATTATATATATAAATAAAATATAGGATTATGTGTCGAATATGCATTCAAAACGGAATATAGGTTTCTGTTGAATTTGATTCTAAACGGTCAAAACGAAATATTTCTGTTTTGAAGTTGTATTCAAAACAGAATATATGATTCTATTTTTAATTTGTACTCATAATGGAATAAAGGATTCTGTTTGAATTCTCATTTAAAACGTTTCATATGACTATTTATCAAGGGTAGGAGTTTATTAAGTATAAGGTGTAAAAAGTTTAATAAAAGACAAATATGTTAAAAAAACTAAAAGAAAAGCGTAAAACAGCAAAAGAATGTTTTTTTAATGAAAAATATTATGTAGTTGATGTGACGTTCAGGTTGAACAAATATTATCTATACGCTGTTAACTTTTTCAATAACGCAATAACTCAAGTATTATTTAAGTATATACGAGATCGTAGATCTCAGAATTGTTAAGGTAGAAAATAAATCATCGTTATTTGGTGAAAATTAATTTTTAGTATTATTAATTTTATTATGAATAAAAATTTAAAAACTAATTAATTATTTTATAAAGTTAAAATTATTAATTTTATAAAATTATTTTTAAAAAAATCATTTCCTTGCCTGAACCATAGTTTTTATATACTTAATGACACTTCTCGGCTAAGGGGGGGAGGGGGGGGGGGGGGGCGCTACGCTCATGACTACAATTAATATATGGTGTTTCATTACACTTTTTTACCTGAAAAAAAATTCTGCACTAACAACCGGCTTTCAATAGTCGAATTAAAGCTATTGCATTTTAGGTTAATTATGATATTGCTTTGATGATCTGGGTCAGGGTCACTAGTTGCACTGGGGTGCTGGACTGTATAAATTAGGACTCTTTTAAATAAATTGTTTTAGAGAATAGACAACATTAAAAGGAATTAGTTTTTTTTGGAAACCTAGACAAACCCATTTTTGAGTCAAAACCAATGGAAACACATTCCAGACCCGATGGATTACAGATAAACACTTCTTTTCTTTCCGATAAAAACAGACACGAAAGTATAAATAAAATACTGCCTGGTAGCGAGGAGTGAACACGATACAGGTACCGCCAGGTCAGTTCCAATGCCAAGTTCATATAAACAGGACTTGGTTTTCATATTACAAATATTATGACTCATTCGTTTCCACATACACATCAGATAGTATCTTTTACTTCTTAGTATTACCACAGCGAAAATAAGTAATTTGTGTACAATGCATAAGTGCAGAGAGATTAAGAGTTAAATTTAAATTAAAAGTGGACAAAACTTTGAGCGTTTTGAAATATTGATAGTCTTAAATTTGGAATCAAAGTACGAAATAACTACAATTTTTTTATGTACGCTTAGGAATTTGGATATTTCCAAATGTGGCTGTATTGACGTAAAAAAACTCTAGAACAGTATGACCATAGTTAGAGATGTTTCTCTTGCTTAGGAATTCGTCCCCACATTTGAATAATACGTCGATGGTCTTCGAGCTTAAGAGAAAATCTAATTCAACCTAATCCAGGAAAAAGATAACCTATTCCTTTAACTTCAACTATTCATTTCGGCAACAAATCAAAAATTTGTTTAAATAAAGGTTAATATTTTGATAACTTTTACACAATGCCTTCAAAGAATGATTAAGATCAAATAAAAAGTTTTTTGTGATGCTTCATTTCTACATAATTTTAATCGCTTTAGTTTGACATTAAAACTTGTTGTGAGATTATGTTGAGGAATCCGTGGGGAATCCAATCCTAAATACCACTAGCGTTATCTGAAAATTTCAATAAAATTCAATAAGCAGTCTTTGAAAGACGACAAACATTTGTACAGACGGACGCTCTTCATTGGACATGCTTAATGATGATAAGACGACTTTTATTAAATAAAATGACAACTATCATAACTTCTCTCAATCATGCCAACAATTATATGTTAATGAACTTTAAAACTACGGGTATAGAAATGGAAAAGTTATAAAAAGTCATCGAGAACCATTTACGTTCTATACATATTTTAATAAGTATTTAAGTAAGTTTTTCCAACATTAAATTTAGCTTCGGAGTGTCAAATTTATCGCTTGACATATTTGTTTACATAAACCGCTCATATAGCTTCTAGCTTATACATACAACACATAAAGAATACAAGCAAAAGAAGACAATAAAATATTATCATGACTTTGAGGCTAGAGAAGCATCAAATGCATTATTATAAAACGTCCTTGTAATATTTCGACCCTGCACTGCAAACATAAGCAAGTTTACTGAACGCTTAATAACCACATTAAAATCATATTAATAGACAATGATGTCATGCCTAGTTCTAAGTATAGCACAATGCAAGTCTGTTATTAAAACTAAACAAGTTTGCACAATAAGGAAAAATTAAAATAATATCATCAGCAAATATTCAAGACATTTTACATTCTTTAAAAGAGACATTTGCAAAGCTTTCTAGTCATAAGTTTCCTTCATATTACTTTAATACAAAAAATAATAATAAAATAAACAACGATTTTTAGCAAAATAAAATTACCGGACAGAGAAACAGAAGTATTTTAAGCGTTTGTCTATATTGATAGTATTTAAATTTGGTTTTAATGTACGAAATAAAGGCAACACCTTTTTATGTATGCTTGGGATTTTAGGTATTTTCAGTTGAGGCTGTCATAGACACAAGCAGACTGAGTTTTATCCTGAAAAAGTATGGTATGATGTTTTATATATAAAATATAGCTAAAAGTACACATGTAAGAATCAATTCAGTGCACATAAAATACATTAATTAAATAGGAATTATGAATCTTATTTTGAAAATCTCTATGCAAATGTTTTTTTGGAAAGTTTAAGCCCAATCCAAAAACGTTAACTTGGGTTTCCAATCTTTAAGTACTTAATACGTAGTTTGATTAAGTTTTTGTCGTCAAGAAGAATCAGACACCATATCTTCAACACTTAAATCGAAAAATAATCAAGGAATTAACTATGGCTGAACACGATAGAAAAAAGAATCAAATATACCTCAACAAAGTTCGAAGGAAACGGTTACGTAATTGTTCTCAAAGACAAATAAAGGGTCCCTGAAGGAATAATGGCGAAGGGGAGTAGATCAAAAAAACCAGTAGCAGTGATGAGATAAAAAACTCGTTTTATACCTTAACTGGACAGAGCTCGCGTCAGCAGAGTATTGGCTACCTGAACTTCTTTGCCCACATCAAGATCAAACGATGTTACATATTCAGATAAAATCCTTTTTAAAGGAGTACTTGAGGAAAACCGATACGGTATCATACAACCGTCAAGGACTGAACTTCCATGCACAAAAGGCGTAATTATTGCTATAAAATTAATTAATTACTTAAAAATGTTTTATGGTTCCATCTGCATGACATTTGCTCCTCTTAATAGCGCCAATTTTAGAAATGGTATTTCTTTAAATAATACGGGCCTTCAGCCAGTAGCCACTTCACGCGTCGGCCCCTTGCGACAATTTTTTTTGTCTTATATTATTTGTTGTTTTATTATTATCCGAACAACATCATAAGCGTCATTTTCATGATGAAAATTCGCTTAAATGAATATCTACAGTATTATTGAACGACATGATAAATCATAACTGCATAAAACGCATGAAGCATGTTTATTGGAGCAACAAGGGGTATTAAGCATCAATTTCATTAAAATTATTTTCATCTTATCTAGGATAAAACCTATCCTAATGAAATTAAAAATAAAGGCTTTCGGCAATAAATTTTATATTTTATATAAAATTGACTTGTCAGGATAATATGCTGAGCATTGGGTAACTTTCAAGAGTCTGTAACAGTGACAGAGGGGGGAAAAATAAAAAAGATAACACATCCTTAATTAAAGAGAATTTAACATGTCCCACAACATAAATACTAAAGAAAACACTATCACATATCTGACCTTTATTATAACAAGAAAAGACCATAAACTAACAACTTCCTAAAATAATTTGAGTTTAAAATAAACAAAATATTTAGATTAGAAATGGTCCGAGATAAAATTATGTATTTAGAATGAAGGCCTCTCTACTACGAAAGAAAACTATGGACCACTTCCCCCAAACAACGATACATTTATGATTATAATAACCTTGATAATTTCAGTGAAGAACCTGACGCACCAATAAAATAAGCTTTGTCTTCCCATGAAGTTTTTTCATCATCAGTGTCAAAACAGTAAATTCTTCGTATTTTTGAGACTTTAAACTTTGTACAAAAATTAGTCAATAGTTGTGCTATCCGGACAGTATTTTTTATTTTATGACGTCATTAAACCGAAATAATGACTCAGCAAAACGTTCGAAAAATCGTAAAACGCAAACAATTTGAGATTTGGCACGCATGTAGCCATGTATAAGACTTATATAGAATCCAAAACTATAGTTTTGGATTCTTAAAAGTGTAATGTAAAATTAATAACTCCTATTAATTGAATATATCGAAATACTTAGCTCTATTTCTGAGTCCTCGCGTTTGGGTAATAAAACGCCGCGATACGAAGAAAGGTTTCAAGTGAACGAGCTAACATTTTTATTAGCAATTTTATGAAGGTTTATGAACCGTTATTTTTTATTTAAGATTAATTATGCTTTATTAAAGAATCTTATAGAAACAAGATAATTTTACCTAATTTTTAATGATTTATTGAATTTCAATAATAATTATTACATCGATTTATTATAAAATTATAAACTATTGCTACTACTACTATACCTATGAACTACTTATTTAATTTTAATAATTAAACACTTATAATTAGGAAGCATATTAATAAACAAGAGGCCTTTGAACATTTGACCATTACGCGGCTTCGGCGCTGGGGGACGCTTCGCGGCCCCGCGCCTGCCTGAGGCAGCCTCACGGCCACATGGTTGTTGTCCTATCAGATCGTCATATTACTAGCTTATAAAATAGGCAAAATACCACGATGTAAGGATTTTGTCAAATGTATTAGTCACAAGACGTGATTTGTTTTCATTATATCAATTAAAACATATTGTTTAGTTTGACATATATGTCAATCAATAAAACCAAAACTAATACTGATAATAAAATTACACTTCATATTTTGGTTACAAATGATAGTTATTCCGTTTCGTTACACGGTCACTGTAAGTGCCCACCCAACAGTTTTTCTTGCATTGCAATACGTTAAAAATACACTATACGCATGTCTGTAGGATTTGATTTGAACCATGAGAGTCCGGCATATAACATTAGCTCCTGTTTAATATTAAAATCTAGTATTTAAAACATACAATTTTAACAATATTAAACACAGTGAGGGCTAGATCTATAAAAAGATCTTTAAGTAGTTAGATTTTCCTATATCGGTTCATATCTATTTCGAGAACTCCTTCAATTCCACTTCGATATTTCTCAAACCAAACTTAGGAAAAAATTAAACCCATACTGCGTAAAGAAATTCTCAGCTAGTAGAATTTCATTTTCATTAGAATATCATTTACTGAGCAGTAACAAGATTTGCCGAAATAAACATCTTTTCTTGATTTATATTGGCTTTTTTTGGACTGGGCAAAAAAAGCCTAACGAAGTTTTGGCTTAAAAGGGCCTAAACTTTCATCTCGAGGGGCCCTACAAGGGGGGGGGAGTTGCGGAAACATGGCATTTTAAACCAAAAAAAGGAGAGCTGAATAAATCGTTGTCGGAAAGAAATGTTGACCCATCAAAACAAAATTTAAAATCGTTTTCTTCTACATGCGCCTTTATTTTAGATTAAACAAACATATTATTATACTTTACATTATCAAATATATAATATATTTAAATTATTAAACCTCCATTTTTAGCAAAGAAGCATTCAAAAGACAAAAAACTTTTTTAACAGCACATATCTTACTTATGAAAGAATAAGGTTATACAGTAGAGCCAATCGCACTTGACATACCTGAAACAAAGAGAAAAATACCATGACTAAACAGAGGAATCGTTCAAATATAGACATCGTCAAAGTAATGTTTGTTACGGACTTGATCCCAAAGAAAACAAATTGCAATCCAACTGATTTTTTATTGGATTAAATACGTTTCAGGCTAAAAGGATTTGTTTGGAGCAATAAAAAATATTTAAATTTCATGGTGGCGGCACTCCAAAATTTATAAGGGGATTTTGAGAAGAAATAGCTTGAATCCGATTCAAGTAAAACAGAAGATGTTTGAGCAAAAAGTTTTTTCAGGTCAACACCCCCAAAATGTTAGGGCAAAAAATTGTGATCTGACCAAAGAAATTTAAAAACAATATACAACAAAACGTATGAAAAATAATTTTATCTCAATTAAATAGCTTTAACGCAATTTATATTTTGTATGCACCTCGGTGTAAATACTATTTTCCTTCTCAATAATCAATTTCCTCGGGTTCGGCTCGAGAGTTGATTGCCATAATTCTTTCGGTTTTGCTTCGGAAGTAAAATATATAGAAACTTCGGCTTCGTTTCAAGAGTTGAATGCTTTTGTTCCCTTAGATTTCCCTTAGAAAACATAGAGCTTAGAAAAGAGAAAAAACTGTAATCCCTTGTTATATTTGGCGCAAATATAACTATCCATTAGTTATTATAGAAATAATAGTATTTTTGCACCAAGGGGGTTAAGAATGTAAAGTCTGTTCCCTGTGCAGTTAGTTGGTTCCTAAGGCGTAAGCCGAGAGAACTAAAAATTTAACTCCGAGGCGAAGCCGGGGAAGGTAATTACGAGGGGGAAATAGCATTTTACTCCTAAGCTGCATACAAGATTTTATCTCCAGACGTAAATTTTAAAATTTAAATTAAATTAAAAAAAATAATTTGTTGTATTTTATTCTAACTTTTTTTTGGTCGGACCTCTTATAAATTTTGGGGGTGCTGCCCCAAAAAATAATAAAAAAAAATATTGCTCCTAACAACTTCTTTTGACCTGAAACGGATTTTGAGCCAATACATTTTTTTTGGTCGAGTCCCCCTTATAAATTTTGGAGTGCTCCAAAAAAATTAAATTAAAAAAATTTTTTTTTTTAAATTATCGCCCAAACAACTTCTTTTGACCTGAAACTTAAACAATTAAAAGAATTGTTCTGTCACCAACTAATAGGAAACACTTTATATTCCCTTGGGAGTGAAAAGTGCTTCTCTACTCCCTAAAAACTAGTCAATAAACTTTACATTATACACCGTCTAGAGATAAAACTATTAAACAGAATTTTCAAACGAGGGTCTATAGTAATGAGATTTCTATTAGAAGTCTGAACCCGCAGGGTTTAAACCATCCATCATGTCTGTAATGAAACACCACTTAACGGACCTTATAAAATATATGTTTCTCTTAATGTGACCATTAAAAGCCTACTTGAACTGTTTTTAATAATAATGAATTTAAAAAAAAATTCTTAAAAAAAAAAAGAGTTCCAGTAAATTTTCAAACAAAATTACGTCTATGAGATAATTACAGTCTCGAGGGATAATTTTACTATTAAAAGTAGATGATGATTAAAGATAAGATACATAGGATGATACTTAATAATACTTGCAAAGGTCCGCAAGTCAGGTCAATTCTCTTTAGAATGCGTGCTTATTTTATCAACAATCAATTTCTCGCTATGTATTGGGTTATGCTTCATAGTCGGAGTAATAGTATAGCAATTGTAACTTTAAGTGACTATCCTGATTGTTGCAAAGGACATTTTGTTTGAAAAGTTTTGATTTATTAAGTACAATGAAAAACGCGCGAGGCTACCGTTGTTCTACTTCACGTTTGCCGGCATTAAAAGATAATTTTATCATTTTACTATCGAATTAAAAGAACAATTTATGTTTAAACGGATAAATTAATTAAACAAAAATTATAAATTATTTATGATTTCCATATATTTAACTAAAACTTAATTAACTAACAAAGTAACGGCGGTAAATTGCTATTTTATAGCACTTATTGGTTGTATGATTATACTTCCGAGGATTGGGGAGCGAAATAAAGTTTGATATTTGAAGTAAGAAGTGAATTATATATTCCCTATTGCGTCATTAAAATACATCAGTTAAAAACTTATTTTCTTGTTTGAGTTGTTTTTGTCAGGGATTGTCTACAAAAAGGTTTAGGGAGTTCTTTAACTTCAAAATATCTAACAAGTTTGTTCGGTAGAAGATGTTAACGACCAAACACACCGTGCGCTGCTATAAAACAAACCATCAATCCCACCCACTCGTTTAAACCTCGTATCAAGGGAACCTACATGAATTTCGACACCGTAAAATCACCCACCATCAAGATATGCAGCAGATGGTCCTACTAACTTCTAATTTGAAAATACTCAACATTCCAAACCAACCATTAACATTGTTAGGGGCAAAAGTGAAATAATAATAAAGTAAAAGTAAATTATCGCCATGAAATTACTTGGAAGAAATATCTTGACAAAAAAAATAAATCATACTAAGATAAAGCGTTAGTGGAAGTAATATATCTAAAGTAGAGTAGTAAAGAGAATAAATTTTAGTAGTAGAGTAATAGTACTAAAACTTTACTTATTAATAAAATGAATAAGTAGTAAGAAAAAAAAAAAAAAAAAAAATAATAATTAAAAAACTTATAATTTAATTATAATCCGGTACCTCAGTGGTAGAGCTCTCGCCTTTTGACCTGGAGGTCGAGGGTTCAAATAAAGCCGAAGGAGGACCTTAATATGAGTTTATTCCTACTAGTAGTACCGTACACTTGGGAGGTCTTGAATTCAAGCCCGACCAACCCAGCCAGGGTTTTACGTGGTTTTCTTGGCTGCTAATAAGCAAATGCGAGGTTGATTCCTGTTTCGTCTGAGACAAGTCTGGATCCACGTTACTGTTGTCTCCAGGTCAGGAAAAGTCGAGGTTCTAAGAGCTAATAGAATTGAAGGTCGGAAAGATATACTAAGCCTTTGTATGCCCGAAAACTTAGTCAGTGAAGTTGTGAAAGTAAATCCGATGCCACGAATAACGTAACTGATTAGGGAAAGATGTGCTCGGTTCTTGAAGACTGACGTCTCCTTGTAGCGGTGCGGAGCTTTGACTTTGAGGTAAGGACTAAAGAATGAGTTTGTGCACGCAGAAGTCGGGGTTGCTTGAGTTCTCTGCTGGGTGGCAAGGAGAGGTGGGTGGCAACTAGCCAGAGAGGTGAGCCTAGCTAGAGAATCTGGTGATGCTAGAGAAGCTGACGAGATTGGTGGACTGGATGAACAAGGTCAGGTCCAGTGAGACTAATGAGATCAGAGGAGCTAGTAAGACTAGACGAACTAAGCGCACTGTGAACTGGTACTCGGCACTAGCTAGAGCGGTGAGTTTGGATAGTCTTGTTAAGCTAGATTAACTAGGCACAATGTGAACTAATCATAAGTGTGCCTTGTTTCATAGTGTGCGAAGTTCATCTAGCCCAATCAGACTATCCAAACTCACCGCTCTATCTAGTGCCGAGTGCCAGTTCACAGTGTGCTTAGTTCGTCTAGACTTAATAGCTCCTCTTATCTCATTAGTCTCACTTGGCCTGCCCTTGTTCATCCAGTCCACTTATGTCCGCTATGTACGGAGGGTGTGCTCTCTTAATTAAGAGTGTAAAAACCCTGGATCGTATTAGTTGAGTGAGGGAAAAAGCTAATATGACCCTATGGGTTTAAGCGTTAAAAAAATAATTTAAAAAGAAGTAATAAAAAGAATAAGTACAAGTAGTACAGTGATAGTATTACAAATTTACCAATTAAGCTGCCAATATTGAAACAAACCTTCCGTCTATAGCATATAATAACCTTCAAAGCCAAGATTTCAAAGCAATTAATCAGGCAAAAAATAAAGGAGCATATAACATAGCTGTTTAAGGTAACGTGTTTAAAAACAAGGTGCACACATATTCATATAAATATCTCCAGAAATGTGCTAGCCACAGATGTAATCGAGACCTCATTAATAAATAACTCCAGAAATGTGCTAGCCACTTATGTGGTTGAGGCCTCATTAATAAATATATCTCCAGAAATGTGCTAGCCACTAATGTGATTGAGGCCTCATTTATAAATATATCTCCAGAAATGTGCTAGCCACTGATGTGGTTGAGGCCTCATTAATAAATATACATCCAGAAATGTGCTAGCCACTGATGATGTGGTTGAGGCCTCATCATATTCAGAAAACTTCAAAACGTCAATACAAAAAACCTTTTTAAAAAAGTATTAATTCGATATTTGAATATATGTATATTTATGATTAGTCTAAAGGTTTAATGACGCCATTTAATACGCCGTGTTGAATTCTAAAAGCTAACCAGTTCTACTTTTTATAAGTCTTGTTGGTCTTTAAACTAAGTCTTATTGAAATTGAATTAGGCCTTTAAGCTGTAGTGCATATAGGAAACGAGCACATCCATAAATTCACAAAGACAAATTTTTTATTCTTGGGATCTGTAGGTGGTGAAACGTTGACGTTTGTTGCAAAAGAGGGTGTTTTTATAATGTAATGGTTTCTTCTAGTTTTGGGAGGTAGGGAAACACAATTAGACATGCGCTTATGTAGCTCAGTAAAATCAGTATGCAATATCATTATAAACTTAGTAAAGTAATAATATCATTATTTAATAAGAGGTAAGTAGATGCAAAATTTTGAAAAATGCGCTAAAACAGTTTAAAAAAATAAAACAGCTATAAAAAGCTGAAACAGTATTAATTTGATTTTTGGTCTCGATAATAGTTCTATAGTTCTATAGTTTATAGTTAACTATAGTTCTATAGTTTATAGGTTAGGACACTGAAGAGACTTTTATCGAGTTGTTAAATTATTTTTTAAAATTATTAGAATGAAATTAATAAAATAATTTAAAAACTCGATAAAAGTCTCTTCAGTGTCCTAACCTATAAACTACAGTATAAAATGATTTTCTATGATTCTACTATAATTGGTTTAAACAAAGATTCACACTAGGGATGTAAGTGAGTAATTTAATAGCGTCTGATTAAGGTTTCCTTGTAAGTCTGGGCAGAGACATAACTGACGAGACCTATGTCTATAAACACTTACTAAAAACATACAAGGGCGTGTCTGTGGTTTTAAGAAATACGAGATACACGACAGTTCGACTACAAGTCGAGGTGTTGCCTGTGGTTAGGCACAGCGCGCCGAAACATTTGTGCTACTAAATCCAATATGCATGGTACATGCGTTAAGGTAAAAATAAAAAAAAACATAGAAACGGATAAAGAATCAAATGCAAATGAAAATAATACAATGGTAAGAATTAGTCAAACTTATAGTTATATAACTATATATAATATAGTTATATAAGTTATATATATGGAGTATATCTCTCCACAGCTTCTTGAAATTTCTAACAACATTATAACCAAACATATTCCAGACTGGGGCAGAGCCAATGGCTTAAAACTATATGAAGATAAGACTCAGAGTCTCAATTTCTCTCAAACTGCTTAAAGAAATAATAGATAAGATAATTTTCTTGGTCATCATTATGATGATTCAAGTCTTACCTGGAATTCTCACATAGAAATACTAGCTGGAAAACTTTCATCTCGTAATTTTATGCTCCGTAGGCTATCCAAATGTACTTCTTTCACCATACTCTGCCAAGTTTATTATGCCTGCTTCATGAGTAGACTAGATTCTGCCGTTCTCTCTTGGGGTAGTTTTGATTACCAGGATATCATATTCAAAAAGCAAAAAGGAGCTATTCGGATAGTATTTGGTTTAAAGGCAAGGGATAGTTGTAAAGGTTATTTTCAAAAACCTGGTTGCCTCACTCTTCCATCTGTATTTGTATACCGATCTTTGCTTCATATCAAGGAATTTTCTCAAGTCAGGTCAACTTACACACAAAACACCAGAAGCAGCTATAACTTAGTCATTCCATTCTGCATACTTTCCATAACTTAAAGGTTTACAAACTGGTCTTCGGATGTATAACAGTCTTCCAAGTGAAGGATATGTACTTCAAAAACTTCAGAAACTATATAAAAACATAATTGGTTGAAAAATAACTTTATAGTCTTTATGACTTCTATTCTATTTTTAATTAGCTCTCCGTGAGCCCAGTAATTAACTGTTTTTGACTATGTTCTACCACCTTCGTGGTTTTAACAGATAGTATATTAATAAATTAAATAATTTAAACATCTCGAAATCAGAAAATCTAACACGAGGAAAAACTAACAATTAGCACTTTCGCACAATATTCTAAATCTGCGGATCGTATTAAGTACAATATCTAAATACGATTACATATGCTGTAAGTACCATGCAGAGGGAATCCAGTCCGATACGCTAGAACTAGGGAGATGGAATCTAGATCGATCCCCCGATACGCTGTATGTACTTTCAGAGGCGACCGTATTTAACGGAGAACCTTCTCGTAGAACTATTATTTTACTTAAATATTACCGTTTCCTATCAAATAACTTGAAATATTATTTTTTTAGTGTAACTTTATTATTATGCAAAGATATCACAATTTAATTAAATATATTTTTGTTTTAAACTTCCTTATAACCAAAAGTGAACCTTCACTATAAAAGACGCCATGTTTTGGCGGGATCAGTTATCACGTAATCTCACTCGATAGATACGGGGAAAGAACCGTATCGTATTAAATCCGTATGGAATACGATCACCTGTTAAATACGCTGTGTGTAAGTAGAAAGTGGTCATTAGACACACGATCTGTAAGAAGCATAACTGTTTCATTGCAGTTCTCTAAAGCAGCAGAACGTATGCTCAGCTAAAAATTCAAAGTGTGTCTAATTTTAAGCTTGGCAGTTCCTCAGTCAATTAAAAACTGACTACGAGGGGACAACATCTTACGTTTTATTGTGACTATTAAGTCCCGTAACTTTGAGTAAAAGTCGAGGTGTATTCCAAAATAAGTTTCATGCAAGGCCACAACGCGCTGAAGTGCGTGCACACTCCCGGTGTGTGAAACTGAGACAAGTCTATTTCAGAGGTCCCTGGTCACAAAAAAGAAGCTCTTACGAACAACCTCATAAGCTTTATTTTCTGATGAAAAGTAACTAAAAAGTTATTACTAAAAAAAATCTTTCATGAGAGAAAATGTAAGAAAAAAAAAAGAAAAATACCTTCAACTCTTTTATTAGGCGAAATATTTTGTGTGGTGGCTAACCTGAGTTGTCATTTGATTTATAAATAGACTATGGTTGGCATAAACTATCAGTTAAATAAAAACATCTATGAGATTTGTTTACACTAAAAGGTTTTCGGAAATAATCAATAACTATGATGTAACTCCAGCAGTAAATGTGTTGTCTTAACACAAGTGAAGGAACGATGTGTGTCCGTGTTAGTGAAGTGAGTAGATGTGTGTACGTATTAGAGGGGCGGCACCGCCTCCACGTCTATGAATAGAATAAGGAAAACTAATCAACTAAATGGAAACTAATTAGTAAGTAGACCAAAAAAAAGCTATTTTTTTTACTAGAATTAACATTTTTTACTATAAAGATAAATGGGGAAACACATATAACCCGACACGTGAAAAAATAAGGTTAAATTTATATTTTTCAGCAGCTAGGTTTTGTCATTCTCTTATGATGAACTTTAATATAATTTCACTAATAATGGCAAGAAAATAAGAAACAATAAAAAACAAAAAAAAAGAGCCAAATATTAAAATACAAAAAGAGACAGCAGTCTGAAATACCGAATTTTTAACCAGGGATCATAATTGTCATCAGAGTAAAGAGATTGAATAAAACATACACAAAACAAACGTAAACGGGCCGTTTATGTGAATACGGGCCGTATTCAAAGAAATTTTCCTTCTCAACATTGTCCTTAAGGGTTCCTTAAGGAGAATGTTAGGAAAATGTTAGGTTTAGGTAAGGAAAAGGTTTTAAGCCACGAAATTTAAATGATCGTTCCCGTGTTTAAAAGCGGGAAAAAAACATGGTTTTCGTGGCTTAAAAACATTTTCCTAACATTCTCCTTAAGGGTCCCTTAAGGAAAATGTCTTTGAATACGGGCCTAAGTAAAACCAACAAATTAGAAAAGCTCACATAAAATGTAAGAAGAACAACAAATGATATTAGTATAAAAAATCGGGTACGAGGACTCTCGGAACGTTTCCTCATAACATTGAATTCTCCAAGCTCATCCTCCCTACTTCAGACTCGCTTTGTTCGTCCTTAGATAGTAAAAAAATCCGTTTCATTCCCAGCGATCGCCCAACCAGGCACTGAACACGCTCGAAGCTGCTAAACTTTTATGATCCAACAAATATCATAGATGCCACTTGTTGAATTGAAACAAAACTTGGTGATCTTGATTAAAAAGGTATAGATAGACTTGTACCAAATTTCAACTCAATTGGTTTATTTCCCAATTTTTCACAATTTTTTAAAAACCAACACAAGTCATTAGATAAAAATTTAACTTATGCTGATAATGAGATAAAAAATAGCATATATGTTAGTCTTATACATGGCTACATGCGTGACAGAAGAAAATACGCTACGAATGCAACATTTACTTACACATAATTAAATATTAACCATTTTCTATATCACTTTTCCTATAGTCAGAGTGGAAGATTTTGAAAAACTGTTAATTTTAAATTTTACTTGAAATGATTTATCACGATAGGGTCAGTTTTCTTTTCATAAGTTTGGCATATATAAAATAAATAAATAAATAACCTTTTATTGAAACCAAAATTCTACACTTAATTAACATGCAATTAGTTCTATCTATTATATACTTACAAACTGATTTTAAATCGGCCAGTAGCCGAGGTATCCCTTTCGGGTTTAGAGTTTCCACTTTACATTTACACATGTAACATATAATAATAAATAAAGTATCAGTTTTTACCTTACTCAATCATTTTATTATTCTGAATTTTATAATCTACAATTCTACTATTATAACATATTCTATTTCCATTACTATACTATTCTACATATTTTCTAACAAAAATATTATTTTATTTTGTGTAGTAATTATATTTTGTTTTATTTATTTTATTTTTACTTAATTGTTTATAATACTATTTGATTGTTTACATTACTTGAAATTTATTATGCTTTTTAATTAGAGATGTTTATTGATGTATATTTAAATATTATTTACTATTTTTATTATATTTCTATGAATGTCAAAATAAAGATTTGCTTCAGTCGTATCTCTTACGAGCTATAAATGAACACGTTGTTTTATTACTAATAGATACAACATTTATATTTATTTATAATTAATTTTTTCGTGCGTTTATTTAATATTATAATCTAACTTATTTAATTTAATTTTTTTTTTTATTTATCTATTCATTACATTATCTAAACAATATTAATTTAAATTTAGTTTTTGTATAAATATACGTGTGAATATAATTTCTTCAACCGTTTGGCATATATATTTACAGTTCCTTATGAATTATTCCGAGTTAAATCTCACTTTCATTTAGGAGGAAAAAGAAAATAATGCTGACTACAAAAAGGATATTAGTCTAGATAAGAATCCAAGTCAAGTAGAAGAAATCGATTCTACTCAAAGTGTTTCCCTAACAGGAATCAGTTTTCTTAGAAGCAACTCTAGATTTTCCATTATGACTATGATGTCATCGAGATACAGCAGGTTTCCACCTGATTTTCTCTTATATCTAATTTTCCATCCAATAACAAGATCCCCGACACCTAATACGCCCTGATAGACATCATTCGCTTCCACAATGTCTACGATTCTCCACAACGTCTCAAGTAATCAATACAACTTTTACAAAAAAGTGACCCCTAATTATACCAAGTATTTTCTTTGAATATATTTTTATAAGGGAAAATATAATACAATAACATCTGTCAACCGAACAACCTCATGAGCGTCATTTTTATAATAAAAATTCGCTAATAATTAATTAAACTCTTAAAGATGGCTAGCCAACTAATTTTGATTTCTCATCCCTTTTTCCTTCAATTTGATTTAGTTTATTATTTTATATTATACCTTATATAATATAAAATATTATGCAAGAGCCGGACCTGAAAAAATATAACTCATTTTGTACTACTTCAAACCAATGTTTTTGAAAAAATACCTTAAATTATGAAGAAAAAACATTGACTACCCTTCATATGATTGCACATGTTCAAAATTTTATAAAATAGCGCTAATTTCAGTTTTCTTGAATGAAACACTTTTGTGTGCATACGACCCACAAGTGGTTCCCTGTGGGTCGTGTGCAAAATAAAAAAACAAAATTTTTTAAAGGTGATAAAATGTCCAATAAAGCGAGTTTTCAATCATCAAAATCGGATAACTACAACTAAAGTTATTGCTCATTCAAAAACACTGAAAAATGGTTAATTAATGAAAAGTATTAGGAATTCATTAAATTAAATATTGCATGTAAATTCTGAATTGATAATTAAATAAATAAGCACTAGTACATTGTATATAAGTATAGTAAAGAAGCACTAGTACATGTATATAAGTATAGTAAAGAAGCACTAACATTGTATAAGTAACATGAACAGAGGAGATGAAAATACTTTATAATAATAAAGTCAATTTACACCTAACCATAGCCCATGTACAGCCACACATTAAGTATAATTTTGGAAACTAAACAAACCCTTAGGCTAATATGTTCGTGATCCGAGTCAAAACTTTTTTGAAAACAACATGAAGGAAGTTTCAGGTAAAATTTTAGGCAAAGTAAGAAATTAGAAGAAAAGGAAATACATACAAAGAAAAACTATCAGCTCACTTTATCGTTAACTGATTCTGATAGTGTACACCTTTATATAATTTGGCTATATTAGTGCTTATACCTAATATTGTAACTGATTCTGATAGTGTACATACTTTATATAATTTGGCTTATATAGTTGCTTATACCTAATATTGTAAACTGATTCTGATAGTGTACACTTATTACTTTATATAATTGGCTTATATAGTTGCTTATACCTATATCGTAAACTGATTCTGATAGTGTACACTTATTACTTTATATAATTTGGCTTATATAGTTGCTTATACCTTATATCGTAAACTGATTCTGATAGTGTACACTTATTACTTTATATAATTTGGCTTATATAGTTGCTTATATCGTAAACTGATTCTGGTAGTTAACACTTATAACATTATATAATTTGGCTTATATAGTTACTTATAACACTGCATAAATACACTGTGAGATACGATAACAGACACACACACATACAGACAGACAAATTTGTGGAAACCACTCAGGAGGTCTTAAAAACACCTAAAACGGATAATTCCGGTGATATCCCAGTTTCGGATTTTTTCGCTAACACAATACTTTACATATATACCTACGGTAAAAATAAGAAAAAGTTAAAAAAAAACGAATTAAACATTTAAAAAAAGAACCCAGCTAGACTCAACAAGCTTATCACAAAAATCAAACATCTGTTCTCAATAGAGTCCTCTTTAATTATTTCTTTATGTGCAAATCTCAAGCTATATCGTAGATCAATGATGTTTCAAACGTAGTTATAAAATCTTATCGTTCAAATACCATAAGAACAAATAGATGTATATTAAAAAATTTGATATAAAGAAGGAGCAAGGAAATAAAAAGAGATATGGGTCAAAGATAGAAAACATCTCCCAGTAATTTTCAATAGTGGGTTGAACGACTCAACCATCACTACAATATTATCTTAATTGCACTTATATTTAGACCAGACACATAAATTTAAGTATAACTTAATTTACTGCTGTTCTCTTTGACTCGTATAAATAGAATTTAGTTATTTTTGAGTAGGGAACTTATTATCAAAGAACTTAGATAATTAAGACAAATTTTTGAAATAACTAAAAAATTGACATTTCTAAATAGCTTATTATAATCATGATAAGTATTTCAGTGCAAATTTAAAATAAACAAATGCAACAAACAAATATATACATGATGTTTGTTAAATCATAAAAGTAAAGCAGCATCGAGCGTTGTCAGTGCTTGGATGGGTGACCGCTAGGAATGATACGGATGTATTTACTATCTGGAGGCCAATGACGTGTTGTACTATACATTTTGCGTATTGTATATTCTGAGGACGAGCGAAGCGAGTCCGAAGCAGGGATCATGAGCGTAGCGAATCCGATGTGTTGAAGAAAAGTTCCGAGGGACCCTGTACCCGATTTTGTAAAATGGCTACACATATATATTGGATATAAAAGGTAAAAAGACAGTGACCTTTTCTCTTAGTAATTTAGTATATCATTAAACTCTTTATAAACCCCCTTATTAAATATTTAATACATCGATCTGTCTGGAGTTAACAGGTAGACTATAATAGCACGAGTAAGCACGATGAAAACCTTAATAGAAACATAATACAAATAACTGCTCTGTGGAGTAATCCAAGTATAAGTAAATAAATAGTCTCTCCACTAAGATGTATGTTAAAAAATGTTTTATTTGAGAGTTAACTTTCCGCCGCATCCGGCCATCATCAGTCATTCTCTGGAGTGCTATGAACGATCGATAGTAACGATCTCTTTCCAATCTTTATAGCGCACTCTTTGAGTGCGCTATAAAGATTGGAAAGAGATCGTTACTATCGATCGTTCATAGCACTCCAGAGAATGACTGATGATGGCCGGATGCGGCGGAAAGTTAACTCTCAAATAAAACATTTTTTAACATACATCTTAGTGGAGAGACTATTTATTTACTTATAATTAATAGAAACACGTAATGTTTAATCTAACACTCGGTTATTACTGCTACTTTATCAACCAATGCCATACTGACTAAACTGTCTATCAAACATAAAACATATAGAAAATGTGACAAAATTAATTTACTAAGTAAAATAATCAATCAATCATTAAAAATTTATTAGTCTTGATACCTGAGTTTGACAGGTGGTACCAGTGATAACATGTGTGGTTATCACTGAGACATGGTAATGAGATAAAGATTATCAGATATATGGTAGTGAGATAAGATTATCAGTGGAATATGGGTAATGAGATAAGATTACAGTGGAATATGGTAATGAGATAAGATATCATGGTAATGATAAGATTATCAGTGGATATGGTAATGAGATAAGATTAATGGAATATGGTAATGAGATAAGTTATCAGTGGAATATGGTAATGAGATAAATTAAGTGGAAATGGTAAGAATAAGATTATCAGTGGAATATGGTAATGAGATAAGATTATCAGTGGAATATGGTAATGAGATAAGATTATCAGTGGAATATGGTAATGAGATAAGATTATCAGTGGAATATGGTAATGAGATTATCAGTGGAAATTATGATAAGATTATCAGTGGAATATGGAATGAGATAAGATTATCAGTGGAATATGGTAAGAGATAAAGATTATCAGTGGAATATGGTGATCTATGGTAATAGAATAAGATTATCAGTGAATAGGTAAGAGATAAGATATCAGTGGAATATGGAATGAGATAAGATTATCAGTGGAAATTAATGATAAGATATCAGTGGAAATGGTAATGAGATAAGATTGTCAGTGGGATATGGTAGTGAGATAAGATTGTCAGTGGAATATGGTAGTGAGATAAGATTATCAGTGGGATATGGTAATAAGATATGATCATCAGTGGGATATGGTAGAGAGATGAGATCACCAACGGGAGTGGTCAGTGGTAATGATCTATGATCATCAGTATATATGGTAATATGATCATCAGTATGGTAATAAGTGGGATATGTAGTGAGATAAATTATCAGTGGATGGTAATAAGATATGATCATCAGTGGGATATGGTAGAGAGATGAGATCACCAACGGGACGTGGTAATGAATTAATCATCAGTAGAATATAGTATTAAGATAATATCTTAATATAATATTATGATCATTAGTAGGAGTAGGATATGGTAATGAGATATGATCATCAGTATATATGGTAATGAGATATGATCATCAGTAGAATATGGTAATAAGATATGAAAATCAGTGGGATATGGTTGTTGAGATAAGATCACTAATTGGACGTTGTGATGAGAAATTATCATCAGTAGAATATAGTAATAAGATACGATCATCGGTGGAATATGGTAGTGAAATAAGATCACCAATGGGACGTGGTGATGAGATGATAGAATACCATAAATGACATTTACCTATACTTTAAGGGTTGAATTAAACATTCTGAACTACAATGAATCAAGAACCGGATTCCTTTGATGCTCTTCAAATTAGGTGATAAAATAAACTTTATAAAAGAATTAGAACGGACAGGACCACCATAAAACCATTTTTTAAGTTCACTAAAAGAATAAACAAATAAATAAACAAAATCGTTTTCAATTAGTAAATCCTAAATACAACTAACAAAGAATAATTGAAAAGCTAAAAAAATATAACTATAATAAAAAAAGCACAAGCAAGCGGCTTAAAATAGGAAGTTTTGATTACTTCACTAAAGCAAAACAAAAACAATAGATTTCGAGACGGGGTTTCGGTTCCACTTGTGTACTCGTGTTAATGAGTTTTGAAACCCACATATTCCTACTTCCAAACCCTCGTAAGACAATTAATACATACTGTATACTTTTTTTAATAAAAAAAGTTGTAGGCACATCAAATTCTTTTAGGTTTTGAATATTATTTTAGCGAATTTCCGAAGAAAATAAGTTTATGAGGTGGGGGTCATGGAGAGGGGTAGGGTTGGGAATGGATTTTTTGACAGGAAGTGGATCATACATACATTCTTGACCCACTGATCAAGAATATATGTATATATGTGCGTACGTACGAGATTTTTGTGTCTTAGACGTTTCTATGGGACACGATAACACTCAAACACTTTCTCGGATCGAACTCAAACTTAGTACAAAAATCAACCTTGATAATGTCGCGAACCCTATTTTTTTTACGCTTTCACCCATAGGGTCATTTAGCGTTTTCCCCTCACTCAAATCTCACTCAACATTAACCCCTGAGTTTGTACACATCCAATCATCTAAGAAGCACCCCCTCCGTACATGGTAGCACATGTAACCGGTTCACAGTGTGTCTAGTTCATCCAGCCCAACCAGACTATCCAAACTCACTGTTCTGGCTAGTATCTGCGACTAGTTCACAGTGAGCCTAGTTCATCTAGACCAGCTAGACTCTGGCTAGGCTCACCGCTCTGGCTAGCGCCGACTACTAGTTCACTGTGTGATTGTTTCATCTAGTCTTACTAGCTTCTCTGATCACATTAGTCTCACCTCGTCCTTCCAGTCTCACCAATCTCATCAGTTCCACTAGCAGCACCAGACTCTAAGCTAGGCTCACCGCTCTGGCCAGTCCAGGGCCACCCGACAAAGAACCCAGCACCCAGATGTCAGCGTGCACAAACTCATTGTATAGCCCTGACCTGAAAGTCAAAGCTCCGCAGTGCTATTAGGAGACGTCTGTCTTCAAGAACCGAGCACTTTGTTCCTAGTCACTTACGTTACTCGTGTCGCCGCCATCACTTTCACTGACTAAGTTTTCGGACATACAAAGGCTCAGTATATCTTTCCGACCTTCATCTCCCCCAACCCGCAGAACATTAACTTTTCGTGAGCTGGAGACAACGGAAACGTGGATTCAGACTTGTCTCAGATGAAACTAGATCCAACCCCGCATTTCCGTATTAGCAGCCAAGGAAACCACGTAAAACCCTGGCTGGGTTGGCCGGCCTTGAATTCAAGACCTCCCAAGTGTACGGTACAAGGGATAACCTCATATTGAGGTCCTCCCCCGGCTGGATTTGAACCCTCGACCTCCAGGTCGATAGGCGAGCGCTCTACCACTGAGCTACCGGACTCGGTGCGAACCCTATTGTTTGTGAAATATGTGTAAACTCATTAATCTACAATAATTACCCACTAACTAATTCTAAAAATTACAAATCTTTATAAAGAGTTTTGATCGGGCTGAAATTTAATACACATGTAGTACTTTGTACAACAGGGAGGAGCGAGGGTCAAGCAGCCCCCAGGGCCAAGAGTCCGAAGGCCTCTTGTTATAAAAAAAAATTGCACACAAATTTTTAGCACATGGAATGTTTGGTAGAAAAGTTGAAATTCGCTTTCAGCACCCTCAAAACATAGAATAAGCCAGGAATTAAAATTTCTATAAAACTTTCCTGGTACATCTACTTGTTTTGCTATATTAACTGTATCATGTATGATTAGGGGGTTTAAGGAGAGGGAACTAAAGTAACTAACTTAGATGAAGTATTTAAGCTACGTTTCATATTTCACTAAAATAAAAAATATATTTTTATATAAGCATTTGATAAAAAAAAAATGAAGCTATAACGAACGAATGTTCTTTATTTTAGCTTCAATTTTTTGACTTTTCTATCTTGTGATGTGGAGAATTCCACATCACGAAATATAAAACTTAAAAAATTCTGTCTGAAAAACAAACTTATTGTGTAAACTGTAATTTTTTTATTTATTTACTTTTTATAACAATATAAAACAAAGATAAAAGGAGAATAACTTTTAATTGGTAAAGAACACAATTTATATTTAAGATGCCAATGTGGAAGTTTTTTTCAAGCATTTAGATTTTATCTCGCAGACTAGAACAAGAAAATAAAATTTCTTCAGACCTACATCAAGTTAAATCTCCCATCAGACCCTCCGAAATCTTATAACTTCACGCTTTTCAACAATTTTGTAGCCTTTTCTAAGATTTTTCACATCAGATTGAACTCCAAATCTTGGAGTGATAATAAGCATAATTTCTTTTAAAAATTAGCTAAAAAAATAGGCGAAAGTTGTTAACAAGGAAGGTGCTCAGATGAGAACGTTTAAATAAATTTGCATATTTTTTCCCACCGGTGCGGTGTTCTGATCATGCTGTTAGTTAAATATATTCTCAACAATAAATCTGAAGTACATCTTATCATCTCAGAACCAAAGAAAGTGCATTATTTCCTGATGCACAAAAGATACAACAAATTCATAGTTTTGACAAACAAGGTCTCTTACCGCTTCACGGTCTCGGCCACAACACATCGTCGGCGTATGAGGCCGCCGTGCGTGCCTCCTTGTAGCCACTTTGCGGCTACAAGGTGTTGTACTTTATCAGTTCGTCATATCACTAGTTTATATCAGTGGCATACTGCCCCTATATAAACGAATTTTCTAGTGAATTAGAGAAAAAACTCAATTTATTTACATTATGTCAATTAATAACACAATGTTTTGTTCGACTATATATGTCAATTAATAAAACTAGAACTAAATACTGGTAATAAAGTAGAACTTCGAATTTTTGTGAAACATACATAACAGTATATGACTAAAAAATGTCAGCCAATCTAATCACAATAAAAAGATAAGTGATTTTTTGAATTGTTTGTAGGGTCATTTATGTGAGTTAATGACGTCACATTTCATAAAGAATAGGGTTCGGGACATTAATAAGGTTGATTTTTGTACTAAGTTTTATTTCAAAGTTCAAATCAATATATTTAAAATTAGCTCTATAAGTTTCGATGGTTTCGTAACCCAGAAGATAAATTTGTTAATCGAAGAACCGTTTAAAAAGCTTACTAGGTTGCTTTGAGCTTTAGCTATTAACAGAAATAATATCCTGATACTTAATATCTGGTACACTAAAAAGTCGTCAACGACTTAACTGCCCCCTTCGTTTGAGAGAGCGGCGAAGACTTTGTAACTGCAGGCGCCAGGTATACATACTGGGCTAAGGAGAAGAGAATGAAAGGAAGATGAAACTCCTCATACCCTTAAAACATTTCCTACTTTGACATACCCTAAGTGGTACTGGTACATCTTTAGTGCAGTCTCAGATCCCCAAGAGTAACTCGCAAGAGGTACTCATGAACAAGTTGAGAACTTCTTGTAAGTCATTCAATCTGTTCAGAGGTAATTGACAACATCTTGGATTATCAGATATTTAATCTCGCAAAAATAACAAATTTGAAAATACTAAGGCCCGTATTTAAAGACATTTTCCTAACATTCTCCTTAAGGGTTCCTTAAGGAGAATGTTAGGTATCCTTAAGGAGAATGTTAGGTCTCCTTAAGGAGAATGTTAGGTTTAGGTAGGGAAAATGTTTTTAAGCCACGAAATTTAAATGATCGTTCCCGAGTTTAAAACTCGTGGCCTAAAAACATTTTCTTAACATCCTCCTTAAGGAAAATGTCTTTGAATAAGGGCCTAAATCTACGAATGAACCAACCGACAAATCTATTGCAATTCTAATTCAGTCCGTTAATACTTACACACTTCTAGAAGTAAAATTGGCCAGACTGGCTCCAGTATTTAAAAATAGAAAGGCAAACCGAGTTGATTGCCATCTGGGATTACATTTTTGCCACCCAAACGTAAACAAGAGAGGGGAAGGAGGAGGGGGCACACACAGAGAACGTTGCCAGAATTTCATACATCATAACTATTTATATTTGAAACATATGACCCAAGTTTATATGCACTTTAAAATAAATATTTATTCACCTAACGATAATCACCACAGTATTTCCGTCTTTGCATTAATCTATTTAAAAAACAAGAGGCATTCGGCCTATTAGCCGGCGTCAGCACTGGGGGCATATGATTGTTGTACTTTATCAGTTCGTCATATTAGTTTATACATTGTGGCATACAACCACGATTTAAGCTAATTTTCAAATTTATAAGTCAAAATACGTGATTTGTTAACATTATGTCAATCAATGACAATGTTTTGCTTAACATATATATGTCAATCAATATAACCTGAACTAAAACTAATAATACAATGAAACTTCATATGTTAGTGAGACATATTTAGCAGTACATGTGTAAACAATTTGAGCCCAATGTAAACACTATATAAAGATATGTGATTTTTTGAAATATTTGTAGGGTCATTTTCGTGGGTTAATGATGTCACACATATTTCAAAAACAATAGGGTTCGGGACATTAAAAAGGTTGATTTTTGTTTTTGTACTAAGTTTCATTTCGATCCAAGAAAGTTTTCAAATGTTATCGTGACCCATAGAAACGTCTAGGACACAAAAATTTCGAACATACAACACACACACACACACATATGTATATATATAAATCATTGAGTAGATTTATAAAGATCCACATCATGACCCTAATCGTTTTGCATACAAAAATTCACTTGAACGCAGTCAACTAGTTTTCTGACCAGGTTATACTAATTAATGTTTATAAAATTGAACTTCAAGCAAACTAGAAGTAAAGTAATTTTATAAATTCCAAAATTAAATGTATTTGGAAATTCGTATAAATTATACTTAACAATGAGAATGAACAATGATAATAGTTTGAAAGGATTTCGACCTCAATCTAACAAATAAAGAAGGAGAGAGTAAGGGGCAAAATATCGAACTGTGCCTCCATGGAAACCAGCAATGCGCTGCCCCCTCGACACAGAGGGGCGCCTCCTGGGAGCCTAAATTTGCCACACTAGCACCACTCCACCTCTTTGTGCTCCATATCTATAATAAGAGCAATTATTGCCACTATTTAAATATTTTGAGTATAATAGAAGGTAATGACAGCTTGAGTACCCTTAAAATGACTTGGCTTTATTAGAGCTTATAAATTGTAAGTTTACATAGATGATAATAACATGCAATGATTTTGACTTTCAAAGGAAAATACGTGCTGAACCATTTCTGACTACCTCCTCCACATGAAGACTTGTTTTATTGTATATAATATAGATTTATACGTAATAGCTATCCACAATAGATATATACAATTTTAGAAAAAGCTATCTATTATAAAAAATAACTGCATCTATTAATTTTTAACCCCTTTAACTAAAATAGTTTGACAGGTAAAAAGTAAGATGGTTTAAGAAGTAAAAATAAAAAGTAAAAATTGGGTACAGGGTACCTCGGAACTTTTCCTCATCACATCGGATTTGCTACGCTCATCCTCCCTGCTTCGGACTCGTTTCGCTCGTTTTCAGTTAGTAAATGCATCCGTTTCATTTTCAACAGTCACCGATACAGCACTGTCCACGCACACTGCAGCTTAACTTTTATGATCCAACAAAAATCATATATTTGTTGTTTTGAAACGAAACTAAGTGTACTTATATATTAAGTAAAGTTACACACTTGTACTAAATTTAAACTCAATTAGATTATTTTCTGACTTTTTTCTTTTTTTAAAAAAAACGTACACAAGTCATTAGATAAAAATTAAACTAATGCTAATAATGAGATGAAATTCGGCACATATATTAGCCTTTTGCATGACCACATGCGTGCCAATTCTCAATCTAATCGCACTATTCTTCCGCGTTTTATGATTTTTCGAAAATTTTACTGAGTCATTATTCTGGGTTAATGACGTAATAAAAAAAATATTTTCCGAATAGCACAACTACAGCGGTAAAATGATTTATGTACAAAGTGTCAGCTCTCACACACTCATACAGACATTTTTTCGATTTTTTTGTCACTAGTCAAATATATATATATATATATATATATAATATTATATATATATATATATATATATATATCATTATATATAGTCATTTTCATTATGAAAATGACGCTTATGAGGTTGTTCGGATGGCGGAAGATGAGGGTGGGAGTGAGCGGAATCGGTTCCTATTGGCTTCCTGATAACAAAAATATATGTCCCAAAAAAGTTTATATATATGTATATATATATATATATATATATATATATATATATATATATATATATATATATATATATATATATATATATATATATATAAGATATTCCCCCTCCCAAATACTTTACCCTCTCATCCCTCTATTAGCGAAATTTTGCTTATAGACAGTTTTATAGGTAAAAATTAGATAGTTGGGAGGGGGGAAAGAGGGCAAAATAACAAAAAGTTGTGGTATCGATTTGATAGGTCAGTAACCCTAGACTGTGTTGACCTACTCAGTAGGAACGTGATAGAGCAACTTTAGGGGCAACATATCACAGGCAATTATGTCAAGTACCTTGTTGAAAAAACAAGAGGGATTAGATTTATGGACCACTTAGAACTGCCAAGTACAACTTGTATACACAAAAATTAATTAAAGCCTAATATACTGACAGAAAAAACAAAGGATCAGAGACTCAGACTGGAGGAATCAATTTGTTTTAGAGACAAAAACAAACAAGATTTTATTTAAAGGATAAAGTAACAGATTAAGCAAACTAATTGTAATCAGCAGGACGCGATATAGACGTTGCTGACAAGGAACAACAGTCGTTATTTTCTTAAAAATAAAAAACACTGGAAGAACTTAAAGAGAACAACAGATGGAAAAGATAAAAATTATTGACAGAGGTCTATAATTGATCAGAAAACCCGGAGGGGTGACCCTGGTGACACGGTCCAGTGATCTCCAGACCGACATCGTGTCGGGGGAAGTACTTACGAACTTGACTCTAGCACCTCTAGAAGTATAAATGTATTAAACATAACAAACCATTATTTGCATCGTTTATATATGCCAGCAAATATCCTTAATATAAATCCTTCAAATTTGTAAGAAATTCGTCAAGCATTAATTGCAATTAAAATTGTATATTTAGTTCAAAATAGTTAATTCTATCATACTATAGAAAGACATATATACTTTATACAATAAAATTAAGGGTGGCACAATTACAATATCTGCGTGTTCAACCCGGTGTGACGGCGTCTCGGATTCCCTGCCCAAAATTAGAGGTACAGTTTGCACACGACAGAGTATAAGCAATTACAAGTTATATTTGTTTGCGTTGTTCAACCCTAATAAACAACATTTGTCTAAACACGTCTCTGTTTTTATTTGTATTGTTATTACAGTGTAAATAAAACAAACAATTAACTCGAGCAAGTTGGAATTAACTCTGAGATTCTAAAACTGCATCTACATTTTTAAAATAGTAAATTCCGATTCTAAAATTATTATTTTGTATGATTTAAAATTATTAGTAAAATTTAGATATAAAATACGACAAAATAAAATAATAAATAGACAGTCACTAGCGAAGCAAAGACAAGTGAGCTATAATCATTTATTTTGTTTTAATAGAAAATGTTTATACATCTTTTTATAAAAAAGATACATCTTAATACAACAAATTTATAAAGAAATTAAGAAAGAAATAATGGTCTGATATTGTGCGAATAAAACATAAACAAAGATAAAATATTTAGCCAGAAAAATTTTTATACCATTCAATAAATTTAAGCATAGAGATGTATTACTAAAGAGGGAATGCTTATCTCGATGCATTGAGAGGCTAAAATTTGAGAGGCATTGAGGTACTAAAACATTTAGTACGTTCACCCACATTTCTATCAAATAACTTTTTGATCAATAAATAAGTTTTTGATCAAATAACTTTTGGAATATCATTTTTTTAGTGTAACTTTATTATTATGCAAAGAAATCACAATTTAATTAAATATATTTTTTGTTTTAAAATTCCTTATAACCAAAAGTGAACCTTCACTATAAAAGACGCCATGTTTTGGCGGGATAAGTTGTCACGTAATCTCCTTCGATCGACTAAACAAATACGCTGTAAGAACCGTGAAGTTAGTTGACCGTATTGCATACGTATGCAATACGATCGCCTGTTAAATACGCTGTGTGTACGTAGTAATTATTATGGGGCTCTGTGTGTAACCTCATGGAAATCTTCAAAATGAGTTTAGAGTTTTCGTCTTCCCGCACATCGTTTGTGTTCTGCTTAGTGTTTTAAACGTTCTACAGGGTGGTACATTTCGAATACAACAACCTGATTACCCAGGTCCGTACTCAGTTATAGCCATAGAGATATACACTAGAGGGGACATAGCCTATCTAAATACATTGAGAGGCCTGAAACATCTTTTTGGGGATCTCAGTGGCTCTGTGTAACCTCATTGAAACCTCCTTCAATAGTGGGTTAAGATTATATTTACTAAATTTATTTCGGTTTCTCGCAGATTGTATTTGTATTTTTAACGTTTAACTATATAAGTTATCGTAATTTTGTACTGATTATTTGATTATATTTACAAGCGTAGGTGGTGAGGTTACTTTTTCGATGTTTCAAAATTTAACCTATTACGCCTCTCTAGTAATAATATCTCTATGGTTATAGCGATAAAATAGGTATCCACACACACTAAATCGACCACTGAGTGTTTAAATACCAAATTATTTTTTGGTAATCGTTTAGCATGTATGGGTAATCTGATTACCAAAATGTGTTTTTCTACGATAACTTTAAAAAGTTAAATTGGAACATACGATTATATGGATAATATCTACCTAATTAGGCAATACATTTATTTTTTCTCTTTTGTTTGTTTAACTTTGTTGACTTAAATTTATAAATGTATACTTTTTTTATGCTTTTTACTTTATTTAATTAGATATAGGAGTAGATATAAGCATTAGATATAAGGAGTAGACTCGTGTCGCGCACAAGCCTTGAGCTTATGCGACACAAATAGTCAATATATATTATTTTATTTATTTATAATTTGTAATTTAACCTTTGTAAACAGGTATTTATATATAAATAAACGATTTATTTATTTATTTATTATCTAAAACTCTGTCATATCCTGAACAATTTGATACCATTTGTATTAGAATTTATACATTCCCGTGTACCAGTAAGCTTATTTTTAAGTATAAATGAGTAATTGTCTTTATGTATGCCAAACGATAACTCGGGGAAACATTACCGGAGTTTAATTATATTGGTATTAAATTGTTTGGGATGTGACACAGTTTCTGAAATAATTAATATAAATGTATGCACTAATTTAACTTTTCAAAGTTAACGTAGAAAAACAAATTTTGGTAATAAGATTACTATACATGCCAGACAATTATCAAACAAATAACTGGGTATTTGAACTTTCAGTGGTCAACTTACTGGGGGTAGATACTAATTTTATCACAATAGCTCCCTCACAGAGCTTAGTTAATCAAGGTGATGTAATAAAAATGTACCACCCCCCATTCTACAACATAAAATTAACAGTAATATTGTTCTGTTTATTTGATTAAATTGTTAGTAGAAGGTTGTCAGGTTACTTTTTAGATAGGTTCATACTTAGTAAATAGTTATAGTACATAGATAGTACATACTTTATGCTAGGAATAATACTTAGATGAATTTAAGAGATGTCAAGTCATCACTTTCAGAAGTATTTAGAGAGGGTTATTAAGCTATAACAGTTAGATATACTTAAAAACAATAATAATAAATTACAGATTATTCCCGGAGGAACGGGGAGTCACAAGTTAAACCCCTCGTAAGAAGGCCATCAGGGACCTTTTCACAAACATCTCAACGGTATTGGAAATAAATTAATAACTAATTACCAAACAAGAGTCGCAGAAGTAAGTAAAAGATACTATTTCTCGTGTGAGTTAAACTCTGGCCTAACCAGTCATTACTCATGACCCCAATTGACAATTGGTTAAAAGCTATCACACAGAATCGCTAGGTCATCATACATCCAATAACCTAGATTGCTCGAAGAATTCCTAATTGCAAGAAATTTCCGCACTAAACAACAAAGATTACAACAGTTTATTCACTGTAACCACACTATTACGAGTGTGGAGAGAGGTGATTAGTAGAATTAGAAATATTACGTATGTGGAGAGAGGTGATTAGTAGAATGAGAAATATTACGTATGAAGAGAGGTCATTATAGAATGAGAAATATTACGTATGTGGAGAGATGTGATTAGTAGAATGAGAAATATTACGTATGTGGAGAGAGGTTATTAGTAGAATGAGAAATATTACGTATGTGGAGAGAGGTGATTAGTACAATGAGAAATATTACGTAGCCTTTATCCTTTACAAAACAGCCAGTATGAGAATTAGCTTTAATAATCATTAAATTTTCTCTGATCTATTTTAATAATTTTCGGAGTGCGCAAGTAATTGGACACCTATAATTATTTAAATCTCA
This sequence comes from Microvelia longipes, assembly GCA_018340805.1. Classification (NCBI taxonomy): domain Eukaryota; kingdom Metazoa; phylum Arthropoda; class Insecta; order Hemiptera; family Veliidae; genus Microvelia; species Microvelia longipes. The sequence goes on along the minus strand of JACMZG010001870.1, from coordinate 13,709,929 downwards.
TAAATTAAAAATTACATCATAAGGTCAAAGTAAATGATGAATAATGGGACGTGTTGTAAATGAATGGGCAGGAGCTATGACCCATATATCACGGCCGTGTTCCAACACATAAAATTAGCGTCTCTGCCCTATAGCTAATGGAGAGGTGCTAATGACTGAGTGACATAGAGGGGAGGACACTCAACTCAAGGGCGAATCACTTTTCGACATAAGCGATTCAGTCTGGGCGCCGCCCGATACCAAGCAGTGTCTAATGGAGCGCTACAACAAATGGTCCGAGCCAATAATCACCAATACGAACATTATGGTTAAGTAGTGTTTCGTTTAACAACGCGAAACAAAAAAATGTCACAATTAATTCCAAACAAATATTACCTGGACGATTTTTAGATAAACTTCATAAAACAAATAACAATCAAATGATACACAATCAAAGTGATATTTTCCATTTTAGTTTTCGTCATCTTTAGATTGTCTTATCGCCATAATCTTTGACTGTATCAACTTAGCTTTATTTTATCCAGTGTTCCTAATTCAATCCTACGCCTGTTAATTTCGAAAATATTAAGTTTCATATCTTGTGTTCATCTATACAGACCTCTAATATTTCACTTATAATATTACAGAGTTTAATAATAACTAAGAACAATATTGAAAACAGTCGTAAACTATTATATTGAAATAGGTGCCGTGGGTTCCTAACATGTTGGCTCCTACGGAACTTGCCTCTAACGAGGTAAGCTTTGTGGCACCACTTAACAGCAAGGATGAATTATAAACTTACTAAAAGAATTTATTAACCCTCTAAAGCTTGTCACAAGTCCGTGGATCAGAGCCCATATTTCATAACTGTCTGCAGGTTTCCATTCATTTATTAGCTATAATTCGCATAGCCACAGCCTTCTTCATTAGTAATTACTTATTGTAAGCTAGTCATTGTCCTGTTCTAAGATTCCTCCACTTGAAAACTAATTTGACTGTTTAGAAATTATTATTCTAATAATTATTAATTATTCTATGACTGTTATAATAATTATTCTAACTAACTTAGGAAACTTTTTGATTCAAGCAAAAATCTATAATTTCCCAATCCTAACTTATAAATGATTTTAATTATGATCCAAACCAAGCAATGTACCCACCAAGATCCCAAATTATTTCAATTCCCACTATTCCCAGATGATTTTTTTTCTAATCGATAAGAGATTTTTTAAGTTTATCGAAAAAGTTTTTGTAATATAATTGAAGCAAGAAGAACACCAAAGATCTATTATCAAAGGTGGATTCTCAAGTGATAGCCAACTAGTAGTTCGAATGTTTAATGAAGAAAACAAGATCTTTCTCTTTCAGATATTTTTCCAAACGGCCTTTTAAAAGTATTTCACTATAGGTTATCGACTTCAGTTAAACTTTAAAGGTCGAAATGTGTAAATGAGAAAATTGAGAAATAGTAACCGCTACAAATGCACCTAATTTAGGAACGTAGCAGCGTTCCGTCCCGCAAGTAAAAAACATTTAAAATGCCCCGCTTTTTTATTGACTTACAAAAAGTCAACAATTGATAAAAGCTGCCAAGGTATATTATACTAGCAACAAATTCGGGATATAAAGTTGTCTTTACATTGGACAGTCGTTCAACCATTAGGAGCCGTACAAAAAGTCATAAAATTTTACCAAAAACAAATTGCGTGGTAAAAAATACTCGTCGCCATGTCTTTAGCCAGAAAAAAAGTAGTGAAATCAATTTTTCTTTTCACACTGCCGGAACCTCAAGAAGGAGAAGTATGATGACGTCGAGGAGATGATTGCCTCTTAATTTAAATAAGGTCCTTCATTATTCCTAACCCAACTGCATTACTTTGAAACGCAAATGACCGTCTGCAACAAGAACCGACATCACTTGACGGGACAGATAAGTTAAGGTCACAATCTTTTTGGACGAAAGACTTGAGAGTTTCTTACCACGCAAGTAGTGTTTTTGGTAAGATTTATCTTATTAGTCTCATTGATAAACTTGAAGAATGGTGTTCTACCATGAAGCTCTTCTGCTAAAAATGCTCTAAAATGAAATTATATAATATGGCATGGAACGGAAAATATTCATATTTGATGGATATTTCTACTACACTCTTTTAGCAGACGAAACTGCTAAAAAATTTTAAGGACGCTCTGCTACCAACACTTAGTAATGGTAGTGGCGTATTAAGGCTTAAATAATTTAAGTGCAAAAATGGTTCCTTATTGAACATTTAGAAGAAATATTGCCTTTGTATAAAATCAAAGGTAATGAACGTAAAATTGGCACCACTTGGTACAGATATAAGACATTCCTTGCAAACACATTGCCTACACTTAAAGGCGTTCAAAAAAGTTCTTGCAATCAGACCAAAAACTTAAGAGACGCCAAATTATTCAAAGTAATGGCTATCAATTTTTTTACTTATATTTCACAAAGCTTTCGATAAAAAGAACAAGGCAACATTTGTCAAAACGTTTAATATTAGACCCTTATCTTTTTTACGATAATGATTTGAGTAGTTGGAAAATGTGTTATCAGATATAACGCGTATAATACAAGCTTTATTATGCGGTTTGGTGGTTCAGTTAAGAGAATAAAACACATAAGCTGTAATAGCAATCATTATATTATAATAAATACAGTCAGTATATGATCTTCAAACCAGTTAATATAAATATGTATTAGACAGTACAGTTTGTTTATATAATTAATTTAACTTTAACAGACGAGCCAACATATTATTCAAATTAGCAGAATAACATAACATATAACAGAATAATATTATGATGTAAGAAAATAAATTGTAAACAAAAAAGATTCTTAAGCTAACTTTACACTTAAAACAATACCAACTTCTAATTTTTGTATCATTTTAGCTTCTCTCATTCTCAAATCAAAAAAAATTATCTAAAAAAGAGGCCTTCGAGCTCTTAGTAGCTGCGCGATCTCAGCGCTTCGCGCCCTAGCCGCTAGACGTCGTCGGTGAGACATTACCGGGTTTATTTTGTGATAAGTTTCATTTCGATCTGAGAAAAGCGCGTTCGAAAGTTATCGTCTCCCATAGAAACTTCTATGAACAAACAATAACTAGTAATGCGTTGCATCAAGAACTCACGGCAAAGAATACATAAAAAAAATATTAATTTAAAACAAGCGAAATGAGTTTATCAAAACATTCGGATGCTATACTATTTTAAAGTATAAACTCAAAAAGGCTCGCATCGCTTGCTAGTTTAGGTATCTTTAACATTTACATAGTAAAAAAGGCTCGCTACGCTCGCTAGATTGCTTATATTTATAATAATACAAAGTTAAAAAAGGCTCGCTTCGCTCGCTAGATTGCTTATATTTATAATGAAATATATTGTAAAAAAGGCTCGCTTCGCTCGCTAGATTGCTTATATTTGTAATAATACAACGTTAAAAATAGGCTCGCTTCGCTCGCTAGATTGCTTATATTTATAATAAAATATATTGTAAAAAAGGCTCGCTTCGCTCGCTAGATTGCGTAGATTTATATTAATGCATAGTAAAAAAGGCTCGCTTCGCTCGCTAGATTGCGTATATTTATAATAATACATAGTAAAGAAGGCTCGCTTCGCTCGCTAGATTGCTTATATTAAATATTAATGCATAGTAAAAAAGGCTCGCTTCGCACGCTAGATTGCTTATATTTATAATAATACAACGTTAAAAATAGGCTCGCTTCGCTCGCTAGATTGCTTATATTTAATATTAATGCATAGTAAAAAAGGCTCGCTTCGCTCGCTAGATTGCTTATATTTATAATAATGCAACGTTAAAAATAGGCTCGCTTCGCTCGCTAGATTGCTTATATTTATAATCAAATATATTGTAAAATAGGCTCGCTTCGCTCGCTAGATTGCTTATATTTATAATAATACTACGTTAAAAATAGGCTCGCTTCGCTCGCTAGTTTGCTTATATTTAATATTAATGCATAGTAAAAAAGGCTCGCTTCGCTCGCTAGATTGCTTATATTTGTAATAATACAACGTTAAAAATAGGCTCGCTTCGCTCGCTAGATTGCTTATATTTATAATAATACTACGTTAAAAATAGGTTCGCTTCGCTCGCTAGTTTGCTTATATTTATAATAAAATATATATTAAAAAAGGCTCGCTTCGCTCGCTAGATTGCTTATATTTAATATTAATGCATAGTAAAAAAAAGGCTCGCTTCGCTCGTTAGATTGCTTATATTTATAATAATACAACGTTAAAAATAGGCTCGCTTCGCTCGCTAGATTGCTTATATTTAATATTAATGCATAGTAAAAAAAGGCTCGCTTCGCTCGTTAGATTGCTTATATTTATAATAAAATATATTGTAAAAAAGGCTCGCTTCGCTCGCTAAATTGCTTATATTTAATATTAATGCATAGTAAAAAAAGGCTCGCTTCGCTCGCTAGATTGCTTATATTTATAATAATACAACGTTAAAAATAGGCTCGCTTCGCTGGCTAGATTGCTTATATTTATAATAATACAACGTTAAAAATAGTCTCGCTTCGCTCGCTAGGTTGCTTATATTTATAATAAAATATATTGTAAAAAGGCTCGCTTCGCTCGCTAAATTGCTTATATTTAATATTAATGCATAGTAAAAAAGGCTCGCTTCGCTCGCTAGATTGCTTATATTTATAATAATACAACGTTAAAAATAGGCTCGCTTCGCTCGCTAGTTTGCTTATATTTATAATAAAATATATTGTAAAAAAGGCTCGCTTCGCTCGCTAGATTGCTTATATTTGTTATAAATACAACGTTAAAAAAAGGCTCGCTTCGCTCGCTAAATTGCTTATATTTAATATTAATGCATAGTAAAAAAGGCTCGCTTCGCTCGCTAGATTGCTTATATTTGTTATAATACAACGTTAAAAAATAGGCTCGCTTCGCTCGCTA
>JACMZG010001870.1:13682485-13699985 GCA_018340805.1 Microvelia longipes | reverse complement strand
AATGGCGTGCTCCGTGGATGGTCAACCCAAGTCGGCGGGTCTATTGCTTAATAGATCTAGGCTTATTGTCGGCAATAGATCGCGCGGTTTAAGTGAGAGTAGTGGGGCAATTCCTAGTCGTAGTGGAATTGCTAGTCAGTTCTTACACTCCGTCGGCATCAAGCTTTTATCCATTTTTTTAACTTGAAAAAAAAGATAACCGATAACCCATGATGATTTTCTCTAATCAAACCCTAGCATATAACAATTTTTATAAAAATTCTGCGAAGTTACGAATCTATTGTTGAAAGAAAATTTATGACATTGCAAAATATTATACAAGAACAATATAAATCATTACATATATAAAATATATATTTGGAATCAGGAGCCCGAACAGAATCGATTCCACCGAATTCCCTCTCATTAATGCCTTCATACCGATATCCTCCTTTGAACATTCGTAAAAAATGTATACTTTGCATCGAGTAATATTTTCTTTTGGTGGCTGTACCGTCTGAAATAAGACCGTACAAAGGACCCAACACAGACCCGTAGCCAGCCAAAACTCGTAGAGAGGAGGGGGCGAAACTAACCCTTGAGGGGACGAATTTGACACATCTACAAGGGAATTACACTAAAATCTACTTCGTCAGAAAGGGCGAATATTTTTCTGGGGGGATGCCCCCTAGTCCCTACCTGTCTACGGGTCTGTATCTACCCAACAACAGAGAAAAAAAAATAAATGAATATTCCCTCCACTCAAAGTGATTTTTATTTCAACACACTTATCAATTAAGTTTTTAATAGGACTTGAAATAGTACTAACATTCTAATTATTAGTAGGCCTAGTATTCTTAGAATTAGTCATAGTGGTATTAGGTAGCAGTATAACGTATAATACAACTTAACAAAATTAATAACATTATAGATTGTAATATTAATTATTTTACAGATAACGTGAAGTAATTCCTTTCTTTTTCATTGTAGTTTTATGTAAATAAAGGTAGTTCTTAAGAGAGACTACAGATAACATGCGGGTTAGTTAAAGAAAAACTTGTTCTATTAAGTTTTCAAAAGCGGTACTACATCATCAGTAAAAGGTTTTGAAATTGAATCTTTGACAAAACTAAAAGACATGTCAACTTTAATAACAATAAATTTTATTTTATTTTACTAATAAAAGGGGAAAGAAAGCTTAAACTACTTCAGCATTAAATTAATTAAGTAAAACCGCTTAAATTAACCAAAATGCCACATAAGCTATCTGGAAGTATAAGATATTTTGCTGCTATACTAAACGTTTGCTGAACGAAAAACTAATTTAAATTCCTTAAAAAGCTTTTTCTGCGCTGAAACGGATAATTATGATAAAACCTCGGTTTTGGATTTTTTGGGTGAATACAATGTGAATACAAAGTGAATACAATACTTTTCCTCACACCTGGTAGTAGGCAAAAAACCCTGACAGCCTTTGATGTCCTGGGTTATTTTAAAATTTCTTGTTTTCTCTAGACTTATTATTGTTACAAAATATGTATTTTTGTCGAATATTTGTTGTAAAAAAATAATTCTTTAACTTATTCTTTCATTATTTTAGTAGGTGAAGAAAACTAAAACAAAATCGTTGGGTTTCAATATTGTATAGCATGGTGTGGGGCAGATTCGCTGCAATTCAATATTGTATAGCATGGTATGGGGCAGATTCGCTGCGATTCCAACTTAAATTGTGGCCTTAGTTTTGTAAATAAATATAATTTTCTCGAGATAAAAAGTTGAGTAACGTCACATGGTCAATTTGTAAACATTGACTTTTTAAATCAAGTAAAAACATGATAAGATAACGAACAGGATAATCTTAAGTCAATTTAAAGCAATCCAAAGATAACATTTTGCTTCTAAATACAGTCTTTCCCTAAATTATCTTAAGAAACTGACAAGATCAGAAGAGAGAGAGAGAAAAGAATTAAATGAAGAAATGATGTCATAGAGTCGAATCTAATAGAGAGGACAACCAGTCCTTTCAGGTGTTTAACAACCAACCAAGGACATTCACTCGGACAGACAACCCGACACAGTGCAATATCTACACATTCCATAAATGCATTGATCATCATACCTCTCGTATTTTTAACAACAATCCAGCCATAGTCCTAAGTAATTTAAAGAAAGTTTTAAAAATCAACTTTTCAATTCTTGTCAAATTAGCTCTAATAGTTAAGATTTTTGTTCTCCCAAATTTCTCCTCCATGCTGACGTTTTTTCTTCTTTAAAAACTTTTTAAAAAGATGGTAAAAACAAACAATAAGTGATTAAAAGAAGTTTTCCAGTAAGCAAAAGCATGTTGCAGTATTAATAAGCAACGTTTTCTTTAAAACTTCGCTAAAAGGAAAGCGTAAAGAGAAAATAAGTGATTGTAACATATTGTCTAGTTTACCACTACCGTAAAATTGATTTATCTTAAATACAGTTGGCAACGCTAAAACAAATCGAAAACTCTTTAAAAGCACTGACGTTAATGGTATTACCAAACATTTTGTGTTGAATGCACTTGAAATTCGTAGTGTAAGATACACTAATCTATCATAAATACACTCACATACATTTAGTCCATACGTACTTACATAAACAGAGAAATATATATGTACACACACAAACATAATTACATTGTATTTAATAAATACATCACTTGAAAGACTCAAAATATCAAGAAACAAAAATACACCATTTTGTCAAGAGGAAGATAACATATATTGACTCTCCATATCGAGGTGTGTTCTATTTGTTTAGTTGATTGATAAACCACGTCGACCAATTGAACCAACTAAAAATTCTTTAAGATACTATACAATAATAATATCTTAAATAGACACAATACAAGAGAAATAAGAATAATCAATTTTAATAGAAATAGTGTAAGTTAAAAGTTATTAACTGAGAAATAAAAGTATACAGAGATAACGACTGAAGATTAATTAATGTAGATGATTAAACGTTTTGCTTCCACTATAAGAGGCATCTACAGAGATGTAAAGAAATCATGGATGACACAATGCACTACAAAACTAAATGTAGTGATTGACAAGTGTCTCGACATGTGACAATGACAATTTTAATAGAATTTTATATCTATCTTATAATTAGTTCAATTTCATGTTTAGTTGTATACTTACTCGTTAATAACTCGTTAAGTGTTTAAGTATGATTGATTCCACTATATAGTATAAGTATATTATATACATACAATCTTAGAATAATACTATTTAAAGAAGGAGCACAGGACCGTAAACACAATGTAATTCCACTGATGACACGAAAGCAGGTTGACTGGTGGACTTACAGTCTATCGTTTAGTTTAAAAATCTTGACAGGTCAGTTTAGACACCACTGATTCTTAAGAAAAAAAATCCCTGCAAGAAGGGAGCGGGAAAAAACTATGTAAACAAATCAGGTATTTTACCCGTATTTTCTTAGCGATGTATTCTACATTTCTTTTGTGTAGTTTTATTTTAAAATATCATTGTTAAGATTAATTTGAAAGTAGTTTTCAAAACGATGTAATCAAAAGAAGAACCACAAACAAAGTGAACGATTGCTGTGAAGAAGGTTTTTTCCCTACAGCGGTTATTGTGGTAGGGATTTTTTTCTCTTTTAAAGTGAGAGGTTGGCAGCGGCTTCTCTGATTGGTCAATCCCCAAAATACTTATGACCTTGGGGATTTTTAAACTAAACGATAGACTGTAAGTAGGGGTACCACCATAACAACAAAAAATTATTTAAAATATATTGTCATAAATATCTATTAATGTAGAAAGATCGTAAAGAACAAATATTACAACTAAAAACACCTGCTGAGTATTTAATAAAACCGGTCTTAGATGGCAAAAGGGTGATGGAATACAAGAATCTACATTTAGTTGACGAGGACTACTTTTAATATAATTTTAATAAATACGTTAAACTACAATTTAAAATGCTTTAAATATTGTAATGCATCGATATTTATATTAGTATTTGATTATGAATAATCAATCATTAATTAATAATAGAACATAATAATTCAGCAACCGGAAGTATTGCCAACATTTGTTTTTAGAAAATTGTATATTGTTAGGGTGGCAGCATTACTTAAGTGGACCAGTGAACCGCCTTTCGTGTTATCAGTAGTGCTCCTTCTATATACAGTATTATTCTAAGCATACAATACTACACTGATCATAACAGTCCAAAATCCCTAAAGATGCCTTCCACAAGCAAAGCGAAATGTCAGATTTATTATCTAAATTGACATGGTGGCCACTGGAAAACTTCAATCTTTATGACGATAACCACAAAAGTAGTTATATTATATAGAGATATTAGTGTCTACCTTGTACTATTGGGTTGCTAAAAGAGAATTTTACCAAGAAGACAGCCGTATCACCCGGCATGCTAGTGATATTTAGCAACTTAGTCACACAGTAACTTAGTTGTGTTTAGTATAGCAAAACTATACTAATTTTCCAATGAGGAAGATCCATAAATTTTAATCTATGGTTTTATAGGTTAATCAGGATAAGCAAAAATGTATTTCACAAATAAAATCTTAATTTTATACATTTTTATTAGGAATTAAAAAAATATAATACTTGAAAAAGTAAACATTCGCGGCAAAAAGCTATTACGTCACTTGGGTTATATAGTGGATTGGTTCATTTCAAATCTCAAGGTCAATGCTAGAACCTAGTTTAAGTTATACCAATTTTTAATACATTGCAATTGAAAGTTGTTTATCTAGTCATTTTACGGGATCTAACGTGTTTTAGACAAAGCCTTTCAGATATCAGGGAAAAAATAAGTTTTAATTGATTGTTGTTTACCTTAAGTTTCGTTCAAATTATAAGATTATTGCTTAGAATTTACGTAAATAGTTATTATTTTATTAATCTACAATATCTTTCGTAAAAAATCACGTGAATAATTGCTGGTTTTGAAATGTTTTTGTTCAAATTAAGTACGTACGTGTATTATGTTACAGTCGAGACGTGTGATCCAATTTTTGGCAGATTAGGGCGTTGAGATTACAGAGAAAGGAGCTCCATTGATGCTTTTTTTATTAATGTTGGTACATATTATTAAAAGAATAAGATCTCTCTCTCCCTTTAGGATATTTATTGATCAAAACAACTTTAGTAAGAACTTGACTATTTAGGTATTTCTGTAACCATCATTAACAATTCAATACATCGCCTCCTATATCTTAGGTCCGTAGTAAAGGAAAAAATGTGAGATTAGTTAAATTTGACGTAACATTAAAACAACTAAGTGCAACTTTTTTACTATAACAATACTTCCTAAATATAAAGAAAAGAAAAATTATCCCTTGAAAATATAAAAAGTTAAAGAAACAAATTATAAAATTACAGTATACGCCTGGAGCGAATTAATATAAAATATGAAACACCGCCGCTATCTCGACCGATGGTTTCACCAAGATAATATTTCATTTAGAAGGTTTCTACAACATAATTATGCAAAAAAAAGTCAAGTATAAAGAACATAAACTTAAAAAAATCAGGTAAGGGGTACCTCGAAACTTCTCTTCACCACATCGGATTAGCTAACCTCATCCTCCCTACTTGAGACTTGTTTCGCTCAATTACAAAATTACAATTCGCCAAATTTGTACTGCAACGCGTTGTGGCAGCCCTGTATATATTTTCATTTATTTATTTATTATTTAAATTGTCAGATTTTGACTGTCTTGTTTTTATAAGTCTAATACAGGTACTGCAACGCGTCTTTAAAATCAATTTGAGCGTCCTCAGGCTCTAAATACATTAGATTTATTCCCAGGGTCACCCATTAAGCCACTGACCTCAATCGATGCTGGTTAAATTTTATGATTCATCAAAAACCGGGGGGGTTTTCAGGGGTCAAAACTTAGTATGTATTGCGTAAAGGAATATTACTCGTACGGAATGTCATCCTAATGTAATTATCTAAGAATTGAATTTAATGGACTGCGAGAAATCTTAAAAAGAAATAAGAGATAGAGAAGACAACAGTCCGAGTTTTATTAGATTAATTAATTACATGTCAGACCTTTCGCACAAGCGATGCTTGGCATCCTCAGTGAATCTAATAACAAGCAAACAAGACCATAAACCTTTATATACTGCTGTCTTCATATCGATGTAATTATTTTCAGATTTTCTACATTTTTTTAAGAAACATCAAAACATTCGATGATAATAAACTAATGTTGATAATAAGATGAAACTAAGCAAATATATTGGCTTTATATATGACTAATCTGCCTCCGTAGCCGCGGTCGTATAGTACTGGACTTCGGCATCGGAGGTCCGGGGTTCATAGCCCGGGCTATGCTCTTAGTTTTTATTATAGAATTTAATGTAAAAGATTTCGCCAACTTTAGCTTTACTTTGAGCATAGTAGATGTGACCAACCCGAGGTGGTTCCCGCAGGGCGAATACCCTGAAGGGCCGAAAGGCCCTAACACGGGCATTATTATATATTATTATATGACTACATGCGTGCTAAATCTAAAACCGATCTCAGCATTTTTCCGCGTATCATGAATTTTCGAAATTCTTGCGAGTCATTATATCGGGTAAATAATAACCACTTTAATAACCATTGATTTAATAACCACTTAGGGGGTCTTAAAACACCTGAAACGGATAATTCAGGTGGCAACACGGTTTCGGAATTTTTTTGCAACACTTTACTTTTCTTATATACCTATGGTATAAATAGGGAGTAAAAAAGGGGGAGAGTAAGAAAAGCCATATAATAAGGGCCGTAAATAAAAATAAAGAAACATAAAATTATGAAAAATGGAATAATAATATGGAAGGCCACCCACATTAGAGTCATAAATTCATCCTACGCCACCTTCATTTCTATAGTTTTAGTTCGCCCATCAAATCATTAACTATATGTGGAAATATGAAGATTATTGACAATTTATTACCTGAGTTACAATGACTTGACTTATTTACAAATAATTAACCCATTATAATTGTGGTTATTATTCATTTTTCATAAAACTCGGTAGAATCAAATGGTATGAGTTATAAACTAGTAATAATCTAAAGATTTAACTTAGGACCTTTTATCTTAAAGCGTATTTTCTCTAAACATAAGATTGAACAAACAACGTTTATTCTTTGTTAACACGAAAAATGTGAGTAATCGGGCAAAATACCGCAATTTATAGAGTAAAAGTCAAACTAAAAATGGCTTTGAGTTTTCCAAACAGCAAGCAAAGGTTTTCCCTAGGTCGATAAACTCAAGAAATTTACTTATGCTTAGTATAAAAGGGAATATCTTACAACAGAACATAACAAAATTTTAATATGAAGAGAGTTTGAATTAATTAATATTAATTGTTTAAAAACAATTAATATTAATCCAACTTTATAAATAATTAATTAAATAAAAAGAATGAAAGTAAATTATAACCAATAAGATTAGATTACTTACTTTTACATATAGGAATAAATATCTTTAAGAAAATTATCTCAAGATGAAACTTAAGACAAAAATCAATCTCAAGGTCTAGTTTTGCTATCCGCAAAATAGACTTTTAGGACGTAATTAACCCGCAATAATGACTCAGCAAATATTTTGAAAATGCATAAAACGCTAGAATATTTGTCAATCAGTTTGACATTTGGCACACATGTAATTTAGATAAGACCGACATATGTGTCAAGTTTCATTTTATCATTAGTATTAGTTCATTTTTTATCAAATGACTAGCATATGTTTTATTCAATAAAGTTTATTCAAAAAATATATCCAATTGAGTTGAACTTTGATACAAGAATATCCATTTATGTAATAAAAAAGTATACAAAGTTTCGTTCCAACAGCAAGTATATCTATGGTTTTTTCTTTCAACATAAAAGTTAAGCATCATCAAACGAGATCAGTGCTTAGATGGGTGGCTGGAGGTAATGAAACTAATTAAACTAAACAAACTAAAACCACAAATAGCGAAAAAATTTTGCGATCGGGTTGAGATTTGGCAACCACGCATAAGATTCACATATGTGCTAAGTTTCGTCACATTATCAGCATTAGTTCAATTTTTATCAATGTGCACGGTTTAATTGGTCTATTAGTGTAGCTATTTTTCATTACAATGAATGAGCAAATGAAACAAATGAGATATGTAACACAGCCCTAATGCAGTTTTTTTATAAACATACTGAAATATACCCGCTGAGTTTAATACACCTGAGTTCTTCCAGTAATGGTTATAGAACCATTAGTGGACATAGGTCTTTCATTTCTACTTAAATTGCCATATCGACTTAACCTATAACAATTGTAAATAATATCAACACCAACCTGGACTAGAAGATATCCCCCATTCATGTATCCGCTGTTCAAAAAAACTTACTATTTAAACAAGATAATTTTAAGAAGTTATCCGTCATTCGCATCCTAAAGTCAATCAAATTAACATATTTTCTCAACTATAAAAAAACTGTATAAAACGCTAAATCCCATATATACCATGGACTATAACAAACAAGATACTAAAGCCCATACGCATGCACCTCTTTAATTATGGACCCGTTTCAGCACTTATATCTTTGAAAATAAATGATATTTCAATGTTTTCCACAAATTGTGGAAAAACTAGCTGTCTAAAAATTCCTAAAAAATTCTATAATATAGCCTGGATCATAACAAACAAGATAACAAAGCCCATACGCATGCACCTCTTTAATTATGGACCCGTTTCAGCACTTATTATTTGAAAATAATGATATTTAATGTTTTCCACAATTGTGGAAAAACTAGCTGTCTAAAAATCTAAAAAAAAATTCAATAAATATAGCCTAGACTGTAACAACACAGATACTAAAAGCCCATACGCGTGCACCTCTTCAATTATGGACCCGTTTCAGCACTTTATCTTGAAATAATGATATTTAAACTTTTCCACAAGTTGTGGAAAACTAGCTGTCTAAAAATTCTAAAAAAATTCAATAATATAGCCTAGACTGTAACAAACAAGATAACAAAGCCCATACGCCGCACCTCTTTAATAATGGACCCGTTTCAGCACTTATATCTTGAAAATATGATATTTCAATGTTTTCCACAAATTGTGGAAAACTAGCTGTCTAAAAATTCTAAAAAAATTCAATAATATAGCCAGACTGTAACAAACAAGATACTAAAGCCCATAGAGCGTGCACCTCTTCAATTATTGGACCCGTTTCAGCACTTAATATCTTGAAATAATGATATTTCAATTCTTTCCACAATTGTGGAAAAACTAGCTGTCTAAAAAATTCTAAAAAAATTCAATAATATAGCCTAGACTGTAACAAACAAGATAACAAAGCCCAATACGCATGCACCTCTTTAATAATGGACCCGTTTCAGCACTTATATCTTGAAAATAATGATATTTCAATGTTTTCCACAAATTTGTGGAAAAACTAGCTGTCTAAAAATTCTAAAAAATTCTATAAATAGCTAGATCATAACAAACAAATAATACAAACCATACGCATGCACCTCTTTAATTATGGACCCGTTTCAGCACTTATATCTTGAAAATAATGATTTCAATGTTTTCCACAAATTGTGGAAAAACTAGCTGTCTAAAAATTCTAAAAAATTCACTAATATAGCCTGGATTATAAAAACAAGAAATAACAAAGCCCATACGCGTGCACCTCTTTCTATTATGGACTCGTTTAGCACTTATAATCTTGAAAAATAAATGATATTTCAATGTTTTCCACAAATTGTGGAAAACCTAGCGTCCAAAAATCTAACAATTCATATATAGCCTAGATTATAACAAACAAGGATACTTAAGCCGCATACGTCATGCACCTCTTGTAATTATGGACCCGTTTCAGCACTTATATCTGAAAATAATGAATTTCAATGGTTTTCCACAAATGTGGACAAACTAACTGTCTAAAAATTTCTAAAAAATCAATAATTATAGCTGGTCTAAAAACAAGATACTAAAGCCCATACGCGTGCACCTCTTCCAATTATGACCCGTTTCAGCACTTATATCTTGAAAAAATGATATTTCATCTTTCCACAAGTTTGTGAAAAACAGCTGTCTAAAAATTCTAAAAAATTCAATAATATAGCCTAGACTGAACAAACAAATAACAAAGCCCATACGCAGTGCCCTCTTAATTATGGCCGTTTCAGCACTTAAGATTTGAAAATCATGAATGTTCAATGTTTTCACAATTTTGGAAAAACTAGCTGTCTAAAATCTAAAAAAATTTAATATCCTAGACTTTAACAAACAAGATACAAAGCCCATACGCGTGCACCCCTTCAATTTTGGACCCGTTCAGCACTTATAATCTTGAAAATAATGAATTTCAATGTTTTTCCCAAAATTGTGGAACAACTAGCAGCTAAAAAATTCTAAAAAAATTCAATAATATCAAGCCTAGACTGTAACAAACAAGATAATAAAGCCCATACGCGTGCACCTTCTTCAATTTATGGACCCGTTCCAGCACTTATATCTGAAAATACTGGATATAAATGTTTTCCACAAATTGTGAAAAAACAGCTGTCTAAAATTCTAAAAAATTCTAGAATATAGCCTGGAATCATAACAAATCGAAGATAACAAAGCCATACGCATGCACCTCTTTAATTATGGACACGTTTCAGCACTTATATCTGAAAATAATGCTATTTCATGTTTATCCACAAATTGTGAAAAAACTAGCTGTCTAAACATTCTAAAAAATCAAATCATAAGCCTAGACTGTAAGAAAACAAGAAATACTAAAGCCCATACGCGTCACCTCTTCAATTTTGGACCCGTTTCAGCACTATATCTTGAAAAATTAATATATTTTCAATGTTTCCACAAATTGTGAAAAACAGCAGCTAAAAATGCTAAAAAATTCAATAATTAAAGCCTAGACTGTAACAAACAAGATTATAAAGCCCATACGCGTGCACCTCTTCAATTATGGACCCGTTTCAGCACGTTATAGTCTTGAAAATAATGATATTAAATGTTTCCACAAATTGTGGAAAAACTCAGCTGTCTAAAAATTCTAAAACAATTCTATAATGCCCTAGATTATAACAACAAGATACTTAAGCCCCATACGCATGCACCTCTTAATTAATGCCCGTTTCATGCAACTTATTCTTGAAAAAGATCTTTCATGTTTTCCACAAATTGTGAAAAAAACTAGCTTGTCCTCAACATTCTAAAAAATGTCATAAATAAGCCTAGACTTATACAAACAAATAATAAATGCCCATACGCGTGCACCTCTTAATTTTGGACCCGTTCAGCACTTATATCATGAAAAAATGATTTCAATGTTTTCCACAAATTGTGGAAAAACTAGCAGTCTAAAAATTCTAAAAAAATTCAAAATATATGCCTAGACTGTAACAAACAGATATAAAGCCCATACCGTCACCTCTTCAATTATGACCCGTTAAGCACTTATATCTTGAAAATAAATGAAGTCAATGTTTTCCCCACAAATTGTGGAAACTAGCTGTCAAAAATTCTAAAAAAATTCATAATATAGCCTAACTGTAACAAACAATACAAAAGCCCCATACGCGTGCCACCTCTTCTCATATGGACTGCGGTAAGCACTTATATCTTTGCAAATAATGATCATTCAAGTGTTTCCACAATTCTGGAAAAACTAGCTGTCTAAAAATTCTAAAAAAATCTATAATATAGCATAGATTATAATCAAACAAATGACTAAGCCCATACGCGCAACCTCTTAATTATGGACCCCCGTTTCAGCACTTATATCTTGAAAGATAATGATATTTTCATGTTTTCCCAAATTGTGAAAAACTAGCTGTCTAAAAATTCTAAAAAAATTCGTATAATATTAGCCTGGATCATAACAAACAAGATAACAAAGCCCATACGCAGTGCATCTTTAATTATGACCCGTTCAGCCTTATATCTTGAAAATATGATATTTCAATGTTTCCAAATGTGAAAAGAGAACTAGCTGTCTAAACATTCTAAAAAATCAAATAAATATAGCCTACGACCGTAAAGAACAAGATACTAAAGCCCATACGCGTGGCACCTCTTCAAAGTTTGCCCGTTTCAGCACTATACTTGAAAAATATGAATATTCAATGTTTTCCACAAATTGTGGAAAAATCTAGCAGTCTAAAAATTCTAAAAAAATCTCAATAATAAACCTAGACTGAAAAACAAGATTTAAAGCCCATACGCGTGCACCCTCTTCAATTAATGGAACCCGTTTCAGCACTTAATTCCTGAAAAAATGATATTTCAATTTTTTCCACAAATTGTGGAAAAAACTAGCTGCTAAAAATCTAAAACCAATTCTAAAAATATAGCCTGGATTATAACAACAAGATACTTAAGCCCAAACGCATGCATCCTCTTAATTATGGACCCGTTTTTCAGCACTTAAGTCTTGAAAATAATGATATTTCAATTTTTCCACAAATTGTGAAAAAACTAGCTGTCTAAACATTCAAAAAAATCAATAATTATAGCCTAGACTGTAACAAACAAATTATAAAGCCCATACCCGTCACCTCTTCAATTATGGACCCGTTTCAGCACTTATATCTTGAAAATAATGATTTTCATGTTTTCCAAAATTGTGGGAAAAACTAGCTGTCTAAAAATTCTAAAAAATATCAATACATAGCCTGACTGTAACAAAACGAGATAACAAAGCCCATACGCGTGCACCTCTTCTATTAATGGACTCGGTTCAGCATTTATATCTTGAAAATAATGATTTCAATTGTTTCCACAAATTGTGGAAAAACCGCTGTCAAAAAATCTAAAAAATTATATAATATCGCCTAGATTCATAACAAACAAGATACTTAAGCCCATACGCATGCACCCTTTAATATGGACCCGTTTCAGCACTATATCTTGAAATACAATGATATTTTCCCATGTTTTCCACAAATTGTGAAAACTAACTGTCTAAAAATTCTAAAAAAATTCAATATATAGTCTGGATCAAACAAACAAGATAAGCCCATACGCATGCACCTCTTAATAAGGACCCGTTCACCCTTAAAGATCTGGAAAATAATGGATATTTCATGTTTCCACAAATGTGGAAAAACTAGCAGTCCTAAAAATCTAAAAAAATCAATAATAAAGCCTAGACTGTAACAAACAAGATTATAAAGCCATACGCGTGCACCTCTTCAATTATGGACCCGTTTCAGCACTTATAATCTTAAAATAATGAAATTCAATGGTTTCCACAAATCGGAAAAAACTACTGTCTAAAAATTCTAAAAAAATTCAAAATATAGCTAGACGTGTTCAACAAACGAGATAACAAGCCCATACGCGTGCACCCTTCTATGATGGACTCGTTTCAGCCTTAATCTTTGAAAATAATGATATTTCATGTTTTCCACAAGTTGTGAAAAACAGCTGTCTAAAAATTCTAAAACAATTCTATTAAATATAGCCTGATTATACAAACCAAGATACTTAAGCCATACGCATGCACCTCTTTAATTATGGACCCGTTCAGCATCTTAATCTTGAATAATAATGATATTTCAATTTGTTCCACAAATGTGAAAAAACTAGCTTGTCTAAACATCTAAAAAATTCGAATAATATAGCTAGACCTGTACAAACAAGATATATAAGCCATACGCGTCACCTCTTCAATATGGACCCGTTTCAGCGACTTATAATCTTGAAAATAATGATATTTCAATGTTTTCCACAAATTGTGGAAAAACTAGCTGTCTAAAATTCTAAAAAATCTATAATATAGCCTGGATCATAACAAACAAGAAAAAAGCCCATACGCATGCACCTCTTAATATGGACCCGTTTCAGCACTTATATCTTGAAAATAAGATATTTCAATGTTTTCCACAAATTGTGAAAAACTAGCTGTCTAAACATCTAAAAAAATTCAATAATATAGCTAGAAATGTAAGAAACAAGATACTAAAGCCCACACGCGTGCACTCTTCATTATGGACCCGTTTCAGCACTTATATCTTGAAAAAATGATATTTCAATGTTTTCACAAATTGTGGAAAACTAGCAGTCTAAATTCTAAAAAAATTCATTAATAAAGCCTAGACTGTAACAAACAAGATTATAAAGCCCATACGCGTGCACCTCTTCAAATTATGGACCGTTTCAGCACTTATATTTGAAAATAATGATATTTCAATGTTTTCCACAAATTGTGAAAAAACTAGCTTCTAAAAATTCTAAAAAAATTCAATAATATAGCCTGACGTAACAAACGAGATAACAAAGCCCATACGCGTGCACCTCTTTCTATTATGGACTCGTTTCAGCACTTATATCTTTGGACAACTAATGATATTTCAATGTTTTCCACATAATGTGAACAAAACAGCGTCTAAAATTCTAAAGCAATTCATAATAAATAGCCTCGATTATAACAAACAAGATACCTTAAGCCCATACGCATGCACCTCTTAATTATGGACCCGTTTCAGCACTTATCTCTTGAAATAATGATATTTCAATGTTTCCACAAAGTTGTGGAAAAACTAACTGTCTAAAATCTAAAAAAATCAATAATAAGCCTGGGATCATAACAACAGATAACAAAGCCCATACGCATGCACCTCTTTTAATATGGACCCGTTTCAGCACTTATATCTTGAAAATAATGATATCAATGTTTCCACAAATGTGGAAAAACTAGCCTGTCTAAAATCTAAAAAAAATTCAATAATATAGCTGGATCATAACAGAACCAAGATAACAAAGCCCATACGCATCACCTCTTTAATTATGGACTCGTCAGCACTTCACTCTTGGAAAATAATGACATTTCAATGTTCCACAAATTGTGGACAAAACTAGCTGTCTAAAATTCAAAAAAATTCAATAAATACGCCCTGGATCATAACAAAACAACGATAACACAGCCCATACGCCATGCACCTCTTTAATAATGGACCCGTTTCAGCACTTTAATCTGAAATAAGATATTTCAATGTTTTCCACAAATTGTGGACAAACTCAGCTGTCTAAAATTCTAAAAATCCAATAATATTGCCTAGACTGTAACAACATAGATACTAAAACCCATACGCGTGCACTCTCAATGTATGGACCCGTTTCAGCAACTTATATCTGAAAATAATGAAATATTTCAATGTTTCCAGCAAATATGTGGAAAAACTAGCTGTCTAAAAAAATCTAAAAAAATTCACTAATATCGCCTGGATTATAACAAACAGGAAGATAACAAAGGCCCCATACGCGTGCACCTTTGCAAAATTATGGACCGTTTTCAGCACTTATATCTTGAAAATAATCATTTCAATGTTCCCACAAAATGTGAAAAACTACTGCTAAAAATCTAAAAAATTCTATAATATAGCCAGATATAACACACATAAGATACTTAAGCCATACGCCTGCACCTCTTTAATGATGGACCCGTTTCCCGCCTTAATCTGAAAATAATGAATATTTCAACTGTGTTTCCACAAATTGTTGAAAAAACTAGCTTGTCCCTAAACATTCTCAAAAATTCAATATATACCTAACTGTAACAAACAAGATAATAACAGCCGCAACGCGTGCACCTCTTCAATAGGACCCGTTTCCAGCACTTATACTTAAAATAAGATATTTCAATGTTTTTCCACAATTGTGGAAAAAACTAGCTTGTCTAGAGGAGAGAGCGTAAAAAGAGCGAGAGAGAGAGCCTGGCTCAATAGACAAACCAAGAAACAAAGCCCATACGCATGCACCTCTTTAATATGGACCCGTTTCAAGCACTTATATCTGAAATAATGATATTTCAATGTTTTCCACAAATTGTGAAAAAACTAGCTGTCTAAACATTAAAAAAAATTCAATAATATAGCCTAGTACTGTATAGAAACAAGATACTAAAGCCCACACGTGCACTCTTCATTGGACCCGTTTCAGCAACTGATATCTTGAAAAATCATTTCAATGTTCCCAAAGGTGGAAAAAACCCTAACAGTCTAAAAATTGCTAAAAAAATTCAATAATAAAGCCTAGACTGTAACAAACAAGATTATAGAAGCCCATACGCGTGCACCTCTTCTAATTATGGACCCCTTTCAGCACTTCATATTCTAAAATAAATTGATATTTCAATGTTCAACAAATTGTGGAAAACTAGCTGTCTAAAAATTCTAAAAAAAATTCAATAAATAGCTAGACTGTAACAAACGAGAATAACAACGCCCCTACGCCGGCACCTCTTCTATTATGGACTCGTTCAGCACTTATATTGAAATAATGATATTTCAATGTTTTCCACAAATGTGGAAAAACACTTCTAAAAAGTCCTAAAAACAATTTCCCCCTAAAATAATCTAGCCAGATTATAACAAACAAGATACTTAAGCCCATACGCATGCACCTCTTAATTATGGACCCGTTTCGCACTTATATCTTGAAAGAATGAATTGTCAATGTTTCCACAAATTGTGAAAAACTAACTGTCTAACAATTCTAAAAAAATTCAAATAATATAGCCTGACATCAACAAACCAGATACAAAGCCATACGCACTGCACCTCTTTAATTATGACCCGTTTTCAGCACTTATATCTTGAAAAATAATGAAATATTCTAATGTTTCCACAAATTGGGAAAAACTAGCTGCTAAAAATTCTAAAAAAATCAATAATATAGCCTGGAATGCATAACAAACAAGAATAACAAACCCATACGCAGGCACCTCTTAATTATGGAACCCGTTTCACCACTTATATCTTGAAAATAATGATATTCAATGTTTTTCCACCACAAAATTGTGGAAAAACTACTGTCTAAAAATGTCCCTAAAAAATCAATAATATAGCCTGATCATAACAACAAGATAACAAAGCCCATACGCATTCACCTCTTTAATATGGACCCGTTCAGCACTTATATCTGAAAAATAAGATATTTCAATGTTTCCACAAATTGGGTGGAAAAACTAGCTGTCTAAAAATCTCTAAAAAGAATCAATAAATGCCTAGACTGTAACAAACAAGATACTAAGCCATACGCGTGGCACCTCTCAATATGACCCGTTCAGCACTTATATTGAAAAATGAATATTCAATGTTTTCCACAAATTGTGAAAAACTAGCTGTCTAAAAATTTCTAAAAAATTCACTAATATAAAGCCTGGATTTAACAAACAAGATAACGAAAGCCCATACGCGTGCCCTTTCAATTAGACCCGTTCAGCACTTATATTCTTGAAAAATAATGATATTTCAATGTTTTCCACCAAATTGTGGAAAAACTAGCTGTCCTAAAATCTAAAAAAGATTCACTAATATAGCGTGGACCATAACAAAAAGCAATTAAGCAGATTTTATATATTAACGAGTAAACTAAAACTAAGTATACCTAAAATAATTTAAAAAATAGAACATACTGGTATATAAGCAAGTTTTTAAGAAGAAACTAAAGAAGCATTTATCCAGATTGTTAATATAATCATGCAGTAAT
>JACMZG010001870.1:13654265-13675888 GCA_018340805.1 Microvelia longipes | reverse complement strand
TTTATCTTAGAGTTTAATCATATGTCACCCTTACACTCACGTTCTCAACAGCTGCCGCAACACTAGAGATGGGAACTCAGTATGGCTGAGCGTGCCATAATTGTATCCCTTGGCGTCGGACATAGCGACCCGTAAACTCACAGAGCGGATCCCGGCTCGCATAGGTCCCGTAAACCGTCAAATATTCCATCTAGTTAAGAGTCACCTGGGTGGCCATAGCGCTTCGCGATAAACCTATTGATGGCGCTAAAGAATGTAAGTGTTTGGTAAATACAGATTAAAAAATAATATAAAAATACAAAAAAAAAAATAAGTAAAAAAATATACAAAAAAAAATTAAATTAAAACTACAAAAAAATTATAGAAGGCAGATATTTTAAAGAGGATGGATCACCATCATTACAGTGCGAGGTTGGGCAACTGTACACCTTCGATGTGTCTCCCACCTTGACTTGGGGGGAGCTTTAACTAAGAGACCGATCGATTTTTCTATATGAGGTGTACCTATCAAGCACCTTTTATATTAGCTATTAATTACGTACAACCTGCTTAAAAATGAAGTTAATATCTACATAAAGGATGCGCATGTTAGGGTAGGTCAGAGCTAATAGGATAAGCTAGAGTTATGCAGGTGGTCATACGTTGTAAGTACATATAGAAATTAACGTAAAGGGGGGATCCGATTATACGATAAGGGAGGTTATAGGAAATTATAGTGTTAATAGGTAGGTTGTAGAATGGAGTTATAGGTTGTAAGGAGGGTTATAGAAATGATAGAGTTAGTAGTGGTGACAGTGGAAGTATAGGTGCTAAGAGTTATAGGAGTTATAAGAGGATAAGTAGTTATAGGTGGTAAGGTGATATGTTGAAAGAGGTTATAGAAAGGTATAGGTGGAAGGTTTGATGAATTGAGGGGGAGATAGTGCGATAAGGTTTATAAGGTGGAGAGTGATGAGTGAGGAGGTGCGGGCCCAAGATCGCCTTTATCCCTACTTATAATGTGCTCGAGTGGAAAACGGTCCATAATGAAAGTGCACGCGTATGGCTTTGATCTGTCTTGTACAGTCTAGGCGATATTATTAATTTTTTGAGAATTTTGACGGTAGTTTTCCACAATTTGCTGGAAAACATGAAATATATATTTTCAAGAATATAGTGCATGAAACGGGTCATATTGAAGAGTGCACGCGTATGCTTTGTTTTTAAAAAATTTCTTGTTGTTACAGTCTAGGCTATGATATGAATTTGTTGTGATTTTGTAACAGTAGTTTTCCCAAATTTGTTCGAAAACATTGAATATCATTATTTAGATTAAGTGCTCGAGGTCTTAATAAAGAGGGTCACGCGTATGGGCTTTGTTATCTTGTTTGTTATGTCCAGCTATATTTAAATTTTTTTAGAATTTTTAGACAGCTAGTTTTTCCACAATTTGTGGAAACATTGAAATATCAATTTTTCCAAGATATAAGTGCTAAACGGGTCCATAATAAAGAGTGCACGCGTATGGCTTTGTTATCTGTGTTGTTATGATCCTAGGCTATATTATTAGAATTTTTTTAGAATTTTAGACAGCTAGTTTTTCCACAATTTGTGGAAAACATGAAATATCATTATTTTCAAGATATAAGCTGAAACGGGTCCATAATTAAAGATGCATGCGTATGGGCTTTGTTATTGTTTTGTTATGATCTGTCTATATTATAGAATTTTTTTAGAATTTTTCAGACAGCTAGTTTTTCCACAATTGTTGGAAAAATTGAAATATCATTATTTTCAAATTATAAGTGCTGGAAACGGGTCCATAATTAAAGAGGTGCATGGTATGGGCTTTGTTATCTTGTTGTTATGATCCAGGCTATAATTATAGAATTTTAGAATTTAGACAGCTAGTTTTTCCACAATTTGTGAAAAACATTGAATATCATTATTTTCAAAATATTAGTGCTGAAACGGGTCCATAATTAAAGAGGTGCTGCGTATGGGCTTGGATCTTGTTTGTTATGATCAGGCTATATAATAGAATTTTTTTTAGAATTTTAGACAGCTAGTTTTTCCAATTTGTGGAAAACATTGAAATATCATTATTTCAGATATAAGTGCTGAAACGGGTCCATAATTGAAGAGGGTGCACGCGTATGGGCTTTTAGTATCTTGTTTGTTGGTCTAGGCTATATATTAATTTTTTTAGTTTTTAGACAGCTAGTTTTTTCACAATTTGTGGAAAACATTGAAATATCATTATTTTCAGTTAATTGCTGAAACGGTCCATTAATTGAAGAGGTGCCCGCGTTTGCTTGTTATTTTGTTTGTTATGACCAGGCTATATTTAGATATTTTTTAGAATTTTAGACAGCTAGTTTTTCCAACATTTGTGGAAACATTGAAATATCTTATTTTCAAGATTAAGTGCTGAAACAGGTCCATAATTAAAGAGGTGCATGCGTATGGGCTTGTTATCTTGTTGTTATAATCTAGGCTATATATTATAGAATTTTTTAGAATTTTAGACAGCTAGTTTTCACAATTGTGGAAAACATTGAAATATCATTATTTTCAAGATATAAGTGCTGAAAACGGGTCCATAATTAAAGAGGTGCCATGCGTTGCTTTTTATCTTGTTTGTTATGATCTAGCTATATTATAGAATTTTTTTCGAATTTCAGACAGCTGTTTTTCCACAATTTGTGGAAACAGTGAAAATCATCTATTTTCAAGATATAAGTGCTAAACGTGTCCATATATTAAAGAGGTGCTGGTATGGGCTTTGTTATTTTGTTTGTTATTTATAGAATTTTTTTAGATTTTAGACAGCTAGTTTTCCACAATGTGTGGAACATTGAAATATCATTATTTCAAGATATAAGGCTGAACGGGTCCATAATTAAGAGGTGCAGCGTATGGGCTTAAGTATCTTGTTGTTATAGTCCATGGTATATATGGGATTTAGCGGTTATACAGTTTTTTATTAAGTTGAGAAAATATGTTAATTTGGTTGACTTTAGGATGCGAATGACGGATAACTTCTTAAAATTATCTTGTTAAATAGTAAGTTTTTTTGAACAGCGGATACATAATGGGGGATATCTTCTAGTCCAGTACACAACAACTCTTTCCACTAATTTTAAACTTTAATAAGCAGAGTCGCTTTCGGCAATAATGCCATCTACAGTGCGTGGTGAGATGTTGAGTCTTTCAATTCATGAATCTGACATAATTGAAAACTCAACATCTCACCACGGCACTGTAGATGCATTATTGCCGAAAGCCGTCTGCTTAATAAAGTTTAAAATAAGTGGAAAGACGTTGTTGGGTGTTGATATTATGTAGAAAGTACCATGCGCTTACTGAAGTTTATAACTTTGAATACCTTGCATGTTCTAGATTCTAGAGGATTATATCTACATCTACTTTACTGGCAGAACAGAATAAGGACAAAAGTAAAGAACAAATAACTGTCAGTGGGATGTATACATGAAAGACCAAGTACAGAACAAGTATATCCGATGGTGCTAATTCATAGGCCGGTAGTGAATGATTACAGTCATGTTGTGTACTTTCATATAATTACATACTAGTTAAATTACATAACCTTGATCTCCTTACACACATATTCCAGCGTATGTATTGAGTATATCCACCCGAACTCTGTGAACATTAATACGAGCAGTATACTCGACAACTAAGCTCTATACTGTAACGTAAATATGCGTCAAAGCAAAAGCTAACACTTGTAATAAGAAAAGGCTAATGAACCCTTGCCCTACAGTCTGTTTGTAGTCAATTATTTTACTTCCAGAAGGAAGAAAAAGCATACTTTACACTCTTTTGTAGAGGGAGAAAAGTGACACGTATCTCATGGTGTAAATCTACTGGGAGAAAAATATTTAGCAGGAGTAAAATAGCTTTAGATGCCACAGAAAATATTTAACTAGTTGTTAATCCCCTTTCTCAGTTGGAAGTGCCTTCAGCTCTTAACTTTCATGTCTTTAATCACCAACTTTATAAAATAATTTAAAACATTAACTTGTTTTAATTAACTTAGCCACTGACGACTACATTTTTATTAACCAAAAGCGGCAACAATATTCAAATGGCTTGCGATGATTGTAATTGATGATTTAAATTTAAGAGATCTCAAAAATCTAATTATAAATGAAGTGTGTTTACATTTGTCTTCCATAAAAACCACCAAAAAGGATAAAATACCTTAATGAAAAAATACCTACATGATTAAAATCTAAAATAAAATCTACATGAAGCATTGAAACGATAACATTACTCCGTTGTCAATTCCTATTTACCCCCCCCCCCCCAATAGAAAAATATAGTAACAAACCTAAAGCTATAGACGACAAAAGCAGATTAAATCAAAAGGATTTTACTTTTAAAACTCTACTCGTTTAAATAATATCAGAAAAGAGTAACTCTAGAAACTGAAAACTCAATAAAATGTTTAAGCTAACATGATTATAGGTTAGCTCAGACTAGGGCTACCTAATAGCAACAATGCTGCATGCTATGCAATATAGTGCCTTGCATGCTACGGGTAATCAAGATAAGACAGAAAATCCAAGTCTCCGCCCATAATAAACCAATTCTACTATAATTATCGTCAAATCATATACTTGATTCTTTTTTATCGACACAACTGAATAAGAATGTTTATAAAATCGGGTACAGTGTACCTCGATACTAAATTAATACATAAATCATGTAGGGAAACTAACGCGATTTCTGTCAGACCTGGCATGTAGTTCACATTTCGTCCACCAGGGAGCTGGTTCAAATTTGCCTATGGCCGCGGCCATTTTGTTTTACCCTAGTAAATGTAAACAAACTATTTACGGTACTCAAACTTTTTGGTTTTTATTGCATTAATTTAAACTGTTTAGTTTAAAATGTTAATAATATTTGTAAGAAATACTTTTTGCCACATCTAATAGTGATTTAAGTTCGAATCATTAAATACTGGATTTGTTTTAAATTACTTAAAACAAGCGGCTAATTAAACTTTTTTTTCGTGTGCACTAATTAACTTAGTACATTTTTGCAAATGATATTTGTTTTTCCCCTTCAAATATTAATTGTAATTAGTAATTTAACAAATTTAACCTATTTTTTTGAATGTAATAAAAGCAATCGTAATTTTAAGGCAATACACTGTCGTCTGCATTTTCTTCAAAATCTTAATAAAAACATGTGGTTTACCTTTACTATAGTTTCCCTTTTTCTTTAACTAAATTATTACAATTATTTAAAAGAATTTAATACAAAATCATTAAATTATCACGTACATATTAAAGTACGAAAACACGATAGTAAAACTCACCTAATGTTATCAGGGTTGCCAATAAAATTAAATAAATACCCTAAATGCGAAAAGGCGCATGCGCAGTTATTCTAATTTTTTATTTTTGAGCCAGCTATCAGCTGATCGGGGCAGGTCTGAATTTTTTTACATGTGTCAATATAGGAGTTTCCCTACTTGATTTATATATTACATACTTTCCTCGATACTTTTCCTTACAACTTCGGACTCGCTTCGTATGTCCTTATGATGTTAAGATTATCCAAATTAAGATTTGGATAATCTTAACATCATGAGGACAAACATCACGAGGCGGTATTACTTAAGTCTTGCTCAGCTCGACCGAAATGATAATCCTAAGTCTAGGGTTTTATAACTTCAGATTCGCTTCGCTCATCCTCAGAATGTAATGATTATCAAAAGTTTAAGAAGTTACTTCGGTCTCACCCGAACGGAGTCATACGGACGGGAGTCACCCGAGGTGTAGTGGTTAAGGTACGCGGCCAATACACAGAATGAATGGACTTTAGTCATGGGTTCAATCCCAGCACGGGCCTCTAGGATTTTTATGAGAGGGATAAAAATTCAGCGAACCACGCCCTTCAGAAGGGACGTAAAGCCGGTGGTCTCGAGCCTGTGCGTTGTCAGGTACTCGTTAAAGATCCCTTACCCTAAATGAAACTGGGTATATAGGCAAAATTAAGGACCCTCATTGTAGTAGATTCATTATAATACTATACTGTTTCTGCCTTGTAGTTTAAAGTGTGTGGAGGTTGGTTTAACAGTGAGAGCACGTGTTTGTTCCCAGTTTTAATAGACTATAAGAGTCAGTGAAAATATGCATGAAAGGAACTATAGAAATGCACGGCTCTTCGGTCTAGATTAGATGAAATATACCTACACTTGAAATTAAAAGGAGTAGAACACTATCTTAGGGAGTTGGCAAAAAGAGCCCAACCACGTGGCCTACTTGCCTTGTAGTTACTACCCCCCCCCCATATTACTATTACATAGAAACATTCAACGTGATCGTATAAGCACACGATTTTGAAACCTTGAGGTCCCGGATTCGCAGGTCTGGCTATGCCCTCAGTTCATATAAATAGTCCTTGTGGTAAAAAAAATTCGCTAACTATAAATAATTCTTAGAGCATAGAAAATGTGAACTACCTGAGTATTTCCTGTAGGGCAATTACTTTGATGGGCAAAAGTCCCAATTATGTATTTATATTATTATACCACCATGAATCAGAGTACACACTAAACAATTTCATCGTCAGAGATACCTTATTTTAGGGACCCATAAGGTTAGTGAAAAACCCTTAATACAAAAAGGACAACACACGAGCAAGTAAAAAGAATGCAGTCAAATAGTTGAAATACCGAATAGTATCTACTTGAAAACAAGACTTGCATACTAATATAATGAGCGAACAACAATGTAGGTAAAGGATAACCGCTATTCAAACATTTAATCAACTATTAGAAGCTCTTAAAAGAAATAAAAACAATACAGGTGGCCTCGGCGCTGCTCCAATACAAAAAAGGGCCCTCCGCTGCGGCCACATGGACGGTCGTCGCCCTGTTAGTAAGTTTTGAAAGTGGCATATTGTAACGAAATTAGCGAATTTTCAAATGTATTATTTGAAAAATGTGTTTAGTTTACATAAAATTATACGTCTAAATAAAATACAAGGATTTTATAGGGGATGACACACTAAGTCGATTTGCCATACAAGCAAGTGACCCACCAAAAACCTAAAAAATCGAGAAGAATTTAACACGTAACAAACGTCAAAAACCAACTGCACATGCTTGGTACAAACTGCGCACGCTTAGAATCCTTAAACAGCGCAGGAACTTAAATATTAGAGGCATACTTACCTCTCAATGGTTTTTCGTTGTTGATTGCTTGAGAAGGTTATAAACAAACTTACATTATCACTCTGATAATGTAAGTTTGTTTAAGTAGTTTGTTTGTTTTAGTACTCATTGAAGAGGCTAAGTATAGTCTAAGTTTTAAAAAAAATAAATACGCACAAATGACTTAACAAGCACCAAATGTAACAATCACGAGAATCACAGAAGAAAGTGAGAAGCAACCTCGACAACCTTGCAACATGACCTGCGTTTGGCACCTTTTTTTCATTATTACCAATGGAAAAAGGTAAGTTTGCTCCTATTTCCTTTTTTCACACAACATCCATGGGGTCAGAAAAGCTCCGTAATGCGTCATCCCCTTTATTCAAGATTCTTGATAAAATAAAAACTTTCACTAAAAATGTATTGCAACTTAGTCTATGCTCTTAGAATACATAGCAGCAGCAGTCTTCTTCAGGTTCAATTTCTAACTCAGCAAAATTTCTTCAAAGAGACCTCCTTGGCGCGCAATAAAGTATAGAAATGCCCTCTGTCAACAGACAGTGGGCACCTGGTAAAGGAAGAAAAAAAACCAATCCCGCCAAGGAGTTCTACCAATGGGTAGCTTCTCCGTCAAGACAAACAAGCCACAACAACCCTATCATCTTTGTTACTTGTAGCATCTATGTATGTGATAGAATGCAGTGTAAGTAAAAAAAATTTAAAAAAAAAAATAAAACAAAATTTCTTAAAAGTTTTGCTGAGTTATTAATGTGAATGACGTCAAAACACTTTTTATAAACAAGAGAGTTCGAGACATTTATAGAGCCGATTTTGTACTTTTTAAACCTGAAAAATCTTTCGAAAGTTATTGTGACCTATAGAAAACGTCTAGGACACAAAAATTTCGTACATTTTAGGAAATTCGTTAAAAACATCAGAAATCAAACAGCGACAAAAATCACATCACAAATAATAATGAAATATTAAGATGATTTAAGTTGAGTCGAGTAGTGGAAGTAAGCAAGTTGTAGAGATAAAAAAAGATAAGAGGTGATCAGAGAAACCGTGAACCATTCATAAAGGCCTACTATAGGTATTTAGTTTCGAATAGAGAAAGTCGACAACAAAATATTTTATATTATTTTAACGATATGACCTCACTGTTCATTAGAAAAAATTAAAGTGAACTAACTTCCGATATGATGACTCATAACTCACTGCATTGATATGGCGACTCGATTAAAAATACTGTTGAGACCATTTTAATAGACATCCTATATGAGAGATATTAACTAATAATTAAAAGGAACCAGTAAGTTTTCGATTGTAAAGACTATATCGATATAATTTATCGATCGATACTTAGTGAACGATAAACATTAAAGAACATGTAGAGAGCGCATGACCATAAACATAAGCTCATTTTTTCTTCTTTTTGCTTATATAAAAAAGACATTTGCTATAAGCATAGGACAATATAATAAGGACAATATAAAAGACGTAAAAATACCAATATGACAAACATTGCAAAATACAACAGACTTACAAATGATTATAGAAAAGTTTCTTTACTTCATAAAATGTTTCGTACTTTCTGATTTGAATCAGACACCTCGACGTAACATTTTTTTTTCAAAGCAACTATATTTTCGTAACGAAATAATTTTAATCTAAAATAAACAATATTGACGCAACTTGAACCCTAAGTGAGCTGAATTACACAATGATTTGTACCGAGTCTAGACGATCCATACGTTGACGCAATACTTAATATTTTTAACTTGTATGAAGTATTAAGAGTTCAGCGACTATGACTTAAGGCTATGGCTGACTTTTCCATTGTGTTTATTAAGATAGGTCAGCTTGCAAAAGTAAATAATACTCATTTTAATTTGATATAACTTTAATAATTGTATTTGGAGTATTCTAATAAAAGGAAGAAAGAAAATATATAATCAGCATTTAAATAAAATAAAAATGGATAGTTTTTAATTTCACAAACAAATTACATTTGTATCAAACCACGTCATATAATTTTGTAAAATATCATTCAATTTAAAAAACGGGTAGAGGGTACCCCTGAGCTTTTTTTCACCACATAGGATTAGCTACGCTCATCTATACAGCTTCGGACTCGCTTCGATAGTTCTCAGATAGGGAATACATTGGTTTTATTCCTAGTGGTCACGCATGCAGGCACTGGACTTGCTCCGATGCAGCTTAACTTTTATGATCCACCGAAAACCGTAGATACACTTGCCACTTAAAATAAAACTTGGTACAGATGTTTATTAAGTAAAGTCACACACTTGCACTAAATTTCAACTCAATTGGATTCTTTTTCGATTTTTTTACGTTTTTAAATAGTAAAAAGTAACTAATGCTGATAATAGGATAAACATAGGCACATACCTTATAAAGGACTACATGCGTGCCAATCGATCAAAACATTTCTTTCGCGTTTATTGAATTCTTGAAAATTCATCTAAAACCGGGATTTCACCGGAATTATCCGTTTTAAGACCTCCTGAGTAGTTTTCAGAATTGAGTCTGTATGTGTGTGTGTGTCTGTTATCATCGTAGCTCCTTGTGTTTTTATGCTAGAGAGTTAAAACTTTGTACTATCGTTAGCCTACCG
The DNA here is from genome assembly GCA_018340805.1 of Microvelia longipes. NCBI lineage: Eukaryota > Metazoa > Arthropoda > Insecta > Hemiptera > Veliidae > Microvelia > Microvelia longipes. The sequence goes on along the minus strand of JACMZG010001870.1, from coordinate 13,666,079 downwards.
CTGTCGTTGTGCCATTTGAAAAATATTTTTTGACGTCATAAACCCGCAATAATGACTCAGCAAAAATTTCGAAAAATATAATATGGAAAAAATGATGCTATCAGATTGAGATTTGGCACACATATGACCATGTATAAGACTAACATAAGTGCTAAGTTCTAATCTCATTTTTGGCATTAGTTCAATTTTTATCAAATGGTTTGTGTACATTTTTTTTTTTTTTTATAAAAGTGTATATAATCAGAAAATAATCCAATTAGGTTGAAATTTGGTTTAAGTATCATACAAGCTAAGCAGCATCGAGCGTGGTTAGTCACCTGGATAGGCGACCGCAGGGAATGAAACTAATGTGTTTACTATCTGAGCACGAGCGAAGCGAGTTCTAAGCAGGGAGGATGAGCGCAGCAAATCTGATGAGATGAGGAAAATTTTCGAGGTACCCTGTAACCGATTTTTTTATTCAAAATCATTTCAGTAAACTTAATCCTTTTGGTTTTATCTACCTAATAAAACCTGGTTTGTTAGATAAAACCAAAAGTCAAATGTAACAAGACAAAGCAATATAAATCGCAATGTAATAAGTGTTGTTAAGAAAATATAAATAGTCAAGAGTACAGATGCCGGCCGGTCTTACAAACAGATCTTGTAGTATCGTAAACCAAGTGTAAAGGCGTGTCCTTCGCCTAATCATTCCACACCACATCTACATATAAACCACTAGCTCTTTCAAATTTTCAATAAATAATCCAAAATTAGCTTAAAACACATAAAACAAAAAAATACAGCCCTAATATTATCTGAAAATATGAACTAAAATAACCATTGGATGTCTAAACAATGGATTATTATAGACCGACATATAAAACTGCAGTTAGTTTGATTTAAGATGTAGACGAAGGACTGGAAGAACTCTGGGTACATTGAACTCGGACGTTCACGCATTTCTCCAGATCTAACCGAACCGAGGAAGTAATATCTTTAAAAACTAAATATGGACCCAGTTCGGCCATCCCCAATAAAAATTCTAACAATGGTAAGGCATTTTAAAAGGATGCTGTCGCCTAAAATTAATTCTACTTTCAACACTTCTTCGCTTTTCTCTTTATAAAACGTCAGGAAAGTATCGAACTATATTTAAAGGCAATTGTAACGATCATATATACAGGTACGAAAGACTACGTTGATTCACATTTTAGCAGAGTCAAACATTTTTCTGTCTCTATATTTCTCAAATCGTATTCAGTTCTTTTATAACCACAAAAACGAAGAAGTACTTGCCGTATTGAAACGAAACCTAGAAATCACATTAACCACAGAAAGGAACAACACAATCGGCAAACAACACAATTGGATTATTTTTAGATTATACATTTTTAAAAAAACATATACAAGTCATTTGATAAGAATTAAACTAATGCTGATAATGAGATGAACCTAGGCACATATGTTGTTCCACATATATGACTAAATGAGTGCTAAACCTCAAATCGATCGAAAACATGTTTCCGCATTTAATGAAGTATAGAATATTTTGCTTAGTCATTATTGCCGGTTAATGACGTCTTAAAAAAATTCCTGACAGCATAACTAGACCAAAAGATTAATTTTTTTTATAAAGTTTCAGGAAGCTACGATGATAGCACCACACAGACAGACAACTTAGTAAAAATCACTTAGGAGGTCATATAAACACTGAAACCGATAATTCAGAAGAAACCCGGTTTCGAAGATTTTTGCAAACATAAAACTTTTCCTATATATTGAAAATGAGGAAAAGTATTTTGTGTAAAGAGACCTTAAAATGTCATTGAAAAAGAATATTATAAGCAGAAAATTTTGATTCAGCATCAGATAGCTTCGTCTTAGTTTGCGATTCACAAGCTTTTCAAAGTTTTAGTAGAAAAAAGGTCACAGCATGACACAGTCTACAAAATAAAAAAAAAAAAAAAAAATCGAGACAAAGAAACCCAAGTGTTAACAAGAGAATATCGATCATAATTTCCATTTACTTGGAGGATCCTGTTCCACCAAAGAGAGCTTTTAAGAGAGCCCTTTCTCTCTAAAATAAATCCTAAGTAAACAGATGGTCGAGGACAACAAAATACCATACAGAAAAACTCGTTTAGTAAAAGAGGTGAAACTTTTAAACTTAAAATACAGAATGAAAAACTTTTATAAAAAAATAAATACAAGGGCTTAATTTTAAACGAAAACTATGTATTTTTCTTTCTAAATATTTTGCTAAGAAGAAAGTTTTGATTTGAGGAGCATAAGAGAGATTTTTAGGGCATTTTATTCCTCATAGCAAATTTAATAATTTAAAAAAGGAAGAATTGGATTGGTGAAAGATGGGTTGTAAAATTAATTACAAGAAATTACGTGTCGAAAAAAAATAAGAATTTAAATCTTACAACATGTACTTTCTTAAAAAGATCAAGATGGTCACAAGGGCCTGAATTAAGAGTCCAAAGCCTAGACTATCTGGTAATGAAGTCAGGAGGATGAAATAATAATTAGTCGACGTGGTTTATTTGCAGCCTCCGTGATGGAGGTTATTAAGGCGTTAAGTATTTATTTACTGACCTTTGACACCACAGTGGTCTGGGGCTCACATCCCAAGTTACGTTCTCAGTCTGTGTAAGATTATAATACGAATTAATGATTGTTAACTTCAGAATACAATCGGAGCGTTATGGTTAATCACAACCACCTGAGGCGGTTCCCGTAAAAAACCACCAAAAACTTAGATGTTTACTTTTAAATAGTAATAAAATTACACATCGAATAATTATAATATATTAATAGCCTACCAGGTGGAACATTTCAGATGCACCAACTAAATCCTTATAGGCGGCCAATGAGGTTAGTCCTGGATATTAAACCACGTCCACTATTTCAGGTCAGTTCAACCTCATTAGTTCCTTAACACTATTTTCCCACGCTTTTAACTGATCTTAACCGTGCCCTATACTATAGAAATAAGGAGTAAACTTGGTCACAGTCCTTTGAAAAAGCTCTCTAAACTAGTGGATTGACTCTTGCAAGTTTAAGTTTACCATTATTATTATTATGGTAACAATTACCCAAGTATAGTAATTTTGTTTCTACTTCTGGTAAAAATAATGTTGCCTATTAAAAAAACTGCATAAATCCTAAGAAATTTGATATGAATATCCTTCTATCTATCCTCTATCTATCCTTCTATCTATCTATCCTTCTATCTATGATATATGTCAAACAATATCTTGGTGAAAATTACCGATTCAGAGGGATATTGATATAAAATCTCTTAGGATTTATGCAGTTTATAAAATAGGCAACATCATGGTATGCTCTAATTTAAATTTTCAAAATTACCAGAAGTGGTAACAACAGAATTAGTAATCAACAAATGACATCTTAATACACGTATATCACCTTAAAATAGGTTTATCAGAGCATTAAATCGTTTCCGTCAAATAGATGGTTAAATAACTAAGCACAAGTAATTAAAAGAATAGATTGGACAGACAACAATTGATAAATTAAAAAAGAAACCATGCATAATGCAAGTAAGTCTGCTGTCTTCTCCGACCCGGGTCCTATGAATTACGACATTCATCGTTCATTTAAACATCAGTTAATTGTAACTAGTAACTTAAATTATCCGACTGTAGTCAGTTTGTTCATTAGTTAGCTCATGTGTTTAAAATGATCTTCTCAACATCACTTCTTATTTGAATTCCGATTTATTTAAAATACATGAAAGATACACACAGACAACTTGGAAAAACCATTCAGGGGGATTTAAAAACGTATTCAGTAAAATAAGGGGGATAATTCAGTAAAAACCCCGCTTTTAGATTTTAAGTGCAAATACGATACGTTTTCCTATATAACTACAGTGTAAAAGAGAAAAAAAAGTTATAATTTAAAAACATCCTATACATCTTTTTGTCTTCATATTTTATTTCTTCTTTTGTTTTATTTTGTTATTAATGAGGCAGTGATATCTCTAATAATGAGAGTTATTAATAGAGATAATTTTCTTGTTTCTTCTGATCTTGTGGAGATACACATTCCTTGTTTTAAGTTCTTGTGGAAATACTTATTTCCTTGTTTTTAAGTTCTTGTGGACACACTTATTTCCTTGTTTTAAGTTCTTGTGGACCTTATTTCCTTGTTTTTAAGTTCTTGTGGACACACTTATTTCCTTGTTTTTAAGTTCTTGTGGACACACTTATTTCCTTGTTTTTAAGTTCTTGTGACACATTATTTCCTTGTTTTTAAGTTCTTGTGGACACACTTATTTCCTTGTTTTTAAGGTTCTGTGGACACACTTATTTCCTTGTTTTTAAGTTCCTTGTGTTATAAGTTAAGAAATATTCATTTCTTTGTTTCTTTAGTTTTTGTTTTGTGTTTTTAAGTTCTTTTGAGGAGATGCTCATTTATTAATTTCTTTAGTTATTCATTATTTATGGAGAAACTCATTTCCTAGTCTCTCAATTTTTCTGTAGATACTCTGTATGGTATATTTTCTTTTCCTTGTTTCATTACTTTTTTTTAAGGAGGATGCTCTTTTCCTTTTTCCTGTAGGTTTTTTGGAGACTTGCTTATCTTTGTTCTTTTAGTTCTTGAGGAGAAACTCATTTCTTTGTTTCTTTAATCTGTTTTAGTATATACATACATACATAAATACATATATATATATACATAGATATATATATATATATATATATATATAATATATATTATATATATATATATATATATATATATATATATATAATATATATATATATATATATATATATATTATATATATATATATATATATATATATATATATTATATATACATAGATACACCAAATGAATATGAAAAATCTCACATTCTTTTGTAAATAGAAATGTTAATGTTTTACCCAAAGACTTATCAGGACTTTCTTCAACAGTCCTGAGAGATGTTTTACGAAAGATCATTAAAAAAGTTAGGAAACAATTTGAATTACCAAGCTAATATAATTTAAACATTTCATGAAATGTTAAGAATAGCCAACAGAAAGAGCTGGTGTAGTCAGGGGTCAAGCAGTTGATATTTTAAGACATGAGCTCACACAGATATGAATCCAAATTTAGACTAACAGCTTGTTTGCAAAAATATATTTCCTTTATATCCCACTCTAATGACTTTAAATAAACAATAATTAATTTTTAAATACATGAATAAAAATAAATATTAATTTAAGAATAATAATAACACAAATATTTTTTTATTGTTCTTCCACAGTAAAACAAATGGTCGAAATAAACAAGGAATTAATTATTATATATATATATATATATATATATATATATATATATATATATATATATTATTATTATTATTATTATATATATTTTCCTTGATTGAGATAAAAAAATTAACTAGTTATAATCTTAAGTTGTTGCACATGTTAGTTTATCTGCTCTTTCATTATTTTCCAGTGAATGCCAGTGCACTTGTGAGTGTAAGCACAGTTTTGTATAGCTCATAGGCATTTGCAGGGGGAAGCAAGTGCAAATTAGTTAAAATAATAAATATCTGACTCATATATTTCAACAAATTGTTTAGTTGTGATTCTTAGATTGCCAAAAAAGCATGTAATTTATAAGCAGCATTTGTAATAACCAGAGGTAATAGGTAGGTTAAAATCTTAAGTACAAAAAAGCCTGTATCAAATCTGGTCAATGATTTGCAACCAAATCATTTTAATTTCCTTGTATCGTGTTGGTAGATTTCTGAACTCTTAATTAAATTATCCAAATAAATACCATACTTGAGTACCAAGGGCAATTATAGTTGCCAGGCATCCTAATATCGATGGACAGTCTTAATATCGACGCCTTTGTCCCCCTCAAATATAAAATCCCGCTAAAACTAATAACATCTCTATATTACCTACTTTTAAATAATTTTTCATAATATACAAACAAGGAAGCACATTTCGTCTATAATATATTGTTAACAAACAGCAGTTCTAAAGGAACTGCTGAAAAACAGGTGAATATATACTGAAAAATTTAATATATACTTTGTTTGCACACGGGGTTTAGCAGGTTCATCCCCAACTGTTCACACTGAGTTTTTTATGGTGAATAAATGAGTTTTACATTACAACGGGGGGGGGGGGGGGGGGGTCGAACCCCCTGCCAAACCCCATGTGAACAAAGTAATACAGTTAATTATTTAAAATTATTTTTAATGAATGTTTGGTTTGTGAACAAGCTTGTTGTCATAAATTAGAGTCAAAGAGCGTTTAAAGTCGAAGTGCTGATTACAAAGCAACATGGCTGTAAAGTGATATTTATTGCTTTAAAAATTTATTATTGCTTACTCTTCTCATTAAATTGTTTCTACAAGAGTAAAATCATTTTTACAACTACGTAGCATAAATGGACTACAAACCCCCCCCCCCCCCCTGCCAGATTTGTCCCGCTCGATCTTGCAACCCTTTAAGTCATAGAGATATAACTAGAGGGGCCCTATTGGTTGAATTTTGAAACATCGAAAAAAGTAACCTGACCACATTCCATTATCATCAAATAAACAGAACAAAAAAACAGTAAATTATATAGTAGAATGTTTAAAATACAAATCACAACACAAACAATCTGCGGGAAGCCCAAAACAATTGATTAATTATAACCTCAACTCCCTCTTGGAGGAGGTTTTAATGAGGTTACACAGAGCCCCTGAGAGCCCCACTAAAAATGTTTCAGGCCTCTCAATGTATTAAGATAGGCTATGCTCCCTCTAGTATATATCTCTATGCTTTGAGTACCAGTAGTCTTTAGGAACCATACTTGGTACCTGATAGATAGCTATTCATCGCTGAGCTTTTATAGCATCCGGAGCTCAACTTAGTTTAAATCCGATAGGTAGGCTGAAATAAATGACTTAATACTTTAAAATGGAAATAAACATAAAACAATTGTTCCAATTAGTCCGATCAGTAAGCTAATCCCAAAAGTGAGCCACAACTACCAATTTTTTTATTAATTAAATTGATTTATGCGTTATTTGTCCATAAAAACTAAAACCAATTACAAATAATTCCTAATGGGTCACCAAACCAGCCATAAAACCCTAGAGAAATAAAGATAATTAATTTTAGAGTTAGATAGGGGCCGGGGTGACTGGGCGGGTCCAAGCCCGGCTGGCCGCCATACTTGCAGCCTAAACTAAAAAACTATCAAAAAAATCTTTAAAAAAACACTAGCTCATGAACATGTCAGCTATAAAAATAAAACTACATAATTACACCAGCGAAGTTAATAATTACTAATGTAAAATAAATCAAAAATATTCATAAGTTTGGTAAAAAAAAGCTAAAAATAGAGGCGCCTAATTGAATATTAATGCCGCTTCATTTGACTAAAACTAACAAATTTAATATTAAATACCTACATTTATGCCTCATTATGTTATAAAATAAATGTATTTATACAATTCAAGGTATAATAAGGATTAAAGAGCAAAATAATCGATAGAAACGAGATTGAAATAAATTCGTGATAACGATAACCTGGCGACTCGTAGTTTTTTTATTAATTTACAGAAGAAATTACGCTTTATCTGGTTGAATTTCAAAAATGAATAAGATATAAAATTATAGTAACTTACCAAATGATACTCCCACCGAAATTCTAACTTGAAAAATCCACACTTTAAAAGCACTACGGACACCAAAACAACCGGCGAGGAGTCGATACAAGCACGTACACAACACAACTGGACAAAATTACCCGACAAAAAATTATTTAGGGAGGCAAAATGGCGTTAGTTCCTTCTCTGACCGCTAGGTTTTCAAAAAATTGAAATATTTTTTTACAGGGAAAGATTAAAACTTAAAGCACATTTTAAAATAAAATTACCATAATGAATGCATTATTACAAAAAATATGTGTTATGAAAATCATTTGAAGAAAAGCAACGATAAACAGTTTGTATGAGGGCAAAATGTCTAATCAAATGATTTTTTTTTAAAAAGGAACAAACGCTGCACTCTAGCGGAATTTTAACGAACTCTTTAATCTTTGCAAAATAAATTTTTTAGCATAACAGAATACTTCTGTTACGACAAACATATTTAATAAACTAAAGGGTTTTGTAATTTTAATTTATATTTTAAAAAATAAATGAGTGAGTAAATAAACAAAAAGGAATGTAAAAAAAATTAATCAATAATACTTTTATTTTACATTGCTTTTTCCTTATTTATGTCAATTTGCTCTAACTCTGTTTTACTAAACACTCGTTTTATAGAACATATTATTACTTTTCATGTTTTGAACACGACCCACAAGGAACCACTTTTTTCAAGAAAACTGAAATTTTAATATCATAAAATTTTGAGGATGTGCAATCATATTAAGGTCCCCACTCTGGATAGGCAGACAATGTTATTTCTTCATAATTTAAGGTATATTTTCAGATAAAATTGGTTTGAAGTAGTAAAATTACAGTTACATTTTTCAGGTCTCTTGAACTATTATACTCATTTTTTATAGAGCCAAACCTCCTCATTTACGTTTCCCATCTTTGCCCATTCCTTTCTATGCCATGCTGTCCTCAGCATGCATATCCTCGTTCCATCTATTTCTTGGCATTCCTCATGAACTTCCTTAAATACCACTGTATCAGTTTTTTCGTCCAATGTCCAGACTATGTGACCTGCCTATACTCACTTATCCATGAGATATTATTACTAGAGAAGCCCTATAGGTTGAATTTTGAAACATCAAAAAAGTAACCTGACTACATTTGACAATAAATATATTATAATAAACAAAATTTATTAAAAGAAAATGTTAGTTAATAACAAAATAAAATTAAAATATAGCAGAACGTTAAAAATATAAATTAAAACTCAAACAATGTGCTTGACATTGTTAATTGTAAATGAAAAAATCAGTCCCGTTTGACTCCTCGTCCACTTTAAATTTAAATCATAAGATCTTACTAACCAAACGCACAAGAAAAACATTAGCCGCAGCCAAACGTGGACTGAGTTGGCTAATATATATAGTATATCTTGTAAAATAAGGAAGTTTAATATTTTGTCCAAAGGAACAAAGCTCAATTTTTCTTAGTCAAACAATTCCATTATATCTATGTATTTATTATATTTGTTGTATAGAAGAACAAGTTTTTAAACGTAGTAGTTAGCTTTTTTTCTAGCGAATTTCCTTTGGACAAAATTCGCTAATGGGATATTTTCTGTTATTACTAAATCTATTATCTCGAGTTGTCTAAAGGAGAAGGGAACGAATGAATAAAATTTAATTGTGTTTCTTTAGAATTGTTGAATAGAAAAACAAATAATTGACCGGCAGAGGACGCCTCACTCAGATTTTAGGATCTTGAGGCGTCTCGCTTCAGAAAAAAATATAATTTGAATATAAAACAATAAAGAATGAATTGATAGATAAAATAAATTAATTAAATTAAATTAAACAAAACGCATGAAGTGCAAATTATTAATTATTATTATTATTATTATTACTCGTTACTCTTCCTCTCTCTCCTACTCACCCTTACCATACTTCTCTCCATACTTCTCTGAGCTATTCTCATTTTATGAATCATAGTATTATTTATTAAGAGTTGGAACCTTCTAATTCCAAACCAAGAGAGCCTTAGCTCCCTTAAGAGTTGCATATGGGTAAGGGGGAGTGTTGCAAATCAGGTTAGGCAAGGAAACATTCTAAGGTATCCCATACTAATTTTTTTTTTAAATTCCCTGATTATATTTTCTCATGTAAATCAATAACTTATACACTGATTTTATAGAATTATTTATAATCCACGTTTCTACACCATATATCATAACATAACAACACACATTTTCTATGCTGATGTTTGATCTGAAAAATGTCTGTATTATTTAGCTGGCCCAATCAAGTCCTATCCTATGTGGTGAGATAAAATAAATAATGTAAACAAACTTAAAAATCCAGATAAATTCATTTATTAATTTGTTTTATAGCATTTGAGCATATTTTTATACTTGAAATGAGCAATAGCAACAAAATTGTTAGTAATCGGAATAACAAAGGGGTACCTAAATTTATAGAAAATTATGTCTATATAATCATCTTTCATATTTTACATATATCCCCTTATGTCCTGCATATTTACTTTTTTTCTTAATGTATTTTAAATAAGTTCAATTTAATTTTAGTTTTAGTAACTAGACAATATGTTACTTTTTTAAGGTGACTAATTCTAAACCAGGAGAGCCTTGGCCCCTAAGAATTGTAAATGGGCAAGTGTGAGTGTTGCAAATTGGGTTAGGCCGGTTAGGCAAGGAAACATTCTAAGCTATCCGATTTTTTTTAATTCTCTGATTATATTTTCCTCTTGTAAAGCAATAACTTATAATGATAAACAAATAATCTAACACTGATTTTGAAAAGTAAGTAAAAATTGGATAAAAAACAATAAATGCATAATAAATTTATTTTATTATTTACAATAACAAATATTATACAACTATAATATTATAACACATGGCTAAAGTCAATTGACAGCCCACCAAAATCTCAATGCTTTCAACCCTCTTTTTTTAACAAAAAAATCCCTTCTTTTAAGTAACAAAAAAAATTCCCTACTATGGCAACACTGTAAGTCAGGTTATGTTTTGAATTTTATTATTTGTTTTTATTTGATATCGTATTTTTTTATTTTTTAAAGATTATTTATTTACTTTTTAAGAAGGAATATTGTTGAATCTTATAAATTTACCAACTAAGTGTTGCTGTGAAACGAACTCAAACAGATCAATATGCACAATGAGGGAAATAAAAGCGACGCGAGGTTACAAATATTTACAACTAGTGTTGCCTTTTTTATGATTTTATTTACAAAAAGGTATTTTTTATACCGAGGTTAGCATGAGGTGGAGGGGGAAGGAGCGTGGTCAGTCTGTACCAATAGAATTCTTTCCCTCACAGATTTTTGGCGCACTGTCAATTGATTTTAGCCGTGTGTCGTATTATAGAATGAGTTAATCTTACTAATATACAGTACAATTTTAATAAAATAGGGATTAATAAAAAAGCTTAACCAAAGGAGCTTAAAATAAACAAAACTTATTTAACATAAAATAAGGGTTTTCTCCCCCCCCCTCAAATTAAATGATGATTTTAGACATAAAGAACCATAATCAAACACCATTGGTCATTTCTAGTAACAATTACTACGCATCAATTATAAAATAGGGATATTTTTGTGCACCCACCCTCCAAGTCAAAATTTTTGACTTGGACAAAATTTTTAGACAAATTGATGTCTAAGCAACCATCATCAATCACCTCTCATTAAAATAGATTTTATTTCTATATTAATAAAGAATCAAAGTCTACTGTACAGATATGCTAATAACAATATTGCTAAAAGAACAATACAATAAAAATACTGTTAACAACATGATAGGTTTCCATTTGATTACAGTAAATGTTCAAAGTAGCACTAGTACACTTTTTTGGCAGATTGGTTAACCAATAGCTTGATAAAAATTACTTTAATCGTTTAAACAAGTTTATATTCTTAAGTAATAACAGTAAACATAATATAAGTTCTGCTATATTTTTGTGATGTACAGTACAATGACATTAATTATATTTTCAAAATAAATTCTGCTGTATATTTTGTGGTTTACTATGACTTAAATGATATTTTCAAAAATAATATAAAAGATTGCAGGAGATTGTACAAAAAAAGATAAATGTAATGGTGGTTTTTTCATTTAAACAAAGGTGGTCTTTTCTCATTATTTTTTGAAGAGGCTGA
>JACMZG010001870.1:13639265-13649265 GCA_018340805.1 Microvelia longipes | reverse complement strand
AAATAAAAATCTGCCTCCGTAGCCGAGGTCATATAGTACTGGTTTTGGCACTAGAGGTCTGGGGCTCACAGCCCGGGTTATGCTTTCAGTTTTTATGAATAGAACTAGATGTGAAAAGATTTCGCCAACTTTAGCTTTACTTTGAGCATAGTAGATGTGACAAACCCGAGGTTGTTTCCGTAGAGTGAATACTCTGAAGGGCCGAAAGGCCCTAAAACAGGCATTATTTATTAAATAAAACACCCTGCATTATAAAACATGAATGTGGATCAAGAATTCGACAAAGAAATTGTCAAAAAAAATAATAATTAGAAAGGAGCATACCTTGCACTTATTACTGAGAATGGTCACTGTTTTAGTGAAATTCTCTAACTCAGCCACCAGTCTAGGAATATAGATAGTTTGTTTCTTAGCCTGATTCAATACTTTTCTACTTAGCTTTTTCTCATCTTCATTTTCATCTACTGCCTAAAGAAAAAGTCAAACAATAAAACAAAATCAATTATTAATAAAAGACATTTTAAAGTTCATAAACAATACATTACACACTAACAATTAATATTTAATAGGTTAGTAAAGAGTATATATGTATATGTATATATATATATATATATAATATATATATATATATATATATATATTATATATAATATATATATATATATATATAAATAGAAATATACATATATATTGTTTGTCATCTTTATACTCTTGTTTTTCTTATTGTCCTACTCTTCTACAACAAATAAGCTTTACTTAAATCTTGTGTTTCAAAATAGGCTTTACATTTTCCTACAATAATTGGATCTTCACTAATAATGTTTGTTTCTGATCTGTTATATAACTGACTTATCTGACCAGTAGTAATTATGTGATTAATAAACATAATATTGCTTGGTATGAATAATCTGATTTGTAGAAACTATTTAGGTGGGTAGAAATTGTGAGTCCAGGTTTGGAGGGTTGAAGGATCCTTTCAGCAAGGTTAAAACAGACCCTTGCTATTAAGTGGCGTCTCAACTCTAACCTCGCCAGAGACTCGCACTGCTTCTAAGATTGAAAGTCTGTAACAGTTAACTCATAAAGATCCCAAAGGTAAAGTTTTAATTATTGTAGGAATATGTAATATATTTGTATATAATATATTTATATATATATATATATATATAATATTATATTACTATTATTTATGATATGCATAACTCAGTAGTATCAAATGATATATGTTTTGTTTGCCAAGCATGATGGTAGTAAAAGAGCACTGCTCATGTCTGGTATATACTTCACATAATATTCTGCGGAATCTTAAATGAAGGTCAGAGTGAGTTCAGGCACTGTCAGCAATGAGCCGAAACAGAGTGGGACATGACATTATGTCGAGCCATCAATGATGATGAATGTCGAATGATGTAGCATTGCAATTTGCTTGTAACATTGCCTAGGTGAATCTCGAACAATTATATTGTGTCAACTATTCATGTTTTGCAAAACTCGGTAGTATCAAATGATACATTATTTAATTGTTTACCTCTATATAAAGAATGAAATCAGCCATCTGAGAGGAAAGATGAGATGCAGCCAGCCTCACTAATTTATTGAACCTGAAAATATCAATTTTATCTCTAATATTCTTCATAAACTTGCTTTTTAAACATTCAAGTCGTAATCAATCCTCTTAAGTTGAGCAGTAGAAACACTCGGCGGAAGAACATCATTAACGGGTGTGGCTATAATTGTTAAGCTTACTACCTTACCTACCGCAGGAACATCTAGACTACTCTCTTCCTATGTCTTACAATTATAATATTTATTATTCTGCAAATACAGCCAACGCTAATCAGTTATATTGCAAGAAATTTTAAACATGTATTTTTAATTTTTGGCACAATGTTTGAAAACTTTTGTTTAAAAAAAGCACAAAATATAGAGCAAAAAATTCTAGACAACTTTTTAATATTTCTATTCAAGTTGATTAATTATGCTTTTATTTCTTTATTGTAGTATTAGATATTTTTATTTTTTGAATACAGCAATTGAAAATTGTTTATATTGTATTTTGTATTGGATATTTGGCCTGTTTTATTAAATAAAATAAAATACAAATTTAGAATTATAAAATATACGATGGACTACCTAGCCTCTTGATACACAGGATTCTGATGAGACGCCCTAGTTATGAAATATTTAGTTAAATTAGTGAGAGTTGAGTAAGTCCTGGTGAGTAGTTTACAGACTTGTTCACTAAGCTGAGCAGGAAGGCTGGCTGTACACATCCACTGACAAGTAGAGACTATCAGCCCTGCCTCTCCCACTACTTCCTTCTCTCTCTTCTTCATTTCTGACTTGCCTAAAAATAAACCATCAAATATTGGACCAAGCTTCCGAACATTATGTTTTAAATAATTACTGAAAACCACAGGACTATGCAAATAAGTATTTTAACCTTATAAAGTAATTGTGAATCTTAATTCATATTTTTCAAACATAATTGGATATAATAAATCCAATGTTTTATTTTTCTAAAAATAATAAATTCCTCCCCTCATAGAGCATTAATCTTTGAACCAAGTTTTGTTGAAAATTGGTTTAACACATATACAAGGATACTGTACATGCATCCATCCATTCATAGTGTTAAACATATAACAGATAAACATAAACTAAGCTTTAAATTGAGTATAAAATAAGCTTCTATTAAACTAGCATAACAAATCTTTAAATTAGCATAAACTAAGCATTTAAAATTAGCATTAACTAAGCTTTTAAACTAGCATAACTAAGCTTTTAAATAAGCATAACTAAGCTTTTAAATTAGCATAAACTAAGCTTATAAATTAGCATAAACAAAGCTTTTAAATTAGCATAAACTAAGCTTTTAAATTAGCATAAACTAAGCTATTAAAATAGTGTAAAACAACATCAAAAATCACGTTTTTTAATACATTCGAAAACTCGCTTATATTGTGGTAGTATGCCACTTATATAAACTAGTAATATGAATAATTGATATAGGACAACAAATATGTGGCCACAAAGCAGCCACCAGCACTGACGCAGAGTAGCGGGCAATGGGTTGAAGGCCTCTCTAATAAATCAACAAAATGGTAAGGTAAAACAGCTGACAAAACTTACGAGTCTTAGGGCTGACATTAGCTATAGGTCTGGGAGACGAGACTGATAGCTCTGATCTGAGTCTAACTATAAGCCAATCTATTGAGTCTAATCTAGACTGCAGACTAGATATCAGCAGTGGTACAATAACCAGCTTAGTATCATGTGTTACTATGCTCAGATTAACAGCACTTTTCTCAACTTCAACCTAAAAAATAAAAAAATGTCTAAATTAAAAAGTCTTCTCATTGTCAGTCCTTACATATTAGGGAATGAACAACATTGCTATTATGTTGAGACAAAAACCTGGTTTGAAAAATATAAAAAAATATTGACATACTTAGTATAAGAAAGATTTAAGGATGGTTTAAGCAGGTCCAACAGGTTATTTAAATTTTTAATCAGTAGAAGATAGACTGCATTTATTTCCTTTATTTGTCTACTAAACCTGATCTATTGTGTTAGTTTTCAGGTTGTCTTATTTTACCTGGTACCTATAAGCATTGGTAATTTCTTTTAGAGGAACTATGCACTTTCACGTGAAATTTTGTTTTCCAACAAGAGATTAGTTTTGATCAGAATTCTCTAAGAACTTCACATTAAATACAGAGTATCTCAGGTCTTTTTCGTATTACTTTAGTCTGGCTAAGCTCTACCTTAGAATTATTAGGTGACCAATTATCTAGAGTGATATAACCTAAGGTTAATTAAAGTTTATAAACAGTAGATAGCATTCAAACAATTAATACAGGTAATACTATTGTATTATGTTCCCAAACACATTAAATACCTTTGATCACACTTGGCAGCCTAGCTTTTTATAAAGGATAGATCTTTATTTGATCAATATATCATATGATTTGATAATTTAAATTTTATCCACAATAGTTATGGAATTTCTACTGCTAGATTCATTATCTGACAAAATGTCGAAAAGCAGAATTAAAATAACCAGTTTGCATCGATTGACCACCTGTAGAAGTACATTTGTGTTAAATCTCAACTTGATCAGTAAAATTTTTGATTTTAACAATTTAAGCAAAATAGGTTATCGTAGTTTGAAAATATTATCAACCGGGCAGCACAACAAGATCTTAAGTCTGCTTTTCTGTGCTAAATTACAACTGTTTAACATAAACAAAATGGGAGTTATGTATATCCTTAGAGTGAGTATGAATGGAGTCCATTATAAATAATGAAAGATTTTTTTTGTTTCACTTATTTTATTTGCTTGTTTGTTAGGTTTTGCACTGATGATGGCCTCTAGTTAGGTTGAAAGCGCTTTGCCAATAAAGTTTTATTTTATGAAGAGACTTCTTTTCTTTCATTATTTAAAATGGGAGTTATGTGTGATACAGGGTGATGAGAACCACTCAGAACATTATGCAACAGCCAGAAACAGATAATTATAGGTGAAACCTCGATTTTGAATTTTTAGGGTGAACACAATATTTTTTCTTAAACCTACAGTAGTAGGTGAGGGAAAGTAAACAATAACAAATAATGAAAAAAAAATTGAAACTAAATGCATACTAACATCATTTACAGAACCAAATTTGTCACAAATATGAAGAGCGAAGTTATCTAGTAAAGATGAATCTTTCTTTGATTTCAATAGAAGTGTTAATAATAAGGATACAAGAGATTTAGCTACTGTTACTGTGGCTATCTTGCGTTGCCTGCATATGTCTGTCAGCCAGCTTAATGTCTGCAATCATATACATTAATTACAAAATTAAATACATGAAAAAAAAATCAGGTACGGGGTACCTCGGAACTTTTCCTCATCACATCGGATTCACTACGCTCATCCACACGTCATTTGATAAAAATTAAACTAATGCTGATAATGAGATGAAAATTAGCACATGTTTGCACATAGCTACATGCGTGCTAAATCTTAAATTGCTGTGTCATTATTGCGGGTTAATGACGTCATAAAAAAATCTAATACCACAACTACCCCTATAGACTGATTATTGTACAAAGTTTCAACTCTCTAGTATAAATACTCTAGGAGCCACGATTATAACAGACACACACATACAAAACTTTGCAAAAACCACTCAGGAGGTCTTAAAAACACCTGAAACGGATAATTCAGGGGACATCTCCGTTTTAGATTTTTTATAAAACACAATACTTTTCCTATATACCTACGGTATAAATTAGGAAAAGTAAAAATAATTATCAAAATGTCTGGCGTCTTCTTTTTAGCAGTAGTATTTAGCCAAAAAACAGAGGTTTAGTTCTTACAATGTAGTTTAATCTTAAAGTAAAAGCATAAAAATAGGTGTAACTAACAATATATAATATTTGCACATAGTTAAAATTAAAAATAAATGTGCCGTTTTTTAGTAAAACAAAAAGATCAAAAGTCTGTTTGTAAGAGTCGAACCACAAATCTCTATTAGGAATATGAGATAATGAAGACAGCAGTCCGAGTTTTATTAGATTCTATTTATTATTAGATTATTAGAATCCGAATTAAGATTCCTCACAGTTCATTAAAGTTAATTCTTAAACATAAATCTCTTGGTTTAAAGGCAAATATTCTATCACTTGGGATAATGCAGAAAAAACATATAGAATCTTGAAATTGTTTCCTCCCAAGTTTTTTATTTCCTTCATGTATTTCAAAAACAGGTTGTATTTGTACATTTCCTTCTTGTATTATCAATCGAGTGGAAAATTATTTTTTTCTCCCTTCTAAAGAAAAATAAATATTTACTATGCCCTATAAGGCAAAAACACAAATAATGCATGAAATTATAAAGGCATAATGACTTCGTAAAGCGCAGTGGAGTTATACTCAATATACAAAAACCAACAAAAAAGAATTTATTACATAAAATAAGCAGAGCCGGTTGTCAGCAATAATGCCATCAACCGTACCTAAAAAACAACTAACCAAAGAACTAATAACAATACATACAACCTAATAGAGTCATAATAAGTCAAAAAATAGATAAAAATAGATTTAAAATAAATAAAAAGGAGAATGAATAAATAAATTGTTACTATTAGGAAAAGAACGACTTTAATTCTACAATGTTATTTAAACAGGAACAATATATTCAATCCATTTGATCATCATCAGGAAAGACTAAAAAACAAAAATATTACTAAAACATACAAAAGTTACCAAATATTAAGACTAGGAACAAAACATTAATTCCTAGTCACTACAAAAACATTTTGTTCCTTGTCTTATTATTTTGTATTTTGTACGTTTTTAGTAATATTTTTCTACTTTTGTTTTTAGTCTTTCCTGAGGTGATCCAAATGGATTGAAATATATTGTTCCTTTTTAAAAAACATTGTAGAATTAAATTTGTTCTTTTCCTAAATAGTAATTATGAATTCTACAAAAGACGTTTCTCTCTTAATAAATAAATTGATTAATTATTACGGTGAGTTGAGTGCAGGTGTCTAACAGACTATCCAAACACTGAAGCCTGGACAGATGGGGCTGGGTATGATAGGCTAGGGCTTGGATGATCACTGATCCCCTACGTCACTCTTATTATTCAGGCAATTCACCGTGTCCTTATCAAAGGCCTCTTTTTTTCAAGCGAATTTAACTTGCACCTCTTATCCTCAGAATGCATAAATGCAACTTTATGGCCTTTAGAACCATGACGTTGAAAAAATTTGAGGGCCCTTTTGACTTTTATTACTCAATTAGGTGTATGTATTGTTATTAGTACAATTGTTATTTAGGTATATATTGTTTGTTTACTTGTTTTTTAGGTACTGTTGATGGCATTATTGCCGAAAGCCGACTCTGCTTATTTTATGTAATAATTCTTTTAGGGAGAGACATGTTGGTTTTGGTGTATAAAGGCATGTCACAATTTAAATATAATTTAGCAAAATAAAATTACATTAATCATACCTTAAGTATCTTTAAGTATCAGGCACAAACTTACCTTCGTAATACCATTTTCGTCGGAAGGGAATTCCAAAGCTAGTAAAGTAATACCATTGACAAGTGCTGTGCTTAGCTTCTTGAAATGCTCCTGGTCACCATCTTCTTGTTCTTCCTCAGTATCCAATACTTTGTTAAATACTTTGATATAAACTTTTATCAGTTTACTGATAACACCATTTAGTTCTGTACCACCATCGCCTAAATATAATGGTTAACAATTAAAAACAAGAGCTTAACAAGAGTACATAATAATTTACCACCACATAGATTGCAAATTACAGCTTTTTCTTATAGTCCAAGGCCAGGCCTAAAAATTTAAACTAAATTTTTCTGAAATACACCTTAAATTACTAACGAAAAGCATAGTCTCCCTATTCAGAGTGGAGCCCTTCACATCAAGCGCTCGCTCAAATATTAGAAATAGCACAAAATTCCAGTTTTTTTAAATTAGTGGTTCCCAGTAGATCGTGAGCAAAACATACAGAGCACATTTTTAAAGCTGATAAAATTTGATAAGTTTGGAGGGGTCTCCAATTTTGTTTGTTTGAGTACCCCTTAAAGTAGATCAAAAATATTGTGCATCCTGGTACTGATAAAAGAAATGAAATGGATAACCAATTTTTACACAGATAATCAATATTTACCATCCAAGAAATTAAAATTTATAATGAATTTAATTATCCAAAGCACCCAGGCACAGATGAATTTGCTCAGATATATGAATGCTTATTTTTGAAAAATTTCATGAAGTTTTACTTATATTTAACAATAAATGCCTGACATCTTAAACATTTGGAAGAAATCATATTTTGTTCCTATAATAAAACCAGGAAAAGAAAATTCTGATGATATTTCAAAATTTAGACCCATCAGCCTTTTGCCAATCAGAGGAAAAATATTGGAAAAACTTTTGATTAAAAGAATACTACACCACTTTGCTTAAAACTCAAAGTTAAACAAGAAACAATTTGGATTTTATCCTCAAACTATACATTGGATGCTTCAGAGAAACAAAAACATTTATAAACTCAGCTCTAAATAATAAATAAGAAGTTCTACTTATATCTTTAAAAAAATTTCACAGTCCTAAAAATATATTTTATCTAACAAAAAATTATTTCATAACTGATTCGGTTCACAAAAAGGTTCAGGATACCGATGCCAAAAGAGAATATCAAAAGGATGTCCACAAGGATAATGTAGCAGCCCCGGGTTCTTCAACAATATGTATGATTCTCTATTACGTTTAAAATATGCTGAAGATGTAAGTGTTGTAGCCTTCGCAGATGATCTTCTAATCATGATCAGAGGAAAGAGCGGATACATTTCAGTTCTTTAGGGAATTATAGCCTTCACTCAGTTGAAGAATGGCTCATCAAACAAGTATTACAAGGACTATTACGCGTAAGCCGAAATCGAAGACATTCAAATTAATTGAGGTTGAAATCCTTAAATATCTTGGAGTCAGTTTTGGTAAATATTTTCTTGGAATCTCTATGTTAATAGTTTGTGACAAGGCACTGCATAATTGTGTTCTCTCGCAATTAGCAAAATTACATTGGGGATTAGGTTCACAAGCCTTGCGAACAATTTATAATGGAGCTATACTCACAATAACATCCTACGGAATACCTTAATAGATAGAGGCTCTTGATAAAAACTCAACATGTAAGAACTTAACGGTAAGAGTACAATGGTTAATATCTTAGAATAATTAAAGGTTATAGAACAATATCCTATGAAGCAGCAACATTTCTAGAAGATGTTCTCCCTAATGAACTAGAGCTTCAACATCTCACTTGTTAAAATATTTGGATGGAGAATATTTACTGTACTCTGCCTTATGATAAACTTGTTCCCTATGCAAACTGGCTTCACCCTGCTGAATATCTAGCTAGGCTTTTTTGGAGGATACTATTAACTCAAATGTGTTTATATACAAACAATAAGTACCATTGTACTAAGATTATAGTATATATATTTGTGATTTAAAATGAAAATTAGAAATATGCTTGAGTACTGTATGATTATTTATTTATTTTTACACCAACGGAAGTAAAAATGATGAAGGTGTAGGAACAGCTTTTGTGGAATATAAAAATTTTAAAATGTTCTTTTCAGATAGATTTAAACTTCCCTGAAAGTGTTCAAATAACCAAGAAGGGCTGCTAGGTATTGAGAAAGCACTTGTTTGGCTAATATCTGACATCTCTCCAAAAGACAAAACAATTATTTACTCAGATAGTCAGGTCTCAATTAGTTGTATTAAAAACTAAGCCTGTCATTATCCTCTGACAGAATCTTACAGGTGTTTATTACTACAACTTTTGAGAATGGGTTCATCTGTACAAATAAGATGGGACAAATGTCATTCTGGTATTGATGGTAATGAAAAAGCTGATGAATTAGCCATGGAAGCATCATTTAACTCCTTCAACGGAAACCCAGCATATAAAAAAATCCCGAAATCAACTTTGAAACGGCTAAGTTATGAGATAAGTTTGGAAGAATGGAAAGAAATGTGGATAAATTCAGAGAAAGGGTTATGGACTAAACAATTTTTCCCAACTGTAGAGAACAGGTCAAAAACAAATATATAACTGACGTATAAAATTACGCAAGCCCTTTCAGGCCATGGTTCCAACAAAGCATATCTTAACAGTTTTAACATTATTCAAGATCCATCATGTATCAGCGACAAGGTTACATAACTCACATACAGGACACTGTAATCTTTATCTATGAGGTCTCTATCATCCCCTCATAATATGTAATCCATACATAGAATATGTAATCCATACCTATATGGATTACATATTACTATATAACATATGTAATCCATATGCTATTTATATCTATCTATCTATCTTACTTTATTTTTATACTTAGTATATGTCAAAAACATTTTAATTTCAAGAAGGTATGGAAATCTATATGTATACTAATTATAGAGTG
>JACMZG010001870.1:13626137-13638265 GCA_018340805.1 Microvelia longipes | reverse complement strand
AAGAATTATTATAAATACCGATTCTATTGATTTTTCATTGGTTATCAAACAGAATCAAAATTGATGATTTATAGCATTCAATCAATACATTGATGTTAATTCACTATTCACTCTACTATTCCATTTAGATGGTGATCTAGCGAAAGATATCATAAAGGAACCAAGTACATAAACTTGCTGTCGGGAAACCTGACTACTAATCTAGATCAGAGGAAAAATCATGTTATATCCTTCAGGTGATATGTTTTTCAATATACTACTAAAAAGATTGTTATTCAGCTAGTCTTATCTAGTTTGTCATACTAGAGCGAGAATCCAGATCATTGTTGCGCTAGAACTGTAATATTAATGAGAATTACTGGATTCCACCAATGCCGAGGTTAGAGCGCAAGTGCCGTAGCTAGGTGAGCCAAATGTTAAAGTTTTATTTATATAACCTAACAATGACATTAAATTAGAGTTGCAAATGTTTTCGCTGTTTTTGAATAACCTGAAAACTTAAAAAATTTAAATGTATTAAAACAATCAAAGTTTAAAAATCTAAAGGTCATACAGCAATTTAAAAATGCAAATCGATAAATATAGTTATATCCGTCATTGTTTATATTTCTGTTTAATTGTGGGCTACTGTAGATGATGCCAAACGATCAACTTGAAACCTATGAAAATAAACTCTGTGAGCAATAGTACATGTCGGTGTTGTTTAGAACTTTCAAAATAGTGATTTTGATTGTCGAGAAACCAAAACCAGATTACCCTCAAGTTGTAGCCAATAACAAACTAGAAGGGATGTTGGATGAGAACGAGTCTAAAAGTAATGTAAATAGCAAAATTTCTAGGAGTACAAATCAAATATCTTAGAAATATGTAAACCATCGGAAAAATCCAAAACGCTGGTAAAGGGCACATCAGTTAGACGACACAGACAAATCCTAGCGTCTGCGTATACGACTTCGTTTCTAAGCGATACAAGAAGAAAAATTTTCTGTGGAAGTTGTTACTGGGATAAAAAAATATATTTTCAGAAACGCAATACGTAGTATTCATGGGTAGACCTTGGCCAACAAAAGATATTCACGGGAAAAGTTCCTTTTTGATCTGGTGAGATGCGAAAGGAATTTTTATTCTGAACTTCTAAACCGGAGCGAATCATATTAGCAAAACGCTACAGCATCAATGATAAAGCAAAAAAAAAGAAAGAATGAAAGCTAAGAGACGAAAACCAGTTATCTTATTCACGACAGCACCAGACCCCAGTTGTTCATTCACAAAAAAAAAATTCCCTAAAAACATAAAATGGGAATTTAATTGTACTTCTGATCTTGCCCCTTCCAACTTTATCTTTTCCGGTCCTGCAATATTTATAGCAATTCAAAAAGTTCAAATTGCAATTGACTCCTTCTTTGCTCGAAGCCAAATCGTAATTTTCAGAGCTTTCATTCTTTCCCAGTAAAATGAAAAAACTATAGATGCAATGGAAATTATTTTGTTCAATAAATTTAATTATAAATCGTCTTTATAAGTTTCAAAGTATATAAAAAACAGCGAGAACTTTCGTAAACCCCATGTATATTGTTTTTAATAGGTTTTAAAATGTTTATATCGCTTACTACTAAATAAGTCCAGTTAAACAATGTAACACCGCATATATTTAAAGAATTGTTGCAGGTTCATTCATCAGTGCATAAATAAAGTCACCGATGCAAAAATATTGTTTTTATCTGGCCATTCCGTATATACACTAACATTGTATCATCTGTCATTGATATTTTTGAATGTGAGCTCATTTTATGTCAAATATGTATTTAACAATATCTTTCACTACTTGAATTTATTTAATTCTTTCCCGATTTTGCGATTTATGACTTGCAATAAAATATTTAATTTAATTTAAAATAAATAAGATAAAAAATTTTAGATTAAATTCAGAAGATTAACAGTAAAACATTAATAGAATTAATAAGTTAATTAAAAAAACAATTTGAAATGAATAAATTAATGAAAGTTAAATATAAAAGAATAAAATAGAAATTAATTTAATTGAATATTGATTACTGAAACTGATAATGAATATGATTACTGAATACGACTGAATACTGATAATTGAAAATACTGAATACTGATATGAATATTGATACTGAACTGATAATGAATATTGATTACTGATGAGATAATTGAATATGATTACGAATACTGAAATGAATATACGAATACTGATAATTGAATATTGATTATGAATACTGATAATGAATATGGATTACTGAATACTGATAATTAATATTGAACTGAATACGATAATAATATGATTACTGAATACTGAATGACTGATAATTGATATTGACGATACTGAATGCTGATTAATTGAATATTGATACTGAATACTGAATACTGATAATTGAATATTGATTACTGAATACTGTAATTGAATATGAATGAATTGAAATAGATGAATACTGATAATTAATATTGATTACTACTGATAATATTGAACTGAATACTGATTACTGAATACTGATAATTGAATATTGAATACTGAATACTGATAATTGAATATGATTAACTGAATACTGATAATTGAATATTGAATTACGAATACTGATAAATGAATATTGATTACTGAATACTATAATTGAATATTGATTACTGAATACTGATAATTGAATATTGATTACTGAAACGATAATTGAATATTGATTACTTGAATACTGATAATTGAATATTGATTACTGAATACTGATAAGAATATTGAATTACTGAATACTGATAATCTTGAATACTGATAATTGAATATTGATTACTGAAATACTGATTAATTGAATATTGATTACTTGAATACTGATAATTGAATATGATTAACTTGATATACTGATAATTGAATTATGATTACTGAATACTGATAATTGAATATGATTACTGAATACTGATAATTGAATATTGATTACTTGAAATACTGATAATTGAAATATGATTACTGAATACTATAATGAATATGACTTGAATACTGATAATGAAATAGATTACTGAACTGAATAATTGAATATTGATTACTGATAATACTGAATAATTGAATATTGATACTTGAATACTGATAATTGAATATTGAATTGAATACCGAATACTGAAATTGAATATTGATACTGATACTGATAATAATATTGATTACTGACTGAATATACTGATTAATTGAATTATTGATATATTACTGAATTATGATTAATTGATATGTGATTTACTTGAATCTTGATAATTGAATATTGATTACTTGAATACTGATAATTGAATATTGATTACTTGAATACTAATGAAATGATTTGAATACTGAGACTACTGAAAGGGATCGCCCCCCCATAGCCAAAAAGTATAAAATAAACATCGATGATGATCGACCAGGCTTTATCTATTATTTATTTATTTGCGCAGTTTGGGTTTAGGTTTGTTACCTAAATACCTAATACATATGTGAAGCAAATAAGTAAGCAATTAAAGCAACTTACTAGTACTGTACTAGTTACAAAAAAATAGTAATTAAAATACTAGTTACAGTAGTACTTACTACTTAATTTTAATTAAATATAATTAATCGTTCAAATTATTGACAAAATTAACGCTGCAAAAAATTATATGTGCCGATTTCATCTCTTTATTAGACGAAATACTAGAAGACATGAAAAATCGATTTTTAGACGAGTATTTAACAGTTTGGAGTTGTCAATTTTACTGCCAAAAATATAACGCAAGCAGATGTTGATACAAGCAGATTTTAAAAAGCAAGCACGCACGGATGCTCAATATTCCCCATGAAATTTTACTGAATGAAATAGAGTTATGGCAAAATAAATTGAGAGCTTCAAATATTTCAGACGACTCAATGGATATTTTTAATTGGATTTAATAACGGATTTATATCCTAGCGTTCATTCTTTGCTAAAATATTCATGACGCTTCCAGTCAGTGTGGCCAGCGCAGTAAGAAGCTTTTCAGCACTAAAGCGGTTAAAACCCTGGCTAAGAAACAGGATGGGAGAAGATATGTTGAATAGACTGGCATTAATGCGCGTGCACTACGAGGAAGTTTTCGATTACGAAAAGATTATTGACCGTTTTGCCAGACAGAAAAGCAGAAGTGTAGAGTTCATTCTCACAAAGGTAATGTTTGAATGTTGAAAACTAGTTACTTGTTTTATCAGTAGGCCTACATTAAATACAACTTTATTAACAATGATTGACTTTTTTTTGCTTAATTTTTATTTTGGACTTCGGAATTGAAATCGCCCCCCATAGAAAAGTTCTAGATCCGCCCTTGAATGTTGATTACTGATACTGATAATGAATATTGATTACTGAATACTATAATTGAATATTGATTACTTGATACTGATAATTGAATATTGATTACTGAATACTGATAATTGAATATTGATTTACTGAATACTGATAATGAATATTTGATTACTGAATACTGATAATTGAATATTGATTTTTAAATATTGCCTTTGATTATTGCATATTGAATTTCATTACTAACTTTCTATTAACTTTGTCTTTTCAATTAATTGCATTTAATTTAAAAATTTCTCTCTTGCTTATTATAGATTTTAAGCTTAATTTTATTTTATTAATATTAAAATTAACTTTTCAATTAAAATCTTTCATGCAAATTTCGTCATTTAATGACGTTACCATTTAATTTGTTTCTACTTATTCTTCGTAAATTTATGTTATAATATTTAATTAAGGTTATTTATCTTTCAATGGAACTGCTTCTAGAATCATGTTAAGAGAATGCCGAAAGAATTTCACCGTATTAATAAATTCATTGACGAGGTCACAAAAATGGATTCAAAGGTTCTGGTGAATTGGTTGAAGCCTATCAGAGAGCAGAAAAATTGGATTACCTTATAAATAGTATACTTAATAAATAATTTAATTAATACTTAAAATATTAATTAGTTTGGAGTGCAATGGAGATATCCCATTATCCCGAAGTCATCACGTTTAAGAAGTAATAGTAGTTATTTTCTCAAGATGCCAATAATAGTTTGATGTAAATTATTAGTAAAATCATCGGTATCTCACCCAGGAGGATCTAATCCAAAATCCAAAATTAATTCATCTAAACGACCTGTGACAGCAAACGTAACCGGTGGGTACATGGCACTATAAAGATGGAAGACATTTTTATCACAACTTATATATTTTGTACTAAAGCTTTTTATGCAATATCGCTTTCCTTTATATGTTACCCAGGCGATATTTTTAATTGAGAATTCATATTTTAGATAATATATTTTTTTGATAAATTTGCGTCTTTTCTTTTCATTTCTTTAATTTTTTAATAAAAATTTTCTTATTCTAATATTTTTATGAAAATGTTTTTTTAATAAATGGAAAAAATAATATTTAAATTTTTATATATATATCTTTTAATTTATTTATTTATTATAATGTTTTTTAAAGTTTGTCTTTTTAACTTTCTTCCTGCTTCTCCTATTTATTTATAATTATACATCTAGACCTTCAAATTTATTTATTATTTTCTATATATTAAAATTTATTTCTAACTTTTTAATTTTTTATTTTCCGAGTGAATATATTTATTAATAAAGTGATATATTTATTAATACCCCTGTAGAATAGATTAATCGAATACAGCAAATAAAATTAAAAATAAAAATCAAGTATCGATCGGATCACACTAGAACAGTGCTGTCCAAAAGTGGCCCGCGAGCTGATTTAAAGTGGCCCGCCAGAGCTGAAGTAATTTTATCTGAAATTTATTTAAATAACAAAGTCAATCTTTAAATGAGTTGGAATAGACAAAATCAAATATGTTGCCGCATTATATAGGCCCTATTCAGTAAATTTTAATACAGAGAAACAATTATGATAATTTTCAGTCGTTGTTTTTAGTTTTAGAAACTTTCAGTTTTCTGCTGTGGCCCTCGGCTCGAAAAAAAAATTCAGTGGTCCGTGGTGTCAAAAAGGTTGGACAGCACTGCATTAGAAGAACATCAAATTCTGTAAAAAAAATGAAATAAAACAGAAAGAATTGAGTTTGTATGTTTTTGGAAATATAAAAATTCAATAAAAATAAAGAATTAGAATGAAAAATCAACATAAGTTGTACATGGAATTAATTTGGCCCGATAAAAACACGAAAAAATAACGGAAAAAGATTTTAAACGAAAGATGGCAAATAAAAAAATGACCACCATACATCAATAAAAAAATTAGAAAATTAAATTATAATTAGAAAGTTAAAAGAAATTACTGGGAAATAAAAACAAAAATTTCGGTGAAAGTGCTGAACAAAAAGTGCTAAATATGAATTTTTAGAATCAGTATTTTATACTATTTCCCCGGCTTTAAATCATTATTTAATATCTGAAAGTCAATGGAAGTGAAAAAAATTGTACAAAAGGGCAATTTAAATGTACAATTTCAAAGAAAGACATATTGGGAACGTTCAGATATTACGTAACGCTTAAGGAAGGGGGATCAGATTTTGTTTCGATTTGTTATGGTAGGGGAAGGGAATCAGATATTGTTTCGATTTGTTATGGTAGGGAAGGGGAACAGTTTTGTTTCGATTTGTTATGCAGGGAAGGGGAATCAGATATTGTTTCGATTTGTTATGGTAGGGGAAGGGAATCAGGTTTTGTTTCGATTTGTTATGGTAGGGGGAGGGAATCAGGTTTTGTTACGTAACGCTAAGTTTAATAAATTACATAAATAAAGTAATTCTGAAAAGTAATCAAAATGATTTTTTACACTTGTAAATCTATTTTTATAAATTCACAATAAACACCCATTCGATTTCAGATTAGAAATTCTTTTGAAATGTCATATTTTATACCCTTTCAACATGTTTCACCAAAGTGCATTATACAAATCCGATTTTAAGAATGATCCCCAGGTCGGATAATCTACTTTTAAGTAGATTATGAAAATACAGGATAATCTGATTTCATAAAAATGGATCGGATCAGGATTGGATTGTATTATGTAATCCAATGATTATTCTAAGATTATCCTGGAAATTTCAGTTTCCAATCTATTTTGGGATTATCAGAAGATCATTTAAGATTATCTATGGATTGCACTGCTAAAAACGATTTAATTGCATTTATTAAGAAAAGTTGCTTTCTATTCCAAATTATTTCGTTATTCAGGACCTGTGACTTTAAAACTTTTACATATGTATAGTTAAGCGTTACGTAATATCTGAACGTTCCCAATATGTCTTTCTTGAAATTTGTACATTTAAAATTGTCCTTTTGTACAATTTGTTTTACTCCCATTGATTTTCAGATATTAAATAATGATTAAAGCTGGGAAATAGTAGAAAAACTGATTCTAAAAATTCTAAAACTTTTACATATGTATAGTTATATATATTAACAAGTTGAGACATAAATATATATTTTTGATCTGTTAATATATATTGCAATAGACAATGATATCTTTTTGAAAATTCTTTAGACTAATGCACGACTTTCTCAAAATTTAACAATTGAATTCGTACCAGTTTACAACGAAAAATTTAAATATCAACACTTTTTCAGAGTCTTGCATTTGCAAAACCCATTTTGCCATATGATAAATTTTGTCCAAGTCTAAAGGATAAAATTGGATCACAAATATGTCCAACTTGCAATATTTACTAGCTTCACTTTCATTGCTCAATAATCACTACAAGACTTATTCAAAAAAATTAACCAGCCAGTACAAAAAATAGGGCAAAGAAGTTTTAAAGAAGCGAGAAGATGAAATTAGAGTGACTATTGAAGAATCAGAAGGCCTGGAAACTTGCAATTGGATTAATGAATGCGACATAGACACTCTAATTCAATTTTTTTCATCATGGAAAGTAGAGTTTATTCTCAAGAATTCTCGGGTGATTTTCGCTCCCGAATTTCCTGAGAATTCTTTTAATGTTTCTCGAGAATTTCGGGGGAAAGTTTCAATACATTTTGGACGTATTCAATTAAGGATACAACCAGATTCCGAGTGTTTTATTATACAATTAAATAATAATGTTTTGAATTTCACAGTGAGAATTCGACCTAGAATAAGGCCCATGTAAAATTTAATTTTTCCCGTTAAGATTTAAGCTTCAAATGAAATAGTTTTGTTTATAAGGCAACCATATACTGATAATTTTAGTTTTCGAATTATTTGTTAAAACCTATTTTTTTATATCCATAAAAATGAATAATAAAAAGGAGTATGATAATTGCTAGTAATTTTAATAAAAGTGAAAAAAGAAACAGCAACATGCAATATGTGTTGTCAGGAATATCATGCAAGAATTCATCAACGTCTAGTTTACATCGACATTTGACATATGTACATTTAATGCAACAGTCTACTTTGGTAACTAGTCTTTTCTTCCAAGCATGCAAAGGTGATGGTTGCAACAAACTCAACGAAGCAAACAATTGACAAATCTTTATGTACCAATAAATCCCTCTCTTAAAGAAATTATGGCACAATTAGCTGCTAAAGATGGGTTATCCTTCATCAGATATGCAAGAGTGAGTTTATACAAAATAGTTTAAAAATGCAGTCTCTACAAAATCCAGTGACGTTATGGGGCTGATTTATGAGTATTATGACTAAAGTAAATGTGATGTTACTAATAAAATCAGAAAAATGAAGTAAGAGAACGGAAAGGCAAGCATTTCATTGAATGAATGGACTAGCTTTAGAAACCGTAAATACTTAAATGTACACCTTTACTATATGGATGGAGATTCAGATAATCTTGAGTTAGCTAGGGTCTCAGGAAGTTGTGCATCGGAAAGATTCTTCAGCTAGTGGATGAAAGACTGAAATGTTTGATTAAGATTTTGCAACGGATATTTTAGCTGTAACAAGTGATGGTGCAATGTAATGTTGAAGTTTGGAAAATTATCACCGGTAGAATTTTAGTTTTGCTACAATCACGCAATTCACTTATTGCGATGTCTGTTTTTTACATTAAAAAATATTCAGATAGAATGATTCGATAGCGCTGATGGATCAATATTGCAATTCTTTTTCAGAAGATTCTGTTAATGAAACAGATTTTTATAACTGGTGAAGGATATTCTTCTTGTGTGATGAAAAGTATGTAAATAGAAATGAGTGGTTGGAAAAAATTATTCTCTAACAAATGATTTGAACATTTTTGACACAATCAAAAAACTCCGGTTAAAAACGCTATCTTACAGAAATATGTAATTGAAGTTTAAATAGAGAAATACCATGCTTTTCGATTGACATACTCGGTGGAGTAGACTTTATGTCAAGGCAGAACGATTTTTATTATTATAAAAGACCATAAAAACTTTGCACGAATTAAATTTCAAGAGTATGTAAGAGACAGGAAAATACACATATTGCCAAATGTATTCTTGCATTCCTGGTTCAGCAAAATTTTCGATTCAAGCTCTTAGTAGGAATAATACAAATCTGCAAACAGTTGAAGAAGTATTAAAAATTTTTTTTCAATGCACTTCGTTCCGAAAGCTCACCAATTGGTGAAAGATTTTTAATAGAGTTGAAATTGCAAACATCAAAAAGAAGAAACAAATCAATGGTATCCCTATTGAAATTTATACAAAACCCAACAAAACTTGGATGAACGCTACGATGATTTCTTTAATTCTTCCTCAAACTGATATAATGAAAAATGAAGACAGTTAATTCAAAGATTATATGAAAATAAGAAAAGTATGATGAAAACTTGAGTGATATTGATATACAACGAGTGGGAAAAGAGAAAGATGGGGAGAGAAAGATTTGACAATTACTTCACATCAGCAACTGGAACATCAATTAACGGACAGCTTAAAGCAAGTGCCACTAATGAATAAGGAATGTTTTGAAATTAGACGAAGAGTTTAATATTTTTGAAGCAACAGGTAAATTAACCCGTAAATAAGTATTCAAAGAATGCATAATGACTATTAAACCAAGGATAAAAACAAAATGAAAGAAATTTTTCAACATCTGGGAATTTATCTTCAAAAAGAGGACTGATTTGAAGGACCGTTCAATTGATTGTTTTTGCTTCTTTAAAATCATTTTTCTAAGAATAAAGAATAAATATCTTTAATTTATTTAATTCAAAAGAGAATGTGAGCGTTTAATTTTATTTATTAACCTGAATTCTTCAAGTGA
This sequence comes from Microvelia longipes, assembly GCA_018340805.1. NCBI lineage: Eukaryota > Metazoa > Arthropoda > Insecta > Hemiptera > Veliidae > Microvelia > Microvelia longipes. The sequence goes on along the minus strand of JACMZG010001870.1, from coordinate 13,628,099 downwards.
TTGATTATAAGGAAACTAAATAATTCGAGATCTAAAATAGTTTTCATACCTTTTAATTAGAAATTGTATGAATTTTAATATTCCATTGAGAATATTAAATGCCTATATAACCTTGTGACATGATCTATTGCAGTGGCGCTCAACCTTTTTAAACTCAAGGACCATTTCAAAATAATGTGCATCAGTGGCAGACCCACCACTTGAATGACACTTGCGATTAGGGGATCTGGGGCGGAACCTCAGCCGAAAACGATATTTTTGCATTGGATGACGAATGCATTTGCAATAATATATTATTTTTTAATAGTTTTAAATTGGGGTAATTTGACATTTTTAAACTTTTAGAACTATAATTTTAGACGCTTTCTGTTCGTGAATAGTAGGTTTATTATTTAATGAAAAATATATTAAAAAACAAAAAAAAACCAAAATTTCTAGTTCCATGTTCGCGTACTACCTAGCTGCTCGTCGCGGACACCGGTTGAGAACCACTGATCTATTGCATTCTCATTGATTCATGTTTTAATAGTACTTAAATAAATCTATTTGCTTATTATGAAAATCTAATATTTTAATAATAAAAAAACATGTTGTATCCCATGTTACAAACTCCAACAATTTGACTGGTCTTCGTTCAGATAATAATTTTTTTTAAATTAATTTTTTTTCTAGAAAATTATTTAATGAAAAATATTCTAGAAATTTTTTTTTTTTAATTATTTTTATTTTTGAAAATACCCCAAAAGAATCACAGGAGAAAAGGAGGAATGATAAAACACCAAAATAATAAAAAAAAATTTTAATTATCATACAAAACGTGAAACCAAGACTATGAAACAGCAAAACGTTTTCCCGATTTTTCGTTTCAGATACATTAAAACTCTTCTTTAACAGTATTTTCTTCCAAACCTATAAGAAAATATGGTATCACGTAGTTATTATGAAACAGTTTCGTGGGTGCTATCTTAAAATATTGTTTTATGTTGTTCTTTCTTTAGAATACACCTAATTCTGTTTTTACGCGAACTTATTTTACGCGAATTTGATTTAACGCGATTCACAAAAAACAATTTTTTGCACGAAAGTGATGAAAGTGACTTTCAAGTTTTCATTAACACGAATGCGAATATCATCAGACAGTGACAGCAATTAAAAATATATATATTAAAGATATATTTTGAATTATTTGTTTTACTAAAATGAATTTTTTTATGTTTTGTTAAATGAAGTTTTTATGTTTTTTTATATTTTTTTTATTAATATTATAACAACTTTTAAAACTTAAATAAAAAGTGCGTAAACCACATAAAAAACCTGAAATTTATATGCTTTTAATCATATTATTAGTTATGATTTTACAAATGTGGAACCAATCATCTACTTTTATATGATACGGTTATCTTTTTTTTACGCGAATTTTGGGGAACCTATTTATCGCGTAAAAACAGAATTAGTTGTACTACTTTTACAGTGGGCATATTTTTATTCGTCTCGAGAACAGAAAAGTATCGTGGAAATATTATTACCCTTATGTGAAAGTCATATGGCAACATTCCGAATAGTGAATTTTCAATGAGCATTTTTTCAAATCCATGGGTATACGAGCGAATTTAGGATTTAATGGATTAAAATAATTTAAATAATGTTGAAATCTTTTGAGTAACTTATTTCTGTTTCTTTTTTGATAAAATTTGTCATACACTAGTATAATGTGTTTGTAGACATTTCAAATTTTTTGTGTTATGATTGGGAATTTTTATTTTTAAATTGATTATTAATTAGTAGTAATTAAAAATAATTTAGGAAATTCAAACTAATAAAAAGTAATTCGTTTATAAATTTTTAAAGTTTATTTTTTTTAGTAATTAAGTTTAATATATAAATTAGAAAGCAAGAAATTAATTAATTAAAAAATTCATGTTTGAAATATTTTTATTAAATTTGTATGCTTACATTGTTGGA
>JACMZG010001870.1:13416293-13623188 GCA_018340805.1 Microvelia longipes | reverse complement strand
CGAAAAAGTGAAGCTTAAGATGTCAAGTAACAAAAGTTGAGACGAGTTAGGCGACAATAATTAATAATCATGTTCCTTATTTTCAAACAAGGCAAAAAAGTTCACACTCTTTCCTCTTCTTCCCTTCTTCTTTTCCATAACTTCTTCCAATTTTTTGGACATTGAGTCGGAAATCTCTGTTAGTTGTTGTAACTTCATACTAGCGTGTTAAGGCTAGGCGTCCTATAACAATAACAAACCATTAGTGAAAATATTCATAATATTAGGCAAACATCAATCATACAGAAAAAAACAAATTCAGTCATTCATAGAAATGATTTAAATGAATATATAATTAAATATATATATTTTATATATATATATTATTATATATTAGTTATATATATATAATATATATATATATAGTCTTATATATTATATATTATATAATATATATAATTATATATATATATTATATATATATATTATATATATATATATAATATAAATATACACATATATATTCTAGGACTAAGTTTCACTTAATACTGGAATATTGTGTGATATTGGGTATCACATTTTGTTAAAATTGTAAATGTAATTTCTAAAGTCAATATTATGATATTTGGATGATAATTTAAAATTTCAAGATATATAGGTAAATAAATAGTCTCTCCAGTAAAATGTATGTTAAAAAATGTATTAGAGAGTTAGCTTTCTGCCGCATCCCGCCATCATCAGTCATTCTCTAAAGTGTAAGAATGGTTCGTACAGAAAGTTAACTCTCTAATACTTTTTAACATACATTTCAGTGGAGAGATATTTATTTACCTATACTTGGATACTCCACGAGCAGTTATTTATATTATAAAATTTCAGAGTTACCAAAAGTAGAAACAAAATTTCCATAGTTTTGTTTCACTGCAGGAAATTAGGTGGTGCAAGGAATGGAAACTTTCAAAGTGGAGATCATATACTCTTTTACAGTGGAGGAGAAGTAGAAGGAACGGAGTGGGATTTCTTATTTGAAAAAAGATTAAGAAGTACTGTTCTTATAATTTTAAACCATTCAGTGATAGACTCGCTTCACTGAGAATTCAAAGGACAATTTTCAATTAACATTATATTGCGTAATTACCTACAGAGGAGGTCGGAGGAATCGAGGTAAGGATCACTTTTACAACTCGATCTTGTTGAAATTTACGATAAAGCCCCTAGGCATGATGTGAAAATTATCCTTGGGGGATATGAAACGCCAAAGTGGGTTAGAGAAGGAATGTATCAAGATATAATAGGGAAGGAAAGTCTAATGAAAGTTCAAAGTGATAATGGTGTCTAGATGATGATTGTTTGATTTTGCTACAATGAAAGGAATGAGGATCAGAAGCACCCACTTCCCTAGAAAAGATATTAAGAAAAGCCACATGGATTTTCACCGGATGGTGTGTAGAACGCGCAACCAAATTGACCATTGCCTGGTAGATGCCAGACATTGCTCTAACATCACGGAGTGTCAGTACGTGCAGAGGAGCGGATTGCGACTCTGATCACTATCTAGTGAAAATTAGTATAAGGGGACTTGACAGCAACAGATCAGGCAGGCGAGAAAGACAGGAGGAAAGATAACTGCATAAAAAAGGCGACAGAGGCGACTGTAAACAAACTACGTGGTATCTCTTTACTACAGCACACTTTACAAAGTATTTTCTCGGATTATAAAGGCTAGAATTACACCCTAGCGGAGCAGGTTGTTGGTGAATATCAGAGTGGCTTCAGGGCAGGCAGATCTACTCAAGATCAGATTTCTCACTGAGACAGGCTATGGAGAAATGCTACGAATTCAATATGACCTACACCAGCTATTCATAGACTTTAAGCAAGCTTACGATTCTATCAAGAGAAGTCCTCTCTTTAAAGCAATGCGTCTCCTTGGAATTCCGAATAAGCTTGAGTCGCACGAAGAGCAAGATAAAGATCGACGGAGAGCTCTCAAGAGAAATTTGAGATTAAACAAGGCCTAAGACAAGGAGATGTCATTTCGACTACCCTCTTCAACTTGGCGTTAGAACAAGCCATGCGAATGGCCATTGGTAACAGGGCAGGAGGCACTATATACAACAGGATGGCACAGGTTTTAGCATTCGCGGATGATATAGATATTTTGGGTCGGAGCAGAATGATTTAGAAGAAACATATGTAGAGCTGCGTGATGCTGCCAGTGAGATGGGACTTCGTGTAAATTCTTCTAAAACAAAGTATATGTTTTCGTCCAGGAGGGGCAATAACTGGGAAGGTCAAGTGCGCATTGGAGGAGATCAGTTTGAGAAGGTCAAGGAGTTTAAATACTTAGGTTCCTTGATAACGCAGGATAATGTAGTACAGGAAGACATCAATGCTAGAATCGCTGCTGGTAACAGAAGTTATTTGCGCTTCAGCCAATCTTCAGATCAAAGAGTATTAGCAGAAATACCAAGCTTATAGTATATAAGAGCGTTGTCAGACCAACCGTCACCTATGGGTCTGAAACTTGGACTCTGCTAAACAGCGATGAAGAGAAACTCAGAAGATGGGAACGTAAAAATACTTAGGAAGATATTTGGTGCTACATTTGAGAATGATACCTGAGACTGCGCACAAATCAAGAACTGATGGAGCTGTACCGTCAACCAGATATTGTCTCCTTTATAAAGGCTGGAAGAATCAGATGGCTTGGCCATGTCGCGCGAATGCAGGAAGACAGAGTGCCCAGGAGATTAATGGATGGAAGGCCTGGAGGTGGAAGGATGAGAGGGAGGCCAAGAGTGAGATGGCTGGGGATGTTGAAAGCGACCTGAGGAGGATAGGCGGTGCGCCCAGTGTGCGGAGACGTGAGCGCAGGATAGAGACGAGTGGAGGGCATTTGTCTTTGGCTGGCCAGGGAACCTGTCAAAGGACATGGTAGCGCCGAACGAGTAGGTAAGAAGTAAGTGTTCATTAATACTGGAATCATTAGTGTGTGAGTAGTATCGGTATCACAGTTTTGTTAAAATTAAGTGTAAGTGTTCTTAAGTCAATATTATGAGTATTTTGGTATTGATAAAATCTTTAAAGTGTCAGATATAGGATAAAAATAGTCTCCCAGGTAAAGTGTATTGTAAAAAATGTAGTTAGGAGGTGTATGTTCGTGCCCGCAGTCGGCCAGTCATCCAGTCATGTCGTCTAAGTGTTAAGACATGATACGGTACAGAAATTAAACTCCTCGTAATTACATGTTATTTGTACATACATTTCGTGGAAGAGAAGTATGTTAATCTTAAACCTTAGTTGGAGTGTACGTCCACAGAGCAAGTGTTATTTATATGTAGTAAAATGTTCAGAGTGTTACCAAAAGGTAGAAACAAGAATTGTCCCATAGTTTGAGGTAAACAAATATAATGTTAATTTAAAACATGTTCCAGTCAACATGACAAAGGGGAGAGGGGGAGGGGTTAGTAGACATTTTCAAGAAGTCAAGGGTACCATTGTGTTTTCCATATTTTGAGAAGAAAAATATGAGTGCGATTGTGTCACGTCTCAAAAATTCAATCCAGTACTAAAGTAAAAGTCGTGCTTCCGTGCCATAAGTCATAGTAGTACTTGGTTTTGGCACTTAGAGGTCGTGGGGGTCACACGCCGGGTTATGCTTTCAGTTTGTTATGATAGACTAATGTGAAAGAGTTTCGCCATTAGCCTTTACTGTTGCAGCATGTAGTAGAGTGTGACAAACCGATGGTGTGGTTTCCGGTTAGGAGTGAAGTACTATGAAGGCCGAAAGCCCTAAAACAGCATTCATTTAGTAAATTAAAACACCCTGATGTAATAAAACATGAAGTGTGGATCAAGAAGTTCAAACAAAGAAGAAAGTGTTCAAAAAAAATAAGTAATAGAAGGAGCTACCTTGCACATTAGTGTACGTGAGAATGGGTCACTGGTTTTAGGTGAAATTTCTCTAAACGTCAGCCACCAGTCTAGGAATATAGAGTAGTTTGGTGTTCGTCTAGCCTCGATTTTCATGTACTTTCGTACTTAGCTGTTTTCTCAAGTCGTTCATGTGTTCATTCCACGTGCGTAAAGAAAGAGTCAAACAATAAAACTAAAAGTCAATTTAATAAGTCAAAAGACAAATTTAAAAGTGTCATAAACAATACATTACATCTAATACAAGTTAAGTAGTGTTAAATAGGTGTAGTAAAGAGATATATTTTATCATGTATATATATATATGTAGTATATATTATATATATATATATAGTTTATATATATAGTATATATATATATTATATATATATAGTATATAGTATAGTATAATAGAAAGTGAACATATTATTGCTTTGTCATCGTATATACTCGTGTAGTTGTTTCCCCGTTCTCGCCTTGTATTGTCCGTACTGTTGTACACAAAATAAGCGTGTACGTTATCTGTGTGTTTCAAAATTAGGCCTTTACATTTCCGTACAATAATCTGGATTGTCACAATAATGTTGTGTGTTTCGTGATTGGCTGTTAGTTAGTGTAACCGTGGACTTATTTGACCAGTAGGTAATTATGTGAATTAATAAATACAGTATTGCTTCGGGTATGATAATCTTTGGAGTGTTGTAGAAACTAGTTTAGGTGAGTAGAATTGTGAGAGGTCCGGCTGGAGCGGTGTGAAGGATCGTGTTCAGCAGGTTAAGACCAGACCCGTTGCTATTAGTGGCGTCTCAAACGTCTACCATCGCCAGAGAGGACTCGCACTGTTACAGATTTCGAAAAGTCTGTAACAGGTTAACTCTAAAGAGTCCCAAAGGTAAGTTTTAATTAGTTTAGGAAATATGTAAGTATAGTTTGGTATGTATACGTATAATATATATATATATAGTATAATATAATAGTTATTTACTTAAATGTGTAAGATATGCATAACCCCAGTAGTATCAAATGATATATGGTTGTTGTTTGCAAAGCATGAGTGGTAGTAAAAGGTAGCACGTGGCGTCATGGTAGTCTGGTTTATACTCACATACTATTCTGCGTGAATCTGTAATGAAAAGTAGGTCAAGTTGAGTGTTCAGGCACGTGTCAGCAATGAGCGAAAACAGAGTGGGAATGACATTAGTGTCGAGCCATCAATGATGTATGAAGTGGTCGAATGATGTAACATTGCAATTCGCTGTGTAACAGTTGCCTAGGGTGGAATCGTGGCCACAATAGTATTGTGGTCAATCTATGTATGTTTTGCAAAACTCTCGTGTGGTTTAAGTAGTCAAATGATACAGTTATGTATAAGTGTGTTTACCTCGTATATAAAGGTAAGTGAAATCAGCCTCCAATCTGAGAGGAAGATGAGATTGCAGCCAGCGTCACTAATTTACGTTAACCCGTGAAAAATAGTCAATGTTGTATCGTGTATAGTTCTTCGTAAACTTGCTTTTTAAACATTCAAATGTCGTAATTCAGTCGTCTGTAAGGTTGAGGCGTAGGAAAGTACACTCGGGGAGAAGTCAGTCGTATTTAAGGTGGTGGCTATAATTGTTAGCGTGTACGTCTACCCTGTACCTACCGCAGCGAACATCGTAGGGACGTACTCTCTTCCTAATGTCGTTACCAATTATATATTATTATTTGGCAAATACAGCCAACGCAAGTCATTATAATGTTGCAAGAAATTTTAACACATGTATTTGTTAAGTTGTGTTGGCACAAGTGTTTTGAAACTTGTGTGTTGTAAAAAGCACAAAAGTATAGAGCAAAAAAAATTGTCTAGACACGTGTTTGTAAGTAGTTCTATTCAAGGTTTGGTTATTATTGCTTGTATTTCTTTATTGGTTTCAGGTAGTTAGATATGTTTATTTTTTGCAATACAGCAAGTGAAATTGTTATATAGTTGTAGTTTTGTAGTTGGAAGTTTTGGCTGGTTTTATTAAAGTAAACATAAATACAAAGTTTTTAGATGTATAAAAATACGATGAACTACCGTAGGCCTTTGATACACAGGTGGTTCTGATGAACGCACCTAGGTTATGCAAATAGTTGTAGGTTAAATTAGTGAGAGGTGTGAGTAGTCCTGGTGAGTAGTTTACAGACGTGTGGTTCACTAAGCTGAGCAGGGAAGGCGTGGCTGTACACATCCACTGGACAAGGTAGGAGACTAATCACCTGGGCCGTCTCCCAATACGTTCCGTATCGTCGTGTCTTCTTCATTGTGACGTGTGTGCCGTAAAGTAAAAACAGTCAAATAATTGGCACCAGCTCCGAAGTAATTAGTGGTGTATTACAATAAGTTTATTGAAAACACAGGACGTAGTGCAAATAAGTATTTAACCTATAAAGTAAGTTGTGAATTATGTAAGTTCATAATTTTTCCAAACCAGTAATTGGGATTATAAGTAAAGTCCAATGGTGTTTATTTTCTGAAAAATAATAAATTCTCCCTCATTAGAGCGTATTAAGTCTTGTGAACCAAGGTTTTGTTGAATATGTGGTTTAAGCACATATACAAGGATACGTGTACATGCAGGTCATCCAGTGTCAGTAGTGTTAACATAGTACAGATAAAGACATAAACGTAAGCTTGTTAAATGAGAGTATACAAATAAGCCTCTTAAACTCAGCATAAACAAAGTCGTTTTTAATTAGCGTGAACTAAGCATTGTAAAGTTTAGCATAACTAAGGCCTGTAAACGAGCAGTGTATACTAAGCTGTTTAAATTGATAACTAAGCGTTGTTAATTAGGCAGTAACGTAAGCTTTTAATAGGCAATAAACCAATCTGTTTTTAAATTAGAGTACTAAGCTTTTAAATTAGCATAAACGTAAGCTATAAATAGTTGGTAAAACAATTCAAAAATCTAATGGTAGTTCGTTAAGTACAAATTTCAACACTGTCGCCTTATATGGTGGTAGGTATCCATCTTATATTAAACAGAATATTGAATAATGTGATAGTTAGGACAACCAAATAGTGTGGCCACAAAGCGCACGCACTGAACGCAGAGAGTTAGCGGGCAATGGGTTGAAGGCCTCGTCAAGTAAAAGTCAACAAAAATGAGGTAAGGTCAAAACAGCTGACAAAACTTAACGAGTCGTTGTAGCGGCTGACAGTTAGCGTAGTGGGGTCGCGGAGACTCGAGGACTGATAGCTCTGATCGTGAGGTCTAAACTAGTTAAAGCCAATCGTATGAGCTAATCGTAGGACTGCACGACTAGATCATCAGCAGCTGGGTACAGTTAACCAGCTTAGGTATCATGGTGTGTACGTAGTGCTACTAGAGTAGTTAACAGCACGTTTGTCGTCACTATGTCAACCGTAAAATTTTTAAAAAGTGTTCTACAATCAAAAAGTCTTCGTCATGTGGTCAAGTCCGTTACATATTACGGGAATGAACAACAGTGTGCTAGTGTATGTTGAGGACAAAAACCGTGGTTGTTGAAAGTTATAAAAAAATATGTGACATACGTTAGTTAAGAAAGAAGTTGTAAGGAGTGGTTTAAGCGGGTCCAAAGGTTATGTGTATAAAGTTTGTTGTAATCAGTAGGAAGATAGACTGCATTATAGTTACCTTTAGTTTGGTCTACGTAAAACCTGAGTCGTATTGTGTATAGGTTGTTCAGGTTGTCTTATGTGTGTACCGTGGGTACCGTATAAGCGTATTGGTAATTGTCGTTTGTAGATAGGACAGTATGCACGTGTTCACATGAAAGTGTTGTGGTGTTTCAACAGAGATGTAGTTTTGATTCAGAATGTCTCTAAGAACTTCACAGTGTAAAGTACAGAGTAGTCTCAGGTCTTTCGTATACTGTTAGTCGTTGGCGTAAGCCTACCTTAGAATTTTTAGGGTGACAATTATCTAGAGTGATCATGAACCTAAGGATTAAGTAAAAGGTTTATAAACAGTACGATAGCATTCAAACAATTAATACAGGTAAGTACCTATATTGTCAGTGTATGTGTCCGTCCAAAACCACATGTAAATACCGTTTGATCACACTGGCAGCCGTAGTTTTTATAAGGATAGATCAGTTAGTGTTGATCAATATTGTCATATTTATTTTGAATAATTGTTAAATTATCCACAAGTAGTATACGGAATTTCATCGCGTAGAGTTCATTATCGTGAAAAAAGTGTCGGAAAAGCAGATAAAAGTACCAGTTTGCAGTCGATTGAACCACTTGGTAGAAGTACATTGTGGTTAATCGTCAACTGATCAGGTAAAAATTTTTCGATTGTTTAACAATTGTAAGCAAATAGGTATATCGTAGTTTGAAATTAGTTATAAACAGGGCGCACAACAAGAGTTTAAGTCTACGTGTTCTCTTGCTTAAATGTACAACTGTTTAACATTAAACAAAAATGGGAGTTATGTAGATGTCCTTAGAGGTGTAGTATGAAAGTGGAGGTCATAAAATAATGAAGATTGTTTTTTGTGTGTTCACGTGTATGTTGTATTTGCGTTTTGTATTGTTAGGGTTTATGCACTGAGTTGAGTGGCCTCTCAGGTTAGGTTGAAAGCGCTTGCCAATAAAGTGTATGTGTTGTTAGTGAACGAACTTCTATTTCTTGTCATTCATTTAAATGTTTAATGTGTGAGTACAGGGTTAGAGTGAGAACTCACTCACGAAGTCATGTATGGCAACAGCTCAGAAACAGATATATAGGTGAAACCTCGATGTTGTGACAGTTGTTGTAGGTCGTGACACCAATATTGTGTTCTTAAACCACAGTAGTAGGTGAGGAAGTAGCAATACAAATAAGTGAAAAAAAATTAACGTAAAGTGGCCATACTACACCAGTCATGTACAGAAACCTCAAAACTATTGGTTCACAAATATGAAGAGCAAAGTTATCCTAGTAAAGAGTGAATCTGTCTGTTGAGTTGTCAATAGAAGTGGTCAATACACAAGGAGTACAAGAGACTTTAGGCTGACTGTTACTGTGGCTATCTTGCGCTGTGCTGATATGGTCCTGGTCAGCCAGCGTTAATCTGCTGGCAAAATCAGTAGTACAACATTAATTACAATATGTAAGTAGTTACAAGAAAAAATCGGGTACAGTGGTAGCTTCGGAACGTTTGTCCTCAGTCACAGTTCGGATTCAACGTACGGCGTCATCCCACACGTCATTTGATACAAAATTTAACTATGTGAGTATAGTGAGGATAAAAATTAGACAGTATGTTGCACATAGGTACATGCGGTGCGTAAAGTCGTGTAAATTGCTGATGTCATTATTGCGGAGCTAATGTGACACGTCACGTAAAAAAAAATCGTAATAGCACAAGTACCCCCTATAGACGTGATTAGTTAGTACAAAGTTTCCAACTCCGTCATGGTTATAAATACTTAGGAGCCACGATTATAAACAGAGTACACACATACAAAATTTTGCAAAAACCACTACAGGAGGGTCTTAAAACACCTTGAAACGGATAATGTCCAGGGGACAACCCCGGTTGTTAGGTAATTATTTATAAACACAATACTTTTCCTATATACGTACTGGGTAGTAAAATGAGGAAAAGTGTAAAAAGTAACTGTATCAAAATGTGTGGCGGCCTGTCTTTGTTAGCTGTAGTTATGTTAACCAAAAACAAACCAGAGAGTGTCTAGTTCTAACAATGCAGGTTTAATCGTTAAAGTAAAAGCAGTAAAAATAGTTGGTAACTAACAATATATAATAGTTTGGCACATAGTAAAAGTTAAAAAAGTAACTGTGTCCGCGTGTTTTTAGTGTTGTAAAACAAAAAATAACAGTAGGTCGTGTTGTGTAAGAGATCGAACCCAAATCACTATTAGTGGATAATATGTTATATGTATGATGTATATGTTAGTATTGTATATGTTTATTTATATGTGATGTTTGATATAGTAGTCTTAAAAAAATAAATAATGAGTTTTTTTTACTATTGTTATGTTATAAAATATATTTTTTAAGTAAGTAATTGGTATGAAGTATGTAATATTTTTATTAAGTTCTTTATTGAAAAATATTAATTATAATATGTATATTGATTAATTATTTTAATATGTATTTGTAAAAATAGTCTTTATAATTAAAATATATAAATTTATTAATATTCTAAATTATTTATGTATATTTAGGTTTATTGTTATATTTTAATCTTGAATTATGTAAAATTAAATGTTATAATGTTTTGTATGTTTATGGTATGGATATATGTTTATATAAAAAATAATATGTTTTCGTTTGAAAAAAATATAATAGTCGTTGGATATATACAGTTTTTTTTATGTTCTACGTTATTTATTGTGAGTTTTATGAAATAATGTTATTATTATTATGAGTATTCTATTATGTTTTGATTAAAAAAATTTAATGTTTATGGTTTTTATTTTGGTGTTTAATAGTTGTTAGTTAGTGTATTTTTGTTTAATGATATTTTTATTATTCGATATGTAAATATATAATTTTAATTTTTATGTAATTTAGTTTATGAGAATAATATGTATTATATATATTGATGTATTATATTTTTTTTCAATTATAGAAACAATATTTAACAAAAAATATATTGTGTATGTATTTAAATCGTTAAAGTAAAAATATTAAATAAATTATTTAATTAAGTAATACATAATTTATTTTTATATAATTTGAGATGTATTTAAAAATGTTAGTTAAAATAGATGATTTGGCATTTGTTTATTTTTTTTATATGTTTAAAGTTTTTCATGTGTGGTGAAAATTTAAATATAATTTTATATGTATCTATTGATTTTTATTTAGTTGTATGAGTAGTGATTGTTAATAGTATTTATGGTGTTTTGGTAGTATTTTATGTTTGATAAGTAAAAATAATTATAATGTATTTTTTTATTTAGTTTTTAGTAATAATTTTTGATTTGTTATGAAGTTGTAAGTGATAAAAATTTATTTGTTATGTTAATTAATGTAATATGTATAGTTATTTTTATATGTGATGATATTTAAAAAAATGTTATTGATATGATGTTATTTATATAATATGTTAAATAAAATGTTATAAGTAAAAATAAAGTATATAAAAATATTTTTTAAAGTTTATGAAAAAATATGTTAGATGTTTTTAATGTAAAGATTTTAGTTTAAATTTATTGATATGTGGTTTTTTATGAAAAAATTGTTGCTTTATGTTTTTATATGTAAGTTTAGTAATGAAGTTATATAATATTTTTATTAAAATATTTTGGAATTTAATGATAATTTAGTTATTTTGTTGATTTTTATAAATATATGTTTGTAGTTATAGTTATAATTATTTGTTATAGTTTTATGTTTCTGTTCTAATGTTAATGATGCGTTTTTTGAGATAATGAAGACAGCCGTCCTCCGAGTTTGTATTAGAATGTCGTAGTTTGTATTATGTAATGTATTAGAAGTCCAAATGTAAGAAGTTCCTCACAATTCATAAAAGTTAAGTCGTTAAATAAAGTCTCGTTGGGTTTATAAGGCAAATATTTTATCACGTTGGGATATGCAGGAAACTATATAGGGTATGTTGAAGATTGTTTACCTCCAAGGTTGTGTTTATGTTCCTTCAGTGTGTATGTTCAAAAACAGGGTGTGTCATTAGTACTGTTCCGTTCGTTGGTATTTATCAAATCGAGTGAAAAGTTATTTTCCTCCCGTTCTAAAGAAAAGAAGTTAATATTGTACTATTGACCGTAGTTAGGGCAAAAAACACAAAGTAATGCATGAATGTTAAAGGCATAAAGCGCTAGTTGGAGTTAGTACTCCAACGTATACAAAACCAAACAAAGAAATGTGTATTACATAAAATTAAGCAGAGCGGCTTTCAGCAATAATGCCATCAAAACCGGTACTAAAAAAACAAAATTAACAAGAACGTAATCACATACATTACAACCTAAATAGAGTAATAAGTAAGGTCAAAAAATAGATAAAAGTAGGTTTAAAAAAAATTAAAAAGGAGAATGGAATAAATAAATTGTTACTATTAGGAAAGAACGACTTTAATTCTACAATGGTTATTTAAACAGGAAATATATTTTCAATCCATTTGATCATCATCAGGAAGACTAAAAACAAAATATTACTTAAAACATACAAAAGTTACCAATATTAAGACTAGGAACAAAACATTAATTCCTGGTCACTACAAAAACATTTTGTTCCTTGTGTCTTATTATTTTGTATTTTGTACTGTGTTTGTAGTAATATTTTTCTACTTTTGTTTTTAGTCTTTCCTGAGGTGATCCAAATGGATTGAAATATAGTTGTTCCTGTTTAAAAAACATTGTAGAATTAAATTTGTTCTTTTCCTAATGTAATTATGGAATTCTACAAAAAGACGTTTCTCTCTTAATAATAAATTGATTAAATTATATTACGGTGAGTTGAGTGTGCAGGTGTTCTAACAGACTATCCAAACACTGAAGCCTGGACAGATGGGGCTGGGTATGATAGGCTAGGGCTTGGATGATCCACTGATCCCCCTACGTCACTCTTATAATTCAGGGCAATTTCACCGTGTCCTTATCAAAGGCTCTTTTTATCTCAAGCGAATTTAACTTGCACCTCTTATCCTCAGATGGCATAAAAATGCAACTTTTTGGCCTTTAGTGCCATGACGTTGAAAAAAATTTGAGGGCCCTTTTGACTTTTATTACTCAATTAGGTTTGTATGTATTGTTATTAGGTACAATTGTTATTTGGTATTTATTGTTTGTGTTACTTGTTTTAGTAGGTACTGTTGATGGCATTATTTGCCGAAAGCCGCACTCTGCTTATTTATGTAATAAATTCTTTCGGGGAGAGACAGGTTGGTTTTGGTGTATAAAGGCATGTCACAATTTAATATAATTTAGCAAAATTAAAATTTACCATTAATCATACCTTAAGTATCTTTAAGTATTGGGGTAACAAACTTACCTTTCGTAATACCATTTTCGTCGGAAGGAATTCCAAAGCTAGTGTAAAGTAATACCATTGACACAGTGCTGGTGCTTAGCTTCTTGAAATGCTCTGGTCACATCTTCTTGTTCTTCCTCAGTATCCAATACTTATGTTAAAATACTTTTGATATAAACTTTTATCAGTTTACTGATAACACCATTTAGTTTCTGTACCACCATCACCTAAATATAATGGTTAGAACAATTAAAACAAAGAGCTTAACAAGAGTACATAAATAATTTACCACCGCATAGATTGCAAATTACAGGCTTTTTCTTATAGTCCAAGGCCAGGCCTAAAACTTTAAACTAAATTTTTTCTGAAAATACACCTTAAATTACTAACGAAAAGCATAGTCTCCCTATTCAGAGTGGAGCCCTTCACATCAAGCGCTCGCTCAAATATTAGAAATAGCACAAATTCCATTTTTTTTAAATAAGTGGTTCCCTGAGATCATGAGCAAAACATACAGAGCACATTTTTTTAAAGCTGATAATTTGATAAGTTTGGAGGGGTCTCCAAACTTTTTTGTTTGAGTACCCTTAAAGTAGATCAAAAAATTGTGTGCATCCTGGTACAGAGAAAAGAAATGAAATGGATGAACCAATTTTTACACAACAATAATCAATATTTACCATCCAAGAAATTAAAATATAAATGAATTTAATTTATCCAAAGCACCAGGCACAGATGAATTTGCTTAGATATATGGATGCTTATTTTGAAAATTTTCCTAAAGTTTTACTTATATTAACAATAAATGCCTGACATCTTATACATTTCCTGACATTTGGAAGATATCATATTTTGTTCCTATAATAAACCAGGAAAAGAAAATTCTGATGATATTTCAAAATTTAGACCCATCAGCCTTTTGCCAATCGGAGAAAAAATATTGGAAAACTTTTGATTAAAAGATACTACACCACTTTGCTTCAAACTCAAAGTTAAACAAGAAACAATTTGGATTTTATCCTCAAACTATACATTGGATGCTTCAGAGAAACAAAAACATTTATAAACTCAGCTCTAAATAATAACAAGAAGTTTTACTTATATCTTTAAAACATTTTTCACAGTCCTAAAATATATTTTATCAAACAAAAAATTATTTTCATAACTGATTCGGTTCACAAAAAGGTTCAGGATACCGATGCCAAAAGAGAATATCAAAAGGATGTCCACAAGGATAATGTAGCAGCCCCGGGTTCTTCAACAATATGTATGATTCTCTATTACGTTTAAAATATGCTGAAGATGTAAGTGTTGTAGCCTTCGCAGATGATCTTCTAATCATGATCAGAGGAAAGAGCGGATTACATTTCAGTTCTTTAGGGAATTATAGCCTTCACTCAGTTGAAGAATATGCTCATCAAAACAAGTATTACAAGGACTATTACGCGTAAGCCGAAATCGAAGACATCAAATTAATTGAGGTTGAAATCCTTAAATATCTTGGAGTCAGTTTTGGTAAATATTTTCTTGGAATCTCTATGTTAATAACGTTTGTGACAAGGCACTGCATAATTGGTGTTCTCTCGCAATTAGCAAAATTACATTGGGGATTAGGTTCACAAGCCTTGCGAACAATTTATAATGGAGCTATACTCACAATAACATCCTACGGAATACCTTAATAGATAGAGGCTCTTGATAAAAACTCAACATGTAAGAACTTAACGGTAAGAGTACAATGGTTAATATCTTAGAATAATTAAAGGTTATAGAACAATATCCTATGAAGCAGCAACATTTCTAGAAGATGTTCTCCCTAATGAACTAGAGCTTCAACATCTCACTTGTTAAAATATTTGGATGGAGAATATTTACTGTACTCTGCCTTATGATAAACTTGTTCCCTATGCAAACTGGCTTCACCCTGCTGAATATCTAGCTAAGGCTTTTTTGGAGGATACTATTAACTCAAATGTGTTTATATACAAACAATAAGTACCATTGTACTAAGATTATAGTATATATATTTGTGATTTAAAATGAAAATTAGAAATATGCTTGAGTACTGTATGATTATTTATTTATTTTTACACCAACGGAAGTAAAAATGATGAAGGTGTAGGAACAGCTTTTGTGGAATATAAAAATTTTAAAATGTTCTTTTCAGATAGATTTAAACTTCCCTGAAAGTGTTCAAATAACAAGAAGACTGCTAGGTATTGAGAAAGCACTTGTTTGGCTAATATCTGACATCTCTCCAAAAGACAAAACAATTATTTACTCAGATAGTCAGGTCTCAATTAGTTGTATTAAAAACTAAGCCTGTCATTATCCTCTGACAGAATCTTACAGGTGTTTATTACTACAACTTTTGAGAATGGGTTCATCTGTACAAATAAGATGGGACAAATGTCAATTCTGGTATTGATGGTAAAAAAAGCTGATGAATTAGCCATGGAAGCATCATTTAACTCCTTCAACGGAAACCAGCAAATAAAAAATCCCGAAATCAACTTTCAAACGGCTAAGTTATGAGATAAGTTTGAAGAATGGAAAGAAATGTGGATAAAGTCAGAGAAAGGGTTATGGACTAACAATTTTTCCCAACTGTAGAACAGGTCAAAACAAATATATACTGACGTATAAAATTACGCAAGCCCTTTCAGGCCATGGTTCCAACAAAGCATATCTTAACAGTTTTAACATTATTCAAGATCCATCATGTATCAGCGACAAGGTTACATAACTCACATACAGGACACTGTAATCTTTATCTATGAGGTCTCTATCATCCCCTCATAATATGTAATCCATACATAGAATATGTGTAATCCATACCTATATGGATTACATATTACCTAATCCATATGCTATTTCATATCTATCTATCTATCTTACTTTATTTTGTATATACTTAGTATATGCTCAAAAACATTTTAATTTCAAGAAGGTATGGAAATCTATATGTATACTAATTATTTTAGAAGTTTGTCATTATAATTATGTATTTTTTTTTCAATAAAGGAAATATTATAAAAAAAATACATAGAATATGTAATCCATACATAGAATATGAGCTTAAGGGGATTTCGAGTTGAATCTGTGCCCGAATAGGTTAAATATTGATCAGCATACTGAACATTATATTTTGCTAAGTGTCACTGAATTTGACCAAGTCCTTCTAATACTGAAATTTCCACTACACCTATATATTATCTACTTGACTCGACATAATTAAGGGAGAGACACCTAGGAAAGTAACAAGTAAAATGCTATGCTACATCTTGGAACTGATCTATCACTTGACAATAGCCATCATCGATGGCTCGACAAACTGTCATGTCCCATTCTGTTTTGTTACTTCTAATTATAGATCTACTTCATTAATATTTCTGCCAAATAAATCTCTCAGGGTTATTCAGATTATTTCATAAAAACAAATTGTACCTTACTTACAGACAGAAATAAGAAATTTTAGAAGCTGACTTTTAAAGAAAGTAACAACAATGGAGATGACTTCAGTTAAACACTCGACAGTGCCAACGGCTGACACGCTATCTAGATCCATTACTTCTTCAAATCTTTCTAAACTCCTGTTAAATAGCAACCTACAATCATACCAAACTCAAAATTCTTAACCTTTTAAATGAATATTTGTAACCAATTTTAATGTATTTTGTAATATTAATTAAGTAGTAAGTTTATGCTTAAAACAATACAAAAAATTATGAGGTACCTTGCATTCAATTTCTGACATTTGAAACAAACAGCAATTATACAAATCCGGTTATGTATACCTTTTATTATTATTGAGTGGAGTTGGGGTCGAGTACAGACCCCCATGTCACAGCGACCAGAGGTCTATTGTACAGTCAGTCCCCTTATTAGAATAATCCTTTTCCCTGGACAAGGTTGGGATCTTCTTAACCAAAGATTCATTGGTAGAGTCAAACTTTGTATGAGTTCTGCTGGTACTCTATTGTGTATGAGCCAATCTTTGACTAAAGATTAATTCTTGGCTATAGTTTTGGGTATGACTACTATTGGTTCAGAGCAGAGGGAGAGGGTTAACTTAAATGCGGAAAAGTTTGGATTCGATTATCGCAAGCTACTAAAAATTAGTGCTGCGGCGGACCCCAGTGGACAACTCAAGAACTAACCACAATAGCTTCCCAAAAATGACCGATTATATTTTTATATTTAAATTTATGAACACCATTTTCTTTTGCTAATGACAGCTACATTTATTGTTATAATAAAATTATTGTTTTCTTCGTTTATTCTTATTTTAATCTGCGTTTGCCATTGTCATGTTCTGTATTTCAAAAATTCAGAAACCAACGCTAATTATAAACAGAACGCTAATGATGGCAGGTAAGTGTAAATTCCATTTAATTAATTTATTGATTTGGTTGATTTTATCAAGCAATTAAATTTAATCACAGGTGTGCAGCATCTTGCTGATGTTATTAAAAGACGACTTTAAAATTTACTGTTTCAGGCTGAATTAAATGTCAAAATCACCACTATGTCATTATTATCTAATTGCATTGATAATAATGACAATTATTATCAATAATTGATATAATTATTGATTATATCAATAATCAATAATTATACAGCATTTAATTATACAGCATTGATTGAATTAATAAATTACTTGAATGAAAAACTAAGTGTTCTGTGTATCTTAAAAGACGACGAAGCCCTGGCAAAGCGCTACTAGTTAGAGGTATAACTGTTCAAAATGAAATTGATTTGTAGGCAAAAAGCAGGAAATTAATTCACGCCCACTCAATTGAAAGGTAGTTCCCCCGCTGTAATCCAGATTTTTTCAAACTTGAGTTTTACTGTTTAAGTATCCATAATCTCTGGTTCAGGGCCCACAGGAGTAGTCTCAGACCCCTTTTTTTGTAAGGATGTCTGCTTGTTCATTGCCTTCAATTTCCTTATATCAGGCACCCATCTGATTGCTATATCATTGTTGACTGACAGAGTCAGAAGGTTTTGAAAGCACTCCTAGACAAGCTTAGAGTAAGTTAACTTTGTCTAAACCAAAGAGACTAATACTATTAGAGGGAGGATACAACAGTTCTTATCATTCCTTGGGTAGCTAGGTATTGCATATATTCTTTAGTTGTCTGTGTTGAATAAAGTGGTTTAATATGGTATCACTGAAAAATGACCGCTGTTTGTAGAGTGTGTGCCTTAATAGGAGTTGTAGAGGGGTGAGGGAGTATCTAGTCTCTCTCTTGGGAGACTATAGTAGGAGTAAGTACAGTTACGGCACCTATGGAACCTGTCTCACTTCCAGACCCCTTATCACTGTGTTAATGGGGTTCTGTACTCCCTCTAATAGTATTAGTCTCTTTGGTCTAAACGAATAACTTTACTGGCAGCTTGACATACCTAACTCTAACCTGATAATTAAATTCATATACCAATTAATATAATTATAATCAAGCATTCAACATCAAAAATTATAAATAGCCATTAAAATATAAAAATAGCCTTAAACTAAACTTAACTACTAACCTTAAATTGTTAAACTTATACATGACTTGCAAAACTTACTTAGCCAGGTTAGATAGCTGATCTAGAGTAGTTTTAGCTCTGTATTCTTTCAATTGTTGTCTAGTTTTAGTTAATAACTCAAAGCAGGACTGGAGAGTAAACCTGAGAAGAGGTTTCTTTGATTTCAGTTCATCTCTAACATCGTCTAAACACCAGTCTATATCGTCTCTGCAGAAATGAAGCACACAATAATCCTTGACATGGTTAGTTTGAAATAAAGAGGAATATTTAAAATTATCAAATACTAAAGGTTAATTCTAAAAGAGGACCCACTGGTGTGATGCACTTGCGCTCTGATATAGATTTGATACACCCTGATATTGATTTGATACACTCTGATATAGATTTGATACACCCTGATATGATTTGATACACTCTGATATAGATTTGATACACCCTGAAGATAAATATACTAAATTTTTAAACAAAAAGATGTTAACAGTGGATATACAATGATAAAGTTCATTTCTGTCAAAATTTTTAAATAATAAAAAATTTAATTTTAAAAATATTTTCTAAGGCCAGCATTCACCAAATCAAACTTAAACTAATTTAGATTAATCTAAAAGTTTGAACTTTCAAGTTTTCATTCTCATTATTTTTTTTAACCTTTCTTCTTGTACATAATAAAAACAATGAAAAATTTTTACATTAAAATGTTATACAGGGAGCCCAGCGATTTTCATGGGCAAAAAATAGGAGGTTTTTTTTACAAAATAGTAGGAGTGTTTAATCATTAAACATGGTTTATTACTAAACATTTTTGCATGTTTAAAAATAAAAATCAGGATAAATAAAACAAAAGACTCGCAATAATTATATAGAATTAATAATACTTAATCCTATAATTAAGAATAATAATAAACAATCAATGTAATGATGTCAGGTGATGGCAGGTGAGAAAGTCTGATATCAATTTTTTGCTGATCTCAAAATTGTCACCTTCATACAGTCCAAGACAACATTTACTGACCAAAAATAAATGAAAGATATTTATCTTTTTGAGACATATTATAAGCTAATTAAAAAAAATATACTACAGAAATAAATCTTGAAGACTATTTCGTTATAACTTAGCACAGCTGTGTTCTTTTCCAAATATGTTTAACAAACTTTCAAAATTTGGTCTTGATCTTGATATTTATCTGTCGCTGCTTCCATATTAATGATGTTGGCCCTAAAGGGACAAACCCGCAAAGCGAGCCGGCTTTGAGGGAACTTTCAAAATTAAATGGATCAGGACACACATGTTAAGAGCATGCCCACAAGTGTGGGGGGGTTGTACTATGGTTAAACTGTGACGTCACCTGTAGGGATTTTTTTTCTTTCCAAAGTTGGATGCCTGCAACTTTAATTAAAACTGCTGTTTTTTCATGCCGAGAGTTATAGAGTGAGGGGTATAACAAATATAAAATAAATACAAAAAGTTACTACTTACACAAGGTACAAAGACAAGAGTTTATTGATCGTTTCAAAGTCAAACAAAGTAGGATGAAGTGGTAGTGAAGTCAGTTGACTTGATTTTGACTTGGACTTAGCAGGCTGACTTGATCTCATCTGACTGGCTCTAGCTATCTGGCTCAGAGCTTTGTTTGTCTGACTTGGTCTTACACCTGGGTTTTCTATTTCTTTACCTTTAGGCTTTATACTCTATAATAATAAATTATTACAACAATATAGATATTAAGTACAAGCAAAATAATTTCATTTGTCTGACATCTTGGATTTGGTCTGAAAACCAATAGAAATGTTTAGCTATGTCACACCCAGTACATAATAGCTAAATAAAACCTATGTATTGGTTTCTAGTCTGATACTAAATATATCAATTAAATTATTGAAGACTTCAGTCCCTTTTTTTAATTAAAATTTATTAAAAATAAATTCACGAAAAGCTTTCGCCAAGGGATCCTGAGCTTCTTCAGTTCTTAAAATGACAAAATGAGAAAGTTTGAAAATTAATAAAATTTTGAATGTTTTTTATGTCACGTGTCTAACTAAGTAAATAAATTTTAAAAGGTAAAGAAACATTTTAAATAAATTTAAAATTTATTTACTTAGTTAGACATGTGACATAAAAAACATTCAAAATTTTATTAATTTTCAAACTTTCTCATTTTGTCATTTTAAGAACTGAAGAAGCTCAGGATCCCTGGGCGAAAGCTCTTCGTGTATAATTTAATAAATTTTAATTAAAAAAAGGACTGAAGTCTTCAATAATTAATTGATATCACAATTTAAAACAGTCCAAAAAAGCTCTAAAGATACTAAATATAAGTTATATATAAGAATAATAAGTTTGAGAAAGCCTTGGAGAGTTATCATTCACCATACGAAAGAGTAAAAACTCTTAAAAGCCTTATATATACCAGGCATATTAAGAGACATAATCATGCCAATGTTATTCCAGAAATATACATGTCATTCCATAAAAATTAAACTAAAGCTGATAAGGAGATGAAAATAGGTACATTTGTTGATGTTTTATTAACCGGGTGAGTAGACCAGAGCATTAGACCACTTGTTTGGGTCCTTAGTACAAACCCAGAAACACAAAACGAAGCCCTGCAATTCTTTTACTCTCTAAACAAGTCTACTTACTCACAAAAAGTTATTATCTTGTTCAAAGGAAGCTCTATGAGACCCCCTACAGTATTCTGGCTAGACCAAAGGTCTGCCATCTGAGGTATGTCATAGCGGGACAAGTACCTAGGATATGAGTAGAAGTTTCATCCTCTCTCACACAACCTGCATTAAGGACTAGCTGCTATTCCCATCAGGTGCAAATGACGGTTCAGAAGACAATGACCAGTAAGAATACCAGTTATTGAATAACAGGTACCTGTTCAGGGCCAAGAGAGACCTGGTGAGCTTTTGTGACGGCCCCTTCATAAACAACTTGGACTGTCTCATTCCTGCAGAATGTACCCCCAAGTTACTGAATTCTCTACGCATAGAGTCTTAAAGAGCTGTTTTAACAACACAGCATGCCAAACCTACAATTGGTTCTGGAGTGGAAGGAATCAAGCTGGAACCCAGTCTTGCCAGTTGGTCAGTCTGCTCATTCCCCTCAACACCAAAGTATCCTGGTACCCAAAACAGTTGGACCTCATTAATCTGTCCAAGTGTATTAAGTGAATCAATACATTCTTAAAATATCTTAGATAAGCATTTATAAGCAGTCAAAGCTTTATAAATGCTTTATCTGTCAAGGGACAGATAAAAATCTATGACTCAGAGGGAGATTATCCCAGTAAAATCTGGGAGCAGGCTAGAATGGCAAATACCTCAGCTTGAAAAACTGTGTCATATCTGCCTAGGTATACTTAATCATTACATATACTTGTACCAAATTTCAATTCAATGGGATCATTTTCTAAACTTAAACAAGTCATCTGATAAAAATTGAACTAATGCTAATAATGAGATAGCACATATGCTACACATACATATCTTATACATGACTACATGGCTACTAAATATCAAATTGATAACATTTATCCGCATTTTATGATTTTTCAAAATTTTTGCATTCATTATAGAGGGTTAATGACATCATAAAAAAATGTATTTTCTGGATAGCAAAACTAACTAGACGTTACAGCGAGCCATTTGGTTAACACTTCTAGTATGTATAATTACTGTATAGGTACGTATTTGAGTATAGCTAGTGAGAGAGGTGGGGAGTAATATTCTCGAGTCTCTAGCAACCAATAAGCGAGAGGGCTCGTCCTATACGATATTATTTTCATATCATATAATATCAATATCACTGTCAATCAAACATCAAATTATAGTGTTTTGAAAATACTTAACAACCTACACTTACTTTTTCCAAAATATTTTGATTTTGCTATTATTTATTAATTATGTACTTTATAATTGCCGCAAAAAAGAAATTTTCGTTTAAAATTTAAAAAAAGAAATAACACAATTCAAAAACCTAAACCAAGGAGAAAAAAATAAATTTGCGTTTAAACTTTCTTATGCAGATAATAACTGAGAAACTCATACAAACAACAAAATGAAGCACAACAACAAGACATTTTTTTACTGAATCAAAGTAAAATAAAGAGATAGAAGTTCATCAGACATCAAGTTGTCTTTCATTCATTGATTCAAAGTAAATAATTGAAATAGAAGATAAAAGTCATTAGAAATCGAACCAAAATGTAATATGAAGCAATGTATAATTTAAAATAAAATACATCATATACAGAGGAAGAAACAATTGATTTCAGTTTTATACAATTAATTACTTTAAATTTATTAACTATATACATTAAAGATACAAAAAATACATTAACACCATAAATCGGAGAACTAGACAAACACGATGATCAATTGATTAATATCAATATATTAATCAATTGAGATGAAAATTAAAAGACAAGTCGCTTTGCGTGGTAGAATAAGGGAAGAACTGTAAAATGTGAAGGGGTAGAATAGAAAGAGCTTGTGGTTGACGAGGTGAGAGGACTGGAATCTTATAACTATATTCCATCTCACTGCGAGCTGAAACAACTAATATAATATAAGTGTTAACCAAATGGCTCGCTTCAACGTCTAGTGCAAAACTACACTTATAGACTTTTTTGTATAAAGTTTCAACTTTCTAGCTTAAATATACTGGGTGCTACAATGATAACAGACGCACACATACAGACAGATAACTTTCTGAAAACTACTCAGGATGTTTTAAAAACAGCTGAAACTGATAATTTAAGTCATATCCCGGTTTTATACCGTAAGTATACGGTATAAATGAGGAAAAATACAAAATATATTTATTATGTTATTTTTAGCTAGACCTGATATTGTGATATCCATGATGTGCAGGAATCTAAATTTAATTTGGGTTTGTAGTGATTTTTATTTGCACTTTTATTAAAGCAATGCAACATTTAATCTTTTTTTCAAACAAATAATCTTATAAACAACTAAAAAAAAATTTCATAAATAAGTTAAAAATTGTCTTGTTAACATTATTCATAAACATAAATAGATGTTGCCATTTAAAACTGATAATATTTATAAAGAAGGGACAAGGTGAAAACTAGCGCTAGTTGTGGTAGTTCATGCAAATAGCCTTTTTATGGACCACCTTAAACCAGGTAGTTGGAAGACTGTGTCCTCGGCCCCGCTCCTACTGTATAAATTATTACATCACTTTAATCTGATCTATTTGAAAGGTTACTTGAATTGTAAAAAAGCTCTGTTAGTGAAACCTACCTTAGCAAATTCAAGGAAAGCATGGTAAGCTCGGTATAAAGCCATCAGAGACTTGGCGTGTTGTAGACTGTGAGATGCATCCCAGCCTATGACCATGTGAATCATAAGACTTTGGTATACTGTTAAAATCTCTTTTAATATTTCTTCTTTCAGTGGGTCCATCTCATCTTCAGCCTAAAAAATATCGAAGTCTTACAAAGGATTCTAAAAATCCAGTGATCTAGGTTCTAAACTATAAGAGGTAAATAAATCAAGTAACAGGTTATACCATAGAAATATAAACTAGAAGGAGCATAGCCTATCTCAATACGATAAGAGACCTGAAACATCAATAACCTCATTGAAACCTCTTCTAAGAGTGAGTTAAGGTTATGATGAATCAATTGTTTTTGGCTTCCTGCACATTGTTTGTGTTTTGATTTATCTTTCCAGTGTTCTACTATATATGTCACTGTAATTTTGTTTTGTTTACTTGATAATATTGATAATCAAAAGTGGTCAGGTTATTTTTTCGATGTTTCAAAATTCAACTAATAATAATATTTATTTATTTATTAGTCAATACAATATTACATGCAATGTTAAAATTTACAAAATATTCATACAAAATAAATTGATTTGATTACAATATTCCATATGTATTGGGAATAAGAGCCTCCAAGAAGAAAACCTTGAAACAGGAGGCTCTTTGTCACTGATTTTAGGTTTAAGGCTTTTAATTTCTTTCTTGGTTAGTTTAGAATGAAAACAAATTAGTGATAAAATGAATAGTAAGCTAAAACTAGTTATAACAAACAGTCAATAATAATAACATTAATAATACTAATACTAAGAAGAACAAAAAATAATATTAAAAACAACAATTAAAAACTAAAAGAATAAAAGGAGATAACCAAAAAAAAAAAAAAAAAATATAACTGAAAAACTACAAATTTGCTAGCCAGAGCTTTATTGCTTTTTTAAATATATTATAATATTTAAATCTTCAATATTTCTAATTTGCTCTGGTAGCGAGTTGTATAATTTAGGTCCTGTAACACTGGCATGTCTAAAAAGTAGGTTAGTGTTGCATGCAATGTTGGCAACTTTTTTATTTGACCTATTCCTGGTTTGGTACCTATGATCTATAAATTGTTTATCGGTTTTGAAGAAAAACAATAACACTGATTTCTTAAATAATTTAGTAATATTAAATACAGGAAAGTTTGAGAACAACTCCTCTGTTGGATAAAGCAATGGTTTACGCAGAATTACTTTTATTACAGCTTTTTGCGCTATTTCTAAGGAAGTTAAGTTAGATGGGTAAGCAGAACCCCAAACTATAATACCATAGCTCAGTATAGATTCAACTAATGCAAAATATACCTGTTTCATGACATCAATGTTGCAAAATTCTCTTAGGCATCTAAAATAGTATAAGAATTTTCTAATTTTTTACAAAGTGAATCTATATGAGGTTTCCAACTTAACCTATTATCAATGATAACGCCCAGATATTTAATACATTCAGTTTTTTGTATTGAGGGACAGTTACATGAATTTGTATTTGGGGATAGACTACATTTACAGTCATGACTTTTTATACTATTAACTGTAATAGGCTGGCCTGATTTATTATGGGAGAAGGTTATAAATTTCGTTTTTTTTGTGTTTAGATAAAGTAAGTTAGAATGCAGCCATTTATTGACTAGTGTAAGCCCTTGTTCAGCGTTACTAACGGCTTCTTCCCATGAATCACCATAAAATAGTAGACATGTGTCATCAGCAAAACCTATTCTATCACCAGGGAAATCCTGGATCAAATATAAATCGTTAATGTAGCATAAAAAATTTAATGGTGAAATAACTGTGCCCTGGGGTGTACCTGTATTCGAAGTAGCTGCTTTGCTAAGTTTGGAGAGAAATTTTACTTTTTGTTGTCTGTCTAATAAATAACTGGATAATAGTTTCAGAGCTAAACCTTTAATACCATATAACTTTAGTTTTTCTATTAACTTCTTTGGAAACTAATAATAAACTAATAACTTCTTGGAATTATTAATAATATATAATAATAATATATAAATAATAATAATTCAACCCTCTAGTTATATATCTCTATGGGTTATAGTATAAAATATCAGTGATAAATAAGTCTTACAAAGAGTTCTAAAAATCCAGTGATCTGGTTTCTAAAATATAAGAGGTAAATAAATCAAGTAACAGGTTATTGTATAAAATATCATTGATAAATAAGTCTTACAAGGGGTTCTAAAATATAAGAGGTAAATAAATCAAGTAACAGGTTATAGTAACATAAATTATCACCTTTTTCTTAGCAAGAAATAATAACCCTAAATATTAACATTGTTTTGAAAATTTTGTTGACTTAATAAACCAAGTAAATGATGTAACAAGAACTTGGTTTTCAATAGAGTTTGTGGCTTCATCTAAGCTTGGGGATATATATATATATATATATATATATATATATATATATATTATATATATATATATATATATATATATATAAAGTTATAAAACGCGTATTTTTTTGTGATCAAGGACCTCTAAAACGGATTTGTGTCATAGCCCGAGGTTTTACTCCTGCCATGATGCCTATCCAATTAGTGAATCTTTTCCAAAGGAAATTCGCTAAAAGTAAAAAAATACAAAAAAACTGATCCACTGGATACTGTTTTAAGTATTTTACCTCTAAAGGTATTATCAGTAATACGTAAATGTCACTCACCATATGCAAATGCTTGAGCTCAGTTTTCGAGAACCTTAGTATGAGGGACTCAACTATTTTCTCAAGTTTGAGTTGATTATTAAAGAGTGCATCGTCATCCTGGCACGGCAGACCTTTAGATGTAACTATCACTTGATTTAGAGCATACAGTAAATCTCCCAGTGGCTCCTAAGACAAACATTTTAAACTATTGTTGTAAAATATAAATAAATAAGTAATATGTTAATTACTTTAACAACGTTGACCAATGTCAAAAAATTGCACTTTATCAAACCAGCTTATATAAAAATAATAATTTCCTAATAAATACAAGACAATGTTACATCATATTTAAAAAAAATATAAAGTTCTAAACACCCTCAACACACACCACAAACATATATATATATATATATATATATATATATTATATATATATATATATATATATATTATATATATATTATATAATATATATATATATATATATATATATATATATATATATATATATATATATATATATATAATATATATATATATTATATATATTGAAGAAAAATAAAATACAACAAAACATATAAATAAGAATATAATAATAATTTTAATGATGACAGACTAGAGATATAATATCGCAAGCACCTTGGAAGTAAAATGCTACATTTTCCCTCAAAATAATTACGAAGTTAATAGTCATAACTCATCGGCTTCACATTGAGAGTGAAACACATAAATACCTTGGCTTTGCATTGAGAATGAAACACATAAATACCTCGGCTTTGCATTGAGAGTGAAACACATAAATACATCGGCTTCGCATTGAGAGTGAACACATTGCAGTGAGGTGAAACACATAAATACTCGGCTTTGCAGTGAGAGTGAAACACATAAATACCTCGGCTTTCGCAGTGAGAGTGAAACACATAAATACCTCGGTTTTGCATTGAGAATGAAACACATAAATACCTCGGCTTCGCATTGAGAGTGAAACAC
This sequence comes from Microvelia longipes, assembly GCA_018340805.1. Classification (NCBI taxonomy): domain Eukaryota; kingdom Metazoa; phylum Arthropoda; class Insecta; order Hemiptera; family Veliidae; genus Microvelia; species Microvelia longipes. The sequence goes on along the minus strand of JACMZG010001870.1, from coordinate 13,595,831 downwards.
ATAAATACCTCGGCTTCGCATCGAGAGTGAAACACATAAATACCTCGGCTTCGCACATAAATATCATTTTTTACTCCTTTGGTGCATAAATAACTATAAGTTTTATATAACTTTGGAAATATGTTACTTACTTAATTGTTTTACTTAATTAAATAATTTAAGTCAATTTGTTTACTTAATTGTAAATACTTAATAATATTTACTTAATTTTAATTGAACTTTGTTTACATCATCAGAACCACAGAAAATATAACTCTATAATATAATTCCCAACTTTCCTCTTCTTATTCCTTTTACAGACTACTAGTTCTGATCCCCCAAATTAGTGGTAAAAATTGAACATCTTCATCCCACCTTATTACAAAATTTTACTTGATCTTTTAGAAACTGGCAGAAATTAGCTCTTCAAATTGTATTGGGATGTCACAAAACAGCAAAGCATAGCGTTTGTTTTATTTTCAATTAATAAAGGGTGTGTCACACTACAGAGACAAAAAGTTTACAAACACATACACAAACATCTGAAATGAAAGAAGCTCGTTCGTTAGGACATTCTTTCAAGGATAGTGTACTCAAGATTTTTTGTCACACGGGAAATACTTGAATCTACTGATTATAACCGGTAAGCTTACTATTTTCTCAGCTACCTTGGGGGACTGGTACAGCTGCAGAACAACCAATTGGCTGAAGCTGGGCCCTCCTCATCAGACTTAAATACATTTTGGTCATAATTACTTAAAATAAAATACGGGCCTTCGGCCCGTAGCCGCTACGCGGCCTCGGCGCTTCGCGCCTCGTCCGCTCCACGGCGTCGGCCCACCGGGCCGCTTCGCGGCCCGGGGGCCTCCCTGTGGCCGCTTCGCGGCCACATTGTTGTTGGTTTGTATTATGTGTTGTTCTTGTTACATGGCATTTTGCCATGTATCTAGCGAATTTTCACAGCCTTTCCACACAGGCCCGCTTCGCGGGCCTGAGAGGCTTTCTCACAAATTTGATTTTGCTAATTGAGATTTTATTCTTACTCTATTAGTAATAGTATGTTATAATATTAAAATTAAGAACCATTATTGTGCCGGTAATCACGCAACAATCGTCACGGAATTTATTCTAGCTACACAAATTTAAAGTCAGACAGCTTTAACTTTCACAGAGTTTTATTGGTATAAGTATCGATACGAAGAAGGAACAACTGTAACATAAAACGTCCCGTTTTCGCGAACAATAATTTAACAAGAACCTGTAAAAACCCGTTTGAACCCTGGTTAGAACCCGTAATAGAGTATTTTACCGTCTAAACTAATAAATCTTGAAACGAATCGAAAAACTAGAATAAAATACGTCAAACATAATTCTTTCTTGACAGTGTTGTCCAAAATTACAAAACAAAACAAATTTAGCTAAAAATAAAACTAGCGGCGGCCGCGACAACTATAAACAAAAATATATTCATGATTTTTGTTTTTAAATAAAAATGCCGATTCCGTCACTTAGGATTGTCCGATTGAGCTGAAACTGGTCGCAATCGTTTTAGAATGACTTCGACCATATAAAGACTACTTTGAGGTTCTTCCTCATTACAGGCCTGCTTAGCTCGGCGTCGTTTAGTGGAAGCCATTTTTGTCCTGTCTCTCTGGGACAGCAGGCATGCCAGGATGGAGCAAGAGGTAGAGGCCCCTCTTTTATACTATCTCACCACCCTCTAACACTACTGAACCTAACAGATATCGTACGAGTCTTTGACCTAGACGTATACATATATACAAGATTATATATATATGTATACCGTTTGCGCCATTTGTGATGGTCCGATTGAGCTGAAATCGGTCTTAATCGACTCAGCTAGCCGTCTACTTTAATACGACATACCTTGTTTTAAAGCCATTTCAAGTTTCAAAAAATTTTTTTTTTCATGACGTCATAACTTTGGTTGATGACGTCATAATGTTTTTATAAACAATAGGCCTCGTAACCTCCACAACATCTCGCGATTTGCAAAGTTTCGTTTCAATTTGAGAACGCCTTCAAGAGTTATCGTTCGCCATACGAAAGGGTAGAAACTCTTACATACATATATATAATATATACATATATATATATATATATATATATATATATATATATATATATATATATATATATATATACATATATATATAAACTTTTTTCGGACATATATTTTTGTTATCAGGAAGCCAATAGGAACCGATTCCGATCACTCCCACCCTCAACTTCCGTCATCCGAACAACCTCATAAGCGTCATTTTCATAATGAAAATTCGCTAAAAGGTAATGTAATATAAAAATTTAAAAAAAAATCACTCACATCAACAACAGGCTCGTTATTTTTAATAACAACAGCTTTATCAAAAAACAGAGGCGGTACATTTTCTTCCTCATTATCATAATATTTACAGAAATGGTCTATAAGTAGACTGGTCACAGGTCCACACAGCTCTGGGTTCGAAATCAATGACTTGCATAAACCTTAAACATATCAGACATTTAATAATACCTTGGTTTCAAAGTATTTACAGAAATTATTACCCAGTTCAATACTCGAGAAAAATTAGTTAACCAACAAAAACTATTAGTCTAAGAGCCGGACCTGAAAAAATGTGACACATTTTGTACTACTTCAAACCAAATTTTTCTGTAAATATACCTTAAATTATGAAGAAAGAACATAGCCTGCCTATCCAGAGTGGAGCCTTTCATATGATTGTGCATGCTCAAAATTTTATAAAATCGCGGAAATTTCAGTTTTCTTGCAATAAGAGGTTCCCTGTGGGTCATGCAAAACATGTCCAATAAAGTGAGTGACTATCATCAAAATCAGATAACTACAACCAAAGTTATGGCTCTTTTAAAAACACCATAAAATGGTTAATTTATGCAGTCAGCGAATTTGATTGAAAAATTCTTGACTTTTCATGTTTTTTTTTACTATTTAACATATACTATAACTTAAGTTGTAGTTATCCGATTTTGATGAAAAAACACTTGTTTTATAGACAATTTTATCAGCTTTAAAAAATGTTCTCTTCATGTTTTGCACACGGCCTACAGGGAACCACTTATTGCAAAAAAATGGAATTTGTGAGATTTTAAAATATTTTGAGCGAGCAAATTCATATGAAGGGCTCCACTTGGAACAAGCAGACAATGCTTTTCCTTCATAATTTAAGGTATATTTCAGAAAAATTTAGTTTGAAAGTAGTACAAAATGAGTCACATTTTTCAGGCCTGGCTCTTGGAGTAAATGGATTTACTAGCCATATTGAAATGAACTTGGTGTACTTTTTTTTGAAAAGTACAACATAAGTACAAATAAGTGGTGTAAGTTTTTTTTAAATCTTTATTTGCCAATAAAATAAACAATTCTCTGACAAAGTCAAACTTATACTTAAATTAAAAGGAAACAGAACAAGTTACAATCATTACAAACTAATATTAATATTGTTTTTTTGGAAAATCATTTTAGATGTTGTTTTTTTAAATTTAAAAAAAAATGTTTAGGCACTTCTTGAATTTCAATTTTGATAAGGTTTGAACTTCAGAAGGAAGTTTATTAAAACATCATATTTCCACCAAGGTTGGTGCTGTATTATTTTTGCTTAGCCTGTGTTAAGGGATCAATAAATTTTCTTTAAATCTGGTGTTGTATTTGCTATCATTTGAGGGCAATGTTAATAACTCTTGATGTTCAGAGCTAAGCAGATTATAAATCATAATGCCAGGAAAGGTCATAATTTCAAATCTCTAAAAAAGCTTTTGGCATGTATAATCAGATTTAATACCACTTATAATTCTTATCGCATATTAATGCATAACAAAAATTTTGTTAGCTGTACAGCTTGTGTCTCAAATAGAGACACAATATGATATTATAGAATGAAAATATGCAAAATAAGCAGCCTTTAAGGTTTTCTCCTCTCGGAAATTATACAATTTTCTCAATAAAAACAAAACAGATGTTAGTTTCTTGGATAGAACTAAGACATGATGCTCCCAGGATAAAGTTGAGTTTAAGATCACTCCTAGTAGTTTTATTGAACATACCTTATATGGTTGTTTTAATGAAAACACATAATTCGTTTTCTCTCTTCACATTAACGGTTTGATGTGAACCACTCTTTGGCATTATTAATTATAGCCACCTTAATTAGTTCCAAAAACATCTCTCGGACAAACATCAATGAAGGTGTTGTCATCAGCAAACCTAATGCCTATGTGCCCAAAATCGGGTAGGTCATTGCTGCAAAGAAGAAAGAGCAATGGGGCGAGTACACCACCCTGAGGAACTTCATAGTTTTCAGGCAAGCACTGGAGGTCTTGTTTCCAACATTTGTTTTGATTGGTCTTGTTTCCAACTCGTACTCTGCTTTTAATGTGAAGAGTATCCGATGTGGTGAGGAAAAGTTCTGAGGTACCCTATCCCCTATTTTTTATAATTTAACTAGAATGATCTGTTATTTCATGAAATAACTAGTGATTTCATTATTTAACTGAACATGTCATTTAATAAAAATTAAACTAATGCTGATAGTGGGATGAAACGTAGCACATTTGTTGTTTTTATATGCAACTACATAAGTGTCATTTTCCTGCCTTATGATTTTTTAAAATGTTTCCTGTCATGACAGTTAATGGATTGTATATTTTAGGCAAATGGAGATTGATCTGAATTTGAACCCTATATAATTACAAAAGCCAATTATTACCCTGATAAAGTGATATTTTAACAGATGCTTGCTGCATGAGACATCTCTTCAGTATATTAATAACTTCGAGACATATTGCCTCATTGTTACCAGCCGATATGTTTCCTATCTGCCCTCCGCTGCCTCCCTGATGTACATCTAAGCAAGTCTGCAAAACGAAAACTAATAATATAATAACAAGCACAACACAGTTTAATAAATGCTATAATTATTATTATTATATTAATTTATTTTTTTATCATTTCAATTAATTTATATTTTATATTTATATAATATATTATTCAATATTTTATTTTTGAAACAGTTTTACACAACTCTATTTGATTTAAATTTTTATTAATTTATTTAACATTTATTTATATAACAACCTACTTGGAGACTCCTTCAATTGTCCTATGAAAGGAAAAATATCTGTTACCTGGGTGAGGACACTGGGGCAGGTATAAATGAGAAAACTATTCTGACTCAATCCATTAAGTCCTTTGAGTTTTAACCTCTTGAGCAGCTGTAGAAAACCAAACACAGCAACCTTACGAACTCCTTCATTGCTAATAAACAAAAAAAATAGCTTTTAAAATGCAAGACCTGGTTTATTTACTGGATCATTCAGGTTAACAAACTGAGAAACTAAATAATGAGGAAGATACGTGTTTGTTAAATATATTTTTATTTAAAAGTATACTACATTTAATGAATAATAGCACTTGCAAAATTTTTTTTTGAGTGTTCCAATTATTTTTAATTAATTTTTAAAATTTACTGTTGTTGTTGGGGCGTGTTGTTCAAGGTGAGACCGTATCGCACTACAGCGCATTTAATTAGAACTTTTTGTGGTTATCATTTGTTGCTTAACATACCTTTAATTTTCAGACTCCTAGCTGCTTTATTCTATTGCAAAACAGCTTCACAGTTTTTTTTTAGTAAACTCAAGTTCTGGCGGGAAATCAATCTTATCACATGTGATAACAATAATTCATGTGTTATCGATGTATTTCAACTTTTAATTATAATATTTTAACAATATTATAATTATATTTATGCTATTTTAAATAATTATAACGAAATATTAGTGGTAATTTTGTGTTTTAAAATGTTTTGTGCACATAATAAACTATCAGTGATAAATTTTCAAGTGCTTGTTGTTCACCCTACTTTTAGTTTAATTTATAAAATTATTACATTGAATTTGAGGAAATAGTTATTCTTTAATTAATACGTACTAAATTTATCATAATACTAAAAACTACAAAAAACTATCATACTTATTTACCATCGTACTAAAAATATCATAATTTGAACGAAACGTAAGGTAAACCACAATCGAGTAAAACTTTATTTTTTTCCCTGATATTTGAACAGCTTTGCCTAAAACATTTTAGATCCAGGTTTGTATGATAATTTTTAGCATTGCAGGCTTAAAAATAACTCGCAATACAATGAAAACTGGTATAACTAAAAATGGGTTTTTGAACATTTGTTAGTTTTAGCATTGACCTTGAGATTTGAAATGAACCAATCAACTAAACAACCCAAGTGACGTATGTAATAGCTTATTGCCCCGAATCTTACTTTTTTAAATATTTTTTTAATTGGTTATAAAAATGTATACAATTAATATATTTTTTTCTTTGAAATACATTTTTTCTTACCTCAATTAACTTAACAAAACAAAAAGAACCATAGGTTCAAATTTATGCATTTTCCTCATTGGCTATTGACAGTGAAATATGAATTAGTTTTATAATACCATCAAACAGACTACCCAAATAGAGAGAGAACTTAGAAGCTCTTGCATTTACAAATAACTTTTTTCCATGTGGCTACTTTATACAAGGATTTTACAAATGGCAAAATCTACACTATTCCAAGCACGATTCTTCACAACAACTAGCAGACAGGGGTTCTCAAACTTATTGCAACCACGTACCATCCAGCACAATATTAGGCACTATGTATTATAATATACAGAGTGAAACAAAAGTCCTCCCTCTTAAATTTTAAACCATTAGACAATAATTAATGAAACTTGAGGTGTAAAGTGAACAATATTTAAAAAACAAATACAAATCATTCAATAAAAACTTAACTATTGCTGATAATTAAATAAGAATTGGATAATACTCTACAAATGATGGATGATACTCTATAAATTGGATGATGCTCTATAAATAGTGATTTACTGAGGACAAGTATAAGATTATCTCTAGTTTTAGATGATACTCTAGTAAGAACTTACTGTATAAACAATGATTTCCTGAGGACAAGTATAAGATTATCTCTAGTTTTAGACGATACTCTAGTAAGAGCTATAACAGCTGTGATCACTTTATAAGCTGTAGATTGCGGCAACTCTGGTAGCACGTCTAGAAGCCTTGTGATCACTCCACTACAGCTTTCAACGACTAGCAGTGGAGATGTGTCGCATACTTCAGCCAGACATTCTGAAATATTAACATTCTAACTAACAAACGTAGTAAATATATTTATTACTTTTCCTCTTTTATAATATATGTATATAGGAAAAGAAGTGTTTGCAAAAAAAAATCTGAATTACCATTTGAATTATCCATTTAAGGTCTTTTAAGACTTCCTGAGAAGTTTTCTCAAAGTTGTCTCTCTGTGTGTATGTGTGAGTGTATGTATATGAGTGTGTGTGTCTGTTATCATCTTAGCTCCCAGTGTATTTATGCTAGAGAGTTGAAACTTAGTAGAAAAAAAATTATCTGCTGCTTTAGTTGTGCTATTTAGAAAATAATTTTCTTATGACACCATTAAACTGCAATAATGACTCAGTGAAAATTTAGAAAATTCATAAAACACGGAAAAATGATGCGATCAGATTGAGATTTGGCACCCATGTATAAAAATATAAAGGTATTTTCTATGCGGCTTATGAGGTAATTTTTGGCATTTTAAACGACCCCACTTTTGGCGACAGACCAAGGCTTTTTACGATGTACTAACTACTCCCTACAATATCCCATAGACCAATTGCATGCCTTTTATGAAGTAGAAAACAAGTCGTGGGCTCCCGAACTAAATTAAATTCTGGTATTTTTTTCCGGACTAGCGTTTGGCATAAATAAGGATTATTACCCATTTGTAAATACTACTCACAAGGTTTTAAAAACACCTGAAACAATAACTCCGATGACATCCCAGTTTCAGATTTGATTGCAAACACAATAATTTTCCTAAATACCCATGATATAAATGAGGAAAAGCAAAAATAGATGCAGCTTTAGATGATCCAGCCCATAATTTGCCACCATAGGCAATTCTACTATGAAATTATAAGAAATAAGCTAGCTTGAATATATTGCTGTCGAGGCGAATGTCAAGTTTTCTCAGTAGCCATATGATGATACTAGCTAAGAAATGGATAAAAACTGATTCCAAGAATCAGTTTTATATTCAATTATATTATTATTATATTAATCAGATTTATATTCAATATTTTCTAGAGTTCTACTTCAGAGAGAATATTAAAGATTGAATTTTACTAACATTGGAGGTGAGACCATTAGCTTTGAACCAATCCTCAGATAAGTGTTTAAATCTTTCAGCCCTTGTTTCTAGATTAACTCAATTCTTAGAGATAATGATGTATGTTGAATTATAATTAAACCTTATGTCAATCTCATCAAGATCTAGGAGATCGTTGGCATAAAAAATAAATAGCAGAGGCCCTAGAACAGAGCCTTGAGGTGCTCCAAACAAGATAGACAAAAAGGTAGAATTCAAATTGTTGGAAGACACGAATTGAAAACTTTCTTCAAAGAAAGGACATAAAAGCTATGCCTCTGAGGCATAGTTTTCTAAGGTAGAGTTTTCTTTTTAGCAATTTAAATAGTATGCAATCAAAGGTGTTAGTGATGTCGAGCGACAGTGCTAGTCCTTCTTCTTTTTTTAAATGCTTTATAAATTGCATGAGTTATAACCTCAAGAGCTTTAACAGTAAATTTATTTGGCAAAAACCCAAATTGACGAGGAATGAGAAGAAGACAACTGACTAAAAAATTAAGATGACTTGCATGAACTTTTTGAAAAAATTGGAACTGTGGAGATAGGTGAGAAGTTATTCATCTCTTCGGGTGATCCCTTTTTTAAAATAGGTACTACTTTGCTGATTTTCAAGCAAACTTAAGAGTAACCAAGTAATATACTAGAATAAGCTGACTTAGAGGAGCAGCAAGATGATGAATAACCTGTTTAATGAAAGAGTTACTCGTTCCATGAACATCACAAAATTTGAATTTTTCAAAGTAGTAACTATTTTTAAAATTTTATCTGGAGAGCAAGGTTCAAGAAAGATACTTTTAGCTTTATGTGCTTTTCTGTTCACGGTTAAGAATAAATAAACACTTATATGAATAAACAATTGAGTTTAAAAATATATTTAATTGTCGAACCACAATAATTACATAAAAAGAAAACTGACCGGTTTCAACTAATAGTTAGTCATCGTCGTGTTTATTCATTTTAACCATGTTAGTATAACCACAAAATCTCTGTCAAAACAACTAAATATTTTTGTTCACATTGTGAACTAGCAAATTTCTATACATTATTCTGCTTTCTTCTTAATAATTGTTTACTATTATAATGCCCGAAAAAATATGCATATATTTGGCATATGCTACACCATTGGGAATGACTTTTTTTTACCTCAGCTTTTTTTACTGTCTCACTTCACTCTACAGTAAATATAGTTGCCAGGGTAAAAAAAACCTTCTTCACAGTCTTGTAACATAATCTACTATTATTTCCTGAATTTTGTCCGAACAAAGAGGAATTTTATTCATTATTATATTATTATAAAGATTGGGGTTGGAGTCGAGGATAGACCCATTTGCACTGCGACTGGAAGTCTATTGTATAATCCCCTCAATTGGTCCAGGTCAGAATAATCCTTTTCCCCGGACTAGGTCTAGGATCTTTTTGACCAGTGATTCATTGGTAGAATCAAACTTAGTGAGAATGCTCCTACCAAAGTTGGTGAACCTTTGAAAGGCTAGGGCTTCACATCTCAGAAGTATGTGAGAGGCAGTTTCGGTTTCCGATTCACAAAGCCTACACACTGGGGTATCTTTAAAGATACCAAAGGAATGGAGATATTTTCGGAGGTGACAGTGACCAGTCAGTAGTCCAGTTACTGTTCTAAGGTTCCTTCTGCTGAGACTGAGGAGGTCCAGTGAGGAGGTTTTTACCTCAGCTTTTTTTACTGTCTCACTTCACTCTACAGTAAATATAGTCGCCATGGTAAAAAAATACCTTCTTCATAGTCTTGTAATACTATTATTTCCTGAATTTCGTCCTAACAAGAGGAATTTTATTCATTATGTATTGAATTAATGTTACTTACCAGTATACTGAGTTAGATCTGGTCTATTTATAACAGAATCAGCTATAGTAGACAACACAGTCCTAGCTACTTGATGATGTCTTTTGACTATGTTAACGGCTATCATTCTACCAAGCGTCCAAACTCTATGGCATACATCTCGTGAACCGACAGATTGCTTTAGCAGAGTCATGCTCATGTTGACTAGACCTTGTAGGACACTTTCTTGCTCACACGAGCTATAATAAGAATAAAGTTTTATGAATATACAAAGCACCAGGATGAAAAAATATACAGGGTGGTCCAGCTAAGAAGGACAAGACCTTTTTCTTGGAAACTATGACAGCTAGAAGGATGCGGTTTTCGGCGTTGGATTCAATGTAATAGTGAGCAGACGAGAAAAATCCGTTTTCGGGCGCGCTTCGCGCCTGTCATAGAGATGTTAATGCTAACTTTTTTAATTTTATAGTTAGGTATAGGGAACTTTTTTTTGGTTCTTTAAAGAATAAAAAAAAAGGAAGAATAGTGAAGACCGCATCAAAATCGGACAATTTTAACCGAGCTATGATGAAAAAAACTTTTTTTAATTTAGTTCACTTCGGCGCCATTTTGGATGATGTTGCATTAAATAAAATTTATTATATGGACATTTTTAAACTAGAAACATTGCTTTAATAAATGAATATCAAAAGTTTTAATTCCAACCTCAGTTTTAGGTGTAAAATAGTCGTTAAACATAACAAAAACAAAAAAAAAATGGTTTTTCTAAGATACCATGAAAAGTAAGATAGGGAGCTATAGTTTTATGGTTGTACAGTTAGCCAACATAAAAGCAACAAAATGAGTCCAATTTTAACAAATTCGCTTCACAATTTCAAAAGTTATTACTAATAAATCTCTTAAAATTGCCAAAAATGGAATATTTTTTATAGTTTACCACCCTATTGTTGATATTTAATGGAACTGCAACGTCATCATACCTTGTGATCTTTATTGCAGCTTGTATAAGGATTCCAGAACGCCTAAAAACACTTATTTTTGTTCATTGGTTTGAGAAAATTACGATTATGGTGATTTTCGTCAATCGTAGAATGCAGATTAGAGGTACCTTGCAAAAACCAAGTAAAATCCTTCATAAACGTTAATAAAAAATTGATTTTGATGATAACTACTTCGTTTCTAGGGGTGAAGGACCAATAAATAGCAAATCACACAACTAGACTGTAAAGTGATATTTTACTGCTGCGGAAATTTGTTTATTAACGACAATAAAACCAGCAAACTTTATTTCCGGACTTAAGGTCACCGGACTTGACCCCACTCGATTTTAAATAGCAAATCACACAACTAGACTGTAAAGTGATATTTCATTGCTGCGGAAATTTGGTAAAAAAAAATTTTTTACCAATATTTTTTACCAAATTTCCGCAGCAATGAAATATCACTTTACAGTCTAGTTGTTATGATTTGCTATTTAAAATCGAGTGGGTCAAGTCCGGTGACCTTAATGGCCACCTAATTGAGCCGCAGGTCCCCATATTATTTTACCTTAATTTTGTAAAAGTATGATTATTTATCATCTTGTGTTTTAATTTCTTTAAACTAAGTTAAATAAAATTATTCATACAAAAAATCGACTCTTTTTAATAAATGCGCAACTAAAGGTAAATAATATAAATAATGAAAATTTATAGCTCCGGAAATAAAGTTTGCTGGTTTTATTGTCGTTAATAAACAAATTTCCGCAGCAGTAAAATATCACTTTACAGTCTAGTTGTGTGATTTGCTATTTATCGGTCCTTCACCCTAGAAACGAAGTAGTTATCATCAAAATCAATTTTTTATTAACGTTTATGAAGGATTTTACTTGGTTTTTGCAAGGTACCTCTAATCTGCATTCTACGATTGACGAAAATCACCATAATCGTAATTTCTCCACAACCAATGAACAAAAATAAGTTTTTAGGCGTTCTGGAATCTTATACAAGCTGCAATAAAGATCACAAGGTATGATGACGTTGCAGTTCCATTAAATATCAACAATAGGGTGGTAAACTATAAAAAATATTCCATTTTGGCAATTTTAAGAGATTTATTAGTAATAACTTTTGAAATTGTGAAGCGAATTTGTTAAAATTGGACTCATTTTGTTGCTTTTTATGTTGGCTAACTGTACAAACCATAAAAACTATAGCTCCCTATCTTACTTTTCATGGTATCTTAGAAAAACCATATTTTTTTTTGTTTTTGTTATGTTTAACGACTATTTTACACCTAAAACTGAGGTTGGAATTAAAACTTTTGATATTCTTATTAAAGCAATGTTTCTAGTTTAAAAATATGTCCATATAATAATTTTATTTAAATGCAACATCATCCAAAATGGCGCCGAAGTGAACTAAATTAAAAAAAAAGTGTTTTTTCATCATAGCTCGGTTAAAAATTGTCCGATTTTGATGCGGTCTTCACTATTCTTCCTTATTTTTTATTCTTTAAAGAACAAAAAAAAGTTCCCTATACCTAACTATAAATTAAAAAAGTTAGCATTAACATCTCTATGACAGGCGCGAAAGCGCCCGAAAACGATTTTTCTCGTCTGCTCACTTACATTGAATCCAACGCCGAAAACCGCATCCTTCTAGCTGTCATAGTTTCCAAGAAAAAGGTCTTGTCCTTCTTAGCTGGACCACCCTGTATACAGGGGTGCAGACTTTGTTTGCTTCCCTCAAATTTCCCCAGAACGTACTATTCCTCATAAAATTTCCCCAATACAATTTTTGGTGGTACCTTTACTTTGCCAAATTACCAGCTTCCACCAGTGAATACTCAATATTGTTAGTGCATTGAGATTTAATTATTTATTTTGTCCATGACTTGCATGTAAAGTAAGATTTACCTGCTTAAAAACATTGCACTAAACATTCAAGCTTTTGAGGAGGAATAGGTCCTAATTAGTAAAAAAACTAATTTTGCCGAGCTTTCAATATAATTTTATATAACTGTTTTTTGTTATTATTTATTATGTTAAGCCTTGAAAAAGATAAAATTATATCGAAAGCTCGACAAAATTAGTTTTTTTTTATTAATTAGAACCTATTTCTCCTCAAAAGCTTGAATATTTAAAATAGAGGTCCCTATAAAGTTTGTTGTGATTGCACTAAACCTGTTTTAAGATATGTCTATCACCACATTCAATAATTAAATGACACAAATTTTCTTCATAATCCTTATTACATAAATACGAGCAATATTTACAAGAAAGGAAATAATGGTAAATCACAGAATTAAACTGAAACCAGTGCCTTTTTAAAATATATTAAGATATTAACAATTTATAAAAGGCTGGGCGTCACACAGCCAAAAACAAGCGAATTTAAAGGTGTTCAGGTTTAAAGGCGCCATATTTCAACCCACATATTACTTTGTAATCAAGCTGCAGTAGTGCCAGAGATCCCATCTACTGTTATTAATACTTAAGTTATTGAAATCAGTAAATGTTATCTGTTATAAGTTATCAAATTTAACAAAAAATTAAGTTATCAAAAAAATTAAGTTATTAATTTAACAAAAAATTGATTATAAATAAAAAAAGTAAATTGGTACAGGGTACCTCGGAACTTTTCCTCATCACATCGGATTCCTTTAAAATATACAAGTCATTAAGATTATACTAAAACACGTCTTCCCTTTTATGATCCAATAGATATCATGGATATCTTTGTCATATTAAAATGAAACTAAGTTAACTTATTTATTACGTAAAGGTTTATGTACCCAATTAAATTATTTTTTTTTATTTTTTACAATTTTTTAAAAAAAAAATGCACAAGTCTCTTAATAACTAATGCTAATATTTTAGTCTTATACATGGATACATGCGTGCTAAATCTCAATTTGACCCCACCTTTTTTCGCGGTTTATGATTTTTTTTTTAATTGCTGATTCATTATTGAGGGTTAATAACATCATAAAAAACTATTTTCCGAATAGCACAACAAGAGTGGTAGACTGATTTTTGTACTAAAACTCAACTCATTAGTATAAATACACTGGCAGCTACGATGATAACAGACACACACACACAGGCATCTTTAAGAAAACTATTCAAGAGGTCTTAAAAAGACATAAAACGGATAATTCCTGTGTCATCCTAATTTAGTTTTTTGGCCAACACAATAATTTTCCCATATACCAACAGTATAAATGAGGAAAAGTAAAAAGTGTCAAAATAAATTATAAATAATTAAAAAAAATATCTGCTTAAAGCAAGGATCTTGAATAAAAGGGATTAAGGAACATTTCTGACCTCATGGAAGTTGTATGAGATAGAGAAATATAAGCAAACTTACCTTCCCCATGGTTATAATAAAAAAAGCGTCAAACGCAGGTTATGTAGCAAGGTTGTCGAGTTTGCTTCTCAACTTTCTTCTGTGCTTTGTTACATTGTTACATTTGTGGTGCTTGTTAAATCATTTGTGCTTATTTAATTTTAAATTTTGGACTATACTTAGCCACTTCAGTGAATGATAGTTTAAGCGTGTTTATAACATTCTTAAGCAATAAACAATGGGAAACCATTGAGAGGTAAGTTTGCCTCTAAGATTTAAGACCAGCGCTGTTATAAAAATTGTAAGCGCTCGCAGTTTGTATCAAGCATGTGCAATAGGTTTTTGACGTATGTTTCATGTTGAATTCTCTTCATTTTTTTGGTTTTTGATGGGGTCACTTTTTTGTATGGCAAGGTCCACTTTTTTTGTAGTGCGACATCCCCTTTATTCAAGATCCTTGGCTAAAAATGACATTGTTCTTGTCAATAAACAAATATTCACAAAGGAAATTAAACTTTACATTTAAAAAAACTCATTAATATTATAGAAAACTTTTTCTGTGAGAAAAGTTTTCAATTCTTCATTACATTTTTTGAGGGGCAATTTTTTAATATTACTATTTAGAGCATTATACAGTTTTACTCCTAAAACTTTATTACCTACTATAGATTTGTTAAGTTTATGCTTTGGTATCATTAGCATGTTTTTATTTTTGGTTTCACACCTATGCTCATGCACAGGATAGGTGTGAATATTTGTCTTAACATAAACTAATACTGTATAAATATATAAATTCACTATAGTCATTATTTATAAATATATCCTTACAGTGATCTCTTTGTCCTGCTCCTGTCATTATTCGTAGTATATTTTCTGCTTAGTTAACAGGTTTTATAAAATTAACAGGTTCACAAATAATTAGACCATAACTTATCCAACTTTCTACCATAGCATGATAAACCATCACTAATGCTTCAAGAGGCAAATACTTTTTTAGCTTACTAAATGCAAATGTATAAGAGGCAAAACTCTACAAATTCTATATGCTGCTTCCAAGAAACTTTGGAGTCTATATTGATTCCTAATAAGTTAATACTATTATTTGATTGTATATTTTTTACGCTCATCATAAGTTGAGTTTTATCTTGATTCAGCATAAAATTGTTGATGGACATCCATTCTATAAAAACGATAAGTCAATAAGGGTAGCGGGTACCTCAGAATTTTTCCTCATCAAATTAGATTCGCTACGCTCATCCTCCATACTTTGGACTTGCTTCGCTGGTCCTCAGAATATAAAAGTCGTTATATTTATACTAAAATAAGTTTTCACTTTTATGATCCAATATATATCATGGATATATTTGTCCACAACGTAGTTATATACAAGTTATAAAGTTATATGCAGATATATTTGTAAACGAAACTTAGTTTACTTATTTATTACATAAAACCTTTACCCAATTAGATTATTTTTCAATTTTTACGATTTTTTGCTCGTCCTTAGAATATACAAGTCATTAAATTTATACTGAAACACATTTTAGGACATGCTCCGCTTGTCCCCAGATAGTAAATACATCCATTTTATTCCCAGCAGTCAATCCAGGCACTGACAACGGTCAATGCTGCTTAACTTTTATGATTCAACAAAAATCATAGATATACTTCTATTGACACGAAACTTAGTATACGTACTTATTTATCACGTAAGGTCCACTTGTTCCAAATTTAAACTAAATTATATCATTTTCTAAATTTTTTAAAAAAACATATGTCATTCAATAAAAATTGAACTAATGCTGATAATGAGATAAAACTTGCCACATATCATAGTCTTATACATGGCTACATGGGTGCCAAATCTCAATCTGATTGCAACATTTTTTTGTGTTTTATTATTTTTCAAAATTTTTGCAGAGTCATTATTGTGGGTTAATGACGTCATAAAAAATATTTTTATATTAGCTAAGATAGCACAACTACAGCTAAAGACTGATTTTTTTACAAAGTTTCAACTCTCAAGCGTAAATACACTCGGAGCTATGATGATAACAGACACACATAAGGACAGACAACTTTGAGAAAATCCTCTTACCTTTTCAATTGTCTTTAATCTTTGTTTTTGTCATTTTTTATCTTTTGTATGTGTCCACATCCTACTCTCTACCATCAGCCTCTGATTAGTTCTACTTTCATGTACTGTATTCATCCTATATATGCCTTATTCAACTATAGCGGTATCTTAACTCCCATGATCTTCACTTACCTGCCATCCTTGATCTTTTAACTTAGTAACTGTAGACTCTGGCGAGGGGAGCGTTTGAGGCCACGCTTAAGGATCCTTTTTAACCCTCAGTTAAATCAAGACCCAGTCGCAAGTCTGTGGGTCAGAGTATAACTTTTGGTCGTCTACAGCTTCACACCTACCTTTAACTAGTCACCATAGCCATTCTCTTCAAGAAGTGCTCTTCGGTAGCTGATCATTGTGCATCGTCCATTCTTTCTTTTTTCATGTGTTTATGTATATTTTTGTTTTTATGAATGGAGTTTATAATATATATATATATATAATATTATATAATATATATATATATATATATATATTTCTTTATCATCATAATATTCATCATATATCTTTATATATCAATATATCATCTTTGTCAGTGAGTCTGTCCCCTCATTCCAAATAATTCAACTCTCCCTCCGCCCACTTTTCCTCCATGACCCCAAGCTCATTTTTTCTGTGAAAATTCGCTAAAAATAAAAATATGATCAAAAACATGCAAGAGCTTTTATCAAGAATGACTTTTATCTGAAAATTATTTTTTCATTTACACATATCATTAAGTACATCCGGGGACATAAACTATTATAAACTGATAAGACTGTCGATAAAAAAACTAACCTGCTTTTAATAAGAATAATAAATATTTGTTCAACATCGATAGAATGAGGAAGTATTTTCCTGAGCCAGTCAGACGAAACCTTTTTCTCATCCTCCACAGCAGCTCTTATCACAGTACTCCTTAATATATCCAACAACTATAATCAAATAAAATAAACTCATACAATACTTTATCAGTATATTGTAGAAACAAGCCTCTATATTTTCTTACTTAATTTTTTCTATAGATTCTATATATAATCTCAATACTAGGGTTTGTTTCTAGAGAGAGTTTATAACAGTTGGAAACATTGTTAGAATGATAGATCTGGGCCTTGTTTATAAAACTTAGAAGCATACATACGACGTACAAACATACAACTTAGAAGCATATCTAGAGACCCAGGAATGCAACCGACCCATAATGTTGTTGAGGAAGACCTCTGCTTTTTTGTAGATGACTCCAATGCCATACATACACACAGTGACAAACAAATATTGAAAGAGGAAGCTGAAAGGAGAATGAAAATAATAGAGCAGATCTCTAAGTTACCATTTGAAAGTTTTAAGAGTAAAATCAAGTCATGGCTAACTGAAAATGTATTTTATAATTTAAAAGAATATTTTTGATAGGGATATGTCTGACTTAAATTAATGTTAGTTAATAGTTATTAGTAATAAGTTAGGTATGTTAAGTTTGTATGTGATATAGTTATAGTAGGTTAATCTGTGATACTAGTTTTAGTTCTTAAATTACCCTACTGTTATTTGTCCAAAAAAACTTTTATTACCTCTTGACTGATCCAACATGTTACCCAAGTTTGTAATTTTTTTGGAAATAAACTTATTTATTTATAACTCTGGCAGGTTTTCATAACAACTGGAAACCTGGACCCATTATTAAAACTGAGTAGTAGAAATGATTCAAAACCTTTATAACATAAGATAGGTACCAAGTCACAATACGAAAAAAATTGGGTATGGTGTACCTTGGAACTTTTCCTCTTTATCAACTAATACTGATAATGAGATGAAACTTGGCACATATGTTATGCTTATATGCATGGCTGAATGCGTGCAAAATCTCAATTCAATTGCATCATTTTTCCGACTTTTATGATTTTTCAAAATTTGTGTAGAGTCATTATTGCAGGTTAATGACATCATAAAAAAAAACTATTTTCCGAATAGCACAACTACAGCAGTAGACTGATTTTTATACAAAGTTCCAGCTTTCTATCATAAATACACTAGGAGCTACGATGATAACAGACACACACACACAACTTTGTGAAAACCACTCAGGAGGCCTTAAAACCTGAAACAGATTATTCCGGTGACATACCGGTTTCACATTTTTTTCTAAAAGATAAAATAATTTCAAGAACTTCTAGAATTTATAAAATCAATAAAATAATTAGGGGTTTTTAACAAAAAGTAAAAAATTTAAAATAAATAAAGACGATAAAGCTAAAAGTTTGTTGTTTTTAAAATGAACTGCACAACTCTCAAGTGCCTTCAAATCAAATATTATTCAAATAATTCTCTTCAGGATTAACAGGATTAACATTAGATAGAGTTGCCCAATGAATAAGTCCATACGATATTTTGCTGTAAATAATACGGTAATAACTTTGTAATATTATTTCTTTAGATACTATTGGCTTAAAGTAAACGATATAAGAAGTAATGAATAACAAAATAAGAGAAATGGTTTGCTCAGATATCTACATAAATTATCAACATGTATGTTCCATTTAAGCTATCAGTGTGGCGGAAACAGAGTACAACAGTTGGAAGCTGTTAAAACGATAGATATAGTAAAAATTGAACTTGAGATTCAGGCAAAGTTGTAACTATAATAAGATGCTAAAAGAATTGCAGTTGTAAGAGAGGCTGAAAGTGATTGTTCATCATATTAACTCAGGACATTTTAAATTATAGGTAAATATAAATAAAATATGTATATACGTAACTGAAACAGGACATCAAAGTAAAATAACGTGACATTACAAGAGGGGCTCTACTTATTGACTTCTGAAACATCAAATAAGTAACAAAATTACTAACTTATGTAGAAGAACATTTAAAAAAAAATAGAACACAAACTCTGTCCGGAAAGCCGAAAACAATTTATTTGAATTATAACCTTACCTTAATCTTGGAGGAGGTGTCAATAAGGTTACACAGAGCCCATGAGAGGCCCATAGTGATGTTTCATGCCATTTAACATATTGAGATAGACTATGGCCTCTCTAGTAATAAGTCTCTATGGACTTGATGAATATGAATTCCATGGTGCAATTACAAAATAAAACAAAAAAACAATATGAAACAGGTCCATAATAATAAAAAGATAAGATATATCTTTCTTTTTTAGGCTATCTATCTTTAGCCACACATTATCTCAGACATGCTTTTAAAATACTGCTATTAAAAGGGTTTAGACTAACTATACCAGTATATATCTGTACTTGATATACCTATACCTGTATATACTGTACATACCTGTACTTGATAGCGTGGTAGTGTAGATAGAGACAGTAATACAGAGAGTAGAAATGGTTCGAGAAATATTTCTGGAGCGGACACACAGAGTTTAGAGACTTTGAGCAACTCCTGAGTGGATCCCAGCGATGATTTGGATGAATCCTCAATATGATAGAGAACTACATTCTGATTTTCAACAACCTCCTTCTTACTCACCGCTTCTGCAATACAAACAATAAAAATACTAGTAATGACTAAGCAAATTTTATACAAATAGATTTATAATTATTTTAGGGCAAGCTCATGCATTTATATAAAGGTTAGAAGAACTATTAAAAAAAGTACAAGAACTATTTTATTTCATATTTTCTTACAGGGGATAGATTGTAAAAAGTTTAGGATTATTTTCCAATATTTTTTTGGGGATAGACTTTCAAAAGTCAAAAACTATTTTCTTCAAATTTTTAACAATTTAATTTTTGTTTGTCTAAAATGTTCCACCTGGTACATGGGATATTAAAGGCTTAATCTCTTACTACAAAAACATAAGAGCCTATAGAAGAGGAGAAAGCAAATGAATATCGATAATGACTTTTGAAACCTACCTATGACATCCAAAGCTTCTAGATTAGTAGAATCAACTACATTCATTGATTCCTCCAGTCTATAGACATACTTATTGTAATATTCCTTGAGTGTGAAGAACAAAATCATGCTGTGTTGTGTCTTAGTCAGAAGTAGTAATTGGTGAACTAGCGGTGGAACTTCAGGTGGATGCAGATCAATCAGTCCATGGCATAGCTTACTCACTACACTCTCGTGCTCCTCCGGAGTCATGGCAACGTATCTAAAAAACATTTTACACTGTTTAAAACATCCGGCATAGGAAATAAATTTCCTTATCTCTTGTTTAAAATGAAAGAATATAACAAATCCTAAATATTTTTGATACTAAAATCAAATACTATATAGATAAAGAAAGATGGACAAGGGATTTATTATATCGGACAAGAAGGTTAGTTCCATAGCTAGTTAACAGGAGAGCTAGTGTGTAATTTGGTAAATGCGCCCTTAAATTAAATGCCCTTATTTTTAGCAAAATACTTCTGGCACAAAAACGATTAATCCAAATATTTGCTTCAAATATATACAATAATGATCAATTTCAAGTAGATAATGGAGTCATCGAAATGGTAATAAAAAACAAGATGATTTCATACTACTAACTTAGAAAAGTGGGAGGAATGTTATGGTAAGGAGAGTTAGTTTCAGAGCTGCCGCTAGGTGCCAGCACTGAGTTCACCTTCTGTCTGACTCTGTCATATACCTTTCGACATTCTATACCTTAAATATTCTTTGATTAAAGTATAATATTGTGGCTACTCCACCTTTTTATTCATCCACAACAATTATTATAATTTGCCACAATCTTTTCATAAATTTGATGAAGAATTAGAATGGAGGACAATTAAAGATCCGTTACAGGTACAATGGACCCACATACCAGGTCTAGTACCTAGGAAATTATTTCCTCCGGAATTTTAAATAAAAAAAAAAGATCCGTAAAGGACACAAAGTTTTGTTTTAATACGACAAGTATATCTATGGGTTTTGTTGGATCATAAAATTTAAGGAGCATTGAGCACAGTCAGTGCTGTATGGGTGACAGCTGAGAATGAAAGGGATGTATTTATTATTTGAGAACAAGGGAAGCAAGTCTGAAGACAGGTTACAGTGTAAATTTTGTGCATTATATATTATGAAGTCGAGCAAAGAAAGTCCGAAGTAGGAAAGATGAGCGTAGTGGATCTGATGTGATAAACACGTTGGCTTAGAACAATGAATCATGATAAAAAAAGGTTATTAGAGCACAGCTCAAAAAGTAAATTTTCTTAAAAGCGGGATACTTTTCTTAACCCTGCGTAGGAAAGAGCATCAAATATCAAGTCTAGGTGAAGATCCAATCCAAATTGGACCAATATTCCTGAAGTTAGAAAGAAATTAGTATCAATAATACACAAATAATCCATAACATTTTTGTTTTTTCAAGTTTATTAAATTCATAAGCCATATGGCTCGGGTTAAACGTAAAAAAACCCTATGTAAAGTTGATAGAGGTATAAGGCTAGTTTTTTATGCAACTTTTAGTTTTTTATTTTGACCTATAATTTTAAATTTGTTATATATTGTTTTAAACTTACAGTTTTATTTCACTATTTTGGGCTGAAATTATTTTTCTGCCCCAAAATTAAATCATAAATCATTGTACTGGAATATTGTATGATCTGCAAATTTTATTTAGAGGACATACTTGATAAGATCCTTAGTGAACATTATTTTTAAGTGCAAAAGTAAAGAATAATGCATTTTTTTTAAATCAGCCCATTTTTGAAGGCAAATGACCTTCTGACCTTGACCAATTTTGATGATATTAATATTGCTGAAAGCAAAATTTTGTCACCTTTAAATTTTATATCCACAAAGTTTTCCATAAAACCAATAGTTTTTGAATAATTGTTAAAAAACCAAAAAGTTGAAATTTAGGGTACTCTTTGGGGTCCCCAAAAAAACTCCAAGGAGAAGGGTGAGGGACTTTTCTGAGAAAACTGCTATAAGAGTACCCTAACATTTGGCAAAAGTTCAGTGTGTTCCTAATTTGTCCCGACTTCATTGACTGGGCTACAAATTGGTTGGGGACATTGAGATCTAAAGATATACCTTTAAGGCTTTTAGATGGTATATAAAAAAAATCTAATATCTTTAGTAAAAAAAAAAATAAAAAACAGAATTTAATTTTTAAAAGATGGATATTAATTGTTATTTTTTTGTATTATTCATAATTATCATCATTAGAAATTGTCAATAACAACATTATTTGTATTAATTATTTAGTAAAAGTTAAAGTCAATATTCAATAAAAAGGGATGCCCTTTTATTGGTGATATGGACAGTGTATAACGGGCTTATTTATTACACACACACACATATACCACCATATGCGTGTATATATATATATATAATATTATAATATATATATATATATATATATACGCATATGGTGGTACACCAAATATTATGTTGATGTTTGATGGTATGCAGTGACAAAAGTTTGAGAACACCAGTTGAATCCATTGTAGACTAGCACCCTAGGAGTAAAAGTTTAAACAACTAGTGACTTCATTCAGATAATGAACCCTCTTACTTTCATTCTAATGTCAGATTCATTGAATGGTATCAGGAGAGTATAGGGTACTTACATAAACATGCTAGCTAGAGTAGTCAGAACTGACGAATGCCATTTGGCCTGGCAGAGTGACACTATAACCTGTTTCTTATACTCTTCACCAGACTTCTCATTACCATAATGCTCAATTTCTTTCTTATTAACTATAAGACTTAGAACTTTAGGCAATAAGTCTTTCCAGCTGCAACACAAAACATAATAACAGAGTAAAAAATCTGGTACGGAGGTACCTCAGAACTTTTCCTCAACAAATCGGGTTCACAATCAAACTCTTCTCTTGTCCTTGGAATACACAAATCTGAAATTTATACTGTAACATGTCTTTGGACTCGCTTTGCTCGTCCTTAGATAGTAAGTACATTAAATTTATTCCCAGAGGTTGAAGGTTACAAGGCCTATTATTTGTAAAAAAAATTATGATTTCATCAGGCCAAGTTATGAAGTATTGAAAAAATTTAGCAAATAAATAATTATTTTATTTATTTGAATTAACTTACCAGCACTTATTAGGTTCAGTAGATGTAGCAACATAGCTGACACATAAGTCACATATTTTAAGTAAATGTGCTGTAGATAGTTTCTCTAGTTCAACCACTAGCCAAGTTAGTATAGTACTTGTGTTCCTTGGAGGAATGTCATTGTTCTGTATCTCAGACATTATCAACTCAAACATCTGCAAGAACATCAAGTACAACAAATTAATCAATGAATCACTCTGGTAAGGAATAAAAACCCTAAAAGCAATATTGGGTCGCTGATATGATGAATGATTAGAGTCACCCGTGGTGTAGTGGTTAAGGTATGCTGCCAATACATAGAATGAATGGACTTTAAACTTCCGAGTTTATTTAGTTATGGGTTCAATCCCAGCACGGGCCTCTGGGATTTTTATGAGAGGGATAAAAATTCTGCATACCATGTCCTTCAGAAGGGGACGTAACCGGTGGTCTCGGCCTGTACGTCAGTACTCGTTAAGATCCCTTACCCTGAAATGAAACTGGTAATAGAGGCTTCCGAGATCATGCTAAACCTTCTGTCTGTTTAGACCTACCCTTGAAATTAAAAGGAGTAGAACCTATCTTAGGGAGCTGGCAAAAAGGGCCCAACATCGTGGCCTACTTGCCTGGTAGTTACTACCACTTCCCCCACATTACTATCACTACTACTACTATGATAAATGATTGTATCTTTAAACAATTAAGACATATTTTAAAGATATATGTATAAATACGGACCTGGGGGCCTCCCTGTGGCCGAAAGTTTCAACTCTCTAGCACAGGGATACGCAAACTTAAGAGCCCTGCAGACATCAATTATAGATAATGATACTTGGCTAACCCCTGTTCTTTTGCCCCCCCACCAACTAATAAATTGAATAACTTATACTTATCGATAAAATTCCTATTTTTTTAATGTCATAAATTAAGGCTTCCAAAGCAGCTCTAGAATTAGCAACACGAAAGAGCTAGAAAAATGGTTGAATTATTTATAAATTAGTTTTATAATAATTTATCAACCTTAATCAGATTCAACAGGTCACAATCATATCGCTTTAATAAACTGGAACTCTATAGTTAAACTAACTGTAGAACTCTAACTTTACAGTGAACTCTTATAATTTTATAGTACCTTGATCTATAGTCCTAACTTGCACAAAAACCAATTTCTTATAACCATAATTTTGTCTTAATTAATTAAATATGAAATGAGAATCCCTAAATCATATTTCCAACAAATTGAATCTCTGTAATATAAATTTAGACGCCCATTTGTTCGGCTGTCATACTAACAATAGAAACTAGATATTTATGTTTACCAATAAAATCTTGGTCATTTCTCGATACCTAGAGTTATCTAAAACATTGACTAAAGTGATGTAGGAATTCATACAGAGGGGTGGGGGCGCACACAGTGGTCCAACTCCCTGGCTTGAGGTGGTCCTAAAAAAACAGGGGCTAGTTGCATCTACTATCGCACCGAGCACTAGTTTTCACCTTGTACAACTGTTATCAATATTGTTATCAGTTTTAAATCAAGACGTCTATAAACTAGTATGTAAACAACACAAATTTTCTCAACATTTTTAGTTGTATATAAGATTATTTGTTTACAAAATAAGATAAATGTAGAATTTTTTCCATTAAAAGAACAAATAAAAAGCGATAAACACGCAAATTAATTTCCATTTCTGCACGTCATGGTTATCATGATATCAGGTCTACATTTTATGAAATATATACAACATTTTATGAAAATTATGCATTTAAAATAATTAATAAGATTTTAAACATTGCTAAAAATCCTTTTAAATAATTTAAATCCTGAAAATGAAGAACTAATTATTTTATACATGCTGTACAAGGTGAACCAACCTGCCTCTAGTAGAGCTTCATGACTATTCATGAATAAGCTAAAACAGCTTATTCTGGGGGAGTTGGAGCACTGTGTCCCGCGCCCCCACCCCTACTTTATGAATTTCTACATCATTTTAACATTGACGTATTTACTAACAATCTTATATACTCAATTTTCTTTAGAAATTCCCAAAAAGAATAATAGAACTAATAACTTTAATATAATTTATTATTTTAATAATTAAAGTTAATAAATTAATGTTTTTACATATTTGTAAAATATGTAATCTTCCTTTCATCTGGGACCGACTTTTATTAATTAATTAAAGTACATTACCTTAACTCTTTTCTTCTGAGACTGACTCTTCTGAGATAATCCAAACAATAGTGCATTGATAACAAATGGACCATTTACAAAACTTATCCTTTCTTTAATCATTTCTTCAACCTGAAAAAGACACAACAGAAAATTACAACGCAATACATAAAGATGATAAAGATACAAGAGATAACATGAACCTCTTTCTTACATGATAAAGACATAAGAGATATCATGTACCTCTCTCTTACATGATAAAGATACAAGAGATATCATGTACCTCTCTCTTACATGATAAAGATACAAGAGATATCATGAACCTCTTTCTTACATGATAAAGATACAAGAGATATCATGTACCTCTCTCTTCCAGCTATGCAAGAAAATCAAAACCAAGTCCCTTTAAATAACTTTAATTATTAAACTTAGAAATTAAGAAATAATAATTTTATATTTGTGGCACAAGGTGAACTGACCCGCTGCAGCTTATTTCGCATGAGTTGGAACACTTACTACATACACAGAGCGTATTTAACAGGCGATCGTATTTGATACTTATGCAATACGGTCAACTAACTTTACAGTTCTTACAGCGTCTTGTTTAATCGATCGAGTTAGATTACGTGATAACTGATACCGCCAAAACATCCCGTCTTTTATAGTGAAGGTTCACTTTTGGAAATAAGGAAGTTTAAAACAAAAAATATATTTAATTAATTGTGATTTTTTTGCATAATAATAAAGTTGCACTAAAAAAATAATATTCCAAAAGTTCTTTGATCAAAAATGGTAATATAGAAGTGAAATAAAAGTTTGACGAGAAGGTTATCCGTTAAATAAGATCGTCTCTAAAGGTACCTACAGCGTATCGGGGGATCCATTTAGATTCCATCTCCTTAGTTCTAGCGTATGCAATCAGATCCCCTCCGCATGGTTTATACAGCTAATATTACCGTATTGAGAGATTGTATCCAATATGATCCGCAGATGTAGAAGTGTGTGTGAACGTACTAACTGTGTCCCCTGCCACATTCCAACTGTAGAAATTTGACATCACTTTTTTAGGATAGCCTTCACCCTCATACCTTTACTTACTTCATACCTTACCTCTTTTGACATTTCCAGTCATATGGAAAGCACGAAATACGTGAGTAAAGTCACTTGTTAATTCTATCCAATATAGATAAACCTTAATTTAAAAGTCAACTAAAATGGAATAGAAAACTATTCTAGTATAAAGTGAACAAATGAAAACGTTTACAGTTACCTCTTCAACAGTGAGTTGTTCGACAAAAGATTGAAATGTTTTGAACTCCTCGTCCCCTTTACCCCTTGCTTCACATAACTTTAACAAATTCGATATTTTCTCTTCCATTTTCACAATTAAATCGTAAAAAAACTTAAACGAACAAATTTAATTGTTCAACTGGCAAAACAAACGCGCAAAAATGATAAAAACAACTAATGGCGGGAATTTTTCTTTTTTTTCATAAAAGCTAGTATAAGCTGATCGTAGACAAATTGTAAACGCAACACAAATGTTCGAAAATAAAACAGCCATGTTAAACGTTTCAAATGAAGTTGTTTCACACACCTTTAAGGAAATTTCGCTGAAAACTACTTCGTTAGAGGGAGGGGGAGGTCTACAGGATCAACCCAATATCAGGGCTGAAGTTATAAAAACGGGTTCGCATCGTTCTTGCACATCATCATCCCTGGGAATCTTCACCCGCGCGAAAACTTTTAAACTCTGGAAATAACGTCACGATAGACTTCTATCTACTTTTACACTCTTCAAATATGCTCCAAATCAGAGATAATAAAACCTAAACGGATAAATATCTCCAAATAACTTGGTACCTGATGACTTTATAATGACTTCATACATACTTCCATCATACTTCAGTGTAATCAGTATTGCCAACATTATATGAAAAAATATATAATATATATTATTAAAATTATATGGAATTTGCTTTAATTTATTTATAAAAAAAAATATAAAATAAAAAAATATTTGTTATTATTTAATTTTATGTAATTTTTATAAATTTATTAAAAAAAATATCATAATATTGTATCAGATGAGTTGTTATTAGTTTTATCTTAATTTTATAGTTATATCTAAATTAAAAAATATGAATTATTAAAATTTAATTGTAGAATTATATTACTTAATAATTATAAATCAATAAATTTATCATAAATAAAAAGGAATAATTAATAATAATTTTTAATGTGGTACTCAATATGGCTGAGAAAGAGAAGTAGTGTATAAAAGGAAGGCTCTTAGGGTCTTCCATTTCGGCCTTCAGCCTTTATGCAGAGTGGAACAGTTCGTTGAAGTGAAGTAAGTCTAGAAGCTTTATATTATTATTATTAGTTTTAAATTGATTTAATCTCAAACAATACGATTTAATACTTACCTATAATTGTGTATTAAATAACTTTATTTGAAATTGCAATTCCAGATTTGTAATACAGTTTGCATAATTATACAAGTATTATAAGTATGCAAACTATGGCGATGCAAGCAAGAAGAACAGAGTCGAAAATGAGTACCAATCGTGAGTACCACTACGATTGGTACAATTAAGCGGTGGTGTGCAGTCTCTTTCATACTTAGTTTTTCCGCATTTACAGCTCTGTTATTCTTCCTAGCATCGCCGATTAATGTGTCACTCATCCACTAATGAGTGTTACTTATCCACTAATGAGTGTCACTCATCCACTAATGAGTGTCACTCATCCACTAATGAGTGTCACTCATCCACTAATGAGTGTCACTCATCCAAGGCTCAAGAATGTCCTGAGTTTATAACAGAGAGATTCAGCGTGTAATATGGGTGCGTAAACTCTGGCATCCTGAAGCCATGACATACTACGTATTCACAGCGTATTTAACAGGGGATCGCATTCCATACTCATTTAATACAATACGGTTCTTTCACCGTATTTGTTTAGTCGATCGAGTGAAATTACGTGATAACTGATCCCGCAAAATCTTTTATAGTGAAGGTTCACTTTTGGTTATAAGGAAGTATAAAACTAAAATATATTTAATTAAATTGTAATTTGTTTGCATAAAATAAAGTACACTAAAAAAATCGAAGTACGGGGTACCTCGGAACTTTCCTCATAACATCGGATTTGCTGCGGTCATCCTCCGCAGCAATACAATTCGCCAAATTTATGCTCAGCATGTCTTCGGACTCGCGTCGCACATCCTCAAATAGTAAACTCATCCGTTGCATTATTAGCGGTCCCCCATACAGCACTGACCACGCTGTATTGTGTTACTTCTACAGTTTAGTAATTTTGACACAGATAGTCTTTTTCCTTTAGTTTAGACTCTTTGATACAGATAGTCTTCCTCTAAAAGCTTAGTCTTTTAGAATTTTGAAGTAAAATGAGCTTATTGAGGTTGGGGTCATGGAAGGAGAAGTGGGGAGAGGTGGTTTATTTGAAAGGATACTATATATATTATATATATATATATATATTATATATATATATAAAATATTGTATGTATGTTATATATGTATGTATGTATATATGTATGTATGTATGTATGTGTGTGTAAGTATGTATGTACGACATTTTTATGTTCTAGACGTTCTTATGGGACACAATAACTTACGAACGCTTTCTTGGATCGAAATAAAACTTGGTACAAAAATCAACCCTATTCTTTATGAAATATGTGTGACGTCATTAACTTACAATAATGACTCACAAACATTTCAAAAAACCACATATCTTCATATAGTGTTTCAAACATACAAAGTTTCATTGTTTTATTTGTATTAATTATGGTTTTATTGTTTGACATATATATGTCAAACAAAACAATGTGTCATTAATTGACATAATGTAAACAAATTAAGTTTTTTCTCAAATATTTTTGATAATTCGCTTATATCGTGGCAGTATGCCACTTAAATAAACCAACGGCCCCCAGCACCGATCTCGTGTAGCGGTGTAGCGGCAAAGAGGCCGTAGGTCTCTTGTTTTTTTTTTACAAAATTCAATTAATCCGATCTAACTTCTACCTCACTTTTTTCTATAATTATATATATAAATATAATATATATATATAATATATTATATATATATTATTATATATATATATATATATATATAATCTGTAGTAAGTATATATACTATATAATATATATAATATATATATATATATATATAGATATAATATATATATATATCATATATAATAAGAAATGACTATAAGAAATCGGCAAATGATCCCATTTTCCGAAATCGGGTACCTCGTACCCGATATTTTTCTCGCTGCGTTCTTATTGTCCAATTGTAGAACTGCTGCGCAATGCCCTTATTGTAGAACCCATAGAGATATATTACTAGAGGGGCCCTATTGGTTGAATTTTGAAACATCGAAAAGTAACCTGACCAATTCGATTATCATTATCATCAAATAAACAGAACAAAAAAACTGTAAATTATATTGTAGAATGTTTAAAATACAAATCACAACACAAACAATCTGCGGGAAGTCCAAAACAATTGATTAATTATATAACCTTCAAACTCCCTCTTGAGGAGGTTTCAATGAGGTTACACAGAGCCCCTGAGAGCCCCACTAAAAATAGTTTGAGGCCTCTCAATGTATTAAGATAGGCTATGCTCCTCTAGTATATATCTCTATGGTAGAACTAGGGTCAACTAGTGCGATTAACTATACGTTTGGATAGGACGTGATATTTATAACTTGCAAGTTGTTGAGTGTAACCGACTACTAACTAGTGTATTAATTAATATAATGTTTAATTTTTCCCATTTTTTACTTTTCTTCATTTATATTGTTGGTTTGCAAAAAGTATTGTATTTGCAAAAAATTTCGAAACCGTGATTTCACCTGAATATCCATTTTAGGTGACTTTAAGACCTCCTTTTAGGCAGAATTAGTCTGTCTTTATGTAAGTGTGTGTGTGTGTGTTATCATCTTATCTACCAGTGTATTTAAAATAATTATATCGTAGGTTTTTTTTATTTACCATAACAGTAGCCCTGCTATGGCTCTTTATTTTTTAAACATGCACCGCTTTCGCATAACATGTTAATCTTTTATCTTCTTTTTTACTTTTTCTTTTTTGTATTTTTAGCGAATTTTCATTATGAAAATGACGCTTACGAGGTTGTTCGGAATGACGGAAGTTGAGGAGGGAGAGTGAGCGGAATCGGTTCGGAATCGGTTCTTATTGGCTTCCTGATAACAAAAAAATATGTCCGAAAAAAGTTTATATATATGTAATATATATATATTCTTCCCTATATATATATTATATATATTATATATGTATATAATATATATATATTTCCCTTTCGTATGGTGAACGATAACTCTCGAAGGCGTTCTCAAATTGAAAACGAAACTTTGCAAATAGCGAGATGTCGAGGAGAGTTACGAGGCCTATTGTTTAAAAACATATGACGTCATCAACCAAAGTTATGACGTCATGAAAAAAAAATGTTTTTTGAAACTTGAAATGGCTTTAAAACAAGGTATTCGTGTTTAGGTAGACGGCTAGCTGAATCGATCAAGACCAATTTCAGCTGAATCGAACTATCACAAATGGCGCAACAACATACAGTATATATATATATATATATTATATATATATATATATATATATATATATATATATATATTATATGATATATATGTATATACGTCCAGGTCAAAGACTCGTACGATATCTGTTGGGTTCAGTAGTGTTAGAGGGGGATGTAGTATAGTTAGAGGGGCCTTTACCTCTTGTCCATCCTAGTTTAGCCTGGCTGTCAGAGAGGACAGGACAAAAATGGCTTCCACTAAACCAAGTCGAGCAAAGCAGGCCCGTTAAGCGGAAGAACCCTCGAAGTAGTCTTTACAATGGTCGAAGTCATTCTAAAACGATTGCGACCAGTTTCAGCTCATGACAATCTTAGTGACGAAAACGGTATTTGTATTAAAAACAAAAATCATGAATATAGTTTTGTTTATAATGCTTAATTTTAATATTATAGCATACTATAATAATAGAGTATAATAAAATCTCATTAGTAAAATCAAATTTGTGAGAAAGACTCTCAGGCCCGCGAAACGGGTCTGTGTGGAGAGGCTGTGAAATTCGCTAGATACATGGCAAATCCATGTATCAAGAACAAATATGAAACACACATAATACAACAACATCAACATGTGGGCGCAAAGCCGGCCACAGGAGCCCCGGGCCGCGTAGCGGCTACGGGCCGAAGGCCCGTATTATTTGTTATAGTTTTAGCATTTGTTCAAGAATAATTGTGATTCTTTTATTTTTCTTTAATTGTAATCTTCTTTTTCTTTTTCGTAGGAATCTTTTGTTTATCTCTATTTCACATTCAAGTTTTGATGATTAAATACTATATCATAGGTATGTAGGAAACGTAATGTGTTTGCAAAAAAACCTGAAACCGGGCTTTAACCTGAATTAGTCGTATAAGGCGTCTTTAAGACCTTCTGAGTGGTTTTTAAAAAGTTGTCTGTATTATCATCAGCTCCCATTTTGATCGTAGATCTCATAGATATACTAGAGGAGACATAGCCTATCTCAATACATTAAGAGTCCTGAAACATCATTTTGGGGGCTCTCAGAGGCTTGTGTAACCTTATTGAAATCTCTTCTAAGAGTATGTTAAGGTTATAAGAAATCAAATTTTTTCGGCTTCCTGAACATTGTTTGTGTTTTGATTTATATTTTCAGCGTTTTACCATACAATTCACTGTAGTTTTGTTCTGTTCGTTTGATTTTTGAGAGTCGAAGGTGGCCAGGTTATGTTTTCAATGTTTCAAAATTCAACCAATAGGGCCACTCTAGTAATATATCTTTATGGTAGATCCCACTGAATCCTAAGAAATGGTATACTAATATCACTATATTTTGATAACTTTTTTCATTATGTTCGACATATCACAGATGTTTGATAAAAATATTTGTTTTTTGTTGTTTTGAACAAAACAAAACCATGGCATATATCATACAATAGCTCAGTGCAAAATGACTGGACGGAATATAGTGATATTTATTAGTATTTTTATTAGTATAGTATTTTTTTAAGTTTCAAAGCGGTTTCCTAAAAGTATTACGGAACCCTATAACTTACTTTTTGAATTTTCCAAAATTAGAATAAAAATTACCATTTTGGGTAAATTTGAATTAGCAAGAGTCAATTTACTTGGGTAGAGAACATTTTTGAAAGTCTAGGACGATGTTTTCCCCTTATATTTTAAGGATTTAATATTGGTACATCTAAATTTTCTCACGCTGTAAATAACCATGAATGGTACGCTGTTAATAACCATTATTTATGTGGAATCTTAACAATTTAAAAAAAAATACTTTGTATTTTAATATCTTTTTTTATTTAAATAAATTTATAAATAAACATATTATTCCTTAGGCAAAGTTTCACTTGACATTAAAAAATGGCTCCCGGTCAACAATTTTTTACAACTGTGTGTACCCACCATAATTTTATGATACCCATCTAAAAATTAAAAAACCCTGATGCCCATCTATTTTTTTTGAAAACGGTGGCGACACTTTCTTGCCTGTATACCACCCTTGTGACTCCATCTACCGCCACAAATTACAAACATTAAAAGCTCACATATAGACAATAAACATCGCTTGAAATAAACTAAGTCTTAATAACCTAATAAATTTGATTTAGTCACTTTAACGTACTTTTCCAAATATAAATTGCAGGGGAATATAAATAGATCTTTCGGGGGAAAATCTACTTGAAAGTGACCTTTTGGAATCCAATCACTTTCCACTCGAGTTTTTCAATTTAAAACCACTTTACAGAAAGTGAAACCCGTCACCCTTTTGCTGAAAACTTAACATGGATTTTTCGTGACGCTAGAAAATTTAACCGTCTAATATTTACGGTTAAATTTTAGTTATTAAATTTCTCTTCAAATAAATTAATAAATTTAACGATTTAAAGAGCCTCTTAAAAAAAGGGGGTGATTGCATTTGAGGGGGGGGGGGTGAAAATGGAGCAATCCGATAGGTCGGAAATGTGAAGGAGGGGGTAAAAATAAGGGAGGCTTGAATAGGAGTGGTTCTAAACTTCAACATTCCAGTAGTCCCGGAGCACCCGCAAGTCAAATAGCTCCGAAATTTTATCTGACGCCATTTTGATTTATTTTAATTTTTAATTTTTTTCTTATTACAATATTTTTTTGGTACCATAAAGATCGTCAAAAATAGTCGTCATAAATGTTATGACCCGAGATTTAATGTGATATTAATAAATTTGTTTTATTTATTTTTGTTTATTTGGTGAATTTGTTTTGTTTACGTTTGTGTCTGTGTTTGTGAGAAAAAAATGTCGTCGGGAGATGAGAGTATGGAGGAGGTGGTGTATGAGATCGAGCCGTCCAGACTGCCTAAACACAGACCTGTCGGTCTGGAGGATCTCTGTAGACAGACTAAGTTCACTAGACAAGAAATACGTATTATGTATCGAGGATTTAAGCAGGTACTTTTGTTACTTAAACTTACTCAGCACTTTATAATTTACTTGTACTTAACCTTATACTATACTACTTTTAAACTTAGTCAAGTATACTTAACAAACTTATTCTTGGATTTATTTTTCTCATCTCAAAATCTACCATGATAGACGTAAGACGGCGGGCGAGCTTTCAAATGAAAGCGATAAAATGAAAGATATACAATGTAAATTGTTTTTGCATATTTTATCCATAAACTATTTTTTGGCATATTGGTTTATCCAGTAAACTATTTTTTTGGCAATTGGTTTATCCAGTAAACTATTTTTTTGGCATTTGGTTTATCCAGTAAATTGTTGTGGTAGAAAAAAACAATGAAATGATTGCCTGAAATATTTAAAATTAGATACGATCGATTCAATTTTTTTTAAAAACGTGTCAGTTTAAAACGTTAAGAAATATTATCATAAATAGCTCGTTTTCCTTTGGAAATTTGTTAAAAACAATCATAAAGAATAAATACCTCATAACCGTATTATTTTTAAAGAAAATTCACTAACTAGTAGGCCACGTCTTTGGGCCCTTTTTGCTAACTCTCATGGATGGAAGATAGAATTTACCCTATAAGTCCTAGAGCAGGCATTTTCCACAGAAGAGCCATCACTTTACTATAAGTTTCTGTACCTTTAACTAGAAACAAAACGTGCCCCTCTGCCAGACTAAGTTTTACCGCTCTCGAAGCCGTTAGGCAATATCATATAATCTTAGAATAATACTATATATGGAAGGAGCACAGGACCGTAAACACAATGCAATTCCACTGATAACACGAAAGCCGGTTGACTGGAGCTCTTAAGTAATGCTGCCAACCTGACAACAAAACATTATTTTAAATATGTGTCATAAATATCTATTAATGAAGAAAGATCGTAAAGAACAAATATGATAACTTAAAACACCTGCTGAGTATTTAATAAAACTGGTCTTAGATGGCAAAAGGGTGGCGGAATACAAGAATCTACATTTAGTTGACGAGGACTACTTTTAATATAATTTTAATAAATACGTTAAACTACATTTTAAAAATGCTTTAAATGTTGTAAGCACCATATTTATATTAGTATTTTATGAATAATCAATCATTAATTAATAATAGAACATAATAATCCAGCAACCGGAAGTATTGCCAACTTTTTTTAGAAAATTGTATATTGTTAGGGGTGGCAGCATTACTTAGGTACACCAGTGAATCGCCTTTCGTGTTATCAGTAGTGCTCCTTCTATATATAGGATTATTCTAAGCATATAATACATTTATATTCTTTCTAAGGGGATCTTTTACGAGTGTATCGGGCATCACACAGGCTCGGAATCAACAGCTTAACGTCATATAACAATTTTCACCCCTCCGATTAAAATCTTAGAGTCACCGACCGAGTTGGAACCCGGACTATTTAGATGGCGGTGGCAGGCATACACGTTATCCATTACTATTATCTAACGTCTTTCGTTACATTTATTGTCTGCTATCTACATATCTTGTAAGGGGTTTTGTTTTTTCTTTTGTTTTGTCGCGTCGGAATGATTTGGAACATAGTCTTCCGGTGGTGACTGCGTCAATCTACATAAAGAATCCGACGTTTCGCTTCCACTGTAGGAAGCATATTCAGGGATGTGGGGCATCAATG
Organism: Microvelia longipes; assembly: GCA_018340805.1. Lineage (NCBI taxonomy): Eukaryota > Metazoa > Arthropoda > Insecta > Hemiptera > Veliidae > Microvelia > Microvelia longipes. The sequence continues at coordinate 13,559,938 of JACMZG010001870.1, read as the reverse complement.
ATAAAAACACAATGTAGTCAGTCCAGTGTTGTACAGCATTGTGTTTTTGTTTTATCCATGACGTCCTACAGCCCTAAAGATGCTTCCCACAGTGGAAGCGAAACGTCGGATTCTTCATTTAAATTGACGCGGTCACCATCGGAAGATCTAAATTTTCATGACAATAACCGCAGAAGTCAACGCAGTTTATTATAGAATAGAACTTAAATTAAGCATAGCAAAGAATAGGAACATAGCATAGCAAAGAAGAGAAACAAAGCATATCAAAGAATAGAAACAGCAAAGCAAATAATAGAATAGAGAATAGAATACTGTTTATAAAAATTATAAACATTATGAAAATAATGTTTTTTACAATAGATTATAACGGAAGAAACAGCCTACTCCAGGTTTATATTTGGGCGTTAGGAGGAAGGTTGCTGGTTACTTAATTACTAATAAGTTCAATTAAATAAAGATTTTTCTTTTTTTTATTCTATTATATTTTAGCACACATGTATAAATTATACCCAATCATTCAGTATCAAGTATATCATATCATAAATTAATGTATTTCTAATTTACTTACAATCGGGTTCAACTCATACATAAGTACTTTTTTTTGAGAATTAACGATTAAATATAAATTGTGCCCTTGAAAGACAATCCCTTCGAGATCAATTCGCATCTTAGGGTACCAAAGACTTTTTGTTAAGAGAGCAAGTTTTTCACATTCTGTCGCTGTATTGGGTCGAAGTAGAGCATAGTAATTTTCTTGTGAGAGTACCGGCTGTCTTAAATAACCGGCAGTCTGCGACAGTCAGACAAGGCAGGGCATAAAGCTATAAAGTGAGGATTATCTTCTGTATCCTCCCTATCACATAGGTTTAGCTTGTACAACTGGCCTCTGGCTATCATAATCCAACTGATAATTTGTCTATCCTGGACTATGTTTAAATATTTTGGTGGGGGTAAGCCTTGAACCAAATCGAAACAAAAGTTATGTATTTTTGTACTCTTAGCATAACTGAAGGCTTTCTCTCGTGCCGCCACTTGTACCTTGGCCAAAATTTAGTTAAATACTTTTGGAAGCTCCTCCACTTCCAAAAAGTAATTTGGTGTAAGATATATATATATATATATATATATATATATATATATTATATATATATATATACACAAAACTAAGAACTTATTACTAAGAATTTGATAACTCATTTTGTTTATATAGAAAGAATTCCCTCTCAATGTCATTACCAATCCCGTTGGTAAATAAAAAGAAAAACTTTATTATATATATATATATATATATATATATATATATATATATATATAAATATATATACATTTTCCTTAAAAATAAGCTAAAATCGATAAAAATTAATAATTGGAAAACGGGGGGGGGAATTAAAATATTTGACAGTGTAGCGTGACCTATAGACAAAAAAGTTTGAAAACATCAAGTTTTAGATTAATAAATGACTTTGAAAGGCAACTCAAAGGTTATATGATGGAGTAAAAGGCAATCCAACCTGAGGGCTAATATCCTCTCAGGAATTAGTTTTTAAAATAATATTTTTTAGTTATTACTCATTTTAAGCAGTTCTAGAGAATTTCCAAAAAAAATGAGATTATTAGGGGATAGGAAAATGCGTTTATGGCGATCGGAAGGGTGAGATAGCTTTTTGAAAGGGGGACTCAGATATATATATATATATATATATATATATATATATATATATATATATATATATATAATATATATATATATAATTATATATATATATATATATAATATATATATATATATATATGGTTCCTCTTATGCTTTTTTCAAGCAGTCATACATATTTTCACTGACACTTATAGTCTAGTGAAAACTAGGAACAACACGTGTTGGATGTTAAATCAAACCTCCATACACTTTAAACTACAATGCAGACACACTATAGTATTATAATGAATCTACTATGAGGGTCCTAAATTTTGTCTATACCCAGTTTCATTTAGGGTATGGGATCTTTAACGAGTTCCTGACAACACACAGGCTCGAGACCACCGGCTTTACGTCCCTTCTGAAGGACGTGGTACGCAGAATTTTTATCCCTCTCTCATAAAAATCCTAGAGGCCCATGCTGGGATTGAACCCATGACTCGGAAGTTTAAAGTCCTTTTTTATTCTGTGTATTGGCCGCGTAGCTTAACCACTACACCACGGGTGATTTATATATATATATATATATATAATATATATATATATATATATATATATATACTATACCATATACTTCATATATACATATATAAATTCACTTGACATTGAAAAGTTATCGGATATAAGCTTAAATTCATAGCTTATTTATTTATTTATTTTATTTATTTATATAGCATATATACATAAGGTAACCCAAAAACAAATTTAAATTTAATATCAGGATTGGTTAGGATTTTATAGCTTGACATGTATAATTTTATATAAACAAATCAACAAATATTTTAGGGTTTAACCCACTTGCAAATTCATTACTCTTATTTTTTCTTATTTACCGCAGCCTATCTGCGTTACGATTTAGATGAAAATAAACTGATAGACCATAAATAAGAGAAAAGATCAAAAGAGTTGATGAGAAAAATAAGAGTAGAATAAGAAGAAGTTGACTTTTATACAATCGATTTCTTTATTTTTTTCTGTTCTTCCTTTTGGACCGAAATGAAACTTGTTACAAATCAATATTTGTAAGATCATGCACAAGATTATACATTCGTCATAAGATCAATATCTTTTGACGTATGTATGCTCTTATGTATGTAGCTGTACCTATATATGACGCATATATGATCTTATACATACATGTATTATCTTATATCTTATGCATGTATCTTATGATATATGTTCATACAAAAAAATATTTTAAACAAAGAGAATAATAACAGGAAGCGTTTACTATTAGAAGCTATGCATATTTCAACGGAATCAAACAACATCAACTACAAAAGAGATGCTAAAGATTTCAACAAATATTATGCTGGGATAATCAAGAATTATTCTAATGTGCAATAATAATACACCCACACAGTCCTACATATTCAATTTGACAATTTAATTTCATTCCTTTCCTTTTTGCTTATCATTCCCAGTTAAACATTTGTAAATTAATTTATGTATTTATTTTTCTCTTTATTAAAATGTAATTTAATAATTATGTTTTATAATTGTGTTAGTTAGTGCATGATAGCAATGCATTTTGATTTCTTCGACTCTAGTAAGTTCTTTTTTTAATGTATTTATTATCAGTAGTTCACTGTCTTTCCTTTTATTAATTTTTATTTTCTCTTTCTAATGTATACTTTTTAATTTAAGGTAACTTTTTTGCTCTTAGAATTTCTTCCCTTGATTTACTTCCATAACGTAGTTAGAATATCCTAACGGTATGAGTAATCATTTTTTGAATGGCTTATCAGCATGAATGAATTTGTTTACATTCTTTCTTACCTGCTTAATTGTAGTTAACTAATTTTAGGTTTGTCTTTTTAGGTTGTTACTTTTACATGAATATGCCCAGGTATGGGTGAAATATAGTATCGTAAAACAAATATCAGTCTCATTTGTGCCCTCTTATCATTGATATCAATACATGGAGACCAATACCTCAATCTATAACAATATTTATGACTTTATTAACTCAAAATATTGACCCAGGAAGAAAGATGAAAATTAATTAAAATTTTTTAAGTTTTCGGATCAACCTAAAATTAATAGTGCTTTGTCGGGTTAACATTGACGAAGTTTCACGTGCATTTTTAAAATTGGTTCTGTATTATTGCCTGACGTATATAATTTTAACAAAATCACTGCTTTCGACTAATATTGTGGCAGAATGTCACTTATAAAACTACGATACACTGCTACAAGATAACTATGTAATTTTGGCAAAATATAATGTTGAAGATGCAAACATTATACAAATTTGAGATTGTAGCAAAAATTAAACATATATTTTAGTTTGGAATTTCAATTGTTCAAGAGATGAAGATGCAAAAAATTGAAGCTACGGAAGAGCATTTGCGGTTCTAGCTATTCTACAGCGGTTCTATTATAAATATAAAAAACAAAATTAAAATTATAATATAGAATTGACTTTCCTATCTCTATTTTTTTGCTTTTAAATATAATTATCTCTTAGAGTTTAATTAAAATGCTTTTATTATACTTTGAATGAAGGTATATTTTTTTATTCATTTTGTAGTCAACGGCTTAGAGTGAGATTATTTAGCAAGTTTGTTGAAACTCATCAGTCACTGTCTGTGACATGTCTTATGTTTGAGATCATGAAGTGATACCAGCATTTTTACTTTGATAAGGGTATTTTGTCTTTATTAACAACTGGATATTGAACTTTTTTTCTCTCTTAGTTTTTCGGGATATAATCTTCTCGGGATGGCTTCGATCTGGTTTTATTGATTTATCGCGATTTGTTTGAAGTGTATTGGTTTTTTTAAGCGAATTTCTGAAAGAAAATTATGCTAATGAGGTTGTGGTCATGGAAGGAGGGATGAATCATGTCCAATATAAAATATCTGTCTTGATTACTTTTCTTTTGATTTGAATTGAAAAATGTCACTTCTTGGCTTTGTTGAAATACAAGGCTTGCTATTAACTTTTCTGTAAGTTATTTAGAGGGGGGAGGGGGTGTTAAAAGGGAAGACTAGCTGATCAAAAATATATACTGACTTTATTACTGTAAATTTGGAATAAGTTTTCCCTAAATTTTGAAGAGAACGATTTGAAGAAATTGAGAAAATTTCTTAGATGCTAAATACATTTTAATCAATTTCAAATACAGCAGTTTCTACTTTTTTTCCTTTTCCTCATTTATACTATAGGTATATAGGAAAAGTATTGTGTTTACAAAAAAACCAAAACTGGGATGTCATTAGTTTCAGAATGTTAGTGAACAGAATTATCAGTTTCAGGTGTTTTTAAGACCACCTGAGTGGTTTTTTACAAAACCACTCAGGACCACTCACTTGTTTGTGTGTGTTGTTATCACCGAAGCTCTCCTTAATATTTATGCTCCTTAATATTTAAAAATCATTCTACTGCTGTAGTTGTGCTTTTTGGGAAAATATTTTTTTATGACGTCATTAACCCGCAATAATGACTCAGCAAAAATTTCGAAGAATCATAAAACGCGGAAAAATGATGCCATTGGATTGAGATTTGGCACCCATGTGACTAAGATATGTAAGACTGACATATGTGCCAAGTTACATATCATTATCAGCATTAGTACAATTTGTATTAAATAACTTGTGTACGTTTTTTTAAAAAATCGTAAAAAATCGGAAAATAATCAAATTAAGTTGACATTCGGTACAAGTGTATACTATTACGTAATAAATAAGTATACTTTGTTTCAATACGACAAGTATATCCATGATTTTTATTGGATACAAGTGTATACTATTACGTAATAAATAAGTACACAAAGTTTCGTTTCAAAACGACAAGTATATCCATGACTTTTGTTGGATCATAAAAATTAAGGAGCATTGAGGAGCATTGAGAGTGGTCAGTGTTGTATGGGTGACCGCAGAGAATGATACGGATGCATTTACTATCTGGAGACGAGCGAAGCGAGTCCGAAGCAGGGAGGATGAGCGTAGCGAATCCGATGTAATGAGGAAAAGTTCCGAGGTACCCCGTACCCGATTTTTGAATTTGCAGTTCTTTAAACGTTAATATTTTTTTATAAATTAAAAAGGCTCTTCTATTGCGAGGTTACACGATGCCTGAATAGAGATAAGAATTGAATAATGTTTTAAAAACAAATTGGAAATTACTAATACTGATATAAATATAGAGTTATAGTTTTCCTTGCCAGTTGTTAATGCTTGACTGTAAACTGGATTTCAAGTATAAATAATAATCTGCTCTATAAAAGCACACTAAAATGTAAGCAAAATGGCCAAGCAAACAATTGAAATCAATATAAAATCAAGTTCGAATGCTATATTTTAAAAACTTTCCCCTCAAATCTCATAAAAAACTGGCGAGGGACATTTGTTATTAGTTTGTTTTTCCAGCTGTGGACGGATTTCATCGGCAAGTTTTTTCACCTCCAATTTATGATGTTTTTCTCTCAGCAACCCTCCACTGTCATGATTTGAATTAATGTCTCACATGAAATAAATTATTAGGCAAAGTTGGAATGTTTTTACTGTTTAGTTTGATAGGTTAGGTCTTATGAAATTGCGGTATTATGAAGTAAACTTAAATTATATTTAGTTTTAAAACTAAATATAACCATAGAACCATACATTTTAAATGTATGGGAATTTAGTAGGTCAAGGGCAGTGTTTTAGCACCAATTTCAGATATAGTGGTTTCCTGTAGAAGAAATTCGCTAATGGGATATTTTATGTGTGAATATTTACTCCACTTTGTTTGTGGAAGTAGATCCATCAATTTTTATAATTCCTTCAAAGTAGTTAACATGTACTCCATTTTATAAGGACTTCAGATTTTGGCGTCCTGGTATAAAACACTGATTGCACTTTCTATTCATCTATTGCCTGTTTATCTTCTATCACTCATATTTTTTCCACAGACGCAACGCGTAATAGTCGCCGTGTTATGGCGGCATTTAATTTTTTTAGACATAGACCGAGCCGACTGAAAACCGATTTATAGTGGAGACATATTTTATAAAGTGACCTATACTCGTATCTTAAAGTTTTCCTGACACTCTCTCTTATTCACGATGATTTCTTAGGATAACAGTAAACAGAAGAAGTTAAGTTTTAGTTGGACTAAGTCCAGAATCTATGTCTCTACTAGATGCCAACTCTTACTTTATCATATGAGATGAATCTTCTGCTGGGATAACTGGAGCCAAGTCACTGTGACCACGAGTCCTGTTTCAGCTTTAAAAGATTAAATTTCACGAGCCAAGTAAAGTAAAATAGAACAAGATTTGGCTTTAAGAAACGTTTTATTAATTTAGTTGAAAACGATAGAGTCAAAAACTTTCGTCTAAATTTTGACCATGATCCTGATTCTATTTATCACTTTTCACCTATTTTTTATTACAGATAATGTAAGGTTAGATAAGATAACCATTTATCAGATGAATAACTAACATACTTATTACAATTTATTAACTTGATCTAAATCAGCCAAAGCTCTGGCTAGAACAGATCATTTAGTTAAGATACATCGGAAACAATTGTTTCCATGATGTATTTAAGAGAAGCGATTTATAAAAACAAACCATGAGAAAGGATTAAGCTTACATCGAAATTTATGTAACGAAAAGATAAAGGAGATTTAACATATCCATGAAAAACTAAAAGGAGTTACATTTGGTTCCCGTGTGATGGTGGTAGAAGTACAGATACTAAATGAAATAAAGAGAACTTGCAATTGAAGGAAAATAGCAAATAGGCATTTCAAAATGAATAAAGAAAATAAAAAAACAAAGCCTTTTACGCGAAATAATATCGTTGTCGTTCTTTACAAGAAAGTTTTTAAGTTAAATTTGATAAGGATACCGTAGTAACTGATATTGTTCCATCTGATAAGCTTAAGGAATCAAATAAGATTTTCTGTATTTGTTTTCTAAATTTGCTCGTAGAGGAAGTAGGTCAGTGTGGGTTTAGGAATGTAATCACAAGAAAGCTTCAAATCCTTCTTTTATCATTTTCGAAAAACCTTTGGTTTCCCCTAACCGCCCTCAATTTAGAAAAATTTATAAAGTTGAAACAATTTTATCAGCTTTTTTTAATAGGGGTTGATGAAAACAATCTGTCAAGAATGGAACCAAGTTTCCTTATCACATCTGTCGAAAATAATTGGAAAACTCATCGGGTCTTTTCTGTCTCCCATAAAGTTTTTGTCAGATTTATGTACTTTTTTTTGTTTTTATGGTCAATTAAAATCTTTATAAACCAAAAATAAACACCTCTAACCAAAATAACTACCTTCAACCCGAAAATATATGGTAAAGTTTGTAAATTACTATTTAAAAATAGTTATTTATGCACCAAGGGAGTAAAGAATGCTTTATTTCCCCTGAGTAGTTAGTTGATTCCTAAGGCGTAAGCCCAAGAAATTTAACTCCTGAGTCAAAGCCGAGGGAGAAAATAGCATTTTAGTCCCAAGGTTTATTTATTTACTCCCAAGGTGCAAACAAGATTTTATTTCCAGTTGTTGATTTCATTTGATTATTTCTTATTTTCATACGTTTTGTTGTATTTTATCCTATTTTTTTGGTCGACCCCCCCCCTTTTTGAGGGTGCTGCCCCCCAAAAAAATCAACAAATTTTAATGCTCTAACATTCTTTTGATCTGAAACGGATTTTGAGCCAATACAATTTTTTTTGGTCAGGTTCCCTCTCATAAATTTTAGGGGTGCTGCTCCAAAAAATAAAAAATAATTATTATTGCTCTTAACAACTCTTTTAGCCTGAAACGGATTCTCAGCCAGTATTTTTTTTCTTTTTAGACAGGTCTCCCTTAAAAATGTTGGGGGTGTCGCCCCCAGGTAATAAACTTTTTACCCCAGGTAAAAGTTGTACTGTTTAAAGTTGTAACAATAAAGTTGCATGAATGATATCGTGACTCTACACGCGAGGTTACAGTTATTGTTAATAAATTATTTTAAGATCTTTTCTTCTCACGTTGTCCTAAACGCTACAAAAAATATATTATCACACATTTTATAATAACTGAAGCATTTTTTTTGTAATCATAATAATAATTATTGATAATTGGCCAACTTTTATAGACCAAGAATCACTCGAATTTAACATGCTTAATTGGTCTTAACCATGCTTAAGTGGTCTTAACCATGCTTAATTGGTCTTAACCATGCTTAATTGGTCGACTTTTCCAGATACATTGATTACACCGCGATTCATCAATTGTCTTTATGTGACATTTACTACGTACACACAGTGTATTTAACAGGCGATCGTATTGCATACGTATGCAATACGGTCATCTAACTTCACGGTTCTTACAGCGTGTTGTTTTGTCGATCGAGTGAGATTACGTGATAACTTATCCCGCCAAAACATGGCGTCTTTTATAGTGAAGGTTCACTTTTGGTTATAAGAAAGTTTAAAAAACAAAAAATATATTTAATTAAATTGTGATTTCTTTTCATAATAATAAAGTTACACTGAAAAAAATAATATTCCAAAAGTTATTTGATCAAAAACAGTAATATAGAAGTGAAATAAAGTGAAATAAAAGTTCGATGAGAAGGTTATCCGTTAAATATGATCGTCTCTAAAGGTATAATAATAATCGTCTCTAAACGTATACGATCGGATCCCCTCCGCATGGTTCATACAGCTAATATTACCGTATTTAGAGATCGTATTCTATACGATCTGCGGATCTAGAAGTGTGTGTGAACGTACTAATTGTGATGCATTAGTGATAGTAATAGTAATAGTAATTATAGAGGATAAAGTCACCTAACATATAGGCCACATCGTTAGACCCTTTTTGCTAACTCACTTAGATACTAACTCCCTCATATAATCAAATTATAAATCTTTTATTGTAATAAAAAAATACGAGTAGGCATTTTTGTGTCTAATCTCCGAGAGTCTTTTAAGTTTTATGGCTTTAACCATTGAGATATATACTACATGTGGCATAGCTTATCTCAATACATTGAGAGGCCTGAAACATCTTGTTGGGGCTCTCAGGGACTCTGTGTAACCTCATTAAAACCTCTTCTAAGGACGAGTTAAGGTTATAATAAATAACTTGTTTTCGGTTTGCGGCAAATTTTTTGTGTTTTGTTTTGTATTTGAAATGTCCTCGTGTATAAGTAAATGTAATTTTGTTCTTTTTACTTGATTATTTAAATAGTCGAAGGTAGTCAGGTTACAATATCGATGTTTCATAATTCAACCAAAGTGGTCCCTCTAGTAATAATATCTCTATTTGCTTTAACTAAACACAACACGTGCCGAACTGTAAGATTGACCTTTCTTTCTTTAAAAACACTAAGGAAACATATGTACCTATATATAGAGATGTACCTAGATGTATATAGAGATGTATCTAGATATATATTACTAGAGGGGGCATAGCCTATCTTAAAATATTAAGACCTGATAAAAGATATTATATCAGGTCTTAATATTTAAGATATCTAATATCTATATATTTAATATCTTAAGATATTAAACATCTTTTTGGACTCTCAGGGACTCTATGTAATCTCATTGAAACCTCTTTTAAAAGTGAGTTAAGGTTATAATAAATTAATTTTTCTCTGCTTTTCTCACATTTTTTTGTTTTATTTTGTATTTTACGTTTTACTACCTAAGTTACAGTAATTTTGTTCTGTTAGTTTTATTATATTAATAGTAGGAGTTGTTCAGGTTACTTTTTCGATGTTAGTAGGGCCACTCTAGTGATTGTACCTCTATGCCTTTAAGTAATTATAATGTCATATAACCTTCAAATTTTACTCTTATATAAAATATAAAGATTTCAATATAACACGAGTTTGTCAAACTTGCACTGTCATGTTTTAGGCTTAAACTTTTAAACACGTCTAGCATAATATCGTCGGATTTAAAGGGCTTTAATACGTGACCGGGCAGCCCTGTAAGCAATTCACTCCAGGTTGTACCTGACGCAAAATATTGTATTTTTATATCAACATCGTGTTTTAAACTCCACGTTCAACTCGAGCCAAAAGGAAAAAACTACCATCCAAGAAAACCTGAGACATTTCATCCGGAATTTTACACTAGAGATCTTTCCCTAGAAATAAAATATTAATCTTTTAAACCTTATATTTTCAATTTTTCTAAAAATAAAAGTGGAAATGTATATTAATCATAAATAATATTCTACCTGTATCGACTTTTTACTTTATATAATTTTTGCTCTGCGTCATTTTAATATTTTTTTATAGATTTTTCAGGAACATCTGTAAATTCACAGTAGCAACGGAAAAAAGTTTTGAATAGAATTTTGTTAATTAATTCAATATTTGTTCATTATTATTTATTAGATTTTTTTTTCACTCTTGGTGATTTTCTTCTTTATCTTTATATTATATTTTCTTCTTTTCTTCTTCTTGCTGAGTGTTTTTCTTTAAAGGTTTTAGCGCATTTAACCTCCCCTAGTGACCATTGAAATGGTCGCTGGGTGTGGGCTATAGAGATGTATTTATAGAGGGGGCATAGCCTATGTCAATACATTGAAAAGCTTGAAACATCGTTTTGGGGCTCTCAGGGGCTCTGTGCAACCTCATTGAAACTTTCTTCAATAATGAGTTGAGGTCATAATAAATAAAATGTTTTCGGGTTCACGCAATTTTTCGTGTTTTGATTTTTATTTTAAACTCCCTACTAAATAATTTACTTTTTTTGAGGTAGTACGTAATTGAGCACTTTATTGGACCGTTTTTAGGATGAGAAGCCAATCATTATTGTTATAGGAGGTTATTTAGAACTTTTCACTTCCGAGGACAATAATGAATGTAAAAAAAACTCCTAGGACGTAAAAGTAATTCATATATTGCCGCCATTACTGTAATGTAGCGTGTTCAAAAAATCAATCTGTGTAAAACCGTCATGAGATTTATTTAAAAACGTTCATTTTGTATCTGTTTTTGTTCGTAGACTGTTTTTTTCGGTTTTAAAAGGTTTTCTAATTGACAATATTTGTGTATTAATTTGTAAAGCTTTTACATTTTTGAGTAAAAGTGTGAAGCTATGGATGAATTTACTGACGGCGATAATATGGAGTTAATAATAATTGGACGTTTGTTTTTTTTTTCAATTAGCGCAGTTTAATGAGTGCTATTTTTGGATTTTTTTAATGAGTGCTACCTCAAAAAAAAATAATGTATGCCATCCGGCTGAGAATGTCTTTATGTCTTGGCAATTTTTCCCGACTCGCTTCGCTCGACGGTAAATCTAATTGCCGTGACATAAAGACACACTTCTCAGCCTTATGGCATAAATAACTATTATTTTAGTTCTGTTTATTTCATAACATTAATAGTCGAATGTGGTCAGGTTATTTTTTCAATGTTTTCAAATTCCACTTATAGGGACCCTTTAGTAATAGATCTATGGTGTGGGGATTCCACACCCAGCGACCCGACTGAGTTAGACTAAATCAATTATTATAATATCAATGAATAATGAAGTATTAATTAAATAATGCATATTAATGTATGAATACGAGATGTAAAGCTAAACATATAGATCAAGTTTGCTCATTCGAATAACCTGTCTTCTTATTAATAATCTACAATAAAACAAAAAATCACCTCGGTATTTTTCCTCGTCACATCGGATTCGCTTCGCTCGTCCTCAAAAAATACATTTCGCCAAATTTATACAGTAACACGTCTTCAGACTCGCTTCGTTCACCCTCAGATTGTAAATACATCCGTTTCATTCTCAGCGGTCACTCATACATGCACTGACCACGCTCAATGCTGCTTAACTTTTATAATTCAACAAAATTCATGGATATACTTGTTTTATTAAAACGAAACTAATGTGCTTATTAATTACCTAAAGATTCACATTTGTACCAAATTTCAACTCAATTGGAATATTTTCCAATTATTCTTAATATTTTAAAAAACGTACATTAGTCATCTGATAAAAATTGAACTAATGCTTAGTGTAGATGTTAGTGTTATCTTAAACATTAAGATGCCACTAACATATGAACTTGGTACATATGTTAGTCTTATAAATGGCTGTATGCGTGCCAAATCTCAATCCGATCACACACACACACACATATAGACAGACAACTATGTAAAAAACACTCGGGAGGTTTTAAAATCACCTGAAACGGATAATTCCGGTTTCGTTAATAAATAACGAGCCATAGAAATAATTATTATTTCTAAGTTTTATATTTATATATCATATACACTAATTTAAAAAATCTGGTACGGGGTACCGCGGTACTTTTTCTCATCACATCGGATTCGCTACGCTTATCCTTTCTACTACGGACTCGCTTCGCTCGACCTCAAAGTATACATGTCGTTAACTTTATACTGCAACACCTCTTAGGACTGGCTTCGCTCGTCCCCAGATAAAAATAAATTCGTATCAATATCAGATATAAATAAAACTCCCATCAATCACCCATCTAGGCACTGACCACGCTCCATGCTTCTTAAACTTTATGATCCAACAAAAATCATGGATATACTTGTCGTATTGAAACAAAGTATACTTATTTATTACGTAATAGTATACACTTGTACTGAATGTCAATTTAATTTGATTATTTTCCGATCTTTTAAAATTTAAAAAAAATGTACACAAATCATTTGACTTGCCGTATAATAATAATAATAATTGAACTAATGCTGATTATGACATGTAACTTGACACATACGTGAGTCTTATACATAGTCACATGCGCGCCAAATCTCAAAATTATCGCAGCATTTTCCGCGTTTTATAATTTTTCGAAAATTTTGCTGAGTCATTATATATGGTTCATGAGACCATAAAAATATTTTCTGAATAGCACAGCTACACCTATAAACTGGTTTTTGTACAAAGTTTCAACTCTCTAGCACAAATATACTAAGAGCTACAATAATAACAGACACATACACGCGCGCGCGCATACAGATAGAAACTTTGAAAAAAACACTTAGGAGGCCCTAAAAAGTCCTGAAACGGATAATTGGTTTCGGATTTTTTTGCACATACAATACTTTTCCTAAATATTATATGTTTGTAATGAGTAATTATATGTCTTTAACATGGTTATATAGCCACCTCTGTGGCCGAGGTCGTTAGCTTTGACACCGCGGAGGTCTGGGGTTCGCATCTCAGTTTATGTAAGATTATTGTTTAAATAAATTGTCGCCAACTTTAGAATACACTTTGAGCGTAACGGTTGCCACTACTTCTTGAGATGGTTCCCGCAGGGGTTATCCTTAATGAGCCGCTAGGCTCTAAACGGGCATTATTATTATTATCTAGTTATATAATAATAATAATTATTATAATACTTTCAAATTATTAGTTTTAAGTTCATATTTTCGATGAACCCTTAGAAATGTATTTTTAAAGACGCAAATCCATTATGTTGTACAAGAGAGACAAAAAGGTTAAATCAAGGGATGATGTTGTTGAAGAAAAGTTAAATGAAAATGGTTGCTTCGCTCTGATTCCGACCCTTGTTTTCAATACTTCTACTAGCAGTCTTTTTGCTTGTTTATTCTCTTATCTATGTTCTAGCTTTACATATGTCATTAAGCTATCTTTTTGTTTGTCTTGTTCCTCAAATTAATTAAGTTTTATATTTCTTCTAAACGTTTTTTGGTATGTTTAAAAATATTGACCGCAATAATAATAATAATAATAGCCTTTTATTGGAAAAAATACATAGTTAAAAAAATTAAATTTACAATTTCACTGATTAAAATATCTTTTTAAAAATATTTTCACAAATCAATTAATTACATAAATTGTTTAATAAAAAAATTGTATTTGTCTGAAACAAAATTATAATTGAGAATTACAAATAAGTATAAATCATTACAAGTATTAAATAAATAGGGTAAAGAAATGAAATAAAGAAAGAATGAAACAAACATACCAGAAACAGAATAATTAAATTTCAAGCTATTAAACTCTCCTCTAAGAACTAAAACCATCAAAAGATTTATGAAATAAAATCTATCATATTTATAAATAGTCAAAGAGCCGGACCTGAAAAAAATGTGACTCATTTTTTTACTACTTTGAAAATATAGTCTGCCTATCGAGAGTGAAGCCCTTCATATGCTCAAAACTTTATAAAATCGCACAAATTTCAGTTTTATTAAAATAAGTGGTTCCCTGTGGGTCGTGTGCAAAGATGGAAAAACATTTTTTAAAGCTGATAAAATGTTCTGTAATAAATAAATAATAAATAAATAAATGCCCGTTTTAGGGCCGCCTTTCGGCCCATCAGGGTATTCACCCTGCGGGAAACACCTCAGGTGGGTTGCATCTACTACACTCTAAGAATTAATTAAAGTTGGCGAAATCATTTTAATACAAATACTATTCATAAAATGGCTATATCTTAGCCCGGGCTGCGAACCCCGGACCTCCGGTGCCGAAATCGAACGCCTTTACGATCACGGCCACGGAGGCAGTATGTTCTGTATTACGAGTGTTTAATCATTTAAGTCGTATGACTACAACCAAAGTTATGGCTCTTTCTTTGCAAAGTCAGCGAATTTCTTTGAAAAAATATTGGCTTTTTGTATATTTTTTTGTTCATTTAATAAAAGTCATAACTTTAGTTGTAGTTATCCGTTTTTGACGAAAAAACACTTGTTTTATAGAACATTTTATTAGCTTTTAACAATGTTATCTTCATGTTTTGCACACGACCTACTGGTGAAACGTTTCCAAGCAATATGGAAGTACAACTCCACCTGCGTGGCTGGTATGGTGGTTTAACCAAATAAATGACAAAACTAAATAAAATATATATAATGAGCTAGATAGGACTGTATAAATGAGATAGAAATGCGTATTAAAAATAATAGTACTTAATAGCCACAAGTATAATAAAGTAGATAAGTTTTTGGCTCACCTTGATGCTGTTGATGGGCGGTTTCTACCCCGGGGTACGGCAGCTTGGCGATCTAGTCGTCTTAAACTTAAATTAAAAATCTTATAGAGAAGTAAACGATAAAGAAACTTTATGCTCAAGATAAAACAAAATTATAAGACACTTTGAGGCGGCACGGCGGCGGTAAATTTGTAAGAAACCCAAATTTGAGTAGCGGCGGCGTGGCTATCAATGGCCCTTCAAGATAAATACATAAAATAAATGACAAACTATAATATATATATATATATATATATATATATATATTATATAATATATTATATATAATATAATATATTATAATATATATTATAATATATAATATATATATATATAATAATTATTATAATAATATATAATATTATATAATATATATAATTATATAATAATATTATATATATATATATATATATATATAATATATATATTAATATATAATATATATATATATATATATATATATTAATATATATATAATATTATATAATATATATAATTATATATATATAATATATATATATATATATATATATATATATATAATATATATATATATATATATAATATATATATAATATATAATATATATATATATATATATATATATAATATATATATATATATATATATATATATATATATATATATATATATATATATATATATTATAATATTAAATAAATTAAAATAAATCCACCACCTACAGGAAACCACTTTTGCAAGAAAATTGGAATTTGTGCAATTTTCTAATATTCTGAGCGAGCGCATTTATATCAATGATTACATTCTAGATAAGCAGACTATGCTTTTCCTTCATAATTTAAAGTATATTTTCAGAAAAATTTGGTTTGAAGTAGTACAAAATGAGTCATATTTTTTTCTGGTCTGGCTCTTGGACTAAAAGTTAATATGTCAAGCAGCGTTGCCCTAGCAATGATGTATAATTTAAAGAAATTATATTATATAATAACTGTTATAACTAATAGTCATAACTATTATAACTAACAGTTAGTTAGTTATATGACTATATAACAGTATAACTATATAACAGTTATATAATTAACAGTTAGTTAGTTATATGACTATATAACAGTATAACTATATAACAGTTATAACTAACAAATAACAAACAGTTATTTATAAATAAAATAAAAAATGTAGAAAAACTGACTGAAATGAGAAGCACTGATTAGTTCTTAAGATTTACAGAAAATACTTTCTAAACTTTCTAATAAAATTACTTATCTACTCAGACTTTCTAAAACTTTAAACTTATTTTGACTTTCTATGACTTTAAACTTATCTACTTTAACTTGGTAGAACTTACCTACTTTGACTTACTCAAACTTATACAAACTAACTTATATAAACTTATTCAGATCTTACTATTATTTGAAATGCACACAGCTTAAAAACATTAAGTCACTTAGTCAAAAGTGACTTTGAACGGCTACCGTAATTTTTGCTTTTCCTCATTTATACCATAGGTATATAGGAAAAGTATTGTATTTGCAAAAAAAAAACGAAAACGGGATGTCACCGGTTAATTGTTTCAATTTTTTTTATAAGAGCTCCTAAGAGACTTTCACAAAGTTGTCTGTCTGTCTGTGTGTGTGTTGTCATCGTATCTCCCAGTGTATTTATGCTAGAGAGTTGAAATTTAGTAAAGAAATCTTTGCGGGTCTAGTTGTGCTATACGGGAAATAGTTTTTTATGACATCATTAACATGCAATAATGACTCATAAATTGCATGAATGATTCAAAAATTCATAAAACGCGGGAAATTATGTCGATTGGTTTGAGATTTGGTCCTCATGTAGTCGTATATAAGATCAACATATGTGCCAAGTTTCATCTCATTATCAGCATTAATTCAATTTGTGTCAAATTTCTTGTTGAATTAAATAGTCAAAAATCGGGGAATAATCAAATTGAGTTGAAATTTGGAACAAATTACCGAGTTTCGTTTCAATACGTCAGTTATATCTATGCTTTTTTTTGTTGGATCATGAAGGTCGATCAGCGTCGGGTGAGGTGTGTCCACATATCCAGTGCCTGAATATGTAACCACTGGAAATAAAACGAATGTATTTACTATCCCAGGACGAGCGAAGCGAGTCCGAAGTAGGAAGGATGAGGGTACCGATTCCGACGTTGCGAAGAATAGTTCCGAGGTATCCACTAGTTCCGCCCCGCTAAGTCAAAAATAAAGGTACCCGATTAGTATTATAAAAGTATATAAATAAAAGTATATAAATAAATACCCCGATTAGTCAGAAAAAAATCAAAAACCTATTAAAGCGGCTAGTGTATATTATACTGTACGCAACAAAGTAGGGTTTTTGAGGGGCTGTAGCGTGTAAACGGCTATAGGTACATAAATATTATTATAATATCTTTAAAGGGCGTGCCGTGTAGAAAAAAAATCATTCAAATCGGCCAAATAAAAGTAGAGAAAAAGAGGTTTGAAAATGACATTTTTGACAACTTATTCTTATTCTTCCTGCATTTTTGTTAACGCGCCTACAGCCTAAACTACTGAACAGATTTTGACGTATGAGGACTTGTTGGATTCGTCTTATGATCGTGTGCATTCCTACCTAAAAAAGTCTCAAATTCGACATTCCTACGCTGAACGCGGAGCGAAAAACTAACCTAGGGAACGGTATTTTTATACGTTGACGCATCTACTGCCTAAACTACTGAACGGATGTTGACGTGTGCGGACTTTTTGGATTCTTCTTGTACTCGTGTGTATTCCTATTTAATAAATTATTAAATTCGACATTCCTGCACTAAACGCGGAGGGAAAAACTTCTTCAACAAAAACATTCTTTTCTAATGAATGGATTTTGTTGCTTGAGGAATTTTGGATTTGTTTGATGCCTTATAAAATTCCTGTGTTAATAAATCCTAAATTCATAACTCCTATGTTGTACGCGCCGCAGAAAACAGAGCTTGAGTGTAGTGTATACATTACATTTACACCTTTTACAGCTTCATCTTCTAAACGTATCTTTAGATACTTTTTAACTACTGTTTTTCATTAAAAAGTAGCCGTACAAAAAGTCATTAAATCTTACCAAAAACTAATTGCGTGGTAAAAAAAAACTCGCTGCCAAGTTTTTGGTTCCAAAAAGTAGGTGAATCAACTTTTCTGTCCGGCCAAGTCATGTCATTAGCGTTTCAAAGTGAAGTTGCTAGGTTGGCAATACTAAAGGGCCTTATTTAAATTGGGAGGCGATCAGCTTCTTCTCCTAGGCGGCGTGCCAAAAAAGTAATCAACTTTAGAGGTAAAGATTATTTATTTATTTAACTTTATTTATTTATTTTAGATGGCAAGGGTATATAGGTTGTATTTCTCCATTATATAGTACCCTTATTGTTTTTTTACATTCATTCATTTCTTTCGTATACTCCTGGATGTATGAAGGTAAGTAAAACGCAATTATGACATCTACTAAAATCTGTTATGATAAATCTCCACGAACACCTGAATTGTTTGATATTTTCAAATATAGCAAAAGAAGCTATACAACTCGTTCACACTGCTGGCACGCTGGCTTGGAAAAGAAGCTGATCGATCGCCTCTTAGGCCCGTATTCAGAATGATTAAAAGTTTCAAAAAAAATCTCTCCTAGGTTCTTCCTAGGTTGTTCCTAGGTTGTTCCTAGCTTTTTCCTAGCTTCTTCCTAGCTTTAGTGTCCATTTTAGAACATTTTAACCGTCCTAGGGCTAGGAAGAGATCTCTCCTAGGTTCTCCTAGCCTTTTCCTAACTTTGCACCTTAAATTCTAGGAAAAGGCTAGGAAAAAGCTAGGAACAACCTAGGAAATCCAAGGTAGGTAGAGAGGTACCCTAAATCGTCCCAGATTGTCTCTAGTCATTTTTTGTTCTATTTAATAATTGTTTTTGAGCTTAAAATCCGTTTGGGTAAACAAGAGTGGTTCAGGGCGAAACATTTTTTGGTTGTCACCCCCTTATAAATTTTGGGGTGCGACCCCAAAAAGTCAAATTTTTTTTATTGCTCCAAACAACTTCTTTTGACCTAAAACGGATTTCGAGCTAATAAAAACAATTTTTGGTCGGCCCCCCCTTTACATTTTGGGGGTGCTGCCCCCAAAAAGTTTAATTTTTTTATTGCTCCAAACAAATTCTATTGACCTGAAACGGATTTTGAGCCATTAAATTTTTTTTTTTTGGTTGGCTCCCCTTATAAAATTTTGGGGTGTTGCCCCCAAAAAAACATCAAAAATTTGTTTTATTGCTCCAAACAACTTCTTTTGACCTGAAACGGATTTTGAGGCAAAAAAAAAAAATTTATTTGGTCGGTTACCCCTATAAATTTTGGGGTTCTGCCCCAAAAAATAAAAAATTTGTTTTATTGCTCCAAACAAATTCTATTGACCTGAAACGGATTTGAGCCATTAAATTTTTTTTTGTTTGGTTGGCTCCCCTATAAATTTGGGTGTTGCCCCCAAAAAATCAAAAATTTTTTATTGCTCCAAACAACTTTTTACCCTGAAACATTTGGCTCCCCTTATAAATTTTGGGGTTTGCCCCAAAAAATAAAAAATTTGTTTTATGCTCCAAACAAATTCTTGACCTGAAACGGATTTGAGCCATTAAATTTTTTTGTTTGGTTGGCTCCCCTTATAAATTTTGGGGTGTTGCCCCCAAAAAAATCAAAATTGTTTTGCTCCAAACAACTTCTTTTTACCCTGAAACGGATTTTGCGCAGTAAAAAATGTTTTTTTGGACGGTCCCCTAATAAATTTTGGGGTACCACCCCCAGGAAAATTACAAAAAAATTACCGGAATTTCATTTTATTAGTATCAAATGTTCAGAATATGACGCAAAGGTTTGCTCCAATATAATCTAAAGTTACTGTAAAAAATCACATATTGGTAATATGATGACCATACATACCAGACGATTAACAACATAATAATTGGGTATTCAAACTTCCAGTTGTCAACTTAGTGGGGTTGTAACGAATTTATCGCGATAGCTCCATACGAAGCTGAGTTAATCAAAGTGATGTATTGGTGAAATGCACCAGTGCAGGGTGAAATGCACCACCCTGTATATCTTCTTCATGAGCACTATGTTAATCGTCGCGAAAGTGTGACGTCACAATATACATATTGGCTCATATCAAAACAAAATGAAACAAAGGATCCTATTATTTATTTTTTGATCCTAAAGTGACCATAGCATTGCTTTATATGTAAACAAAGAAACGTCTGCAACAAAACGTAACTTCCGTGACGTATTTATATTTGATATGGTCGATTATATACCCGAAGCAAATTTTTACATTCCATTTACATTTTTTAATTTTTTGTTAAGCTATAACATATGTTTTTCCCTAAGCAATAGGCTTATGAATACTATAAAAAATACACACAGTTCACGACGTAATCATGATCCCTACGTTCACAACGTATGAACTCAGAGATGTTTAATGCTAATTTGATTAGAAAGATCAGCGAAGTAACAATCATAACGGGGATAGTAAGCATCGTTTACATTATGTTGGTAGAGTAAACATTATACTTATTGATGTATCTCCCCATTAAAATGTGGATTCAAAACTCTGCCTTAACGTGGTAGTGTTGTATATCCCATCTAGAATGAATAGAGCTGTTAACTGTTTTGAAAATCCCCGTTTTGAGCGACCGCCTTCTTGATTGCTAACCTTGCAATAAATGCTATCAAATATTATAAATGGAAAGTATCATAAACTTGATGAAACCCTATAGACAATAAATAAAATAATACTAGTGCTGAGTATATTTTATTGAGTATATAATAATTACTGGAAAGTCTAAACTAAACTAAATAATTACGGGCAAATTAACTTATAAAGGTAAACAAGACTGAAAAGTATATTATACATGTTTTACTGTTCAATATCAAACCGCTTTTAAAACGCCTAAAACGAACTAATTGCTACGTAAACTAATTTTACTTTACGTGATATACTTATAGATCAGTGTGAAAAATGGAAGTACCAACTGTAGGGTTTATACAACCCTATAATATGATGATTTATTATGTCAAGTATAATAATTTCTCCTATAAACTTACAAAAAATGTAGCCCCTATACACTCTACGAAAGTTTAACCTGTTTTTATTATACTAACTATGTTATTGTAAAAACATTTAAATAGTACATTAATGACATATAATGATTTCTCATAAGTGAAAATAAAATGCAAATCATTCTCTAGTTTCAAACCTTCACTGGGTCAAGGTCACGCACTTTCACATTAGATATACTTTAAAATGATCGGCAACTATAAATAAGTTTGTTGTCATTACAAATTTACGTATTTTAAGGGAGTTTATTCTTGCCAGGTTTGTTTACAATCATTTGTTTATTTTTGTAGAATATCTCAATATTATTAGTTTTTACAGTTCTCTACTAGGTAGCGCTAGTTGTCAAAAAATCTGTTTACGTAAATTGAGGTTCAAATTATTGTAAAGATAAATAATATAATTAAGTTATAATTAACTCTAAAGTAAGTTTTTATTCTATTTTTGTTATATTAACGTTTTAGCACGAATAATTTACGTAAAATCATTCCTAGAGTTGATTTTTTTAAAAGCTAGGAGAAGGCTAGGAAAAGCTAGGAACAACCTAGGAGATTTCAAAAAACTGATTCTGAATACGCTAGGCCAGGAGAAAGCTAGGAACAAACCTAGAGAAGCTAGGAACAACCTAGGAGAGATTTTTTTAAAATGATTCTGAATACGGGCCTTAATCTCTTAATTTAAATAAGGCCCTCTAGTATAGCCAACCTTGCAACTTCACTTTGAAACGCTAATGACATGACTTGCCGGGACAGAAAAGTTACTTTTTTGGACCCAAGTTTTGGCGGGGAGTTTTTCTAACACGTAAGTGGTTTTTGGTAAGATAAATACTATTAAACATAGTAAAATAATATTAAATTCTTTGATACATATGAGAGTTTTAGCTGTATTTGTAGTAGGATTAGTTAAAATATTACTATGTGTAGTAAAATAATAAGAAATTCATAGATGCCCTTGACTGTTTGTTAACTTTATAGTAGGCTCAATATAAATACTATAAATTTTGGTTAGCAAAATTAATTTGCTGAAGAATATGTATCTTATGAAATAATCATAAAAAATGTGTTATATTTTTAAGGGATATTCTAAAAATTAGTAGATTGAAACTTCATTATTTTCATAAATATTTTATTTATTCTGTGTGAGTCCAGAACGAAGATTTCATTGGTTTATTGCTGGAAGCGTCATCGCAAGTTGGTTTAACGCTCTCTTCCGATTCGCTCGAGGTCGAGTCTAATGTGGATAAAGTAAGTTGACCGTGATCGGACAAAGTAAGAGATGACGTACGATGTGATCCAAAATTTGGTATAGGATCATTAATAATCGGATCTTGTTTCCAATCATCAGCCATATTTTCCAAATAGCTTTTCACAGCTTTATGCCGATCCTCCCGCTTCTTTGGCTTGCTTATTATTTTTTGTCTTTTCAATTCTCTATTTTCAAATAAAATGTCTTTAATATCTTGTAAAGTTTCGTGGTGAAATCCGCTGCCTCTTAAATCCAAATAAAATATTTCATTGTTACTTTCCAAAGCGTTCAAAAACGCAATAGCATTATCCCTCGTAAACGAATTACAGCTCAAATCCATTATTCTTATCCTTTTATTGATTCCAATAGCTTTAGCGAATAAATCAGCTGATTGCTCACCTAATCTTGTTCCACTCAAGTAAATTTCTTCTAAATTTAAATGTTCAGACACCGCTGCGGCTAAAGTTTGTCCCCCTTTATCACCGATAGGATTCATAGCCAAGTCTAAAATTTCTAATTTCGACTTTGGTTCGTGTGTTAGAGCGAACGATATCGAGTAAACTCCATCTTCTGATATATCGTTGTCCTTTAAACTTAATTTTAATAATAAAGGATGATTTTTTATTATCAAGGATACAATTTGAGCTCCTTGATTCCGTAAAAAACAATTTTCTATCTCTAATACCATTATATTCGAATTGATTATGTAGTGATAAAGAATCCCCATATCATTTCCTCTAATTAAAGAGTTGGTTATTTTTAAAACGGTCAATATTTTACTAACTAATATGGATTCACCTAAATTCTCTACTTCGGCTTCAGACAAAGTCGCTTGTCGAATTTCGCTGACTTGAATAGAATTTTTCATGCCAAGTGATACATGTAATTCGACTAATTTGGGTAAAAAAGCCAAAACTCGTCGTAAATCGATTCTCATCGGTGGTTGGTTGGAGTTGTAGTTACAGTCGGACATTGTGCTGGCGAATATTCGACCGGCGTGCAGGGATCGAATTCTTAATTTGCAAATGTTTTTGTGTAGTGTAATGCATAGTTCTTTAATCTCTTCGTAATCTTCATAGCCTGGTGTTAAATTCTCCAAATATTCCGACAGATACGTTTCGCAAAATATTTTCTTGAAATTTTTCTCTTTATATTTGTAAACGGTTTTGGGCCATTTGTTACGGCAGCAACGTTTCCAATAAACTTCACTCTCTGAAAAAATAAAAATACAAAGAAAAATGATAATTCTAAAATAGACTAGAAATTGTGTGAATTAACACCTATTTATTGTAAATTATACATAACGTGCTAATTAATGTGATTAACAGTAAAACATAACAGTGCCTTATATTGCTCTAAATCTCGCGCCTAAACAAAGAGATGAGAGTCCTCCGTCTCTGTTGAACCGGCCGTGATAATCTAAACCATTATTTGTTTTTACCATATATTTAGCAAATTTTCATCATGTGAGCCACTTCGCCACCTCCGACATACGAACCATCTGTTTGTATGTTGTACAAACTACCTCTACTTTCACATCTGTTTGGAGGAGGAGGATAGACAAGATAATATTGAACATCAAAGTTTTGTCTAAAATAAAGCTACTTTGCTGCAATATGGCTGCTTGAATCCTAACTTTGTAACGGAAATTCTAACACTAGAGTAAAACACAGCGAAGTCAATTATACTGTCCATTTCGCTAATTAAGGTTATGTTTATCGTGTTGCTTTTTGGATAAACAATATCTCGAGCAAAGATAATACTACTGAATATATTATACCATATATGTTTACCACGAGGTTTGGATAAAAAAATGTTTTGATAACCTCAAATAACCTCCGTTATTGCAGCACTAGCAAGATGAAGCACCTTTATTTTAGAAACGTCAATTGTGACAGATCCCAGTTGTCTAATGACGACTTAGTACCGATTTTAAAATTACTATGCAGTATGAAGTCGAATATATCGGTCGAATTTCCTTTGGAATGCGTGTTTCCGTGGTTTCGGTTCATGCATAATAAGCGCATAATTATCCTGTTAGTTATTCAAAAGAATGTCTCTGAAATCGGCAGTCAACACTATATATTATATATATATATATATTATATATATATATATATATATATATATATAATATATATTATATATATATATAATATTTATATATATTATATAAAAGTCTTGTAGTCATTACCATATACGTTTTATATATAAAACGTAATTTTTGTAGTCATTACCTTTAATGATGACCTTTAATGGATTTGGGGGTCATGGTGCGAGTTTTGACTCCCGCCATGACGCCCATCTCATTTGGGAATTTTATTCAAAGGAAATTCGCTAAAACGAAACGCCGGATTTATAGTTTCCCGAAATACCGCAGAAACCTTTAAGGCTTAGTCTAAGTTTGGATTTCTTTAAAAAATACATTTTAAATAGCACATTTTCTTAATTCTATGAAATGGAACGAACAAACAGCATTGTTTAAAAATACAACAAACTGTAAAAACTAACAATTCACAAATACAGCTTTTTGTCTAGGAAAAAGTTTAAAATAAATATAAAAATGCCATAGTTAATCAAACTTTTCCCTCCCGAGCATAATATAGATTGCTATCTATACAAGAAAACTAAATGTTTTTCTATCACGACAAGGGCAAAAACTTTAGAGCTAAATAAAAGCCAAAAGTCAAATTGGAATAATGAAGCGCTTCTTAAATACTGGCTTTAAGTAAGACATTGATAAAATAACAAGTATATTTTAGAATTAAAAGGAAACTAATTTAAATATAAATTAACCAATGAATGAGGAGTTTTTAAATTGGACAATTAGCTATCATTGATTAAAAAAATAGAAAGAAACCTTTCTTTTGTTAATTACTGTAGATTCTCATTTTTAGTAAATTTCTCGCGATCCTAATTATTGTTTCTTTTGATGAGTCATCAGTAAAAAAAATACGGACTTTCGGCCCGTAGCCGCTACGCGGCCCGGGGGCCTTCCATTGGAAGCCAAACTCATAGAGATATATACTAGAGTGGGGCATAGCCTATCTATATACATTGAAAGGCCTGAAACATCTTTTTGGGGCTCTAAGGGGTTCTGTGTAACCATATTGAAACCTCCTCAAAAGTGAGTTAAGGTTATTTTTTAATGTTTATTTCATCATAATAATGTTCAAGGGTGTTCAGGTTACTTATTTGATGTTTCAAAATTTAACCGTTAGGGCCCCTCTAGTAATAATATCTCTATGGCCAAACAGTCAAGTGGAAAGGGAACGAGTCACGTTCCCTTTCCACTTGCCCCTTAACTTCCGTCATCCGAACAGCCATATAAGCGTCATTCGCTAATATGAGGATTTGATCTTGGGAATCAAATCATAATTTCGATTATTATAAAGAGAATGCGTCAAGTCTGTAATGAAGTAAATATTGATATTTATTCTTATGTATGCAATGTCTTGAATTATTAATATTAATATACAGTGGCGGACTGAGTCAAAATACAGTGGTGGGCTGAGTCAAAATACAGTGGCGGACTGAGTCAAAATACAGTGGCGGACTGAGTCAAAATACAGTGCCGGACTGAGTCAAAATACAGTAGCGGACTGAGTCAAAATACAGTGGCGGGCTGAGTCAAAATACAGTGCTGGATGAGTCAAAATACAGTGCCAGACTGTGTCAAATGACCGAGGAGGACCTCTCTGCTTACTAAGTAGAGAGGTCTACTTTTAACTAGAGTAGTATTAATGATAAGCTTAATTTAATTTATTCGATTTTAATTAAACATTTAACAAAATTAAATCAAATGAAAGTATTTTATTTGAATAAATTAAAATAAACTTTAATTTACTTATTAAATAAATTAAATAAATGAGTAAGTGTAAAATAAACTTAAGTAAAACTTAAGTTTTACGTAAGTTTTTTACGTACGTTATTGTGATACTTATTTAAACTATTTTGAGTTCATTCTCTAGGGCCCATGTTCTTTATACCTGGACCAATAAAGGTCCCAAACTGAAGACTACGGCCATAATGAGGCCCTTAACATACTTGATCAGGGCCTTAAACGTAAGTAAAAGTTAAGTTTATTCAAGTAAATGTAATATTTAGTTAAATTATTTTGTGTTCATTCTCTAGGGCTCTGATCAAGTATGTTAGGGCCCTGGTTAAAGTAATATATAAACCATGTAGGGAACTCTATACTGCACATGTAAAAAAATTCAGACCTGCCCGATCAGCTGATAGCTGCTCAAAAAAAAAAAAATAGCTAAAATAGAATAACTGCGCATGTGCCTTTTCGGATTTAGGTTTTTTTACTTAATTTTATTGGCAACCCTGATAACATTTGGTGAGTTCTACATTTTATCGTGTTTCGTACTTAAATATGTACGTAATAATTAATGATTTTGTATTAAATTCTTTTAAATAATTGTTATATAATTAGTTAAAGAAAGAGAAAAAACTATAGTAAAGGTAAATCACATGTTTTATTAAGATTTTGAGAAAATGAGACGATAGTGTATTGTCTTAAAATTACGATTGCTTTTATTACATTAAAAAAAATTAGGTTAAATTTGTTAAATTACTAAATACAATTAATATTTGAAGGGGGAAAACTAATATCATTTGCAAAAATGTACTAAGTTAAGTAGTGGACATGAAAAACAAGTTTAATTAGCCGCTTGTTTTATGTAATTTAAACAAACATTGTATTTAAAGATTCTGACTTAAACCACTATTGGATGTGGCAAAAAGTATTTTTTACACATTATTACATTTTAAAACTAAACTGTTCAAATAAATGCAATAAAAACAAAAATTTTGAGTAGTAAATAGTTTGTCTAATTACTAGGGTAAAACAAAATGGCCGCGGTCATTGGACAATTTGAGTCAACTCCCTGGTGGACAAAATGTGAACTACATGCCAGGTCTGACAGAAATCGCGTTTGTTTCCCTACTTGGTTTATATATTACTTTAGCCCTGGTCTTCCGTTTGGGACCTTTTAAGGGGATCCCGCAAAGAGTGGGGGTAAAAATCAATTAAAACGGAAATATCTCTAGTTCTAAGCAAAAATATCAAATCTAGAGGTATTCACTTCTATTTTTATTCTGCACATTTAAGACTCATTTCAACCTTCTGGAGCAAAAAACAGCGGTGCAATTGAGAACTAACATTTTAAAGTAGCGAGAACCGGAGATATTTCCATTTTTTTAGTGATTTTTACCCCCCCCCCCCCTTTCAGGATCGCCTCAAGGTCCAGGTATAAAGAACATGGGCTTTAAAGGACATAAATTTGGGAAAAAATTGAGAATATTTTTACGTACTTTAAAAACACTTGTCTCTCTCTAAAAGCTCTTAATATAATATATTTATTATATGTTAGAATACTATAGAACTTAAAATATTGGCCCCTTTGACTCTTGTGTTAAATATATATATATAATATATATACATATATATATATATATATATATATATATATATATATAATATATATATATATATATATTAATATATATATATAATTACCATAATATTAATATTTAATATTCAATTAAGCGAACAGCTTGAGTAAGAAATCACTTCTCCCCTTCTTTAAATTTTCTCCCTTTCCAAATGAATTAATCATATCATACACTTACTAATGGTCGGTACAGTAATTTTTAAAGGTGCATCAACCGGTATTATATTCAGAAACAAATCTCTGTTAAAATGTGGAATACATTTCAGTATATCGGGAGCTATATTTTGATCGCTGCAAAACAATTTGCTGAGTACCTTTAGACATTCGATGACGAGTGTATTTACTCCGGCATCGATCAGGATCACCGGATTAGTTTTATGATCATCTATCAAATCTGTTACGTTCCTGATGATGTACACATCTTCGATCGCTTTACGGAAATTAGCTGGCACGAATTCGGTCATTTTTAGTTCCGACACAAATATAGCCCCTTAACACTGATTATTTTTCATCGAGTAACTTGATCTTACAGTTTTAAATAATAATAACATAATGTGACAAGACATATCTTGTTTATACAAGGATCTTTGATAAAGGGATGACGCATTAAGGAACATTTCTCACCCCATGGAAGTTGTATGAAATAGATAAATAGAAGTAAACTTACCTTCCCTTTGGCTATAATGAAAAAAGCGCCAAACGCAGGTTATGTAGCAAGTTTTATTTATTTATTTTAACAAATTACAATAAGCGGCCATTAGTGGCCGATATTTACAGCTCCACATATAAAAGAGTTAGGTTGTTCGAGTTTGCTTCTCACTTTTTTCTGTGCTCCTCGTGATTGTTATTATTACATTGTGGGCTTGTTAAGTCATTTTGCTTATTTAATTTTAAATTGGACTATACTTTGCCACTTTTGTGAGTAATAATGTAAGCGTGTTTTCTATAACATCTCAAGCAATAAACAATGGGAAACAATTGAGAGGTAAGTTTGCCTCTAAAATTTAAAACCTGCGCTATTATAAGATTTGTAAGCATGCGCAGTTTGTAAGCATGTGCAGTTGTTTTTTTGACGTGTATTTTCGTGTTGAATCTCTCTATTTTTTGATTTCGATGGGTCCCTTTATTCAAGATCCTTGTGTTTTATACTAGAGAATATAAACCGGCGATGGATACTGTATTCGCGATTCAAAGTCCGTAGCAGCGCCACCGTCGCTGATAAGAAATTGATAACGAAAGGGTGATCGTGTTAAAACCTTATGGGGATTTTTTGGTTTTTCTTATTGTGACGATTATTTCTTTAAAATTTTTATCAAAGTGCTTTAAATTTATTTAATTTTAGGGGCGTATGAACTCAGTAGAATCACAATTTTATTGAAAAATAGCGTTTTAATGGGTTGTCACCGAGTATTTAATTGAGTGATAAGAAGATGAAGATCAAATATAGTGTTTTATTTTATTATTGTTATTAATGTTACTTTTAATAATTTTAGTTTGCACACACACAAATTACCATTTAATTGCATTAAATTGTTTAAATTAGTTGTAACAGGTATTTAATTAACTGATAAGAAGCCAATTTTTACCGTAAAGGGTTATTTTATTAATCAATTTATTTAAGCAATAAAATAATTCATAACTCAATAATTTCACTTTTTGTAAAATGTTTGTTTAAATTATCCGTTTAGGCTTTATTATTTCTGGGTTAAATCGGACGAATCCAAGTCTGTAGTGATAAGAGCCTGATTCCATATTTAAAATCCTGGAATTATCGAAATATTTATCTACGAAATATTTGCAATTTTTTTAGTACCGATAATCGTTCTAATAATTTCATCACATTTATCACAAATTAACAAACATAAATACAATAAGAAGAATTTTTATCGGCCCCATGCTAATCCTATGATAAAATTTTTTTGATCACCCTTTCGTTTTCACGCCATTGGTATTGCCAACCTTACAACTATCTCTTTGAATCGCGAATAAATAATTAAAATTTAAACAGTACAAACGATTTAATCGGAATACTGGACTAGACTAGGGATAGGTTTTTGAACCGTCTACCATTTCGTTTTCAGAAAATAAATAATCGGGTAGGGGTTCCTCGGAACTTTCCTCATTACATCGGATTCGCTACGCTCATCCTCCATGCTTGGGCTCGCTTTGCTCGTCCTAAAATATAATAAATGAATCATTATTTGCACATATAACAATAATTTAACAATAAATGTTAATAAATTTATTTGTTCTAAGTTGGCGCTAAGCCGTGGTGGCCTCAAGGAGGGGTAATTGAGGAAGAGAGGGAAAGGAGGGAGGGGAAATATGATGCACATATTTATTACGTAATGGTAGACACTTGTAGCGAATTTTAACTCAATTAGATTATTTCCTGATTTTTTACGATTTTTTAAAAAACGTACACAAGTCATATGATAAAAATTGAACTAATGCTGATAATGAGATGAAACTTAGCACGTATGTTAGACTAATAAGTGGCTACAAGCGAGCCAAATCTAATTAAGATATCGCATTATTTTTCCACGTTTTATAATTTTTCGAAATTTATTGTCATAAATAAAATATTTTTCGGATAGCACAACTGCAGCTACAGACTAATTTTTGTACAAAGTTTCAACTCTCTAGCATAAATTTACTGGGAGCTATGATGATAACAGACACACACACACACAATACACACACACAATACACACACACACACATACAGACAGAAAACTTATAGACAGACAATTATATAGGATAAAAGAACCTTAAAGCCCATAAAAAAGCCTTGATTTTTGTTTAAGTTTGGTAAACGTTTTTTTTAATTAGAGTGTCTGCTCGAAGAACTACAGGCGCTCGGTATCTTTAATTATAAAATATAGAGTTAACAATATTAATGTCCAAAGTTTGCCATTTAGGTCATATAATGTACATTTTTCTTTTCAAGAGATCCTTATAAATTGATACAAACATATTAGGGTTCCAGTGTTTACATGTTTATAATATAAATCCACTTACACAAAAGCATAAGTATAATTCGTCGACTTTGTAAACTCCTTGCTATAAATATAAATGTATTTAACCAATATAAATTTTATTAAAATCTAAGTCTAATGATCTTAGTCCAAAACTTCTATACACCATTCAAAATCTACAATTTTTATTTCTAAAACTTAAAAGTTTTAAGTTCTAAAACTAGAGATACTTTAGTACATCACTTCATTTCATTGTTTTTTAGGTAAAGCTACCTAATTAAAAACAATCCTTAAAGAGAGAGACAAAACGTTTTCTTTGGTTTGGGCAGGGGAAAACCTTTGAGTTGGACTAACTTAGTTTGAAGCTCAGAGTCTAAACGATGCAAGTTGAAGTCTAATTCCAACCTTAGACTATTTTCCACTTTGTCTGCTACAGTGAAACCCGTAATTAATTTTCTTGTCCTTTTGAAGCTTCTTGTACCCCGTGAAAAGACTTAAATGTTGTTAGGAAAAATTCAAGTTTTTTGGTTAAATGATAAATATTTAAAATAAGAAGTATTATTAAATATATCAATTTACTCTGGACAAAAAAAATAAGTTCGCTATGATAAAAAGAAATATTGAATATAAGACTGCTGTTGATACAAAATAATATAAATAATAAATTCAGTGAAATAAAAATTAATATTAATTTTAAAACTACTAATAATAGAAAATAATAGTTATTTATGCCATAAGGCTGAGAAGTGTGTCTTTATGTCACGGCAATTAGATCTACCGACGAGCGAAGCGATCGGAAAAATTGCCCCAAGACCATAAAGACATTCTCAGCCGGATGGCATACACTATTTTTTTGAGGTTAGCACTCATTAATATAAGCACTACATTAAAAAAAAAAAATCAAAAAATAGCACTCATTAAACTGCCTATTGTAAAAAAAGTCCAATATTATTAACTCCATAAATTTCCGACATCAGTAAATTCATCCATAGCTTCACACTTTTACTCAAAATGTAAAAGCTTTACAAATTAATACACAAATTTTCATTAAAAACCTTTTAAACCCAAAAAAATGTTACAACCAAAAAATGCAAAACAAGAATGAACGTTTTAAAGAAAACCATCGAAGGTTTAACACAGATTGTTTTTTAGAACAGGCTAATTACAGTAATGGCGGCAATATAGAATTACTTTTTACGTCCTAGGAGGTTTTTTACATTCATTATTGTCCTCGGAGGTGAAAAGTACTAAATAACCTCCTATAACAATAATGATTGACTTCTCATCCTAAAAACGTCCAATAAAGTGCTCAATTACATACTACCTCAAAAAAAAAATATTAATACAGTATATTATGAAATGAAAGTAATATTATACATATAAAAATATATTGAACAAAAATAAAAAAATCGTGTCTTTATGGTAAAAGGTTCACTTTTGGTTATAGGAAGCATAAAACTAAAATATATTTAATTAAACTGTAATTTGTGTTGCAATAAATAAAGTTACACAAAAAAAATCGGTACAGGGTACTCGTCTGAACTTTTCCACCATTACATCGGATGCGCTATGCTCACCTCCCTGCTTCGACTCTCTTCGCTCGTTCAGAATATGTTATTCGCCAAATTTATACAGCAACATGTGGACCTGCTTCGCTTGTCCGCTGATAGTAAATACATCCGAGTTACATGAGATGAAACTTGGCACATATGTTAGTCTTATACATAATCATAAGCGTGCCAAATTCAATCCGATCGCATCATTTTTCTGTGTTTTATGATTTTTCGAAATTTTTGCTGAGTCATTATTGCGGGTTAATGACTTCAGAAAACTACAGCGGTAGACTAATTTTTCAGTGTATTTATGTTAAAAAAATCAATTGGTAAAAAATCAATTTATAGGTCTAGTTGTGCTGTGTAGAAAATAATTGTTTTATGGCGTCATTAACTACAACCACTACTGTGGCTAGCGCAGCTTTCAAGTTATGATTAACATGCGAACCGCTGAGAAGCTCGTGGTTTTCATGATTTGTAAGAAATTAAATAAGTTTATATTTGACAGCTTGATTTTATATTTAAAATTATATAACATCTGTTTTTCTAAGTGTTATTTACAATCAGGTGGCCTTCGCCCTCTTGGCCGCTCTGCAGCCTTGGCCCAGGGGGCTGCTTCGCGACCCCCTGGCCGCTTCGTGGCCAAATGGTTGTTGTCCTATATCAGTTCGTCATAATACTAGTTTACATAAGTAACATACTGCCACGATAGAAGCGAATTTTCAAATTTATTTATCAAACAACGTGACTTATTTACATTATGTTATATATGTCAATCAATAACACCGTAACTAATTCTGATAATAAAATGTAACTTCGTAGTTTTTGTGAACTTACATACAAGTGCATGTACAACCAAATCAGCCTGATCGAAACATTTTTTCAAGATTTGTGATTTTTTGAAATATTTGTGGAGTCGTTATTGTGGGTTGATGACGTAACACTTATTTCATGAATTATAGAGTTCGGGTCATTAACAAGATTGATTTTTGTATCAAGTTTCATTTCGATCCGAGAGAGCGTTCGAAAGTTATTGTGTCCCATAGAAACGTATTGGAACAAACATCTCGTACAACACACACACACACACATCATCACACATATATACTATATATATAGTAGTGATATATATTATATATATATAATAAGTATATATAAAAATTTGTAATCAGTTTGGCGAGGGAGCTTTGGGGTTGCCCGGCCCCCGCCCACGCCTTCATATACAATCCTCAGAAAACCCTCCATGACACCGTAACCTCGTAAGCTCGTTTTCTCCCCGAAAATTCGCTAAAACAAAGTTAAACCTGTAGTTTGTGCTTAACTTTTTCCACAGCGTTGGGTGGAAAAAGCACTCTTAAGACGTTGATTACCAAATGTTGTTATAAGAAGTCTGAGGACCATTATGCCGGGTGAAGACCTTCCTCGGCGACCGTAGTGGCTTCTAGAAAAGAGATTCTGGCTGGAAAGTAATATTTTTTTTTGAAGTAGAGTATTATCATGGTTAGTACTAGGTTAAAAGTATCTACTATAGTCACAATATAAGTATATAATAGCGTCTCAACGAGCATTGCTATAGTATAATATATATCTGTATATAGTACTACGTTCAACTAATAGTAGACTATATACTATATAGATATAGGTTAATATAGTATATATAGCTGTTGTGTGTGGTGTGGTGTGCTGTGTGTGTGCTGTGGTGTGTGTGTGTATACATTTAATAATATGAAATTTTGGTTACTTATTACTTTAAAAGTACTTGAAGGATCTGAACCACACTATACATTTAGAATAATCTTATATCAGAAGGAGTTATAAATGCTGTCAGATCTTGATCCGGGCTAAAATAACAGCTGGGCATCAGGGTAAAAAATTTTTTTTGTATATGCTTACAGAGAGATCTTGACTAAACTTTCACTTTAGACTACTCATAGGCCTGAATGACCATTTTTAAAGTCTCATCCAAAAGTGAACCTTCACCATAAAAGACGCGATTTTTTTAATTTTTGTTCAATATATTTTTATATGTATAATATTACTTTTAGTTTTAAGGTTAATAATAATTTTTATTACACTGAATTTATTATTTATATAATTTTGTATCAACAGCAGTTTTATATTAAATATTTCTTTTTATCATACTGAACTAAACGATAGACTGTAATGCTGATAATGAGAAAAAACTTGGCATACATGTTAGTCTTATACATCTACATGCGTGCTAAATTTCAATCCGATCGCAACATTCTTCCGCGTTCTATGTTTTGAAATTTTTGGTGACGTCATACAACAGTTATTTATGCCATAAGGCTGAGAAGTGCGTCTTTATGTCACGGCAATTAGATCTACCGACGAGCGAAGCGAGTCGGAAAAAATTGCCAAGACATAAAGACATTCTCAGCCGGATGGCATACACTATTTTTTTTGAGGTAGCACTCATTAAAAAAAAATCAAAAAATAGCACTCATTAAACTGCGCTATATACTTAATTGAAAAAAAAAACAAACGTCCAATTAACTCCATATTATCGTCGGCATTAAATTCATCCATAGCTTCACACTTTTACTCAAAAATGTAAAAGCTTTACGAATAAACACACAAAAATTGTCAATTAGAACACCTTTAAAAACGAAAAAAAATTAGTCTACGAACAAAAACAGAAACAAAATGAATGTTTTTAAAGAAAACTCATGAAGTTTAACACAGATTGTTTTTTGAACACGGTACATACAGTAATGGCGGCACCATATGAATTACTTTTACGTCCTAGAGTTTTTTTACATTCATTATTGTCCCCCGAGGTGAAAAGTACTAAATAACCTCCTATAACAATAATGATTGGCTTCTCATCATAAAAACGGCCCAATAAAGTGCTCAATTACATACTACCTCAAAAAAAATATTTTTCAGAGTGCACAACTACACCTATAGACTTATTTTTGTACAAAAGTTTCAACTCTCTAGCATAAATACAATGGGAGCAATGATAACAGATACATATATACATACAATAACTCACACACATACTGACACACAGACAACTTTGTGAAAACCAATTAGGAGGCCTTAAAAACACCTGAAGCGGATAATTCCGGTGACATCCCCGTTTCAGATTTTAAAAGTAAGGAAAAGTAAAAACAAATTTGTAAATAAGGTCTGATAACGATACCAGCTTAGGTTACTATTCCTGTAGTTAACAGAAAACTCTGAGAGACAATGTTCACCATTAGGCTCTGATTTCACTTATCCAATCTCTGACATAGCCGCCTCCGTAGCCGAGGTCGTTAAGGCGTTAGTCTTTACACTGACCTTTGACACCCACGGATGTCTGAGGTTGGCATCCCAGGTTACGCTCTCAGTTTATAGAAGATTATAGTTTGGATAAATTATCGTCAGCTTTAGAATACACGTTGAGCGTAATGGTTGTCACTACCACCAGAGGTGGTTCCCGCAGGGGTTATCCCTGATGAGCCGCAAGGCTCTAAACGAGCATTATTGTTATTATTAATCTATGGCATGATTGATGACTAACCTTCGAAAAATACAAAATAAGAATAAATGGAATTAACATGTCTCCTATAATAAACAACCTTTATCTAACTATCCATGGTTATTATCAGAGCTTCATCTAACACTGTCTGCATTTAATTTGCCTTGATTTTAAAATAACGATATATCTACCCCCTTTTCTCATTCTACATCTGATTTCTTAAATATTAATTAAGTAATTATTTAGAAAATACAAGCATATCTAAATTAAAACTTTGTTGTTGTATGATTATAATATGTATTAATTTTATATTTAACTTGACTTACATCACAGAGATATATTACTAGAAGGGATATGACCTATTTCAATACATTGAGAGGCTTATGTCATCTTGAGGCTCTCAGAGGCTCAATATAACCCCATTGAAACCGCCTCCAATAAAAACATCAAATATAAGTCCAATCCAAACAAGAATCTTGAATAAAGGGGATGCCACATCAAGTAGTAGTAGTCATATGAGGAGTGGTAGTAACTTCCAGGCAAGTAGGCCACGTTGTTGGGCCTTTTTTGCCAGCTCCCCAGAGATATTTATACTAGTATTTTATGAATAATCAATCATTAATTAATAATAGAACATAATAATTCAGCAACCGGAAGTATTGCCAACTTTTTTATAAGAAAATTGTATATTGTTGGGGTGGCAGCATTACTTAAGACCACCAGTGAACCGCCTTTCGTGTTATCAATAGTGCTTCTTCTATATATAGTATTATTCTAAGATACTAGTATTCTCTTAAGCTGACAATCATTACATAATTTTAGAGGCAAACTTACCTCCAAATGGTTTCCTATTGTTTTGCTTACTGAAAAGGTTATAAAAAGTAGTAAAAAAATCTTTATAATTTTTTAACTATTTTATTTTAATGTCTGACAAACTCTGTTTGTCTCTTTAGCATAAACACATTGGAAGCTACGATGATAACAAAGACACATACAAAGACAACTTGGTAATAAGCTAATCAGAACGTCTTAAGACACTTGAAAGGAATTATTCAGTTCAACTCCTAGTTTCATGTTATTAGTGGAAACACTACTTTCTTTATATAATAATAATGATAATAATAATAATAATAATAATGCCCGTTTAGAGCCGTGCGGGTCATCAGGGATAAACCATGCGGGAACCACCCACCTCGGGTGGTAGTAGCAACCGTTACGCTCAAAGTGTATTCTAAAGTTGGCGATAATTTATCTAAACAACAATTTTATATAAACTGAGAGCGTAACCTGGGATGCGAACCCAAGACCTCTGTGGTGTCAAAGGTCAGTGTATGTAACGACCTCGGCCACGGAAGCGGTTACTTTCTTCATATACTGTTCTTCATATAAAGGAGAAAAAGTTAAAATGTGAATATTCCGTTTCAAAACCTCCTCAATTTGGTGTATGTAACAACTATAGAATGAATCACTCAGTAATCTATTGTTTAAAATAAATTTTTGTTTACACATTATAATTTAAGAGTTAATTTAGTTAGCATGTGAGATACTTTTTGAAAAACAGTTATTAATATCGTTCTTTAATGATTCATTAAGAACAACTGTTATGCTTCATCCGTTAACGTAGTAGCTAAATAGCTCAAAATGAAGGCGCATTTTGATAGCTAGGAAATCCTAGCGGATTTTCAAATTTTTTTAAAAGCTAGCGCTTCCCCAGTATACGGCCCAGGGGACTTATTTATGCTATTTTGACGCAGGCAGAATAGTTTCTTTATGTTGTTCAATATAGTTCTAAAGCGTTGGTGTAGACTTTAGGGTAAAGACTTCTAAGTTATACTGATAAATCTCATGGGTAAAGCCTGCCCTCCATTATTTATCTTAAATATTCATCACTATAAGAAGTAGTTGTTTATAAATTCACTCGTTCAATATTTAAGAAACCGCAGCTTGGATGAGACAGCAGTTTGTAGATTATCAAATATATAATTAAAGTACTCTTCTACTGCACACTAGTAATTCAGTCCTATATCTAGTTAGAAAGATATAAGACTATATACCTATATATAGATATAAAGTATGGAATAAGTTTATTCCGTGCTTTATACTTAACTTATACCTTCCTTTATACCTAACTTATTTATTTATGTTTTAATGCATTTATAGGCAGCAACGGTTAGAAAGAAACCAAATCTACTAAAGTATAGGTTAAATAATAAAAGAAAAGAAGTCTCTCAACAAATCAAAACTTTATTGGCAAAGCGCTCCTCTACTTGTTTAACGTCTCAACGGTTCTGCACTGATGATGGCCTCTAGTTAGGTTGAAAGCGCTTTGCCAATGAAGTTTTGTTTTGTGGAGAGACTTATTTTCTTTTATTATTTATGATGGACTCCATTCATTATAATAATTATATTATCTATCATGGGATGATGGCGATGTCTTTATATATTATCTATCCGATGTCTTTTATATATTATCCATCCGAGGGATGTGGCGATGTCTTTTATATATTATCTATCCATGGGATGTGGCAATGTTTTTTATATATTATCTATCCATGGGATGTGGCGATGTCTTTATATATTTCTTATATATGTCTATCTATCTAAGGGATGTGCGACGTCTTTTATATATTATCTATCCTAGAGATGTGGTGATGTCTTTTATATATTATCTATCCAAGGGATGTGGCGATGTCTTTTATATATTATCCATTCGAGGGATGTGGCGATGTCTTATTTATTATTTATGATGGACTCCATTCATGCTCATTCTACTAGTAAAGTATAGGTTGTTTGCTGTTTGTATCTTTACGGTTAGTCCCAGAAAGCTTAAAACTCAAATAGCTGAGAGGCGAAATCGGAATAGTTATTATGTTCACAGATTACAGGGCTGAATTTAACTGTTTAGTTGCATCCTCTCGTCATGTTTAAGAGCAAAATTCGTGTTTTTAAAGTCTAAATGCTTCTGTTACTCTTGTTTCTTGTATAGATGTGACCATACCTCACAGAACTCACCTGGACCCTTATCAGTTTCTTCCCTATGTCCACACTCTCACCTGTATTATTATGTTGCCTCCACCACTGTCCAGTTACATCTTCCCAACATTTTCACTCAGTCTTGTCTTGGCCTGTTTCACTCAGTCTGTCATCTATTTCTTTATATTTGTTATATTTTTATTAATGCACATCAAAATGGCTTGGCTTGGTCTAGGTGAGCATGATCCACATTCAAAACATGTAACTCATTAGTTACATAGTAACTCAAACCCATCCTATAAGTCTAGAAAGACATTTTTGCTAGAAACTAGATTAGACAATTCATCTGTAAGGCTCGTCAATTATGGTTTCTGAGCACAAATACCTTTCTTTGAATTGGACTTGTCATGCTCATGGAATAATCGTTTCTATAAATATGATCATCTTGTTTCGTCGCGTTGTGGCCAGAATTCCTTTTTTTGTAGCAATAGAAAGCGGTGACTGGTATGGAACAAATTACTTTTGTAATTTGTCTAATTTTGTAATAAAACTGATCCTACTTTTTTTTTCATAAGTGAAAAGTATTGATTAAGTTTATGGTCAATACGTGCTTTGCTTGTACGTGGCTTGAAATTGCCACTTTAAGGAGACAATAGTAAACTTATTCATTCATTCTACTTTGTCTCTCTAACAGTAGACTTTCTTTTAGTATTTTATATTTCGAAAGAGTTTTATTAAACTTCATCTATCCATAGAGATAAGGCGATTACTTTTATATATTTTTCTATCCAAGGGATGTGGCGATGTCTTTTATATATTATCTATCTAAGGGATGTGGCGATGTCTTTTATATATTATCTATCCAAGGGATGTGCGATTTCTTTTATATATTATCCATTCTAGGATGTGGTGATGTTATATATTATCTATCGATGTCTTTTATATATTATCCATCCGAAGGATGTGGCGATGTCTTTTATATATTATCCATTCGATGTCCAAGGATGTGGTGATGTCTTTATATATTATCCATCCGAGGGATGTGCGATGTCTTTTATATATTATCTATCCAAGGGATGTGGCGATGTCTTTTATATATTATCTATCCTAGGGATGTGGTGATGTCTTTTATATATTATCTATCCAGGATATCTTTTATATATTATCTATCCTAGGGATGTGGTGATGTCTTTTATATATATCTATCCAAGGGATGTGGCGATGTCTTTTATATTATCTATCCAAGATGTGGCGATGTCTTTTATATATTATCTATCCAGGGATGTGTTATATATATTATCTATCCAAGGGATGTGTGATGTCTTTTATTATAATATCTTCTGATGTCTTTTTATATATATCTATCCTAGTGTGAGTGATGAAGCCTGGAGGTCTAATTCTGTAAAATCATTTGATATTCAAGCAGTTTGCAATTGCAAAAGCATTAGAGTTTTGCCAATAACGATTCAAAATTTCAATTTTTTCCATTCGACATTGGAAGATTTTACAAACTTCAAGCTTTTAGGCTTGTGTTAATCAAGGATGTTGAATAAAGGGGATGACGCACTAAGTCGAATTGCCATTCAACAAAGTGACCCCATCGAAAATCAAAGAAGAATGCAGCACGAAACACACGTCAAAAACCAACTGCACATGCTTGGTACGAACTGCGCATGCTTATGATCCTTATAACAGCGCAGGTCTTAAAATTTAGAGGCAAATTTAACACTTAATGGGTTTCCCATTGTTTTGCTTGCGAAGGATATAAACAAATTGAAAAAAGTTCATACTTTTTAACTGTTTTTTGTTAATATTGCTTAAAATTAACAACATTAAAGAAAATTAAGAACATTACAACCAAAATTGAATCTTGAACTAGCAAAACATTTCACTAGGCTAAAAAAGACAAAATACTAACACATTTAACTTACTCTCTACGAAAAGTAAACGAACGGTAAAGCTTCAATTACTCTCACTAAAGTGGCTACCTAAAGTCCAAAATGTAAAATATAAGCACAAATGACTTGACAAGCACCAAATGTAACAATAACGAAAGCACTGAAGAAAGTTGAGAAGCAAACTCGACAACCAAGACCACAACCAAATTGTATTTTGTATTATTTTATTATTATATTTGTATTATTTTGTATTGACAACCAAGAATTGTATAACAACTTAGCTACATAACCTGTGTTTGGCTCCTTTTTTAATTATAACCTAAGGGAAGGTAAGTTTGCTTCTATTTCTCTATCTCATACAACTTCCATGGGGTCAGAAATGTACCTTAATGCGTCATCCCCTTTATTCAACATC
This sequence comes from Microvelia longipes, assembly GCA_018340805.1. NCBI lineage: Eukaryota > Metazoa > Arthropoda > Insecta > Hemiptera > Veliidae > Microvelia > Microvelia longipes. The sequence continues at coordinate 13,518,201 of JACMZG010001870.1, read as the reverse complement.
CTTGGTGTTAACAAAGCTGTTTTGTAATTTTTGGCATTGATTTCCTACAAGGCCGTGCCCTTGCACCGTATATCTATAACCGTATAAATCAAAGTTATAACAATGTTTAAATTATACCTTATTTATTTAACTGTTCCTATAAGCTACAATGTGATATATAATTTAGTTCTACCATGGTTTTTCACAAGAACATTTTAGATAACATTGCCTTTATATGCAATAGTGATTTTGAACAAGGTTATTCTTAATCGTTATGAATGGTGTTGAAAGGTAGGATTCGTTTTACGTCCGCAAAACCAACGCGACCATACATTTTAGCTAAAAATAATAGTTAACCCGATTGTACGTTTGCGCTACATTAGCTAAGATGTACAGTTGCGTAAACGTACATTTCTAATAACATAGAGATATATACTTGAGGGCATAGAGATGTATACTAGAGGGTGCATAGCCTATCTCAATATATTGAGAGTCCTGAAACATTATTTTGGGGCTCTCAGGGGCTCTGTGTATCCTCTATGAAACCTCTTCTAAGTGTAAGTGATGGTTATAAGAAATCATTTTTTTCGGCTTCCAGCACATTGTTTGTGTTTTGATTTATATTTTCAGCATTCTACTATATGATTCACTGTACCTTTGTTCAGGTCATTTGATTATTGGTATTCGAAGGTGTTCAGGTTATTTTTTCGATGTTTCAAAATTCAAGCAATAGGGCCCCTCTAGTAATATATCTTTATGCTAGAGGGGGCATAGCCTATCTCAATACATTAAGAGTCTTGAAACATCATTTTGGGGCTCTCAAGGGTTCTGTATAACCTCATTTAAACCTCTTCTAAGAGTAAGTTAAAGTTATGACAAATCATTTTTTTTCTACACATTTTTTGTGTTTGATTTATATTTTAAGCGTTCTACTATATAATTCACTGTAATATTGTTCTGTTTATTTGATTATAGATAGTCGAAGTTGGTCAGGTTATTTTTTCCATGTTTCAAAATTCAATCAATAGGGCCCCTCTAGTAACATATCTCTATGTCTAATAAGACCCTATTATCAAAAATGGTCACTCCGCTAAAATTTAAGAATTTGTGTTTACGCGAATGGCTGTTAAAGCGATTTGTTTACTATGGAATTTTTGCTAAAATGCCCTGTTAAGTTTAACTGGGCAATTTTGTAACTTAATGTATGTCGGTTACATACATAACAAACAGTTAAGTTACTGTTTAACTTAACACTTTGTTAAGTTTGGCGCCTTTTTTTCGTTATATCTATGGGGAAGGTAAGTTTGCTCCTATTTCTCTATCTCATACAACTTTCATGGGGTCAGAAATGTTCCTTAATGCGTCATCCCCTTTATTCAAGATCCTTGGTTAGAAGTCGTATGAAAATAAACAAGCAACTGGAAGCCTACACAAACAATGTGGATAGGTCTGTGACCTAGAATCTAATTGAAACATTAGATTCTAAACATTTTTCTTAAACATAAAATACGCTCGGTAAACAACCTATTTTTAGTGGTAAGTCGTTTTTAGATATTTTTGGTCCTATGTTGAATCAAAAACCTCTAAGCCTACTACCTAGGTTTGAATCCTTGTAAGGCGAAATAGATCCATTTCCTTATACAAGAAATGGATTGTTGAGCACGGAAACACGCATTCCGAAAGAAATTCGCCCGACCGAAAAAATTGTAGTGCGTTTTTGTTCGTTGTACATTTCGTGTATCTGTATATATACACGTATATATACACATGTTTCGTATATATACGAAACATGTATACATACATATAAACTTATTACATACACAATTGCGTATGCTGGGTCGGAAAGGGTTATAACAAGAGAGTGAATGACAAATTTAACACTTTAATTGCAAGAATTAATCATCATAGTTAAGATGACATTATAATAAGGGTTGCTTTTATATATAGCTTATATATAAAAGCAACTTGATATTAAAATGTTTGAATAGATATCTAAAATTAAAAGTTTATATAATCTTTATGAAAATATTTATTTGCATGTATAACTATTTTAAATTCAATATATCTCTATTTTGAAGTACAAACTAGTATGCAATAGAACATTAGGAGCTTAATAATAAAAGCAAATTGAACTTGTTAACTAATTTGAAATAGTTTAACTCCAAACAATATCAATTATTGTATTGACCTACTTCATCCTCTAAAAATATAATAATTATCTGTACAATCTGGGGAGAGTTAAAAAAGGAATTCAACTGGGGAATGTAGCAAGTGCGTGAACGATGTGAATGGTTTCAGATAACGTGGGGGAAAAATCCCCTTCTTTGCCCCTTTGCCTCTCTTGAGGTAGTGGGGGTAAAGACAGGGGGCCTAAAATCGATCCCTTCCTAGGTGACGTCACAAGCTTGGTTTAAGCTTTGGAGCATTCAACAATACCAGCTAGGACTTAGTGTTCCTGGAGTCTGTTCTTAGACACTCATTGACAGGACGAAGACGACTAAAAGATCGTACAATAGACAGTAATCACAAACTAAAGGGTCTTCCGTCTCTAAAAATTCCTTTCGGTCAGCAAGGACACCGCTATATACTGAATACTATACATTACAATTACATCCACGATAGATAAATAAATAAATAATATCTCCACTAAATACTGTAGATATTATACATTACACTTACAACCACGATAGATAAATAAATAAATAAATAGATAAATAATAAAATTCACTAAATACTGTATATACTATACATTACACTAACATCCTCGATAGATAAAAAATAAATAGTCACTCCACTAAATACCTCGATAGATAAAAAATAAATAGTCACTCCACTAAATACTGTAGATACTGTACAATACACTTACATCATGATAGATAAAATAAATAGTCACTCTACTAAATACTGTAGATACTGTACAATACACTTACATCCATGATAGATAAAAAAAAATAGTCACTCCACTAAATACTGTAGATACTGTACAATACACTTACATCCATGATAGATAAAAAATAAATAGTCACTCCACTAAATACTGTAGATACTGTACAATACACTTACATCCATGATAGATAAAAAATAAATAGTCACTCCACTAAATACTGTAGATACTGTACAATACACTTACATCCATGATAGATAAAAAATAAATAGTTCTCCATTAAATACTAAATATGATTTAGTGGAGAGACAATTTATTTATTTATCAACTATTGGAATTCTCCACAGAGCAGTTACTTGTATTACATTCACGATATTTATACTATATTAAATTATATTACATTCTTATATTAAACTATATTACATTCACGTTATTTATAGTTATATATTAAACTTATATTACATTCACGTTATTTATAGTTATATATTAAACTTATATTACATTCACGTTATTTATAGTTATATATTAAACTTATATTACATTCACTTATACTTATATATTAAACTTATATTACATTCACGATATTTATAATTATATATTAAACTTATATTTTTTACGACAGGGCAATAAACTATGCATGCCTCCTAGAGAATGATAAACTGTACTATTGTATATAATCGTATATCTCGATATTTATTTAAACACAGTTTATATATATTATAGTTTATTCTAGACATTTGATGATTTATACAGGGTAGAAAGTTTTCCGTAGTTTAACGAAAATTTAATCGAAGAGGCAGCTACGATCAAGACTTGTTGTTGGATATGAATACCTCTGGACCGTTTCGGCATTACTCTCAATTTTTTTTGGAGTGATATAGGGTAAAATAGAGTAAACTATCCGATCCGATCTGAAGTCGACCACTTTAAAGGACAAAAAGTCGAAAAACCCGTTAAACAAAATAGGAAACCAAAATAACGGTCAGTAAAAAAAATTGTCGAGTACAGTTTTTGATACTGGTCAATATAATAATTGATATTGTTTGTTACATTTTTGATGTATTTGGGATGCTGAATTCAATAAAACCGAATCGAAGGCTATACAGCTACTCAAAACTATGGTTCCCGGGTTCGAATCTTGGTACTGGGGGCAAATTTTATATCGTCTTTTTTACAGCATTTAAGTTTATGACTTTAAAACTTAAAGCAAGAAAACGCGATTTCTTGCTTATCAATCCAATTTTCGCTTTATTTTTCGTTATATAATATTTAACTTGAGCAGCAGCGTCACAACTTGTTAATTATTTATATATTTCACCCTGGATGTTATTTAAATATTTCTCAAATTAAACACGACACATCAACATTTTAGTAGCAAAGTTTGTGCACGTATCATTTGATACTACCGAAATTTACAAAACATTGGTTTGATATTTAGTATATTGTGTCAAATTTCATACGTCACATTAATATTCTTACATTTAATAACTTTTATTTAATACACTTATACATCCGCTAACCGATTAAATAATTTGTGATAAAATCTGGTTCCATTATAGAATAAATCTTCGCATATATTTCTTAAACAAGTTTCTTGTTTAGAAACTCCTGTAGAAGTCTCTGTAAAAATTTCTGTACATCCACTTCCCTTGTTTTGTGTTTCTTTGAATATATAACTTCTGTTAAAGACTCTTTGTTTAGAAATATATAACCTGTTAAAGTTTGTTTAGAAATATATAACTTCTTGTTAAGACTCTTTGTTAGTATAACTTCTGTTAAGACTCTTTGTTTAGAAATATATAAGTTAGAAATATATAACTTCTGTTAAAGACTCTTTGTTTAGAAATATATAACTTCTGTTAAAGACTCTTTGTTTAGAAATATATAACTTCTGTTAAAGACTCTTTGTTTAGAAATATATAACTTCTGTTAAAGACTCTTTGTTTAGAAATAATTAACGCCTGTATAATGCTCATTGCTTAGAAACATAGAGATATATACTAGAACAGGCCTGGGCAAACTACGGCCCGCGGGCCACATGCGGCCCGCGGAGCATTTTTATGTGGCCCGCGGGCAAAATTAAAATGTTTGGAAAAAAGATAAAATAAATTAAAAATAACAAAAATATTAGATATATAAGCAAATAACTTGTTTAATTCAAAATTATTATGAAAAGTTAGATATCAAGATAAGGAAATAATGGATTGTTACTTTAACTTTAAAGTTTGGAGAAATAAAAATTAGTAAGATAAGAAACAATTACATAAAGAGCGGCCGCCTTTCATATCACTTCTCATTGTCAGATTTGGCGAATTCTAATTATTTTAGCGAATTTTTATTTTCACAATAATTAGATAAAAAAAGCTATTTTGACTTCTGTGAATTGCCGAAAAGGAGTTGATAAAATACAATCCCTTTGATCTTTTATTTCATAGGAATACTTTTTAAAATTATTTTTACACCTAGTATTCTAGCGAAATTTGTCTTCAGTTATATTTCAAGATCTGACGAGGATACTCCGTTTTGTTTTTTCCGTGTAGTGCTAAAGTTCCCCAATTCTTATTCTTTGAGAATAAATTTGACTTTAGTAAAACACCAGCGTAACTGCATTTGTTGCGGGTTTAGCATACTTTAAAATTTAAGGAATGCAGCCCCGCGACTGGCTGTAAAAGATAAGCGGCCCTGTGCTAGAAAACTTTGCCCAGGCCTGTACTAGAAGGAGCATAGCCTATCTCATTATATTGAGAGACCTGAAACATCCTTTTTGAGGCTCTCAGGGGCTCTGTGTAACCTCATTAAAACCTACTTCAAGAGTGAGTTAGAGGTTATAATAAATCAATTGTTTTCGGCTTCCCGCTCATTGTTTGTGTTTTGATTTGTATTTTTAACGTTCTACTAAATAAGTTACTGTAATTTTATACTAATTTTTTGATTATATTTTTAGGGAAAGTGGTCAGGTTACTTTTTCAATGTTTCAAAATTCAACCAAAAGGGCACTTCTAGTAACAATATCTCTATGCTTAGAAATTAGTAGATTCTGTAGAAATATCTTTGTTTAGAAATTAGCTACTTCTGTAGAAAGCTTTCTTTTACAGCCCTAAAGAAAAACACTACCACACTACCAACTAAACGATTAATAAAGAATGATTTTTTGTAAGGCATTGAGTCAAAGATATTTTGAGTTTAGTCTAAAAATTTTGGTTGGTCGTGCTAAATGCTAATAGAGGCACTCTTGTTAGGGTCAAAGCTATTAAACCCTTTCAGCTACATGACCCTATGTAGATTTTCACTTCTAATGGCTCTTCCATCTATCTCACGTTATTACACAAAATTATTTTCGCATTCAATTTAAAACAAACTGAATAGAGTAACACTTTTTCTACTGCGTCAGCTGAATAGAGTTCATGAGGTTTCATAATATTTGTTGTTTTTATTAAAAATTTACGGTTATTTACGCGAGGTTGTTCGTATTTTTACTTTTTCTTATATATAGGAAAATTATTGTTTTCTGAAAAATCCGAAACCGGGATGTCACCGGAATTATCCGTTTCAGGTATTTTTAAAGTCTCCTGAGTGGTTTTTTAAAAGTTGTCTGTCTGTATGTGTGTGTGTGTGTCTTCATCGTAGCGCCCAGTGTATTTATGCTAGAGAGCTGCAACTTACAGTTTATCGTTTAGTTTAAAAATCTTGACAGGTCAGTTTAGACACCACTGATTCTTAAGAAAAAAAATCCCTGCAAGAAGGGAGCGGGAAAAAACTATGTAAACAAATCAGGCTATTTTACCTGTATTTTATTGGCAATGTTTTTTTACATTTCTTTTGTGTAGTTTTATTTTAAAATATCATTTTTAAGATTAATTTGAAAGTAGTTTTCTAAACGATGTAATCAAAAGAAGAACCACATACAAAGTGAACGATTGCCGGAAAAAGGTTTTTTCCCTACAGCGGTTATTGTGGTAGGGATTTTTTTCTCTTTTTAAGTGAGAGGTTGGCAGCGGCTTCTCTGATTAGTCAATCCCCAAAATACTTATGACCTTGGGGATTTTTAAACTAAACGGTAGACTGTAGTACAAAAATCAGTCTACCGCTTTAGTTGTGCTATTCGGAAAATATTTTTTTATGACGTTATTAACCCGCTATAATGACTCAGCAAAAATTTCTAAAAATCATTTAACGCATAAAAAAGATGCGATTGGAGTGATATATGGCACGATATATGTAGCCACGAATAAGACTAATATATCTGCCAGGTTTCATCTAATTATCTGCATTAGTTCAATTTGTATCAAATGACTTGTGTACGTTGTTTAAAAAATTGTAATTTTTTTTTTAACTTTATTGATTATTGTCTACAATAAATGTATTTGACATAGTGCTCGTAATGGTTAAAGTGACTTGGCAGTCTTGATAGGAGGAATCACCCAGTGGTGATACTCCTTGGCGTGGTTAGGTAAATGTTGATGTTTTACTTATAATATACAAATTTGGCTTAAACTAAATTAGTGGAATAGAAATTTGTTGAATTTTGAATATTTGAATTTTCTGTAATATTTTGCGTTTGTAAAAAATCGGAAAATAATGCAATCGGGTTGAAATTTGGTTCAAGTATCTACCTTAACGTGATAATTACACTAAGTTTCGTTTTAATAAAACAAGTATATCCTTGAATTTTGGTGAATCATTAAAGTTAAGCTGCATCGAGCGTAGTCAGTGCCTAGATGGGTGACTGTTGGAATGAAAAGGATGTATTTACTATCTGAGAACAAGCAAAGCAAGTCCGAAGACGTGTTGCAGAATAAATTTAACGAGTAGAATAATCTGAGGACGAGCAAGCGAGTCGAAGACGTGTTGCAGTATAAATTTAACGAGTAGAATATTCTGAGGACGAGCAAAGCGAGTCCGAAGACGTGTTGCAGTATAAATTTAACGAGTAGAATATTCTGAGGACGAGCAAAGCGAGTCCGAAGACGTGTTGCAGTATAAATTTAACGAGTAGAATATTCTGACGAGCAAAGCGAGCGAAGAAGTATAAATTTAACGAGAGTGAGACGAGCAAGCGAGAAGACGTGTTGCAGTATAAATTTAACGAGTAGAATATTCTGAGGACGAGCAAAGCGAGTCGAAGACGTGTTGCAGTATAAAATTTAACGAGTAGAATATTCTGAGGACGAGCAAAGCGAGTCCGAAGACGTGTTGCAGTATAAATTTAACGAGTAGAATATTTGAGGACGAGCAAAGAGAGTCGAAAACGTGTTGCAGTATAAATTTAACGAGTAGAATATTCTGAGGACGAGCAAAGCGAAAGACGTGCGTAACGAGTAGAATATTCTGAAGCAAAGCGTGTGTTGCAGTATAAATTTAACGAGTAGAATATTCTGAGACGAGCAAAGCGAGTCCGAAGACGTGTTGCAGTAAATTTAACGAGTAGAATATTCTGAGGACGAGCAAAGCGAGTCCGAAGACGTGTTGCAGTATAAATTTATAATTACTTCTGAGGACGAGCGAAGCGAGTCCGAAGACGTGTTGCAGTATAAATTTAACGACTTGTACTTCTGAGGACGAGCGAAGCGAGTCCGAAGACGTGTTGCAGTATAAATTTAACGACTTGTATTCTGAGGACGAGCAAAGCGAGTCGAAGACGTGTTGCAGTATAAATTTAACGAGTAGAATATTCTGAGGACGCAAAGCGAGTCCGAAGACGTGTTGCAGTATAAATTTAACGAGTAGAATATTCTGAGGACGAGCAAAGCGAGTCCGAAGACGTGTTGCAGTATAAATTTAACGAGTAGAATATTCTGAGGACGAGCAAAGCGAGTTCGAAGACGTGTTGCAGTATAAATTTAACGAGTAGAATATTCTGAGGACGAGCAAAGCGAGTCCGAAGACGTGTTGCAGTATAAATTTAACGAGTAGAATATTCTGAGGACGAGCAAAGCGAGTCGAAGACGTGTTTGCAGTATAAATTTTAACGAGTAGAATATTCTGGGACGAGCAAAGCGAGTCCGAAGACGTGTTGCAGGTATAAATTTAACGAGTAGAATATTCTGAGGACGAGCAAAGAGAGTCCGAAGACGTGTTGCAGTATAAATTTAACGAGTAGGATATTCTGAGGATGAGCGTAGCGAATCCGATTTAATGAGGAAATGTTCCGAGGTATCCCGTACCCGATTTTTACTATAGTGAAATAAGGATTTTGGAGAAAAGCAAAATTGGCGTACCTATATTTTTATCATCAAATTATAATTATGTCGTTTTCATCAAAAAGCAAATAGATAAAATAAATAAAGTTTGTCTTTCCACGGATGATTTATGATTATAAAACAAAGCCAGCTTTCAACCTGAATGGTCATCATCAGTGCCGGTGAGATGAGTCTAGATTACTTTTTAGCCGGTTTCTGAGGCCAAGGCATGTACAAGAACATGCCTTATACATAAGAACATAACATACATACATAAGAACATTTCTTATAAACCGGCTAAAAAAGTAATCTAGACTCATCTCACGCACTGATGATGACCGTTCAGGTTGAAGCTGGCTTTGTTTTATAATAATAAATCATCTATGGAAAGACAAACTTTATTTATTTATAAGCTTATTCCACTTCTCAGTATTTATCGACAAATAGATAAATTTTGACGTATGTGTACATTATTTGTTGAATGGTTTTTGAGAGCTCAGAGATTGAAGATCCTTAATTCTAAGGTAATTGTAAAAAATCAATGCTTGATAGGTTCTTAAAATGATTAATGTATTAATACGCTAGCTTGGCACCTCATTATTTTAAAGAGATTTTTCGTTAAAAAAATATTAAGGTATGGAAAATTAGTTTAAAATTTGTGAAGCTAGGTTTACTTTATAACTTTATTTTATTTATCTGAATAACTTTGAAAAAGTGAAACTAGTTTCAATCCACTGCAACCAATATAAGGAGACTCTAATCACATAATCAATTATCTTTACCAAAGGCTATCAATTACGTAAAGATATAGAATTTCAACTCAATGGATTCTTTTTCGATTTTTTACAATTTGTTCAAAAACGTACACAAGTCATTCGATAATATTGAAGTAATGCTGATAATGAGATAAAATTTGGCACATATATTAGTCTTTAATACATAGCTACATGCGTAAAAAGTCTCAAATTCATCGCAACTCGCTTCCTTGTTTTATGATTTTTGTAATTTTAGTATTAGTAGTATTAAGTAGTGCTAGTTGTAAAATTAGTACTAGTAGTGCTAGTAGTGCTAGTAGTGGCTATTAGTGATGTAATGCTAGTAGTGCTATTAGTGATAGTTGTGCTAGTAGTGCTAGTTGTGCTATTAGTGCGAGTAGTGCTAGTAGAGCGAGTAGTGCAAGTAGTGCTAGTAGTGCAATTAGTGCAAGTAGAGCGAGTAGTGCAAGTAGTTCTAGTAGTGCAAGTAGTGGAAGTAGAGCGAGTAGTGCAAGTAGAGCGAGTAATGCAAGTAGTGCTAGTATTGCAAGTAGCGTTAGTAGTGCTAGTATTGCAAGTAGTGCTAGTAGTGAAAGTAGTGCTAGTAGTGCGAGTAGTGCAATTAGTGCAAGTAGTGCTAGTAGAGCGAGTAGTGCAAGTAGTTCTAGTAGTGCTAGTATTGCAAGTAGCGTTAGTAATGCTAGTAGTGCTAGTATTGCAAGTAGTGCTAGTAGTGCAAGTAGTGCTAGTAGTGCAAGTAGTACTAGTAGTGCAAGTAGTGCTAGTAGTGGAGTTTCTATTTTTTCCGATATTGAGTATTATAGTATAGAAAGACATACGACCTGACATACGATACACTGAATATAAATAAAACGAAAAGTTACAGCAGAGAATATTATTTATGAAAAAAGGTTAATTGGACACAGAGATACTTTCTGTTGCCAATTAACCTATCTAATTATTTATACTAGAAGGGAGAACCGTAAAAGGGGAAATAGGGTCACTGGGATAGAGTTAAATTAAATTTCACTTGACGGAGTGACCCATCTATTTACTTGAATGTCTATTAGGTGTGTTAAAACTCATCTCTATCCCATAGAGTTATAAAGTCATTGGAGGAGGCTTTGACCCTAAAGATACCTTTTCTAGCACATCTCTTGTTATGGAAAGTAATATAACTAAAATATTTAGATTTATTTGCCAAGGTCCTGGTTTATACTTATTACCCTCAAACATGTTCCGAAGTTTAATACTTAGGAAAAAGTTATATTGTATATACATATGTTATGCTTGCATATTATTATTTTTATTATCGTGTGAATGAACTTAAACTGATATTAAATTTTAACTTCGCTTTTGTGTTATGCTCGTGTAAGATGTATGTATCTGCGTAAGATGTATGACCCCCCGTGTTTTTGCATGTCATGCATGGACATTGTTTTTCGAAGCAATGTCCATCTTTAAAAATGTTTCAGAAATCTATTAAAATATAATTGCATGTTATTAACAAATAAATATTTTTTGTATATTACTAATTAAATAATAATATTACTAACATTACGTAACGGTGTCGACATTTGCTAAAGTAATACTAAATAGATGTATAAAATTAAAACAAACTTATAACATTTTCATTTTAAATGATCAGCTCATCGAAACAAGAAACTTAGTCCCCATCAATCAATAATAAAGAATGGATAACAATTCGAATAAACGTTAACAACCTGTTACCATTTCTATTAGTCCGGGAGCCCACGGCTTGTTTTCTACCTCATAAAATTCATGTCTTTTATGACGTAGAAAACAAGCCGTGGGCTACCGGACAATATTTTAGAGTGGACAATTTTGGAAAATTGCCTAATAAAAGAAAATGTTGTTGGATAAATAAACTATTTTACTCGGGTATCCCTGCTTGTTGAAAAATAAATGCCGTTACAAAAGCATATTTTCGGTATTTTTATTGCAAATTGCTGGATTCCTAAACCCACATAACATACTGGTTAGCGTAAACAACCATATCGCCGCGACTTTGGTAACCGCGCGAGCTGGTAAATTAGTCCCCAGCAATAAATAATAAAGAATGGCTAACAATTCGAATAAACGTTTACAACTTCAACAACCTGTTACCATTTCTATTAGCCCGGGAGCCCACGGCTTGTTTTCTATCTCATAAATGGCATAAAGTTGGTCTGTGGGATATTGTAGGGGGCAGTAAGCCCATTGTTAAAAGTCTTGGCCTGTCGCCGAAAGTAGGGCCGTTTAGCAGCAGTCGCGCGTCAAAATTAAAAAAAAATACCAAAAATTACCTCATAAGCCGCATAAAAAAGAATCTTATATTTTTATTCTGGGCATTGAAACAAACTCAAACCATCAAGGTCTGTCGCGATCTTGTTTTGAAAACAGACAATAGTTGAAGTTTAAAAATAATGCCAAAAATTACCTCATAAGCCGCATGAGAAAACCCCTTCATATGCTTGTTCTGTGCACCAAAACTAACTAAAATCACCAAGGTCTGTCGCACTTTATGGGTATCCATTTTGGAAACAGACCATGATTGAAGTTTTTGAAAAAATTCCAAAATTAAGATTATTTTTGACATAATTAAATCGCTTTTCAGCCATGTTGCCAGACAGTCAGTAAAAAATAAATATATTGATATTTTACTTTACTTACCAATTTGCTAGTGGTTGTAACGTTAAATTTTACAACCAGAGTACGTTCAGAAAATATTTTATCCCCTAACATTAAAATCGGTGACCTTTTTGAGTTTGTAATATACAAACTCAAAAACAAAGTAAGTTAACAAGGTAACAAAGGTAACAAGTAAGTAAGGTAACAAGTAAGTAAGGTAACAAGTAAGTAAGGTAACAAGTAAGTAAGGTAACAAGTAAGTAAGGTAACAAGTAAGTAAGGTAACTAGTAAGTAAGGTAACAAGTAAGTAAGGTAACTAGTAAGTAAGGTAACAAGTAAGTATGGTAACAAGTAAGTAAGGTAACAAGTAAGTAAGGTAACTAGTAAGTAAGGTAACAAGTAAGTAAGGTAACAAGTAAGTTTGTAATATACTCACTTTATAGCCGCCTAATAATTTAGTAGATTATGTAACTATGCTGAACAGTCAGATCTTATTGAAACAGAAATTTATTCTTTCCGATTGTGAAATATTACAATCTTAAATATGTCAGTAAAAAACTATTTTATTGTTAGGGGATAAAATATTTTCTAAACGTACTCCGGGTATAAAATTTAACGTTAAAGTAAAGTTAAGCAAATTTTATTTCCAATTTTAAAAATTTGATATATTTATTTTTTTACTGACTGTCTGGCAACATGGCTAAAAAGCGGATATACATAATTACATAATTAGCATAATTAATAACATAATTAATTTCTTTGGAAATTAATTATCTCGCTAATCTCGTGAATAAACAAATTGTCGCAGCATTAAAAACTCATTTACAGCCTAATTATATACTATACTCTTTATTTGATAGTTTAAATGTGAAATTACCGTAAAAATTAACCGAAGAATCCTGGTTTAATCTTGGTGTGTAGATTCTAGTGCAATTCCCTTGTAGATGTGTGAATTTCGCCCGCTCAGGGATTGGTCCCCCCCCCTCTCCCTTATGAGTTTTGGCTGGCTGGCAACGGGCATGTTGTTGTCAATAGTAATAAAATTGAAGTGTTTACATGGGTTTTTTGCTTCTATCTTCAAAAGTATTAATTGTATAAAAAAATATAAAAGAGGCCGTTTTGCAACATCATAGAGATCTTTAATGCAGTTTTATTCGTTTTTGAATAAGCACTTTTTAAGTATGTCAGAAATAATATAAATTTTGGCATTTTTTCAAAACTTCAACCATCTGGTTTCTAAACGAGTATAGATATATAGAGTGCGACAGACCTTGGTGATTTTAGTTAGTTTAGATGCACAGAGCAAAAATATGAAGGTTTTTTCCCATGCGGCTTATGAGGTAATTTTTGGCATTTTTTTAAAACTTCAACTATGGTCTGTATTCAAAACGGCTCCAAAGATCGCGACAGACTTTGATGATTTGAGTTAGTTTCAATATTTGGTGACCTTGGTGATTTTAGTTAGTTTAGGTGCACAGAACAAGAATATGAAGGTTTTTTTCCATGCGGCTTATGAGGTAATTTTTGAATTTTTTTTAGTTTTTGAGGCGCGACAGACGGCTGCTTCTAAATGGCCTCACTTTCGGCGACAGACCAAGGCTTTTTACTTTGTTCTACTACTCCCTACAATATCCACAGATCAATTTCATGCCTTTTATGAGGTAGAATATAAGCCGTGGGCTCTCGGACTATAAAAGTAAATGTTTATGGATAAATATCTCATTTCCCGAGCGAAGCTCGGGTATCACTGCTAGTTGACAAATAAATGCCGTTACAAAAGCATATTTTCGGTATTTTTATTGCAAATTGCTGGATTCCTGAACCCACTTAACATACTGGTTAGCGTAGACAACCATATCGCCGCGCCTTTGGTAACCACGAACGCACAATCCTTTTACTTGAGGTTTTGTTTTCATAGTTATAAAACAAAGAAAAACTAAAATTACCTTTATCACGTAAAATCTAGATTAAAATATAAATTATGTTCTGTCTTGAGTTAAAAATAATAACAATTATAAATAAATTCTTGATCTTTTTATTCATGAAACCTATTTTTATAACATAAATGCATATTAAGAAAAACGGCAGACTTTAAATAAATAAAAACATGAACTATAAAATGAATATAAATAAAGACTTAAAGAAATAAAAACATGAACTATAAAAGGAATATAAATAAAGACTTAAATAAATAAAGAAAAATTTACTATTTTACAAAAATGATCGTTTAAAGATTGTCTTAGATTTGTAAACGCGATGTATCTCATAATTATAATTTAGTTTTAATGTAGTAAAGTCACGCTACACTAGCTCTACCTAGTAGCTAAATATTTCTTTACGAGTGTGAATGACAACATCTGTCTTGTAAGTGGTAGTTGTTTAATTATCGTTATTGCTTTTTCCTTCATTTTCAACTGTAGTGATTTCAACTGTTTTCTACCTTATTAGACGAGGAAGGAAGTAATAAATTTTGAATTCCTTTAACCTGTAGATGTTAAAAATAAAGCAAGTAATGTGTTGTATTAAGAACTCACTAAATGAATTTTATTTAAAGAAGTAGGACAGGATCATTTCCATATAAAGCTTTAAGAGTCCAATTGTACCTTGTATTGATAGCATTTTAGAAAGATCGTTATTTTGAAAAGTCCAAATCAAGAGGCGTTTGCACACTCATCTTTGAAAAAAATATATATTACACAGTATAATTATACTATATTCAGATACTCATATTTGAGACTATATTTTTACACAGTATTATTATACCTATATTCAGATACTCATATTTGAAGACTATATATTTTACACAGTATTATTATACTAAATTCAGATACTCATATTTGAAGACTATATATTTTACACAGTATTATTATACTATATTCAGATACTCATATTTGAAGACTATATATTTAACATAGTATAAATAAATAAATAAACCATTTATTTGCATATTTAAAATACCTTTTTTCAAATTTTATAAAGACAAAAGCGTTTGAATTTACATGCAAAATCGGCCATCAGCCGTGGTATGTTATTTAACATAGTATAATTATACTATATTCAGATACTCATATTTAAAGACTATTTAACATAGTGTAATTATACTATATTCAGACACGGATAGGACTTTCTCAAAGGTTTTAACTAAAACCCCTGTTTGTTCAATGCTTATAAGGGTAGAAAGATATTTTTTACATTCCTCCTTTATACTGTAGGTATATAGGAAAAGTATTGTGTTTGCAAATAAAAAATCCGAAACCGGGATGTCACCGGAATTATCCGTTTCAGGTGTTTTTGAGCGGTTTTCGCAAAGTTGTCTGTCTGTATGTGTGTGTGTGTCTGTTATCATCGTAGCTCCTAGAGTACAATTTAGTACGAGTTAAAATTCGTACAAAAATTAGTCTACTGCTGTAGTTGTGCTATTCGGAAAATAATTTTTATGACGTCATTAACCCGCAATAATGACTCAACAAAATTTTTGGAAAATTATGATTTTTCATAAACGCGGAAAATGATCAGATTAAGATTTGGCACGCATGTACCCAGGTATAAGACTAATATATGTGCCAAGTTTCATATCATTATCAGCATTAGTTCAATTTTTATCTCATGACTTGAGTTGAAATTCAGTAAAAGTGTAAACTATAAAGTAAGAAATAAGAACTGCAAGTTTCGTTTCAATATGACAAGTATATCTATGAATTTTGGGGGATTATAATAGTTAGGCAGAATCGAACGTGGTCAGTGCCTGGATAGGAGACCGCTGAGAATGAAACGAACGTAGTTACAATCTGAGGACGAGCGAAGCGAGTCCAAAGACGTGTTGCAGTCTACATTTGACGAATTGTATATTCTGGGGACGAGCAATTTGAGTCCGAAGTAAGGAGAATGGGCGTAAACTGCAACTGCAACCCCCACCTGTTGCTGTGACAAGGAAAAGTGCCGAGGTACCCCGTACCCAATTTTTATACGATATTTCTTTACTCTGGTGCATAACTATATTTTCAGCTAAGATAAATACTAAAATTGTATACCTATATATCTTTTGCCATAGTTATCATAAACTTATAAAGACGTGAGACGAAATTAATGTTATGTCAACATGTACAACCAGCTATTGATTAAATTGCATCGTGGCTAATTTTTTTTTTTAATATGAATATGTATGTAGTTAATACTCTCTTAACGCTCTACTGCAGAGCACTCTTATAAATGTAGGTATACAAAAAAAACTAGTGGGCCAGACCTGGTTTAAACTAAATGTTTCTGAAAGTATGCTTCTAATATTAAGTGGAGAAACATAGTTTGTCAATTCCAAGTAGATGTCTTTATATAATCGTGCACTCTCAACATTTTTTTAAAATTGTGTAATTTGGGCTCTATCAAGATCAACCTTCGGTTATAATTAAAGCCATTATAGTAGTAGTATCAGTTGAGAGCGTATTTTTCGTCTTATTGATTCAGCTTATATATTCGGTTATAACTGCTTTAACTACTTAATATAAGTTTAAATTTACTTAGTTGATAAATAAAAATAAAATTAATTATGCTTAAATGACTGTGTGTGACAGTTTACAAAAAAGTTTAAAACTATTAATTTGCATTATCATCGTCCACTTAACATTCTTTGAAAAATGTTTATTTTTTTCTGGTTCACTTTAATAAGTCTGGTAAATAGCAGGTCAATAATAAAACCCATTAATTATACATCATAAACTAAACTTGTCTTTCTTTGTTAGTCTTGTAAAAATGGCTTTAATGCTGCTTTTCTTAGGAGCTTGAGTAAAAAACAATGTTTTAGAAAGAATAAGAGGCAACTATTCACAGAAGCAATATGCTCTACAGTGTCTGCTCTAGGGGAAGCTAAACTAGAAGCCAGGAAAGATCCTTGATAAAAATTAAGCCTAGACTTTTTAACCAAGTGTTGGTTGATAAGGATGTCTATTATTTTCATAAGATTAAGTGACATGAAGTTTACTTGATTTGTGATGAATCGTGGGTTTAATTGAATTTTTAAATAATATTTTTTTACTAAATAATTTTTAATTTAGAAATTCAAAAAGGGATGGGGTATATTAGAGAAAAACGTAATATATTATTTAATAGCTTATTTACAATAAATTGCTACATACATACACAGCATACTGATTAATCATATACAAGATTGATTTTTGTACAAAATTTCAACTATTTTACATAAATACACTGGGCGCTACGATAATTACAGACACACACACACATACAGACAGACAACTTTGCGAAAATCACTCAGGAGGCATTAAAAACGCCAGAAACGGATAATTCCGGTTTCGGATCTTTTTGCAAACACAATACTTTTCCTATACACCTACGGTATAAATGAGGACAAGTAAAAACTAAAATAAATTCTGAAATAGATAAATAAATTATTCTATATACGATGATTTAAAATTCCAAGTGAATCTAATTTAATAGATTAATCTATTCTTGTCAATTCCTTACTATCATACCTATTTCATTGAAAAAGTCAGAGATAAACTTAAGTATAGTTCTTCTAGAACCCAACCAAAGCACTTTAAGAATATAGTGCCTTTGGTCATGTCTTTCTAGGATTTTTTGGTAATAATTAAGGCACGCGTGGTAAATTTCCCTTTTTTCATGATGGACTTTCATAACCTAGTCTAAATCATTATTTTCATGTCATCGACGGTAGGGTCTATCACCAAAGCGTCTTTATCTTTAAAAGCAGTAATGTCAGTATAACTAGTGTAATCAAGGCTGTAAACCTCATTGTAGCAAATATACCCCTTTTACTTCATCAAGTCAATGATTTTATGCTTGACATTATGGTGGCAACGAGTTACAAGGATCATATTATTTGGACACCTAGCACATGTGCTAGTGTTTCAGGCTCTCTGCTACATCGGCGGCAGAGGAGTCTTAACTCCCATGTAGACTGAAAGTGTACAGTTTACACATTAGATTTTTTAAGATTATTAGATCTTGTGCTCTTTTGTTTTTTTTTCTTCAGCAAAAGGCACAGATAAAAATCAAGGATGTGATTTTATAGCATTTCTTTTTGGTATACATATTTGTATCGTAGATGTGTGTTTGCAAAATATCAGAATATATTCATTCCTTCGAAAATCATAGCGCTAATTTATACTCATTTATATTTTCTCAAATTTTGTCCAATGTTATATGTTATAAAAGCATACCCAAATCATTTTTAATAGAGCTGTTTAAGATATTAAGTAAAAATGTTGAGCGTAGACCGTTGAAGTTAGAACCCCAAATTAATAGCAATATTTGTTTAAAGGTAATCTTTAGACTGTCGTTTTGTAGATACTATCCTCGGAGTAGTAGCTGACGTCATAAAGGTTTTCCCATTCTAACTTAAAATCAACTTTAATTACTACTTCGACAACCGTTACTTAAAACCCTTACACCAGCTGATTAATGACGTAGTATTTGGCACTTGAACAATTCTAACGGCTTGAAAAAATACTAGAAATAGTCAGATAAACTTTACTCTGTTGTCAAAGCCGCTGGGAGCCGTTTTACAAAATCAACTCACGACGACCCATTTGGCTCCCCGCCAACATACATTACTGATTAACTGGAATATAGATAAAGTTTTATTTTAATAGGACAAATTGGAGATTAAGTTAATTTAATTTATATGACAAACAAAAGCTTTATGTTATAATCATTGTTGAAAATTTAGATTTATTTTAAGTTATGAAGTTTTTTTTAAGTATAACGGTCGAATTAAAACAATTCTTGTTTAATTCTGTTATTATTTCCTTATTACTGTTTATAAAGGTAAAACATCTCCGTTTTAAAGTTCTAGTAATGCGTATCATTAGAAGCATGTAAACAATTTTTTTAAAAATTTTGAAAAATATTTATCAAAATTGCATTTTGATAAACATGATTTTTAGTTTATGATATTTATGGCTTATATTATTTTAAATAATTTGCAGATACAATTCAAAGTGTTTTTAACTGTATTTGAAGTTAATGATGTAAACCTATTTCGCTGTTACTATTCACCTCGTTCGACCCTCTGATCTTATCTTACTCTTTGGTCAATATTCGCGATTCAAAGTCCGTAGCAGCGCCACCGTCGCTGATAAGAAATTGATAACGAAAGGGTGATCATTGTTAAATGCCTTATGGGGATTTTCTGATTTTTCATATTTGTGACGATTATTTCTTTAAATTTTTTATCAAAATGCTTTAATTTAACTAGTTTTAGGGCGTATGAACTCAGTAGAATCACAATTTCATTGAAAAATAGTGTTTTAATGGGTTGTCACGAGTATTTAAATTGAGTGATAAGAAGATGAAGATCATAATATAGTGTTTTATTTTATTTATTGTTAATTGATGTTACTTTTAAATAATTTTAGTTTGCACAAACACACAAAATTACCATTTAATTGCATTAAATTGTTTAAATTAGTTGTAACAGGTATTTAAATTAACTGATAAGAAGCCGATTTTCACTGTAATGGTGTTTTAATTTATTAATCAATTTTATTTACGCACTAAAATAATTAATAACTCAATAAATTCACTTTTTTTAAAATGTTTGTTTAAATTATCCGTTTAGGTTTTATTATTTCTGGGTTAAATTGGACGAATCAAAGTCTGTAGTGATAAGAGCCTGATTCTATATTTAAAATCCTGGAATTATCGAAATATTTATCTATGAAATATTTGCAATTTTTTTAGCACCGATAGTCCTTCTAATAATTTTCATCACATTTATCACAAATTAACAAACAAACAATAAATAAAAGAAGAATTTTTATCAGCTCCCATGCTAATACTATGATAAAAAAATTTTTGATCACCCTTTCGTTTTCCCGCCATTGGTATTGCCAACCTTACAACTATCTCTTTGAATCGCGAATACGCTGACTATGCCAAGAGTGTCTGACCCCTTAAGTAGTTTAGTTCTGGCATATATAGATTTCGCAATGTCGCGAGTTTTTATTCTTAGTAAAAACTAGAATTTGTACCTTTTTGTAACCTATGGGAGGTAAAATAGTATATTATTTGATTTTACCAATTTTTGCAAAACATGAATAGTTGACACAATATTGTGTGTGAAACACCTAGAAAATGTATCAAGTAAAATGCAATGCTACATCTAAGAACTTTTCCATGATTCGACAATCTTCATCATTGATGGATCGACATAATGTCATCTCCTACTTCTTTATCGAATATTTTAATTAAATGACAAAGTGAGTTCAGGCTCTGACAGACTGAGTTAAACGTAACGAATCAGAGTGAAACATGGTGTCGAACTGTTTATGATGATGAATGCCGAATGATGGAACAGTTCCCAGATGTAACATTGCATTTTGCTTGTTACATTTTCTAGGTATCTCTCGCACAATTATATTGTGTCACAATTCATGTTTTGTAAAACTCGGTAGTTACAAATGATCTAAGTTTATTTATTCAAATCTCCGGATGGTCACATTCTTTGAATATTTTAACGTTTCACCCACATTCATTGACACTGACGTGAGCATTCATTCATCTACAGGTCTTCAAGGCTAAATTTGTTTCTTAAAACTGAAAATAGGTAATTTACAATTGGCCATCGTTGTAGCTCTGCTACAACTGATGGATAGGCAGCTCCTGCTTTGTCCTATGCAATATGCTTGAGGAATAAAGTAGTAAAGTTACTTAGAGTAAAGTAGAGAAACTCCTATACCAACCAATTTAAAAATATTCATACAGGCGTGATCAGCTGATAGCTGCCTCGAAAATGCTTACTTAGTTAATAATACCTCAGGGGTTACTTCCTCATGCCACCTAGCCGCTAGCTTTGGGGCGCTGTCTTATGATTTCATATCTTTATAATTTATCTTTTATAAATTATAAAGATATGAAATTATATTAATTATATATACCTTATATAATTTATCTTTATAATTATAAATGATAATATAAATAATTTATGCATTAAAATTTCAGCCCTTTATATCTTCTATTATAGTAAAAAGTAGCAAGTATTGATTTGAAATTATTGCCTTTTCAGCAGTATGATATAATACTCTCAAAGGTATCATTGTGAATGATCTTTTCAAATAAAATGTAAAACTAAGAATAAAACAATATGTGAATAAATAAACAAGGGTCTGAAATAATATTTCCAGTGGGGATTAGAACAGGTTACCCCATGAGTCTTCCCCCACTCTTCCTAACCCGTCTTGTTATCAACTAAAAATAGACCAAGGTCAGACTAGGGACCTAAACCTAGATGTATAACCTCAACTAATCAACTAAATCAAGGTTACAAACTACTGTGTTCGGAGCTTAGAATAATACTAATATAGAAGGAGCATAGGACCGTAATCACAATGTAATTCTACTGATAACACGAACGCCGGTTGACTGGTGGACTTAAGTAGGAGTACCACCCTAACAACAAAACATTATTTTAAATATGTGTCATAAATATCTATTAATGAAGAAAGATCGTAAAGAACAAATATAATAACTTAAAACACCTGCTGAGTATTTTATAAAAACCGGTCTCAGATGGCAAATGGGTAGCGAAATACAAGAATCTACATTTAGTTGACAAGAACTACTTTTAATATAATTTTAATAAATACGTTAAACTACAATTTAAAATGCTTAAAATATTGTAATGCACCGATATTATATTAGTATTTAATAATCAATCATTAATTATAATAACAATAAAATTCAGCAAACCGGAAGTATTGCCATTTTTTAGAAAATTGTATATTGTTAGGGTGGCAGCATTACTTAAGTCCATTAGTGAACCGCCTTTCGTGTTATCAGTAGTGCTCCTTCTATATATAGTATTATTCTAAGGTTGCAAACTACTGTGTTCGGAGTGACCCTCGTTTTAAATATAAGTTGTCTTTAAAAACGGATAAAAGTAGCTACTTTGACCTATCATTTAAGACAGAACTCCAATCTAGTTTACATTTTGCTTCAGCAAAACTTAATTAATAATTTATCGTCGTGGTGGATTCTGAATGACCAGGAAATCGAAAGAGTGATCCAAATCGTTTGTTGCATGGGAAATTTAAGTTATTTCTCGTTTCCATAAAAATTGACTTATAATTATGTGTTTTAACTTTTACATCATCAACAAATAATTTTATAAATGAAAAAATCGGGTACGGGGTACCTCGGAACTTTTCCTCACCCTTCGGACTCGCTTCGCTCGTCCTCAGACTAGGATGGTTAACAAATGGCCTTGGATTTTTAAACTTCCGAGGTACCCCGTACCCGTATAAATAAGCATACAAGAACGTTAAACTTCACATAATCTTAAATGAGAAAAAGTTACGATTTTTACTCGGTTTTATTAAATTATTTGAATTTTTGGCGGAAATTTGATACCTTGACAAATGTAAACAAACTTTTACGTTTAACAAAAGTGTCGCACTAATTAATAATTAAGGTCGCTTATAACTTTTTACTAATTAGTAAATTTTGATCGGAGTTCTTCATATTTGTTCCTATTTTTTTTGCGGTTCCAACGACGTTTTATATGTCAAAAACACGTGTATACTTTTGGTATTATTAAGCGTCAAAATTTTAAATTTCAAAAGTAAATAATTTCAAAATGGCGGCCAATATCAAAACGAAATTCGGAAGATTTGTTTGTCATATTGAGAGGTATATTCCTGCCAAATTTCAAGTTCATCGGGTCACTTTTCGATTCTTTACGATTTTTTTAAAAATTTTGCTGAATAAGCAAATAGGGTTAATGGTGACATAAAATTTTGATATTCCGGGCAGCACAACTAGACCCAAAGACTGATTTTTTTACCAAGTTTCAACTATCTAGCATAAACACGTTTGGAGTTTTGCGTGACACAGACACACACAGACAGACATCAAGCTGAAATCTGTTCAGATGGTCCTAAAAACACCTAAAATGGATAATTCAAATGAAATCTCGGGTTTCGAATTTTTTGGGTGAAACCAATACTTTTCCTCTACATCTTCTACTTACTATTCTAATACTACTTACCTTCTGTATAAGAAGGAGAGGAAAAGTAAAAAGCTTGTAAAATAAATCTTATCAAATCATGGAGAATGAGGTGATTAAAATCTACTCTCCTTTTTGCGAATTCCCGTTGGAAAAATTCGCGAATAGCGAATATTCCTATTAGCGAATATTTCGCTAATAGGCCTCATAACGGGAGTCGATCCTTGGACTACTACACAAATTCGTATCAGAGATCTCTGATGACGAAAAAATAACTTGGTACAAATTTAACCTTGGGAAGGACATGAACCCTATTGAAAACCAGGTTGTTGTGACGTCATTATATTAACCCTGTTTGCAAAGTCAACAAAATGTTCAAAGTTTCCCTTTCCCTTTTAACTGTGCTAATTTTTCAATACCTCTTATATATTATTAATATAAAAAAATCAGAACATTATTCCCGGTACCTCGGAACTTTTCCTCATCACATCGGACTCGCTAGGCTTATCCTGCGTGCTCATGCGTGCAAATCTCGGTCTGATCGTATCATTTTTCCGCGTTTTACGATTTTTCGAATTTTTCGCTGAGTCTTTATTGCAGGTTAATGACGTAATAGCATAACTGCAGCGGTAGACTGATTTTTGTACTAAGTTGCAACTCTCCAGCATGAATACACTGGGAGCTACAATGATAACAGACACACGAACACATACACATACGGACAGAAAACTTGGCAAAAACCACTCAGGAGGCCTTTAAAACACCTAAAACGGATAATTCCGGTTTCATTTCGGTTTAGGATTTTTCGCAAACACAATACTTTTTCTATATACCGACAGTATAAATGAGAAAAAGTAAAAATTGAGTTACGAGTAGTGCTTGATGATTGAGTATCTGCTCAAGTTATAAAGAATAATCCGGAACCTCAAGCAAGAAATGGACTGTAAGCACGGAAACACCTATTCCAAAGGTATAATAGGTATATAACCTATATTGGAGGTTCAAATTTTCTAAGAAAGTCTTGCTGGTGGTGTAGGCTAAGGAATTGGGGCCGTAAAGGAGTACCTAACTACGTTGCCTATTTGCCTAGCATTGCCTCCCCACCCTATTACAACTACTGCTACTTCTTTTTGACTTTCCTCAATTATACCGTAGGTATATAGGAAAAGTATTGTATATTTCATCAGAAATTGGGCACAAATGAGACACCAATTTAATATTTAATGGAATATTTAATTATGGAGACCAATAATTCAAATAATGTATTGAAAAGTATTGTGTTTTCAAAAAAATCCGAAACCGGAATGAAACCGAAATTATCCGTTTAAGAGGGGTTTTTAAGGCCTCCCGAGTGGTTTTCTCAAAGTTGTCTGCCTATATATGTGTGTGTGTGTGTCTGTTTGGTAGTGTTTAATGTTCTACCATTTCTTTTAATGTACTGATCTCTAAAAAGGTAATATTTTTACAATGGAAAATATTTTTCTAATATTCAGAAATTCATTTCTTTTTCAGAAGTAATTTTTCACCACTAAAACATAAAGAAACAAAATGACATCATGTGGGGTGACCTTCTATTTGAGTCAACTTTATACAATGATTAATGATGATAAACCACTTTTTTTTAGTTTTGTCGAAAAAAATTTCTGTTAAGAGTGTATTAATGTCGTATAAAAATGTGAGAGATTTATTGTTTTGACTGAGAATAGCAATAAAACAAATGGCATTTCTGTAATGGTTGTATTCTAAGTCTAACGCTAAATATTAGGTCTTTTTCTGAAAGATATTCGATAATTATTTGTATATATAGAGTTATATTACTAGGGAAGGCTTAATCTTAACATCTTTTAACATTGAGATATTTAATATAATAAAGTAGTCAGTGTATAATTAACGTAACTTATATTATAAAACTTCTTAGGGTTATAAAACAAATGAAAAAATATATATGTATAATTTTTTTTAATCAAAATAATGTTTAGTAATTATTTAAAATAAATTCAATTAAAGTACAAGTAAATTCAATAAAGTAAATTGTTCGAAAAAATGAATTTAAATAAATTATTCAATTAAGTCAATTCAATTCAATTAAGGATTATTTTAAAAAACATTTGTAAATTTTGTTTGGACTGGTATGATAATATATAATTAATTTTTTAAAATTTAAATTATATGTATGATTTTATGTACTAAATTTGTATACTATTTAAATAAAGAATAAAAAAACCCCTAATATAATATATATTATTATATATATATATATATATATATATATATATATATATATATATATATATACTAAGGCAAAGCCTATCTCAATACATTGAGAGGCCTAAAACATAATTTTAGGGCTCTCAGGGGCTCTGTGTAACCTCATTGAAACCTCCTTCAAAAGTGAATTAGGGTATAATAAATCAATTGATTCGGCTTCCCGAGCATTGCTTGTGTTTTGATTTGTATATTTAACGTTCTGCTATAAAAGTTATTGTAATTTTAATTTACATGACAGCTTTAACTTACGTAGGGAAAGAAACTTACAGACTTCATAACGTCAGATGACACACGCACGCCTGACTACTCAGGGTCACGGCCTTGACTCAATACACATTCCCTTTATAAACCCTTTCTTACTTCCTCCCTTATCTCAGAGGGCTCGTCGTGCTCATTGAGACTAGAAGTTAATCCTGATATAACTTTATTATTTGAGAGCTCGAGTGTTGCCCCGCCTGCTGATGGCGTTATGCCGAAACCGGTCCAGGGATATTCATATACTTCCAACAACAAGTATCGACGGTAGCTGATTCTTCGATTCATTTTCTGATTTAAAAATAACGGCTTCTGTTGCCGTTCTATAAAAATGATTATTTCACCCAGAAACTAAAATAAATTTTTACATAAAAAATTGGTTTCATTTTTAACATAGTAAGGATTATCCTAAACTGGAAAAATAGATACACCGTGAATAGATTCTTAAACCTTTTAAAAAATTATATTGTAATTAAGATTTAGATTAAAGATTAACGTTATTTTCCATTCTTTAGATTTTTAAGGAGCTCAAAAGTTTCTTTAATCTTTTTATCTATGAGAGTATATAAGTTTTAAAAGATGTAAAGCGACTTTAAAGTCAGAATAGAAGGACATAATAATAAAGGCCTTATCATATCACTAAAATAGAACAACTTGAGCCACACAAGGCTAACAACATTACCATGTCGAACTAATATATAAAAAGCGTGACGTCATAAAGGCGAATATAAATGGAAAGTATTACACGGCACCAATGCGGCACTGTGCACAATAAAGAGTTGTTAACGTACACTTTCAAGGATTTTGCTAATAATATTTATTCTTGTAATGATATAATTATAACATTCTTTGCAACAAAAAAATAATATATATAAATATATATAATATATATATATATATATATATATAATATATATTATATATATAATATATATATATATATATATACTTTCTAATTAGCAGTGGACATAAAGACAGATCGTAGGGCATTGTGTACTAGGCTTAAAATGCAACTTCTCTAACTTGATTTTTTTGTTTCCCTCACTCTGAAAACGTTATCTCTATGTCTATGGCTCACTTTGTGTAATATTGAAAAAACTCTGATTTTTAGCCTACAGCATTCACAATTGGTGAATCAACATGAGATTATGGTGAGATCAAGTATAATAGATACTTGATCTCATAAGAAATTAGTAAAAACAACCTTTATCTAAATCCCTTAGCGAGTACTTTCCTTTTGCAGGTTTGCCACTCATATCTTATCTTAAGCTCTTTACTTATTAAACTTCAATTTTACCAACCTACCATCATAAAAACACTTAATCTTAAAATATATAAAGGTGTACCAACTTTTTAACATGAAACTCCTTTTACTAAATAAGGAATACAAAGAAACCATACAAGGCATTTGTTTGCTCAAGGTCTACAATCATAATTCTTACAGGTGACACTTGAGCCTATTTATAAAAACTCAAAATGTTGGACGATTTCTACAGAAACCATACACGACAGGCGTGTTTAAAAAGATCTTTCGTATTTTATAAATTCATTTAATATTCCCTTAAGGCAAAACTAGAACAGCCTTTCTAATGATCCTTTTTTTTCTTTTTTAAAAAAGGAAAGAAGAAAAAGAGAATATTAATAATTCCTTTTGCATGCTTTGTGTTGAATATTCTAAAAGGTATACACTTATATAGTCTAGCTTAAGCATTTAACGAAATTAAAAACAAAAATAATAAGGCAAACGTTGTCTTTTGAATTTCCGAGAGGGCATCGAACTATGAAGCTTATTGGAAACAGCTTATAAAAATAATAATAATAATAAATCTTTATTTCCATCATATTTAATATATACAGTACAAAAATAAGAAGACAAAAATAAATTATAATGTATCATTTTGATACTACCGAGTTTTGCAAAACATATGTGCGAGAGACACCAAGGAAATGTACAAGCAAAATGCAATGCTTTAATACTTATAAATTATAATACTTTATTATTATTTTGGGGGCATGCGCCTGGCGGAGGGGTTTTACCTGGGTAAGGCCTGACAATCGCTGCTACGGTATCGCATGGGCAGTCGAGAAGTCGGTCAGTTCCCACACTCCATGGTACCGGTGCCATGGGCTAGGCTTCGTCACCGTCATTTCCCAACGGGAAATCCTAGGTAGACGAACCTTCACATGATCAGGAGCCATCCCCTTTTAGTGGCGTTGGCTGCTTTGATTCCTAGAGGCCGTCGCGTTTCCCCTCCGTTGACAAAAAAGGAAAAAACAGCTTATCCACACTAAACATCAATAAGACGGACAGCAAATTGATATCAATTTAATATTTTATGATATTTTTCTAAAACAATAGATATTCATGTTGTGGTACGTGTATGACATATTGAGAACCCCTGTTATAGACTTAGTAGTAGTGATAGTAATATGAGGGAGTGGTAGTAACTACCAGGCATGTAGGCCACGTTGTTGGGCCTTTTTTGCTAGCTCCCTAAGATAGTGTTCTATTCCTTTTAATTTCAAGTGTAGGTATATTTCATCTAATACAGACAGAAGAGCCGTGAATTTCTATGGTTCCTCTCATGCTTTTTCAAGCAATCATACATATTTTCACTGACTCGTATAGTATAGTGAAAACTGGGAACAACACGTGCTCTCACTGTTAAACCAAACCTCCACATACTTTTCTACAAGGCAGAAAAAGTATAGTATTATAATGACTCTACAATGAGGGTCCTAAATTTTGCCTATACCCAGTTTCATTTAGGGTAACGGATCTTTAACGAGTACCTAACAACGTACAGGCTCGAGACCACCGGCTTTACGTCCCATCTGAAGGATGTGGTACGCAGAATTTTTATCCCTCTCATAAAAATCCTAGAGGCTCATGCTGGGATTGAACCCATGACTAAAGTCCATTCATTCTGTGTATTGGCCGCGTACCTTATCCACTATACTACGAGAGACTCCGTTATAGACTTATATTGTGAGTGTGTGTGGACTAGCATGAATCATAACAAATTTCTCATGTGATCAACAACACAAGTGATGATTACACCCCTGTTGATTATATTGTTTGATATCATATCGAGTTACAAGCAAAGAGATGTATACTAGAGGGGGCATAGCATATCTTATTACATTAAATGGCCTGAAACATATTTTTGGGGCTCTGTATAACCTCATTGAACCATCCTCTAAGAGTAAGATAAGGTTATAACAAATCAATCGTCGTCGGCTTTTCCCGCATTGTTTGGCTTTTGTTTCCTATTATAAACATTGTATTATATAAGTTACTGTATTTTTTAATGTTTATATCATCATATTAATACTCAAGGGTTTTCAGGTTACCTATTAGATGTTTCAAAATTCAACCGATAGGGCCTCTCTAGTAATAATATCTCTATGATTGCAAGACATGTTAGCATCTTGCGCTTATGCCTCATTAGTAAAGCATATCTCTGTTGTTGCAGGAGTGTCCGGAGGGAGTGGTCCAGGAGGACGCCTTTAGAGATATTTATTCAAAATTCTTCCCTCACGGCAGTAAGATTTTTTTTTAATTTAATTATCCTATATATAATTTTTTTTAAATAAAATTCAACTAAATATTAATTTTAATGTTACATACTTCATAAATAATTTAATTAATTTATTTGCTTATTTTTACTAAAAATTCTATTTAAGCTCACTCTTTACATTCATAACATTTATGTAAAGAACAAGCTGTTAATATAAGACATATGTAAATAAAACAAGATTGTCAGATAGGTTAGTAAACCCATCTTATAACCAGCATTCCTTGACAAATTACCAATGGTATATGGTATAGTAATATCAATGGTGATTTGTCAGGATTCCTAGACAAATTTCCAATGGTATAGTAATATCAATGGTGATTTGTCAGGATTCCTAGACAAATTTCCAATGGTATAGTAATATTAATGGTGATTTGTCAACATTCCTTGACTAATTACCAATGGTATAGTAATATCAATGGTGATTTGTCAGCATTCCTTGACGAATTACCAATGATATAGTAATATCAATGGGGTTTTGTCAAGGAATGCTATATTGAGTTTTTATTGTAGCATAGAGCTTAAACTGAACGGCTTTATGACACACAGTCTTATTCAATGCTATTGGTTATTACTGAGAGAAAAAAATTGAAAAGTTACCTAAAGCTCTTAGCCCTCTGAGACTAAAGTGTATTTAGCGAATTTCCCCAAAAACTGAGCTTATAAGGTTAGGGTAATAGAGGGGAGGGGAATCTGTTGGGAGAGGAAACTAACTAAACAATAATTCATAAATACTTTTGAGGTATATATATATAATATATATTATATATATATATATATATATATATATATATATCTACGAGATTTTTGAATGAAGAAAATTTAAATTGCAAAACATGGGAACCTTTCCCTATCTATCCTGTGATTGTCTTGAGTTTATTTACACCATAATGCTTTATATCAACCTTGTTCTTTGTTTTAAATTTTATGATGGTAATTAGTATTATAAAACAATAGGACAAAACATGTTCGAATAATTTTAGAAATTTATTCTCTTGATTTTTGCATTGCGGACCTTCTTTTTTATATGATAATGTACTGATTCTGTAACTCTTTTCTCTTAGTTTTGTCATATTTCAATTTGTTTTAAACCAAACAAAGAAACTAATTTTTGCTTGAAGCAGGAAAAGCAAATAAGAAAACAATTACAGTATCGTCTTTATCGTATATATCTTTACATGTTTTTTTTACAAATATAGTATTCATAATCATTTTTAGACAACTCTAAATCTATTTATTATTTTTTTCTTTTCATCTTTTTATATATAAAAATATATTAGAATAGGTTATTAAAGGAATGCTTAAGCTTAAATTAGAAAAGCAGATAAAACAATCTAGATCTAGATGGTTATTACAAACTCTAGATTTGGATCTAGAAACTCTAAATTCTATTACATAGAAACTAGAGTTGTATATGTAGTTTAATTTATAATTTTTTTTTAATATAAACAAAGTTATATTAAAACAATATTACAGGTTCATAATACTGATTTATTTATTTTCAGATTATATTAAATTCAAGTTTATCGGTTTTACTTTGGAAAAAAATTTGTTATTTTCCCTGGCTTCGCACTGTGTTTTAAAAGAAATTATAATGATTTTTAAATCATTATAATTTCAGTTTTGGCTCGGAAACTAAGTAAAATCATTGGGAAGAAAAATAAGTCTCAATAACTTGTTCTCTCTAATGGTAAGTTCATATTAGTTTGCAAATTGTATTATAAAGCTAGCCAATAATAAGCTGGGAAATAAAGCGAAGTTAGACTATAGAATATACTATGGCATATGTTTCTTAACCTTTTTGATCGGCGAGCCAAGCATTTTGATAGTAATTACCCCGGGACTCCAGTAATTTGATGGTAATTACCCCGCGACCCAAGCAAGTTGATGGTAATTACCCCACGACTCAAGCAATTTGATGATAATTACCCCGCAAACCAAGCAATTTGATGGTAATTACCCCGCGAACCAAGCAATTTGATGGTAATTACCCCGCGAACCAAGCAATTTGATGATAATTACCCCGCGACCCATTCGTATACTTTATATATGATCAAGTTTTGCGGGCTTAGTATTTTGTTAAATTTTTGAATGATGGCCAAATTAACAAAATAGGTTCTTCAAATAAACCGTGTTTTTAGTATAGTAGATTACAATTTGCCGTTAAAATTTAATATAATTTTCCATAGTTGCGTATTTTTTTGGAACACGTGTGTTCGGCGAGCCAGACATTTTTGCATTATTAGGCTTTTTTCTCTTATTGTGCTTTTTTAAAGTTGAATCCTGGACAAATTATGGTGTTACCTTTATTTTTATTTAAGATAACAGATAACTCTTCGCTCTTTCGTTGAATACAGCTTAAAATATAAACAATTAAAGAGAACACAAAATGTGTAAGCTACAGAAATGAAGCTATATAGAGGTCATATGTATCCAATAAAAAGCGGAAGGAAATTGACAAATTTTTTCAAAAGTATTTTTAAAAAATTAAAATATTTTTTAAAATTTTATTTTAAAATAACGTACGTTTACTTGTGACCCAACAATACTTGTCTGGGACCGAAGGGTTGAGAATCGCCGCAGCATAGCACGTAGTATGTGCTATGCTGTACATAAAATTGTTTTTACCGTTTATCATGAATTCATAAGTTTTTTATGTTGGGTATAACAACCTGGTATATAGTTTAGTAATAAGGTAGTTTCAGATTTCAGATGCTCTAACAATAAATCCTTTTTAACGAGTTAAATTTGAGATTAAATTGAAAATGTGGTTTTAGACTTTTAATAACAAGACTTTTATGAATGAGATTGTATTTACAAAAAAGTATCAATTACAGTCCCCTTAGTCCCAGTCCTAGTAGTCAACCCCTCTTAAACTGTCGTAGTACCATAATTTAGAATAAGAAATTTGAATGTAGCCAGGTATCTGCTACTTAGTGGCAAAACTCTTGTGCTTTCTAGCTGTTAAGTATCTTGGGATTAAGTATCTGGGGTCTGTGTTAAGTATGTTTTTGGATACTAAACTCACTTGGGGGCAGCACCTGGACTTGGACAAAGCACTGGCGTCTTTTTGGGTGTGCCGAAGGGCAAAACCTAAAGTTGTACAATGGGTCTATACTGTCATGATCAGACCGGGGTTAGGCTTATAGCACCCATCCTTAGTTTTAGAAGTTATAACAGGGCTCCCTCCGCTCGACCTCTATTTAAAGTATTACGAGGCTATGGCAGTCTCCTACCGCCTACATTGTGTAGGCCAATGAGGGTATCATCCTAACAGTGGAAATGGTTCTATCTGGGCCAGATTAGTGGAAATCTGCCCAGCTGTACCATGGTACAGGACAGTATAGTTCCTAAGTGGAATTTTTAGTCTACTTTGACCCATTTCACCCCGTCTTGGGAAGATTTGGAGGTTAAGACTCATGTCACCTTCCTCCCCTCGAGATGCTTGGTTTACCGATAGTTCTTGGTATGTCAGGGACTGGCATATTTTATGAGGAACCTAGGCATAACACCAGTGTGAGTCTAGGGAGATTTGCACAGTTTTTCAAGCTGAGACATTTGCCATTCTTGTCTGCTCTCTGAGAGAAACTCGTACTGGAACACGGATCTACATCTGTTCAGATAGTCAAGCGAACATTAATGCTTTGGCTGCTAGCAAGTGTTCATCTAAGCTGCTCCAAGAGTGTCTTGAGTTACTCAACACTCTTGGGCAGGCCAATGAGGTCCATCTACTATGGTACAAGGACACCGTGACCGTGATGTAGATGGCAATGAGCAGGCTGGGCTCCAGCTTTATTCTGTCCACCACAGAGCCTGTAGTAGGTTTCCCACGCTGTGTTTTAAGGCAGCCCCAAGAAACTCCATGCTTAGAGACTTTAAAAACCTGTAGTTAAACTCTACCACAGCTTGGAATGAGACTGTCCAAGCTGCTTATTAAAGGTCCGTCTAAGAAGCTTACTAGGTTACTCATAGCCCTGAAAAAGAGTACCTGCCACTTATTAACTGTTTTTCTTACTGGCCATCGTCGGCTTAATCGCTACTTACACCTGTTGGGACTAGGCGATAGGTCCATCTACTATGGTATGAGGTCCATCTACTATGGTACAAGGACACCGTGACCGTGATGTAGATGGCAATGAGCAGGCTGGGCTCCAGCTTTATTCTGTCCACCACAGAGCCTGTAGTAGGTTTCCCACGCTGTGTTTTAAGGCAGCCCCAAGAAACTCCATGCTTAGAGACTTTAAAAACCTGTAGTTAAACTCTACCACAGCTTGGAATGAGACTGTCCAAGCTGCTTATTAAAGGTCCGTCTAAGAAGCTTACTAGGTTACTCATAGCCCTGAAAAAGAGTACCTGCCACTTATTAACTGTTTTTCTTACTGGCCATCGTCGGCTTAATCGCTACTTACACCTGTTGGGACTAGGCGATAGTCCTATGTGCAGGTTGTGTGAAGAGGAGGAGAAAAATCCTTCATATGTTCTAAGTTCTTGTCTTGCTTCAACTTATCTTAGGTGGTAGAAATTGAATCTAGCCACCGTTCTGGAAAAGAAACTAAGTAAAATACCAGTAAAATACCCCTTAACAAGTTGATAACTTTCTTTGAATCAGTAGACTTGTTTTGGGAGTGAAGGTATTAGATATAGTGTATTAGGAGGGCATCATTTTTAATACTCTGGTTTATTCCCCCTAATGACACGAGTATCTACTTGAAATCACTGATTATTTTAAAAATATTTTTTTCGAAAAAAATTGGTAAGGTGCCAGAAGTAATTGTTAAAAAAGAGGACAGGAGCGCATTCTCGTAGTTGATGTAGTGAAATGACCATATTATGAACTATACTAGCGCTCCTGTTAACTAGTTACGGAACTAACTTTTTCTTGTTCGAAATATTTATTCACCGGGTCATCTTTATCTATATATTCTTTGGTATTTACTAATAAAATCAATTTTTGGAAATTCAAATTTACTAATATTTTTAGCTACTGTTGAGACGATTTGAAAAGTCTGAAACCATGATAGTTTCCTTTTTTTAAAGGATTTATTTTTTGCATCTGAAAGTCTTAACCAGTATAATCTAATGAGGCATAATATAACGAGCTACATAACTTGGCAGTGAAGTAATATTTTCTTGAGCAATGTATAAATTTACTTTGCTTTCGACTAAAATAAATAAATTAGTATTATTTTTATAGATTTTAGTTCTGGACTGTTTCTAATTGGTTTTAGATTTTAGTATATTAATTAGATTTATGTTTTTAAGATCTATCGAATGTTTGTTTAGATTCAGCCCTATATGCTCATTATGTATTCAAGGCCTTTGATGTCAATTGTAATGGTGCCATAAGTTTTAGGGTGAGTATTAGTTTAGTATACTTAGAGACAAAGTCATGTAGATATACCAACATTTATAATTAGTCTGTACATACATACATACAGAATATCATAAATAGACATTTCCTCCTTATTACTGCTATAATCCTTATTAATTAACTACTCCTGACATTTTTAATGAAATTGAGTTTGTTAAAGAACAAAGCAAACCTATCACTCTCTGACTTCTAAAATATGTCCTTTTTTATTTATACCCGTTTTTGGATCAGCCAACCGTATAAGCCCGTTTAACATCGTAGTATCTTTTAAAAAAAATAAAACCAATCCAACTGTTTTAATCATTTACCTATTTTACATTATGTAGTTAATGTAAACGTCATTGTTTCTAAAATATTTGATCATTTTGCAGCAGTTATTTAAATGAATGCTTTGTGAAAATATTTAAGGAATCGGGCGCTAAGGTCCGCAAATTTAGAATGAGTCTTTGTACTAACATATAACATTACTACGGATATTAGTAATAATAATAATAATAATTAGTGTTCTGATAAAAAATAATCAGAACATTGTCACAACCGCTGTGCCGACCTCATATAGTGAATTTTTTTTATATCACATCGTCAGTTAAAAAAGACGATCTTATATGTTAGAAAGACCATTTATTATGCTATATTCAGTCTTTCGCGCTGTGATAATGTTAAAAGAAAACAGAAAAGAAGCAGGAGTTTATAGTAAATTCAAGCTAATTTTTAACGGATATTCAGAGATGATAATTTGACAGTTTTTTTAGTTTTGTAACGTTGGTGGCTGTAGTGAATGAAACTATGAAATCAAAATTTTAGAATGTATATTAGATTTGTTATCTCTACATGACTCTGATATAGTTTTAGTTACTAGAATATTAATTATAGATTTAGTAGTGTGTATATTCTATGCTGTTCCTGAAATACTAAGTCTTCATTAGAGGACTCAAGATTTTAATTTATTGTTATCTATCTACCTTATGTTTTGTTCAAATCATGATATAAAATATTTATTATTTTATTAAATATTTTATTGTAATATCGTTTGTGAAAAATCAACGGCCAACTGTCCTGTAATAGTTTGAAAGATTATAAATTCTTCTTGCCCGAGATTAGTTGTGGAACGCAGTGTAGTGCCGTCTAAGGCAGGATAGAGTCCGAACTTGGTCATGCCTAAACGCAGTTTGTATTCTAGGCTACTCTAGTTTGATGAACTCTGGAATAACGTGCCAAAAAAAACTTAAAATTAACTTTAATCAAATCATCTTAACCAAATGAAAGCGTTTTAAAAGCTAAAAGTTAAGGCGCATAAAGATGCACGAAGCATTTTTATTAGGAATTATAATGAATAGAGGTAGCAAGAAGGAATTATTTTAATGAGCTAGCAAATAGGACCATAGGAAGTGGCCTCCTTGCACAGAGATTTATCGTCTATTCTTTTACTTTTTCTTTACTAAAATCTATTCTTAAAACTAACGGTACTAAATAATAATAATTAATATTTATGCAAATAATAAGGCATAAGGCATGGAAAAAAATTCAGCCCAAGCTTCTGTTTCTTTCCAAAGAAAAGAGTAGGGACGAAACTTCATTAGCTTTTGGGACTTATAGAGATAAATTATTTAGCTACCGAGGTTTGCCAAAGGAAGATAATAAGTCTTTAGTCTTCCAGCCCTGTCGCATAATTAAATTTTATTTACGATTAGTCTTAAATAAAATTTACACACAGATAGTGTTGTATTTTGCAATAATAATATAATGTTAATAATTGATAGAAGCTGTGATTTATTAGGGTTTTAATTAGATAATTATAATAGTGCTAAATAAATTTACAAAGTGTTGATTTAATTTAAAAATGTAAAATCGCGTTTGTGAAGGGGGAGACGCGGGGCCGGATAAACTAAGGATCTTTAATGAAGAGGCCTTTGGTTTATTAATTTTTAATTTTACTGGCCCCCATAGAGATAAATAATAGAGATTTACTAAAATAAATTTTACGGAGAAGGAAATAAAGGCAAACTTACCTTCCGTAAAAAAGACGCGACAAGGGTTTTTTCTGATTATGTATAAAAAATATAACATATAAAGACCAGCCTTTATTATTTTTAATAAAATTATTAAGACACGAGGTCATAACAAGCAAAACAGAAGAAACAACATTTAAATAGATAAAGTATAACCTACTTAATAAACAATAGGAAACCACTATCCGGAAGGTAATTTGCCTTTAAATTTATGACCTGCACAGTTAATTTAATGATTACAACCATGCACAGTGCGTACTAACAGGTGTTTTGTGATGGATTCTTTTTTTTGTATCCTCGACAAGGTCATTAATTATAAGGAAAATTCGTCGACGCATGTGCGTCGACTCCCTTATTAAAGATCCTTGGGCTAAACAAAGAAAAGTGTCAAACTATTATTGGTTTGATTCCCTATTTAACTCCTGTAAATAATAATCAAATTATGTCTGCCCATGCGATACTTGTTTGTGGTTGCTACTAACTCTCCCCAAGATAGTAAAGAGCATTTAAATTGCTAGTTAACGAGACATATATCACGTACATTAAAAACAGTGTATAAATAATTTGTCAAAAGCTTCTAACCACAAAAAAAATTTTGAAGTTTTTGCTGCTGTAACACTGTTGGACGCGATTTCAATTTGTTTTTCCGAGTCACTGAGAAATGAAAACAATAACCGAGACTAGAGCTATTTTAAGACTTTATTTATCTATGAAGGCTTAAATTTTCTTTGGTTTCCTTGAAAATTCAGTGGAGATTTAACCCGGGGTTTTTCCCTTGGCCCGGGGGAAATCTTGCAAACCAAGGCTAAATGATTCAGCAACTTCCTTCGGGACTCAGTAGGAGGTAGGTTTCATACCAGCAACTTATTGAACTCGAAATTCTACCTCATAGTTATTGTGGGTATATCCTCACATTTATATTTCTATTTTTAATTTTTAATAAAACTTTTTTCCTAAAAATTCACCAAGGCTGTGGTACAGTGGTACACTTACCATTTTTTTAATTCCCAAAATTGCAACGTCACTATTTGTCGTAAAGCCTTTACATTTTTTACACATTCCTTAAGCTCGTCTTCATGTATACCTAAATCTTAAGATGGGTATTTCGGGTTCACTACGCTCGACCTAAGAATTACCAGTAACCCAATGTTTAATGTGTTATAACTTAAGATTAATTACAGCTTAGAAAAGTAACACAGCAGTTAGTCATTTCTATTCATACGATTTTTTAATACAAATGTATCGTAAACATCTACTTAATTTAAAATTGAGTTAATTTCCCTAAAATGTTGAGTAAAAATGATTAATCAATCTTATGCTAGTTAATAATCTCAGAAATTATTTTGTTTACAATAGATAATTATTCATTATTTTCAACGCAACCGACTGCTATACGATATATATATATATATATATATATATATATATATATATATATATATATATATATATATATATATCATATTATGGACGCAAAAAATGATTATTATTTATAGGGGCATTGAATCTTTTGAAACCGGTCTGGAGCCAACACAACCACCTAAAATGACCAAATAGTCTAAAAAATGGTAGTCAATTCCCGGAAAACCTAAAGTACGGCCAGTAAACTACATATTTTTAGAGGGGAGTCGTTACGATGTAGTAGAACGTTGAAAATATAAACCAACGCAAACAATGTGCAGTAAGCCGAAAACAAGTGATTTATTATAACCTTAACTCACTTTTACAAGAGGTTTCAATAAGGTTACACAGAGCCCTAAAATGATGTTTCAGGACTCTTAATGTATTGAGATAGGCTATGCCGCCTCTAGTATATATCTCTGCGTCCTAGGGTGTTTTGACTTTTTTACCATTATATTAAAATGTATCATAACTCTCCAGGACGTAGAGTATTACCAAACGAAATTCCCGCGCTGTTTTTAAATATTTTGTCGAGATTGTTAGTAAAATGACATTTTGCAGCAAAAAAAACAGTCAAATAATGATTAATTTTGCAGCCGTAAGTAGATAAAATAATTATACTAATTAAACTCATAACATAAAATAATTAGTGTCATTAATCTTTTTCTCGCATTGAATAAAATTAATCATAGATAGGAAAGTAGCTTTTAAACATAAATAAAACCCCTTCCAAAAATAGCTAATTTAAAGCTTAAAACAGCGGCTCCTTTTTTTCCACGCTCTCCAAACTGTTTTTAATGGACAAGAGTTACTTGTTATTTGTAATATTTCACTGTCAAAAGAACCATTAGGGACAAGGATGTCATTGTAATTGTAACTTCTATTTCTTCTTCGATTGTTTACTGCTTCTTTGTCTGTCCAGGAGGGAGGGAAAGCGAATAAATATTATGGTGCGGTAGTCCGCATGTCGGGCGAATTTCCTTTAGAATCTTAGAATAATAATAATATAAAAGGAGCACAGGACCGTTAAAACAATGTAATTCCACTGATAACACGAAAGCCGGTTGACTGGTGCACTTAAGTAATGCTGCCAACCTGACAACAAACATTATTTTAAATATTTATCATAAATATCTATTAATGAAGAAAGATTGTAAAGAACAAATATTATAACTTAAAACACCTGCTGAGTATTTAATAAAACCGGTCTTAGATGGCAAAAGGGTGGCGGAATACAAGAATCTACATTTAGTTGACAAGAACTACTTTTAATATAATTTTAATAAATACGTTAAACTACAATTTAAAATGCTTAAAATATTGTAATGCACCGATATTTATATTAGTATTTTATGAATAATCAATCATTAATTAATAATAGAACATAATAATTCAGCAACCGAAAGTATTGCCAACTTTTTTTTAGAAAATTGTACATTGATAGGGTGGCAGCATTACTTAAGTGCACCAGTGAACCGCCCTTCGTGTTATCAGTAGTGCTCCTTCTAGTTTTTATTCTAAGTTTGGAATGCTTGTTTCCGTGCTTAACAAAAAATTTCTTGCTTAAGGATCCGGTTTATGCTTTATAACTTGAGTAATTATCAAGCACTACTCGTAACTCATTTTTTCTGCATTTTTCAAAGCAAATACGCATAATTATCTAATTAGTTATATAAAAAATGTCTCTAAAATTTGCAGTACACACCATTATTTGAACCAGTTCAACGCTTAGTTGGTTTCATGGTGGGATTCTTTATGAGTTTTAGCGCATTTCCTTTGAAAAATATAGAAAAAATGAGTTACGAGTAGTGCTTGATAATTGAGTATCTCCTCAAGTTATAAAGTATAAACCAGATCATTAACCAAGAAATGGATTGTTAAGCACGGAAACACGTATTCCAAAGAAAATTCGCCCGACATGCGGATCACCAGGCCAGAATTATTTTGTACTTTAATTATAACTTATGTTGTGTAAAAAATGATAAAAAAATTATCCTCTCATTCAACTCAGGGCCCAAAAACATCGAAAACCTCTCCCCACTTGAAATGTATTGTTTAGCTGCCGTATTTTAGGTTTTCCGATCATTGACTGCGTTTTTTCGACTTTTTGGTTACTCAGAGTTGTCGTATCAACTTCGTACCAATTTTATACGATTCAGCGCCCAAAAATACTTAGAAAACGATACCCTAATTAGAATTTATTTTTTATCGAACATAATTTTGGTTTCCAGTAATTTACCACGGTTTTTTCGACTTTTTGATCACTTAGAGTGGTTGTATCGACTTCGGACCGGTTCCATTTGATTCAGCGTCCCAAAAACATAAATGATGCTTTTATGTTTTAGGCCATGTTTAAATAGGCCATGACCTATTTCTTGGCGAAAAATATCAACCCTGAATTTTACCGATTTTTTTTTAAAATCATGCTTCCTTTGAAAATAGATTTTGTCTAAAACCGGGTACAGGGTACCTCGGTACTTTTCTTCACACCTTTGTACTCACTCCGCTCGTCCTCGCAATTCGTTCTCGTTTCGCTTAGCCTCAGAATAAAATGGTTATTCAAAGTTTAGGGAGTTACAACTTAAGACTCGCTTCGCTCGCTCTCAGAATGTATTGGTTATAGAATGCTTAAGGGAGTATAACTTCGGTCTCGCTGTGCTCTATTTCAGAATAAAATGGTTTTTCGAAGTTTAGAGTGTTATAATAACGGAATGAAATGATTACTTGAATCTTAAGGAGGCAATCAAAGAGACTTATACTATTAGAGGGAGTACAGAACCCGATTAACGCAATGATAAGGGGTCTGGAAGTGAGACAGTTTCTATAGGTGCCGTAACTGTACTTACCCCTACTATAATCTCCCAAGAGAGAGACTAGATACTCCTCTACCCCTCTAAAACCCCTATTAAGGCTCACACTCTACAAACGGTGGACATTTTTCAGTGATGCCACATTAAACCACTTTATTCAACACAGAAAATTAAAGAATATATGCAATAGATAATAATTAAAACTTATTTTAAATCCATTTCACTTGATTTAAAACAAAATAGTCGAAAAATAATGTAACATTTACGTGAAATTGTAATTATTATGAAAAATAATAAAATAACGTCACCAATGTACCGTTACGGCACCTAGCTACCCAAGGAATGATAAGAACTGTTGTATCCTCCCTCTAATAGTTTAGTCTCTTTGGTGGCAATACTTTAATCTAGCTACGCTCGACCGAAAATTATTAGGTGACCAAATATCCAGGGCGATAGAGCCTAAAGTTTATCAAAATTTTAAAAAGTAATACAGTAGGTATAGCTCTCTATTTCATTAATATTTTTAATTATTATTTTTTTACTTTCCCTCATTTATACCGTAGGAATATAGGAAAAGTATTGTAATTGCAAAAAATCCGAAACCGGAATGTCACAGGCATTATTCGTTTTAGATGTTTTTAAGACCTCCTGAATGGTTTTTACAAAGTTGTCTATATGTGTGTGTGTGTGTATCTGCTATCATCGTATCTCCTAGTGTATTTAAGAGTCACCCGTGGTGTAGTGGTTAAGGTACGCGGCCAATACACAGAATAAATGGACTTTAGTCATGGGTTCAATCCTAGCACGGGCCTATAGGATTTTTATGAGAGGGATAAAAATTCTGTGTACCATGTCCTTCAGAAGGGACGGAAGCCGGTGGTCTCGAGTCTGTGCGTATGTCAGGTACTCGTTAAGATCCACTTACCCAAATGAAACTGGGTATAGGCAAAATTTAGGACCCTCATTGTGGTAGATTCATTATAATTACTATACTGTTTTGCTTGTAGTTTAAAGTGTGTGGTGGTTTGGTTTAAACAATGAGAGCACTGTTGTTCCCAGTTTTCACTAGACTATAGAGTCAGTGGTCAGTGAAAATATTTATGATTGGTTGAAAAAGCATGAGAGGAACCATAGAAATTCACTGCTCTTCTGTCTAGATTAGATGAAATATACCTGCACTTGAAATTGAAAGGGCCAAAACAACGTGGCCTACTTGCCTGGTAGTTACTACCACTCCCCCATATTACTATCACTATTATCCTAGT
Source organism: Microvelia longipes (assembly GCA_018340805.1). Taxonomy (NCBI): domain Eukaryota; kingdom Metazoa; phylum Arthropoda; class Insecta; order Hemiptera; family Veliidae; genus Microvelia; species Microvelia longipes. The sequence continues at coordinate 13,475,837 of JACMZG010001870.1, read as the reverse complement.
GTATTTATGCTAGAAAGTTGAAAATTTGTATAAAAATCAGTAAGGAGGGAGTTTCACTAGAAAGGCCCTCTATATTTTACTCGGAAACTAACAAAGATATCGACATGCAGTCTTCGGGGATGGTTGTTGGTAAAAAACCTTTCAGAAAAACTACGATTTAGGGGTTGTGTTGCGGGTTTCTCCACTTGTTTAGGCAAACTTAATTGTTTTTAGAGTTAGGTTATGGAAGTTGTTCTTATTTACAAAAGCTTTACAAAGGAAGAATAATTGTGAAAACCGCATCAAATTCGGACAATTTATTCACTGAGTTATGACAAAAAATCTAATTTTCTGAATTTTTATCTCTATGACATAAATTTGCTCAAATATTATGGTGGATAAGTTGAGTAGAAATTGCGTTTTCATAAACTACTGAGTTGTTCTTATAAAAAAATATCATATCTTGAGAGAGTCACCCGCGGTGTAGTGGTTAAGGTACGCGGCCAATACACAGAATGATTGGACTTTAGTCATGGGTTCAATCCCAGCGCGGGCCTCTAGGATTTTTATGAGAGGGATAAAAATTCTGCGTACCACGTCCTTCAGAAGGGACGTAAAGCCGCGGTGGCCCCGAGCTAAACGTTAAAGATCCTTTACCCTAAATGAAACTGGGTATAGGCAAAATTTAGGACCCTTATTGTAGATTCATAATAACACTATACTGTTTCTGCCTTGTAGTTTAAAGTGTGTGGAGGTTTGGTTTAACAGTAAGAGCACGTGTTGTTCCCAGTTTTCACTAGACTATAAGAGTCAGTGAAAATATGCATGAATGCTTGAAAAAGCATGTGAGGAACCACAGAAATTCACGGCTCTTCTGTCTAGCTGAGATGAAATATACCTACACTTGAAATTAAAAGGAATAGAGCAATATCTTAGGGGGCTGGCGAAAAGGGCCCAGCAACGTGGCCTACTTGCCTGGTAGTTACTAGCACCCCTGCCATATTACTATTACTATCACTACTATCATATCTTGAGATTATGAGTTATGTTTCAACACTTTAACATTAGCTAAAAACAGTAAGACCGGAATAAACAATGGTTGTTTGAGCATAGCTCAAAAAGTACAATAGCAGGATACCTCTTTAAGCTTGCATACTAAAGTGGGCATCAAAAATAAGGTCTAGGTGAAGATCGGATCTAAATCGGACCATTATTTAAGGAGTTTGGAAGAAATTAGTCTCAAAAATTGAAAAAAAAAAATTTATTTTTGATTTTTCAAGTCCAACAAGGCATAAGTATGGCTGCGAGTAAACGTAAACAAAACCATAAATAAAGTCGATAGAGGCATGTGTGTATTTTTTAAAACTATCTCCGGTTTTAAATTTTGACCAACATTTCAGGTTGTGTAATAAAAATACCAAAATAGAAGAAATCTAAAATACAAATGCTGGCACCTTAAAAAAATCTCTGTTTATCTAGCAAAAAAATAGAAATAGAAAAAATCTTGCAAGAGTAAAAAGTTATTTATTTTGACCATAGAATCAGAATCCAAGATCAGATTTATCCTTAGAAACACACATTATGAATCATTTTTGTTATGGCCGTTTGAGTCTTATTGTGCCCAGTTTTGGTCACAAAAAATTATCTTAGCTCCCAGTGTATGCTAGAGAGTTAAAAATTGTTACAAAAATCAATCTATTGGTTTTATTGTGCTATCCAGAAATTATTTTTTTTATTACGTTATTAACCCACAAAAATAACTCAGCAAAAATTTAGAAAAATCATAAAACGCGGAAAAATATTACGATTAGATTGAGATTTAGCATTCTTGTAGCTAAATATACGATTAATATTCGTGTCAAGTTTCCTCTCATTATCAGCATTACTTCAATTCCAATTCTTATTGAATGAGTTGTGTTCGTTCCATAAAAAATTTTAATTAACCTAAAGTGATCTAATTGATTTGAAGTTCGGTACAAGTGTATACCTTAACGTAATAAATAAGTATATTAAGTTTCGTTGCAATACAATTGGAAAATATATGATTTTTATTGGATCATAAAAGTTACGCAGCATTGAGCGTGGTAAGTCCCTGGATGGGTGAGTGCTGAGAATGAAATAAATGTATTAATTATATGAGGACGAGCGAAGCGAGTCCAAAGTAGAGAGAATGAGCGTTGCGAATCGGATGTAATGAGGAAAAGTTCCCAGATGCCCCGTACCCAATTTTTTGTTCGGGTTAAATTATAGCGCTTATGAGATTGGGTCATGGAGGATTATATAATTATACATATTATATATATTATATATAATATATATAATATATATATATATAATATATATATATATATTATATACATACATACATACATATATATATATATATATATAATATATATATATATATATATATATATATTATAATATATATATATATTTATTTTTTTTTTTTTTTTTTTTTAAAATTTCCTTTATTAAAATAATTACAAACAATAAATATTATATTCTAATATTAAGGTTCCTCTCTGCTAAAGGCTTACGCCTTGTGCTGCAGAGAGGGAGAGTTATATATATGAGATAGGTAGAGAGGTATATATATATAAGATAAATTATAGAAATTTAATTATATTTTGGCATTTACAAAGACTAGTAATACGATAACCTAAAACTGAACAACAATGTGTCTGCGAATCGGCCATGAAGTCTAATAACTCTTGTTAATACAAAAAGTCTCTTTAAATACAATATGTGTAGTTTAGATGTCATATGTTGTATGATAATCAAGTTTTTATATTTTTTTTTATAAATATCCATAAATTATCCATAATGAGTTAACGTTTTATTTAAGGCTTCATAAAAATGTGAAAATTGACTCCAAGATAGAATTTTAATAATTTGATGTGACTTCAGAAAACTACTGCTAGAAGGGAGGGAAAGTGACAGGTGGTATCAATTGTAAATTGAATGTATCTAAAACGAATAAAACCTTGAAACATGTTCCCTAACTTATTGATTATACAACAAAACATATAATAATACAAAGACGACGTATTATTACAAAATATTTACTTATTCCCTTCAACCTGCGCTTGCATGATATATTTTTCAAATAAACGACAGCTTCAAATATTCGTATATTATGAAAGATTTATAACAAAATATATTGCATTCAGGTTATTAATGTGTTTTTGGCTCTATTATGCAATTGAAATGTATTTTAATGAATGTTTAGATTCTCAAATTGATCGTAACATTTAACATATCATATTGATGCAATAGTGGTTTGGTTGACTTAGTATGAAGTATAAAAAATCAAGTACGGGGTATCTCGTTACATCGGATTCGCTACGCTCATCCTCCCTACTTCGGACTCGCTTCGCTCGTACTCAGAATACTCAATTCGTCAAATACTGCGAATGAGTATCAGATAATTATCTGACGACGAAAGAAGCGAGTCCAAAGTAGAAAGAATGAGTGTAGCGAATTGGATGTAATGAGGAAAGTATTCGTCAAATACTTAGTCTTCGGACTCGCTTCGCTCGTTTTCAGATAGTTAATACATCCTTTCATTCCCATAGTGGTCATTTATTCAGGCACTGACCAAGCTCGATGCTGTTAACTTTTATGATCCAACAAAAATCATAGAAATTTATTTATTTATTTTATTAATTTTACAGTCTAAGACCATAAAAAAATATTACATTTTTAAAGGAAAGTTACAAAATATTTATATAAAAGAATAAACAGAATTATTTTAAAAAAAAAGTATTACGAAACAACAAACAATAACAATGAATAATTCAATAAAAATCTTGAAGTACAAAAACAATATCATGACTTGAATAAACTTGTCATAATTTAAATTAAAAAATACTATTTATATCACACTATCATAATTTGAAATATAACTTGTCACAACTTAAATTAAAAATATTTGTCTATCAAACAAAAAAGAGATAAACAAATTTAGAATAAAAACAAAAATAAGTAAATAAACTATTACAACTATTAAAACCACAAATAATATAAATTAACTAATAATAATAAATACTACAAATCAACTTATTATTATTATAATGAAAAATAATAAAAAATTAAAAAAAACATGTATTAATAAGAAAAAATATTTTTTATTTATATGAAGAACATGAAAACATATCAATTTCTCAGGCAAATATATTAGCTTCTCTTTGAATTCGGACTATAGAGAGTTAAGCAAATAATTAGTCCTAAATTAGAAGTTAATAATTTGAAATAAAAAAATGTGATCTAGTACTGTGATTAGGTACAGGTAAATACTTGTAGTAGGTATAGGTATAAGTAAATACTTATAATATTGAATCGAAACTTGGTTTACTTATTTAATACGTAATGTTTAACACTTGTACTAAATTTTAACTCAGTTGGACTATTTCCTGAATTTTTCACAATTTTTTTAAAAAACGTACACAAGTTATTTGATTTGAATTGAATTAATGCTGATAATAAGATGAAACTTAGTAAATATGTTAGTCTTATACATGGCTACATGCGTGTCAAATCTCAAATTGTTCGTAACATTTTTCCGCGTTTTATGATTTCTCGAAATATTTGCTAAGTTATCATTGGAGGTTAATAACGTCATAAAAATTTTTCCGAATAACAAAACTACAGCGGTAGACTGATGACAGCGGAGAACTACACTGGGAGCTACCGACAACTTTCTTTGAAGGGAGGCTTCAAAATGACCTGAAACGAATAATCTCGGGTACATCCCGGTTTTGGATTTTTTATTGCAAACACAATAATTTTCTACATACTTACGGTATAATTGAGGGAAAGTAAAAATAAAAATAAAATAAATAGATTGTAAAGGTACAGCGTAAATAATAGAAATAAAAATAAATAGATGTGTAAAAGGTACAGCCGAATAGAAAATAAAATAATAGACGTGTAAATAAAATAGAATAGGAAATAAAAATAAATAGATTGTAAAAAGGTAGCCGAATAGAAAATAAAAAAATATGTGTAAAAGGACAGCGAATAGAAAATAAAATAAATAGATGTGTAAAAGGTACAGCGGAATAGAAAATAAAATAAATAGATTGTAAAAGGTACAGCCGAATAGAAAATAAAATAAATAAATGTGTAAAAGGTACAGCGGAATAGAAATAAAATAAATAGATGTGTAAAAGGTACAGCCGAATAGAAAATAAAATAAATAGATGTGTAAAAGGTACAGCCGAATAGAAAATAAAATAAATAAAGTGTAAAAGGTACAGCCGAATAGAAAATAAAATAAATAGATGTGTAAAAGGTACAGCCGAATAGAAAATAAAATAAATAGATGTGTAAAAGGTACAGCGGAATAGAAAATAAAATAAATAGATGTGTAAAGGTACAGCGGAATAGAAATAAAATAAATAGATGTGTAAAAGGTACAGCGGAATAGAAAATAAAATAAATAGATTTGTTAAAGGTACAGCCAAATAGAAAATAAAATAAATAGATGTGTAAAAGTAAGCCGAATAGAAAATAAAATAATAGATGTGTAAAAAGTACAGCGAATAGAAAATAAAATAAATAGATGTGTAAAAGGTACAGCCGAATAGAAAATAAAATAAATAGATGTTAAAAGGTACAGCCGAATAGAAAATAAAAATAAATAGATGTGTAAAAGGTGCAGCCGAATAGAAATAAAATAAATAGATGTGTAAGGTACAGCCGAATAGAAAATAAATAAATAGATGTGTAAAAGGTACAGCCGAATAGAAAATAAATAAATAGATGTGTAAAAGTACAGCGGAATAGAAAATAAAATAAATAGATGTGTAAAAGGTGCAGCCGAATAGAAAATAAAATAAATAGATGTGTAAAAGGTACAGCCGAATAGAAAATAATGCATTTATATTATATGCATTATATTTATTTTTAATGATTAAACAAGAAATTAACGTTTACTAGATTTAAGGACAAGTTTATGAGCAAGCATTACTTTTAGGAGGGGATTTCTTGTGATATTATAGGGTTCAGGATTCGGGGTTTGCATAAGGAGTTAATGTGAGTAGCGTTATGGGATCAGGAATGCACTGCTAATGGTAGATCACTTCTAGAGTTCAAACATGAAGCTCTGTGATTTTTAATACCAAGGTTAAATGGAGTGGTCATCTTCGTAAAACGTAATGCACATAGCTGGAAGGGCAGAAGTTTAGGTATTGTATAGGTAGGAGAGAAAATCGTGAGAGGGCATGTTTACCAGCGGGGTATGTTACATGGATGGGGCTACGAGGAAAAGGAATTTGCTGGAAGGGATTTTGAGGTTGGTATGTACTAAAAGGTTTCTTAGGTTGTGAGGTTTTTTAAAGGTGATGGAAGGAGGTTTAGGAAGAAAATTGGATGTGGCAGAGTGAGAGGAAAGAATTTTGTAACTAACTTGGTGCTCCTTGAGGATAGTAAGGCTAGGGTAATGGGTGGTAATGGGTGGTAAAAGTTAGATAGAATGATCAGCGGTAGCAGGAGGGGGAGGACTAGGGTAACGTGAGGGTGAAATTAAATTTTTGAATCAATATTTTATATATATATATATATATATATATATATATATATATATATATATATATATATATATTATATATATATATATTGTATGTATGTATATAATGTATGTATGTAGAAACTCGGGGATAATATGGGAAGATATTGTTTATGGAAAGTGTATTTATTCCAAAAACTTCCAAAAAATCTGAGGAGTATTCTTATTTACGTAATTGGGTCTTCTGAATCTTACCTATCTATTTAGGCCAGTTTCTCAATCTTGGTGTTGCTCAATCGAATTATAGAGGTCCCAAAACGATGAGACCAACACACGGACTACATAGGTGACTGAAGAGCGGATCAATGGCCCGCAAAGTGGAGACACTTATTTACTTATCATGTTAAAACTTTATTTGTTATACAGGATTTTTCCGGATGGGCTTAACGATACGTTTAAATGATAAAAAAATTAAGATTTGTCATATTTATTTTTTTTATTTCTAACGGTAGACTCTAAAAATGCAATTTTCGAAAAATGAACAAAGAGTATAACGTAGGCTTAATTTTGACTTTTTCGAAAAAAAAGTATTAATCATAAAATTGTTTAATTTAAAAAAAAATGAAGTGAAAAACTGTCCCACTAAGACAGTTTTTCCATAAAAAATTAAATTTTACAAAATTTACCCCTCCCCTGTTACAAACTTTGGATATTTTGTAATTAAAATATCTCAGTCAGTGTAACTTAATTCGAAGTTTACAATACTATCATTTTTGAAGAATCAGCATTGCTTTGTCAAGTTGCGCTAAATACAAACTACCATTTTTGCTCCACTCAAGACCTTTAAAGCAATGGGTAATGACCAATCTGGATAAATGTATCCAGATTGAACAACTTTTAAAATAATGAAATAAAACAAATTTTAAAATTTTTAATTTATTTATGGAAAATTGTCTCAGGAGGACAATTAAATAATTTTATGAAGAAAAGGTATCTACCTTTTCTTCGAAAAGTCTAAATTAACCCAACTTTACTCTTTGTTCATTTTTCAAAATTTGAATTTTTGAGTGTACCATTAAAAATAAAAATATGATAAATCTTAGTTTGAAAACATGCAGATGTTTTTATCAAGAACGACTTTTATTCGGAAAATTATTTTTTTGTCATTTAAGTACACGTATCGTCAAGTCCATCTGGGGGCACCCGTATAGCTACAGGTTAAGGGACTAAAATATGGCCCCAATGCGGACCAGACATTGAAAATTACACGCTAAAAATGTCACAATAATAACCAATACACAAGTAATTCTCTTTTAGCCTCAATGGTATTTAGTTTACAGAGGGCACTTTTTTAAAAGTTTTTATCACCTTTTATTTCTAAAATAACGCCCATCTGTTTAACCCTACAATTTCAAAGACGGCAGTTGTACTTAAATCGTACCTAAACTAGTTTAAGAACGATTGGTGAATACAGCCTAAAATATTTTTAGGGAGATATGTAACTTTCTCTATGCTGTTATGATTTTCGGAATTTAAATTTTAAGATAAACCATCTTTACCGTTTCCTTTTCCTCCCTATAAAGGATTGAACACAGGTATAATTTTAACTAAAATAAGTATTAAAGACGACCAGAAGAAACAGAAATAACTACTTTTAAAAGAGTAAACAAACTACACAAAGGAATAAAAGAAAAGTACAAAAAGAGAGATTAATATAAGAAGAGTAACGTGAGAGAGGTAACAGGTGACACGGACATTCAACTTATTACGTCTTGAGGGAATCATATGGGGCTCAATTTTTCACTCTTTCCTTGGAAATATTATTTTTCCGGAGTTTCTGCTTCAGGAAAATGCCTGTTTCTTTCAAATGTTTTAACGCTAATGTTTAATATAATTTAAGGGTAACTTTAACTTGAAATACTGCCTAAGATATAAGGATGTAGAATCACTTAGATAAGTAAACTAGAACTTTGAAAAGTATGTGATAAGTACTTGAAGGACTGCCTAAGATTTAGGGTTGTAGAATCACTTAGATAAGTAAAATAAAACTTAGATAAGTACGTGATCGTATATAAGTACTTGAAGTACTGCCTAAGACTTAGGGTTGTTGGATCACTTAGATAAATAAACTTGAACTTAAATAAGTACGTGAAGTTATATAAGGTACTTGATAAGACTTATAGGATCATTAGATTAATAACTTGAACTTAATAAGTACGTGAAGTTATATAAGTACTTGAAATAATGCCTAAGATTTAGGGTTGTAGGATCACTTAGATAAGTAAACTTGAACTTAGATCATAAGGATCATAAAAATTAAGCATGATCGTGCCTGTTCAGTGCCTGGATGGGGACCACTGGGAATGAAACGAATGAATTTACTATCTGAGGACGAGCGAAGCCAGTCCGAAGAGTGATGCAGAATAAATTTATCGACTTGTATATTCTGAGGAGGAACGAAGCAAGTCCGAAGTATGGAGGATGAGCGTAGTGAATCCGAAGTATGGAGGATGAGCGAAGTGAATCCGAAGTATGGAGGATGAGCGTAGTGAATCCGAAGTATATGAGCGAAGTGAATCCGAAGTATGGAGGATGAGCGTAGTGAATCCGAAGTATGGAGGATGAGCGAAGTGAATCCGAAGTATGGAGGATGAGCGTAGTGAATCCGAAGTATGGAGGATGAGCGTAGTGAATCCGAAGTATGGAGGATGAGCGTAGTGAATCCGAAGTATGGAGGATGAGCGAAGTGAATCCGATATGATGAAGAAAAGTTCCGAGGTACCCCATACCAATTTTTTTAATATATTAATAGTTCTAGGTGTTCAGATTACTTTTCTATCTTTTCGAAAAGTATCTTTTCTATAGCTCAACTGATGGGGCCCATCTAGTAATAATATCTCTATGGGACCAGACCTAACTCATTGTCTAGTAATGGATGTTTAATAAATTAATTTAATTTCTATTTTAGGACATGCTTGTGACATTATCAACTCTCCTCCGAGGTTCTATTTATGAGAAACTTCGATGGGCGTTCAAACTATACGATATTAACGGAGATGGATGCATCACGAGGTCCGAGCTAGGAGAGATCGTGGTGGCAATCCACGAACTAATGGGAAGAAAGCACCACCAGGTACGAGTATGAACCACAACATCATTTCCTTTTCTTCTTCAATTTTATTGTTATTTTTTATTAAAATTCAATATGAGAGACAAGAAAACAATTTTGTAGCGTAAAGATATGTAAAAATACAAAAGAAGAGATAACTTCATTGTAAATATGGGGATTAATTTATTATTGCATTTTAATATGCTGACCAAAGAAAGTTAAATATTAAATCAGTTATTGGGGTTTTTAACCAAAGAAAAGTGTTTAGTATACTTTAATTAACATTTATTAATGCGTTAATATAAATCTTATTGAAAATTCCCACAATGCCTCATAATTCCTTATAAAATACAAAAAATGATTAAAAATAACAAAGATAAATGGGGAAAAGCTCGATCCACTCCTCTAGGTTTCCCCTTAAATATTAATTGTATAAAAAATAAATTATGAGGGGTAAAGCGTTTAGTTTTCTTTGTATTACAATCCCCTGGAGGCGGGAAATGTTCGGAGCTTCCGGATTTGGGTTTAAAGAACGAGGCTTGTGCTTTTAAATTATGACAAAACAGAGACTCGTTGAGCATAGATAATGAAAATTTTTGTATCGCTTATCAATGACTGTTAAGTTTAAAAACTTGTTAAGGTATAATGGCAATAATTATAACAGTCTAACGTTAAGTTAATGAGTTCGTGTTGTTAATAGTGCCTTAGGTCAATCCATTTCGAGTGATCCAGAGATGTTGCTCGAAAAGAATAAATATTGATAATTTTTTTCTGTGTTGGCTCTACCCATAGGTAGTCCAAAACGCCTAGTATTTTTTTCTACAGCCTCCTTTATTTTCAAAAATCACTTTTTAGTTCCCGAGACACCCAAATTTTGTGTTTTTATTGCCAATTTATGAGGCTTATTATTTCGGTTTTGGCTTAACCTAGCTTAATGAAACATATCTCGATTGGAAGTGTCCTCTTTGGGCTTTACATAAAAACCAACATTTTTTGTTCTACTGCTGCTAATTTACTCGTGAGTTTGCATAATAATTTTGACCACAAAGACTGAAAATGCAATTTTTCATTATTTTTTTAACAAGGAAGATATTAAAAAAAAAAAAATATTTTTTTGGTTACTAAGGTGACCATAAGGAACAAGAAAAAAATATTATAATGTTCCAAATTTTACCTTTTGGAGTCAATGAATTATTGAAAGTTAAGGTTTTCACGATTTTGGTGTTTTTCAGGGCGATTTATCATCCAATGTGACTGGGGCGATTTTTTTCAAATTGGGCTTAAAATTACCTCTATACTTAGCAGTTTTATGCCCAATATGTTACGTATTGTTTATTTTGGTTTTAAGGTACTCTGCAGCGTTTTTAAAATCAGCAGTTTTTCAGTTAAACGATTTCACAAAAGTAGACTGATTTCTATTGGGAATAGGTATACCTTGGGGTTTTTTTTGCTAATAAAACATAGTAAAAGGTACATTAATTTTTTATGTAAATAAATTCGACATCACCACCCTAAGTGACTAAAAAGTCGAAAAAACGCTGGTCGATTATCATAAAACCTAAAATACGACCAGTAAACCACATATTTCAAACTGAGGAGTCGATTTCGATGTTTTTTGGGCCTGCAAGATGATAGAAAGTGGTCCGGAGTCGATACAGCCCCTCAAAGCCAGAGTACCTGGGTTCGAATTCTTGTGAAAAAGCCTCTCAGGCCCGCGAAGCGGGCCTGTGAAACGAGGCTGTGAAAATTCGCTAAATACGTGGCAAAATGCCATGTAACAAGAAACGATAGTGAAACCATACATAATACAAAACAACAACAATGTGGCCGCGAAGCGGACGAGGCCGCGTAGCGGCTACTGGCCGAAGGCCCGTATTTTAGTTATAAACTTACATAATGAAAAAAAAACTATAAAAAATTATTGTCCCCACCAGGAATCGAACCCAGGTAATCTGGCTTTGAGTGGTCATATCGACTCCGGACCACTCTCTTTCATCTCAAGGTAAAATTTGGAACATTAAAATATTTTTTTCTAGTTCCTTATGGTCACCTTAGTAACCAAAAAAATATTTTAATTTTTTCCAATATTATCTTCCTTGTTAAAATATAATTTTCAATCTTTGTGGTTAAAATTATTATGCAAACTCACGAGTAGATTAGCAGTAGTAGAACAAATCATATTGGTTTTTATGTAAAGCCCAAAGAGGACACTTTCAAACGAGATATGTTTCATTAAGCTAGGTTGAGCCAAAGCCGAAATATTAAGCCTCAAAAATTGGCAAAAAAACACAACATTTGGGTGCCTCGGGAACTAAAAAGTGGTTTTTGAAAATGAAGGAAGCTGTAGAAAAAAATGCTAGGCGTTTTGGACTACCTATGGGTAGGACCAAATATTACTAACATGTATTGTTTACGTACAATGCTGCGCAACCAGCTGAAAAGATGAGCAGGTGACGTAACTAGCGGGCGACCTAATAAAAAAATATTATTGCTGGTGCACCGCTATATCTTTGGTTCTAAATTCAAAAGAATAAATAAAAGATTTTTTGTACTGAATGAATAAATAAAATTAGTGAAAGATTATGAATAATAAAGATTTGTAAGAGAAGGAGAGGTTTTAATAGTTGAAGGAGATGAAGGAGCTAAGGGAGCAGAGGTAAACTGAAGCATTAAAGAGCAAGAAAGGAAAGCCAGGCAGTTGAAGAAGTCAAGATGAATAAGTATAACAAGGTTTAGTGGCAGCCTTCTACAATTTTCTTGTATATGACGTCATAAGGTGACAAGTTGAATCTATACATGTTTTATTTTACTTTTAAAAAAATGTTAATAACATTATTAGTAAGAGTACAGACAGGCCTGTATATTTACGGCCTTTAATATTTGAATATATTAAAAGCAATATATACAAATTAAAGGTAACCTTAAAACTCTACTCTTTATCTTCCGGGGAAGATTAAAAAAATGTTGCTCTATTCAATAAAAAATCGGGTTTAGGGTACCTCGGAACTTTTCCTCACCACATCGGATTCGCTAGATTTACTTCGCTTATCCTCCCCGTTTCGTACTCGCTTCGCTCGTGCTCAAATTATACAATTCGCCAAAATCGTAGTATAACACGTATTTGGATTCGCTTCGCTCGTCATCAGGTAATAATTACATTAGTTTTACAGCCAGCGGTAACCCATCCTAGCACTGATTCGCTCGATGCTGCTTAACTTTTATGATCCAACAAAAACCATAGATATACTTGACGTACTGACACGAAACTTACTATACTTATTTATTACGTCAAAAGATACAACTTGTACAAAATTTCACCTTATTTAGATTATTTTCCGATTTTTACATTTTTTTAAAAAACAAATACTAGTCATTTCTTAAGATTTAAGCTAATGCTGATGATGTGATGAACCTTAGCACATATTTTGTGGGTACGAATTAGAAAATGAAATTTTAATGTTAAATGATGCGGTGGTTGTCCGCGTTTGTTGAAACGCGGAAAAAAGCCCTATTATTATTTCCCTGCTATTAGCTATTATTTTTGTTAGGTATGATTAAATACTTATAAATCATACGTTCAATTCAATATTTTTGCTTAACATGACTTCAATACTGTTACATTATATTCTACTCAATTTTTTATATTATATTTATATATATATATATATATAATATATATATATATATATATATATATAATATATATTGTGTTATATATATATATATATATATAGTGATTATATATATATATAGTATATAGTGATCACTATATAGTATATAGTGATTATATATATATATATATATATATATAATATATATATATAATATATATATATAATATATATATAATCACTCAATTATTTTATATTATACATTAGTAAATTATTTTATTTTATATTTGGTTCGATGTGTGATGACTTTTGTCTGTCTTATTTTGTTTTTAATATATGATTGAAGACGCAACTTAATGTCTGATGACATCTATCTCTTTATCTTTCATTTAAAATCTTTTTTGTCGATAATTACAAATATTTTCATTTTTTGAAAAAAAGTTATGTCATTTAAAGTATCTAACAGTCTTTCCCAGTCTTTTCTTCAAATTTTAACTAGAAACTAAATAAACCAAAAGTAAAATATTTTCGAAAAGATACGTGTTCGAGTGTTTTCAAATGAACTAATTTAGTTTTAAATGATTGTAATGATATTGTTAAGATAAGGAATATCTACCTTATAGTTCGAGCCAGACCTGAAAAATGTCTCATTTTGTACTACTTCAAACCAAATTTTTCTGAAATATTTGGTTTATTTCTGAAGAAAAAACGTAGACTGCCTATCCAGAGTGAAGCCCTTAATATGATTGCACATGATGAAAATTTTATAAAATCGAAGAACTTTCAATTTCTTAGAAATAAGTGGTTTCCTGTGGATCGTGTGCAAAACATGAAGAGAACATTTATTAAAGGTGATAAAATGTTCTATAAAATGAGTGTTTAATCATCAAAATCGGATGACTACAACCAAAGTTATGGCTCTTTCAAAAACAGCAAAAAGTGGTTTATTTATGCAAAGTCAGCGAATATCTTCGAAAAAATATTGACTTTTTGTGCATTTTTTGGCCATTTTACAAATGTCATAACTTTAGTTGTAGTTATCCAATTTTGACGAAAAAACTCTCGTTTTAAAGAAAATTTTATCAGCTTTAACAAATGTTTTCTTCATGTTTTGCACAAGACCTACAGGGCACCAATTAGTGCGAGAAAACTTGAATTTGGGCGATGTTTTAATATTTTGAGCAAATGCATTCTTATAAAGGGCTCCACTCTGGATAGGCAGACTATGCTTTTCCTTCATAATTTAAGATGAATTTTCAAAAAAAATTTGGTTTAAAGTAGTACAAAATGAGTCACATTTTTTTAGGCCTAGCATTTTTGATTATTATGACAAGCCACCCTCAAGTAGCTGGAGAACTTAAAACTCCAGCAACCAATCATCGAGAGGGTCTGATCCTCTTACTTACTATTTTAAATACCTACCTATTCGCGATTCAAAGTCTGTAGCAGCACTACCGCCGCTGATAAAAAATTAATAACAAAAGGTTGATTAACGTTATAATATGTGGACGATGGGTGTCTTAATTGTTTATTTTTAATTTTACCTTAAGGATTTACCTTAAGAGAAAACCTTATGATTTACCTTATATTTACCTTGAACTTATATTTACCTTAAGAAAACCTTATGATTTACCTTAAGAGAACCTTATGATTTACCTTAAGAGAACCTTATGATTTACCTTAAGAAAACCTTATGATTTACCTTAAGAGAACCTTATGATTTACCTGAAGAGTAATTTGAGGGTGTTTACACTCAATAAAGCTTTTTCATTGGAATAAACCGTTTTCAACGAGTTGTCACGAGCTTTTAAATTAACTGATAAGAGGGTGAAAATAATAATATAGTTCTTTATTTTGTTTATAGTTAAATTTTAATTTTGAATAATTTTAGTTGGCACGAACTCACAAAATGATTATTTTATTGCTATTAATTGTTAAAATTAGTTGTAACAAGTATTTAAATTAACTGGTAAAATAATATTTTCCAACCTTTGTGTTTTATTTCATTTATGTTTTAAAGTGTTACTTATTGTTTAATATTAAAAATATTTTAGTCACAGTTTAATATAAAACCGTGTTTTATATTTTTAATAATATATAATCAGTTTATCGGTAAATAAAAGCTTAAAAAACAAACAAATCTAAGTCTGTAGTGATAAGGGCATGTTATATCTAAAATCTTGGAATAATCGAAGTATTCATATGTAAAAAATTGACAATTTTTATAACACCGATAGTAGTTCTATTGATTTTTAACTCATTTATCACAAATCAAGTAGAAATAAACAAATAATTTTGATCGGATCCTCTGCTAATCCAATGATAAAAAATTTGATCACCCTTTCGTTTTCCCGCCATCGGTATTGCCAACCTGACAACTATCTCTTTGAATCGCGAAAACACTAGGCTGTGTGTTAACCTAAGTGCTTGGACTAACGTTTAGTATAAATATATGCCCCGTTTACTATCTCCATTATTATTTCAAGAGATGAAAATTAAACAGAGTCTCTCCACTAATGATATATATTTTGACATAGCCAGCTTTCAATCTTAACAGATCATCATCAGTGCCGGCGAGCAGCGAAGAAAAGAGTCAGGAGACAGCAGTTACAGTTTTGTCTAGAGGTTTGTAGCTTCAGTCAGCTACAAACCTCTAGACAAAACTGTAACCGTTGTCTCCTGTCTCTTTTCTTCGCTGCTCGCCGGCACTGTTGATGATCTGTTAAGATTGAAAGCTGGCTATGTCAAATATATATCATTAGTGGAGAGACTCTGTTTAATTTCATTACTTGAAACTCCACAACTCATTTTGTCTTATTTCAAGAGATGTTGCCGACCTCAACAACCTCGATTCTATGCCTCTCGAGTAAGAGGATGAAAAAGAGAGGGAGCGTTAAGGAGTCCGGAGGGTAGGCTAAGCATTCATTATAAACTTTAAGAGAATGAAACGGGATAAAAAAAGAGAACTACTTGAATGGAGTACCAAGATGAATAAGATATGGAACAACGCAAAATACCCTCCTAGCGCTCTATAAAAATTAAATAACGATTCCAAAAATATACTTTTGTTTTATTTTGGATAAAGTAATTAAATCTTCTATCGACAATCTAAAGAGCCTCCCTGTGGCCGCTTGGCGGCCACATTGTTGTTGTTTTGTATTATGTGTTGTTTCATTATTTCTTGTTACATGGCATTTTGCCATGTATCTAGCGAATTTTCACAGCCTCTCCTCACCCACGATTGAGCTGTGTATCTGAATTTTGTTTTTGTCCAGGAAACTGGGTTGATAAAACAAAATTGGCTTGTGTAAAAAAGAGGAAAGGGGTGTAACCCGAACATTTTTAATTATATAATCAAATTATCATTACTCAAATACCGACAAAAACAGTGGATATGCTTGTCGTACTGAAACAAACCCTACTGTACTTATTTATTACGTAAAGGGTTACACTTGTACACATTTTAAATTTAATTAAATTATTTGTCGATTTTTGAAAATGATTTAAAAATCGTATTCAAGTTACTCAATAAAATAAAACTAATGCTGGTAATGAAATGAAACTTGGTTCATATGTTCGTCTTATGCGTGCGTTGGACTACATGCGTGCGTTGGACTACATGCGTGCTGAATCTCAAACTGATCAATAAATTTTTCCGCGTTTTATGAAGTTTCTAACAGTGTGTAATTTTATCCATCAGGTACTCATCTGATGGATACTGTTGAAAACATCTGATAAGTACCAGATGGGTGTTGATTTTATTCATGGCAGGAAAAGTTCCTCAGCGGCGGGAAAATCTAGTTCACCACCTCGGCGAGCTGATGACTCTTATCATAACCTAACATAACCTTCTTTCGCGCGTTTTTATTTTTTTTAAACTTAAGAATCTTTGGACAAGTAAAAAAATCACACCTTAAAAACTATACTAAAAACAAACCACGACAAATAACAACAATAACAATACAGCATAACCTGACAAATCTTGAAATGGGACGCGATTAAGTGTAACTGTATTAATCTAATGTTTTACCTGATTAGTTTCCCCCACCACTCACCAGATAAAATATCATGTAAAAACATCAGATGAGTACCTGATGGATAAAGTTACTCACCGTAAAAATTGTCTGAGTCATTATTTCAGGTGCATGAATCATAAAAAATGTATTTCCGGATAGCACTACTAGATCAAAAGATTGATTTTTGCACCATGTTTAATATTTATACCATAAATATTCTGAGTGCTACGGTAATAACAGACAGATAGATACACTCATACACAAACACAAAATTTGTAAGACGGAGAGTTCCGGTGACATCACGGGTTTGGACCTATTGTCCTATTGTCCTATTGTCCTGGACCTATTGTTAACACAATTATTTTTCCAATCTTTTCCTGCGGTATAAATGGGAAAATAGTTATTTATGCCATAAGGCTGAGAAGTGTCATCCATAGCTTTACAATTTTACTCAAAAATGTAAAAGCTTTACTAATAAACACACAAAAATTGACAATTAGAACAACTTTTAAAAACGAAAAAAAAATTAGTCTACGAACAAAAAAAGAAACAAAATAAATGTTATTAAAGAAACCTCATAAAGCTTTTACA
Source organism: Microvelia longipes (assembly GCA_018340805.1). NCBI lineage: Eukaryota > Metazoa > Arthropoda > Insecta > Hemiptera > Veliidae > Microvelia > Microvelia longipes. The sequence goes on along the minus strand of JACMZG010001870.1, from coordinate 13,458,020 downwards.
CAGATTGTTTTTTGAACACGCTACATTATAGTAATGGCGGCAACATATGAATTACTTTTACGTCCTAGGAGTTTTTTTTACATTCATTATTGTCCTCGGAGGTGAAAAGTACTAAATAACCTCCTATAACAATAATAATTGGCTTCTCATCTTAAAAACGGTCCAATAAAGTGCTCAATTACGTACTACCTCAAAAAAAAATGTTTATTAAAACGGGTAGTTAGATCTCGCAAGCAACTGTTGTTACCTTCAGGTTCTGGTTTCTACGGGGTTCTGTGAAACCTCTTTGTATCCTCCCTCAGAGTGAGGTATATCAGCATACAGATATACACTAGAGGGAGCATAGCATATCTTAATACATTAAGAGGCCTGAAACATCGTTTTGGGGCTCTGTGTAACCTCCTTTATGATTGGTTTAAGGTTATAATAAATAAATTGTTTTCGGCTATCCGCACATTGTTTGTGTTTGATTAGTATTTTTAACGTTCTTATATATAAGTTAGTGTAATCTTTTAATGATTATTTGATTTTATTTTTAGCAAAGGTAGTCAAGTTATTTTTTCGATGTTTCAAAATTCAAGTAATATGGCCCCTCTAGTAATATTACCTCTATGTATATCAGGTATAATAAATTAATTTTTGTCGGATTTGTATTATAATCGTTTCGTTATACATATAAGTTGCTATAATGTTGAACTATTAATTTAACTATTAATAATGAAAGGTATCCAGGGGTCTTTTTTGACGTTTTAAAATTGAACTGATTATACCTCTCTAGTAATAATATATCTGTGCCTATTTTTCTACCTTGAGTTACCATTGCACCTTGCAGTAGATTCTACCAGTTCGGAGTAGGGTATCAAACATTTGAGGCAACTTAAAAAAAAGAAATGCTTTTTAAAAAAACGGAAGAAAAAGAAGAATAAGAGGTAGGAAATGGTGGAATAAATTATGGTTGACTAAGCCGCCAAGACTTATACACTTACAACCCCTCAAAACTCGATAGAAAACACAACAGGGATGTACTAAGCCTAAAAAACAAAAGAAAAGTCTTTCTTTTGAATAGGAAAAAAGAATAATGGTGGAAAAGTTGTTTACAACCAGGAAAAACGGCTTTGTTTTTCAGAAAATTGTTTACCACGTTGGTCTGGATCTTTAAAATTCGACTTTAGAAGTAAAAAAAAAAGATCGGTGATGTTTACCCGTCTTAATTTTTTATTTTATGTGAAGGAATGATATATCTTTTTCTAATTTGCTTTGCAACTTTGTAAGTCGTTTAAAATGATGTTAGGGTTTGATATTAGTTTTTTAATTCACATATGAAGGGGGCTTCCTTTTTTTGGTTCCTGCAGTTGCTGAAAAAAATTGTAGGAGTAAGTTTTTTATTTTTATACTCACTATAAAAGGTGTTTCAAGTTAACTAGATATATATACTCGATGTAGCTGGTGTTTCAAGTTAACTAGATTTTATACTTAATAAAATGGTGTTTCAAATTAATTACATATATATATATATATATATAATATATATAATATATATATATATATATATAATATATATATTACTAGATTTTATATACTCAATATAAATGGTGTTTCAAATTAACTAGATATATATACTCGATGTAACTGGTGTTTCAAGTTAACTAGATTTATATACTTAATATAAATGGTGTTACAAGTTAACTAGATGTCTTCAACTCCCATTCCCACGGTTGTATTATTCATAATACTTTGACTAAATGGTCAATAGTATTTAATAATTTACTATCTTTGTACAAAGACGTGAATAACTCATACATTATTACTTTGGTTTTAATATTTTACATTTTAGCCAATTTTCATAATGAAATAACACTTATTGATCATTCTAGAGGACATAGGTCCTTAGTCTTTCAATTTTATCTATTGAACCCTACAAGCTACTAAAACGTTTTTGTACGTTTTTCCTCTCCCGACTACATAGAGGTATTATAACTAGAAGAGCCCTGTAGGTTAAAGTTTGAAACATCGAAAAAATAACCTGACCACCTCGGCTTTTAAAGATAATCAAATAATCAGTAAAAGGCGTTTCTAAGACGTTGTAAGTGGTTTTTATCATGGTGTGTGTGTATATATGTGCCTTTGTCACGCATAACTCCCGCTGTGCTTATGCAAAAGAGTTAAACTATGCACAAAAATCAAACTTTAGGTCTGACTGTACTACCCACAAAGAGAGTAATACTATTAGAGGGAGGATACAACAGTTCTTATCATTCCTTGGGTAGCTAGGTGCCGTAACTGTACATTGGTGACGTCATTTTTTTATTTTTCATAATTATTACAATTTCACGTAAATATTACATTATTTTTCGACTATTTTTAAATCAAGTAAAATGAATTTAAAATAAGTTTTAATTATTATCTATTGCATATATTCTTTAGTTGTCTGTGTTGAATAAAGTGGTTTAATGTGGCATCACTGAAAAATGACCGCTGTTTGTAGAGTGTTTGCCTTAATAGGAGTTGTAGAGGGGTGAGGGAGTATCTAGTCTCTCTCTTGGGAGACTATAGTAGGGGTAAGTACAGTTACGGCACCTATGGAATCTGTCTCACTTCCAGACCCCTTATTACTGTGTAAATCGGGTTCTGTACCCCCTCTAATAGTATTAGTCTCTTTGACTACCTAGAAAATAAATGTTTGGATTCTGTCAACCCATGTTGCTTAGGCGGAGAGAAGAAATTAGTTAAAAATGAATAAGTTTGCAAATAATATATGATAGCTTCTGTTACCCCATTAGAAAGATTCAACACGTTGTCAGTAAAAAAATAAGAATATTTTCTGCATCTAATTCGTGTTTTCAAAAAATAAATAGGTTATTTAGCTTATTTAATGAAGACAGCAGTCCGATTAGATTTTGTTAGATTAATTTATTTCATCTAAGCTTTCGCACAAGCGATGCTTGGCATCCCCAGTGAATCTAATAACTAGTTTTTTTGTAATTGGTTTATGGTTTTGTTTAATTGTTATTAGATTTACTGAGGATGCCAAGAATCGCTTGTGCGAAAGCTCTGATGTGATAAATTAATCTAATAAAACTCGGACTGCTGTCTTCATTATTACTTTTCCTAATTAAGATTTCTCACAGTCCATTAAACTTAATTCTTAAAAATAGCTTATAATATCGACAGGATATTTAAAACTACTTCTGCTAACAGTATAGTTGTGCGAGTGACACCTAGGACAATTCATGTTAATAAAATAACTAAAGTTAAGAAAGATCAAAATAATAACTGATTAATTGGATAAAATATATTTCTTTGAAATTTATTTTTTCTTGTTATTGGAATAAATATTAATATTAAAATAGATAAAACTATTGCTAATACCCCCATAAATTATTTGGAATAGATCGTAAAATTGCATATGCGAATAAAAAATATCATTCTGGTTGAATGTGTACAGGTGTTACTAATGGATTTGCTGGAATAAAGTTTTCCGGATCACCTAATATTCGTGGTTCAGCAGAGAAGAACAAATTTAAAAATTCTCAAAAAGATGACAATATAATTATGCGAGAGACACCTAGGAAATGTAACAAGCAAAATGCACTGCTACATCTGGGAACATTTCCATGATTCGACATTCGTCATCATTGATGGCTCGACATAATGTCATGTCCCACTCTGTTCCGTTACTTCTAACTGATGAGGACGCCAATAGAGCCTTAACTCACTCTGACCTTCAATTAAAATTCCGAAGAATATAATGTAATGAGTTAGATGTAACAAAACAGAGTGGGACACGAGATTATGTCGAACCATTAATGATGACGAATGTCGAAAGATGTAACAAGTTCCCAGACGTAGCATTGCATTAGCACCTTGTAAATTAAAACTTGTTTAACTCCTAAAATAGGTGCAAATAAATGGTACACATAGGGTGCATGAAAATGGTACACATGGGTATATGGTATACAGAAGTATACCGTATAAGGGGTATAAAAAAATAAAAAAAAAATAAATAAAAAATGGAAACGATACACTTAATAGCCATGAAACATTTTTTATAGCAATAATTAGGCTATTAAACAATTATGCAGCGCTAGTGTTTAAACGCTAACATTAGTGGTACACATCCCCTATGTGTACCACTAATGTTAGCGTTTAAACACTAGCGCTGCATAATTGTTTAATAGCCTAATTATTGCTATAAAAAATGTTTCATGGCTATTAAGTGTATCATTTCCAAGGAAAAATAGATAATGCATTCAAAATTGACAATATGTTTATTAAAACTTCATTTTTTTACATCATTTTTAATTTTTACTTTTTCGACCCTTAATGAATAGTATAGTTATAGAATTTTGTTTAAAAACATTGAAATAATAATTTAAGCAACTTGTTGCTCTTTTCTATAATTAATTTAAAGAAAATTAAGATTTGGGTTTTCTTTCATTTATTTATAATTACATCTTGTAGAGGTTAAAGAAATTTTAAAGATAAGAGAGTCGTATAAAAAACCACACAAAAAAAAGATTTAAGAGATAAAAAGAAAAGACCACAAAAAAACAAATGAGGTAGAAGAACAAAATTCTTTAACTCTTAATTAACTTGTATGAATTTTCTTCTTTGTTTTTCATCATTATTTACTTCCGTTACACTTTGTTTGGAAGATAAAATTAAAAATTTAAGGAAAATCTGAGCTAAGGATATAACAAGCGACCGGGTCTTTATTTAACTTAGACAGTAAAAATCGGGTACGGGGTACCTTCGGAACTTTTACATCGGATTAGCTACGCTCGCTTTGCTTGTCTTCAGATAGTAAATGCATCCGTATCATTCTCAGCGGTCACCCATACAGCACTGACCGTGCTCAATGCTCCTTAATTTTTATGACAAAAGTGTATATACTTGTCATATTGAAACGGAACTTACTGTACTTATTTATTAGGTAATGGTATACACTTGTACCAAATTTCAACTCAATTGGTCCATTATCTAATTTTTCACGATTTTTTAAAAAAACGTATACAAATCATTCGATAAGAATTAAACTAATGCTGATAATGAGATGAAACTTGGCACATATGTTAGTCTTATACATAGCTATATGGGTGCTAAATTTCAATCAAATCGCATGATTTTTCCGTGTTTTTTGATTTTTACAATTTTCGAGTCATTATTTAATGTTGATGAGTTAATGACGTCATAAAAAAATATTTTCCGAATAGCACATCTACAGCGGTAGACTGATTTTTGTACAAAATTCCATCTGTCTAGCATAAATACACTGGTCACTCCGATGATAACAGACACAGACACACAACTTTGCGAAAACCACTCAGGAGGCCTTAAAAACACCTGAAACAGATAATTCCGGTTTCATCCCAGTTTCGGATTTTTTTGCAAACAATACTTCTCCTATACACCTACGATATAAATGAATTATAGCGTAGGTTGAATTATCTCCTATTGTCGGCATTGAATCAATAAAAAAGTTGGTAACGTTAATTTCCTTATCACTGTGATTGTTATAAGATTTAATATTTAACTTCTATTAGAAACAGAAACACCTGTTACATCTTACGACCAATGATTAGTTCATCCTTGTTTTTAAAATAAATGTTATTCTTTAAATAAAAATAAGTAATAGGATGTTGAATCATTCTGAGAAACAAACCAAAATCTGAAATTTGGGAACTTTTAAGAAATGAAACTTTGACCTGCTCGAACCCGGTGGATAATGTGTAGACATTGTTAAGTGTACAAACTCAACCTTGTCGTGCAAAATCGGACACAGGAGAAAGTGATCCAATGTCAAATTTTAATAATGTGAGAGTTGCGGAAACGACCTTATACTTATTGCTTAGTAGTTGAGTGATTCCTCATCTACCTGTTTAGGTGATGGAAGCAAAAGAGCTTATAACAGCACATTTCCTCTCAGCCTATTCTCTGCTCTAGATATTAGAGTCAAAGAAAAATTACCACAACTCCATAGAAAGGTTTTCGTTTTCCTCGTCCCACTATTAGTCTTGTCTTATTCTTTTTCGTTCTGTTATGCTTCTGCCAGCCATCTGAAAACTGTGGAAAAGTTGCTCCTGTGTGTATGCTATGAAAGTTTGAAATAAAGAATTATTTTAACTTATACACCGAATTCCAGTAAATAAGACAATAAAGTATTAGCGCCAGTACCAAGATTCTAACCTTGAAGCCCAGCTTTGAGTAGTTTTATCGTCTCCGGACTAGTTTTATTGGATTCATCACCCCAAAAACATCGGAATCGACACCTGATGTATTTTAGGTTATACGGGATTTACCACAATTTTTCGACTTTCGACTTTTTGGCCTTTTTTTTATTGTACGATTACCGACTTCGAGTACTGGCATCTACTGGCAACCGGACTGGTTTTATTTGACTCAGCGCCCCAATAATATTATATATATATATATATATATATATATATATATATATATATATATATATATATATATATATATATATATATAATATATATATATATATATATATATATATATATATATATATATATATATATATATATATAATATATATATATATATATATATATATATATATATATATATATATATATATATATATATATATACTCATATATATTATCAGATTTAGTTCCTGTTTATTGTTTGACATATATAATAACATAATGTAAACAAATCAAGTTTTTTTGACTAATGTATTCGAAAATTGGCTTACATCGTGGCAGTAATATATAACCAATAATATAACGTACTGGTTAAGGACAACAACCATGTGGCCGCGAAGCACCGTGGGGGCATAGCCTATCTCAATACATTGACAGGCCTGAAACATATTTTTGGGGCTCTCGAGGATCTGTATAACCTAATTGAAACCTCTTCCAAGAGTAAGATAAGCTTATAATGAATCAATTGTTTTCGGCTTCATACTTATAGTTTGTCAGTTGATTTGTATTTTTAACTTTTTTTTTGTTTTGTTTACTTGACTATATATTGATAGTCGAAGGTAATCAGGTTACTTTTTTGATGATTCAAAATTCAACCAATAGAACCCTTCTAGTAATAATATCTCTATGCTATAATATAATTAATTAATTATAATAATATAATAATTAATTATAATATTATTATATAATAAAATTGTTTGAATTTTATTATATATTTTCTTATTTTTTTTTTGTAAAATGGCTCTGCCGTAGATGTATAAATAAATAAGACTCATCATGCGAATTTGTAAAAACCATTACTACAGAAATTATAGAATAACTTACTATAGACTAGATTTAATAAAAGTTATTATCCATAAAATACCTTGGTAAACTCATAAAACATAATTTATGATTTTTTTAACAACAAAATAACCCTTGTAAAAGTTTGAAAAATATTTAGACCATAAACCTAACTTGGGGGAAAATATCACTTTTTTAAACCCGTAAAAATGTTGTCAGAGAAACACAGCTTTTCTTTCAGAGTCATAAATCTGGCTACCAAGTCCTCCGTCTATTACTTAACAACTTTTGAAGAAAAAGAAGCAAAAAACTTCGTAGACTTTTAAGACCGCAGAATGTCATTTTAATTACAAGTTTTTCTTTAGTTTTTTAAAGTTAAAATAATTTGGTCATGCTTGTTAAATTTAGCTAATAATTGGTTTAAGAGCTTTTTAATTTGGCGTGATTACGGGTTTCTATTTTTTGCATGCATTTTAATTTGCACTTGATTTTTGTGCCTCATACCATGTAATATTACTTCTAATTCGTTAGAATTGGAAGCGTCTTATCTTGTAATGATGGTTTCGGAACCGACTCCAGAACTGTATTCACGGTTTTATGAACAGTTGTGTAATAAACGCTAGGTATAGGACGCAACAATATTCTTTGACGCTGGTGTACAAAATTTATAAAAAATCAGGTACGGGGTACCTCAGAACTTTTCCTAATCACATCGGATTCGCTATGCTTGTCCTTAGGATATACAAGCCGTAAAATTTATACTGCAACTCGTCTTCGGACTCGCTTCGCTTGTCCTCAAATAGGAAGTACGTCTATTTTATTCCCAGCGCGGTTACCCATCCAGGCACTAACGACGCTTAATGCTGCTTAATTTTTATGATCCAACAAAAATCATGATGAGAAGATTTAGGTCTTCCGGTGGTGACCGCGTCAATGTAGAGGTTTCGCTTCCACTGTGGTAGGCATCTCCATGTAGGACACCATGGAATGCTCTCCAAATCTAAACTGAAGATGGAGTTCATCTGAATTATTACAGATGAATGATTATGAACAGTAGGGTCGAAACGTCTCCACTAAGAACGTAGTTTTTATTTATTTACCCTTTGGACCACAGCTCTCAAAAAAAATGTTTTCAGCACCCTCTTTTTTAGCAAAGACAGAGCAGTTGTGTAAATACGAAAAACATAGTGCCCGTACTTAGGTAGAATAAAAGGATAATGAGTTGTAATCACACTTGCCATATTATAACTGCATACATCCTTAACTTACTAACCATCTCTAGGGGGTTTCAACTACTTTTTCAAGTACCTGAGTTACTATTATTTGTGATTAATTAATCTTATGATAAGATAACTTATAAGTCAAAAATAAATTTAAATCAATCTGTTTTCTTGTTTCTCATCCAGTATATGTTAGTTATAATTTTTTTTCACTTATATTCAATGTTAAATCAAGCTTTAGTTGTCTTGTGACCAAATTTGCCTATTCTATAAAAACAAATAAACCAGGCAGCATTGATTTTGCACATACTAAGCATACTAAAGCCATTTACAATGCTACAGTTACAAAGCCTGGCCTGTCATTGACATAGAAACTAAGCTTAATGTAACATTATTCAAACTGGTGTCACTTTTAATAACCTAAATTTATTGTATATGAATAATTTAATTTGGTATTTCTATGCAGGTAATCCATACTATAATATTTTAATTAGTAAGTCAATTTTCAACTCCATCTAAAGTTAATCGTATAGTATGATTTTCATAATGAAATTTTCTTTAAACCAGAATGAATTTAATGTTTAATGAATTTATTGCTTTAAAGGAAATCTATCGAATGAAATATCGTCACTGAAGCTCTTTCTGAAATGGATTTCACTTAAAACATCACCTCTTATATTACTTTATGTATAGTATGTCATGCTTAGAATAATACTATATATAGAAGGAGCATAACTGATAACAGCAAAGCCAGTTCACTGGTGGTCTTAAGTAATGCTGCCACCCTAACAATATACAATTTTCTTATAAGAAAGTTGGCAAATTCCGGTTGCTGGGTTATTAAGTTATATTTTTAATTAATGCTCGACTATTCTATAAATACTAATATAAACATTGGTGCATTATTTTTTTAAGCATTTTTTACTGTATTTAAAGGTTTTTAATTAAAAATATGTTAAAAGTAGTCCCCGTCAACTAAATGTAGATACTCATGCTCCAGAAACTTTTTTGCTATTTAAGACCGATTTTATTTATTACTTAGCCGATTTTTAAAGTTATTATACTTGTTTTATACGAACTTTCTTCATTAATGAACAAAGTTACATAGATGACACATTCATAAAACAATGTTTTGCTGTTAAGGTGGTACTTTTACTTAAGACCACCGGTAAACTGACCTTCGTGTTATCAGTGTAATTCTATTGTGTTTACGGTCCTATGCTCCTTTTATATAAGTATTATTCTATGATGGCATGTCACCTCTTAATTCTATCCTGGTCATGTTATTACTATGATTTCGAAATGGATTTGTTTTGTTATACCAATAGAAAAGTGTGTTAATAAAGTAATTTATCAGGAGGAATTAAATAATGATAATGACGTATAAAGTTAAATAATTAGTGACTCAACACGTGATTTTTAGATTCAATCAATTTCAGATAAGTCTTAAATTGATTTGGTTTTATAGCCACAAGGTAAATAAGTCGTTAAAGCGATTTAGCTAAAGGAATAGCTGGGGATTTACTAAAGTTGTTAGTAAATTCTAACAGATGCAGTTTGGCTAAACGGCAGTATTAGCTGAAGAGACTGCCCAAGGAACTTATATAAAAGGGAAGAAGGCTATCATACCTTCCCAATATAAGAAACTGTCGCCAACCCCCATCGTGACACTGATAACTACTGCATCCTTCTTATCCTCGGTTATAAATATGAGGAGCCTAAAGTTCTTTATTATTTTAAATGGTTAATTGTACTTATTTGCTATTCTTGCATTGTTTGTGATTATTAGGTTATAAATCCTAAATAAAATTACTATGATTCAAGAATGATATTGTCATAGCGAGCTCAATATAGTGCAAATAAGTTTTATGCTCAATATAAAAAGCATCAAAGGTGAAAAACATTAGCTGTATAGGCTTCTCCAATACTTCAACTGTCGAACAAAGTTGTCCGAGACCTTATTTTTTCCTTGTAAAACGGTGATTACATGATTAAGGCTTTATGTCCCCTATGTGTGTCTGCCAAATTAGAAATAAAACTGAAGGAAACAAAAGAAGCTTTTTTCTCTTTCAACTTAACTTACTTAATGAGGTTTTTTACCCATTAAAGTAAGTTTTATTGCTTAAAAAACATCTTAATGCGCTTGATTGGCTCGCCAGGTAATGTATAGACGTTCAGTTAACATCAGTCGTACATATCCAGTGGTATTCCTTGGTATGGTTTTCAACAAAATATTATCTATTGTCATAAGAAAATAGATAATATCATGTTCAAATGAATTGATTTTAACTGTTTTTGTCAATTCATATAATTTTGTCAAGATACAATCCAAATCTCTCATCGTCCATTTAGTGCATTCCGAATAAAAAAATTTAACCTGCAGTAGCTACACATTTTCCTTAATATTCAAAATTTATCTACAAGATTAAATATGTGAAACGATATCTAATTAGTTGTGTTTGTCAAGGAGGAAGGAGGAGACGCTAAAGGTCACCAGGTAAAATTAATTCGCCCTCAAAAAGGACAACTTTTTCACTCTAAATTTCTTTTAACAGATTATTTTATTTCTCTCTTTGAAAGTATTTTTTGCACCAAATTATTTTTTTACAGATTTTCTTTAGATTAAAAAAAGCATAAAGTTTTTTGGTAGTTGAAACTTCTCGCTCACTTTTGTATAAAATTTGTCAAGAGTTTAAATTCATAGTTTTATAAAAGAAGAGAAAATTATTAAATATTAGTTTGATAAACTACAAAAGACTTTGACATAAAGTCATTCAAATGAAAATGCTAATTTTACATTACAGTGAAAGAGTGTTTTGTGATAATATATAAAAGCCCCGGTGAGCTGTTTGAAAAATGATTGTATGATGGGAGAATTGAAAAAGGAATGTCCTGGTCAGTTGGTAATATTTCTTTGTCTATTTGACAAAGAGATATCAATTGTCTAGGTCGATGACAACCTCAATAACTGTTTCTTTACTCCTACAGCGGTTATTTATCAATGCAGCCTTTATTGATGTTGCTTTATCAATGCAGCCAACTTTCAATAACTCTTCATACATACTGGGACTTGCAACTAAATTATTATCTAATATACAAATACTACCTTTATCTATAATCATACCGTTTTATAAAGGAACCGTTAATGGTTATTTACAGAACAGGGAATGGAAAAAAGTTTTACTGCTCATGCTTAAGTTTTCTCGTAAAGAGGAAGCTTTATTAAGTACCGAGGTCGACAGACCGGTAAAGATAAAATAGTTAGTTCCTGAGGCTTACCAAGGAAGATTACTAACATTATAGCTCCCCAGGGACTGCCAAGTAAAATGATACGAGAGCTAAAATCTTCCAGAAATGTTGCATTTTAAAATTTTATCTACGACCAGACAACTAATGCAAACATAAGTTAATATTTAAGCTGTAAGTTTTAAAATTTGGATGAAATTGAGCACCAGTGGAGTCATCATCATGGGTAGAAGAAAAAAGACTCTAAAAAAATTTAATAGATTTAATAATAGAATTAAATGAATTTATAAAGTAATTAATATAATATAAAGATAGAGCAGTCTTCAGGGGAGGTGGCGATAAAGAGGTTCGCGGGGTCAGTTCTACTTACCCTGTCAGTTACATAGAAATCACAAAGAAGTAGATAAAAGTTATATTTATGTTGTATAAAAGGCAAACGTAATCATGCCTAATGATAATATTGATTACCAAATAATAAGTAATTTGATCTATTTTTTTTTTACATCAAAAGCTTTTAGCCCTTGTGCTCAGTTTCAAGAATTAATTACTTTCTGTGATTCACAAATGATCTAAAATGCATACCAGAAGTTATTTCGTTAAGTTTACGTGTTCACTTTCACAGCTTTTCTTGTGGTGATAAGAATGAATCTTAATTTCTGGTAATTAACAGCTTTTCTTTGGTTGCGTCATCATACTGCTTACCATTTTAAAAAATCATGATAAAGAACTATGAATTTGAACTTTTGATTCTTAATTCGGCTTAATTCGTACCTTAGGTACCAATTTGTAATATAATGTAGGATTTTTTTTAACTTTTTCGCTTCTTTGACTTTTGTCCTTTCTTCAGCAGGCCTTTCTTTGCATTAATTTAGTGATTACTTTGTACAAAAATTTTCAGATAATGTATTATTATTTATTTTGCTATGTATTTAATATCTCAATACGTTTCCTCTGTTAATTCCTGAAAGAGGATGCATTGAATAGAAAAAAACATTTCCGAAGTTTTCGTTTTAACATTTTCATAATTCATTGCAACTTTAAGTATAAGGAATAAATGCTAAATAACAATGTGCTTCTCGATGGATTCATTTAGCCACAAGTAGATATTTTAGCAATGGCTAATCATTTTTCCAGACTTGTAACCTTTTTATAATAGCATTAAGCAATAATATTCTACTCTTTACTAAAAAAAATGCATGTTTTTATAAGAAACGACACTTATAAGGCTGTCCGGAGTGTAGGTGGATTGATTCTGCTGTCTCCAGCAGATATATATATATATATATATATGTATGTATGTATGTATATATATTAACAGGTAGATTATTTTAAATGACATTAATCTTTATTTACTTCATGGTAAATTTGAAAAGTTAAATTAAAGTATACATTAATATTACCTTTTTTTTGAAAAAAAATATGGATGTTTAATAATTAGGCCCTACTTCTTTTTTAAGGTAATTAAGTTCATTTTACAAATCGATTTATTGATTGGAACACCGGGTGTACAGGTACATCAGATTATTTACAGAAACAAACCATACGCACTTTATCTCACTAGCGTTATATCCGTCGTTTTATCCGTAAATATGAACGCACTCATTGCTAAATTATCATAGCACAAATGAACAAGTATAAAACAATAACATAGTCTACACAGCTTTAAGAGCATTTGGTTAAAATCCTGCACATCACAGTAACTAGAAATTATTACTGGAGAGTGCAACCTTATCTCAATACATTAAAAAGATTGAAATGTTTTTTTTGGTTTCTGATGGGCTTTGTGATCCTTTGAGGTTATAATAAATCAATCATTTGTTCGGTTTCATATGTTTTATATTTTTTCATATCACTTTTTTTTATTCTTTTATTTTAAACGGTAAACTCAAAAACTGATTTAAAAAAAAAAAATAAACGAAAAGTGAAAAGTAGACTGAATTTTAACTTTTCGTAAAAAAGTGTTCAAGGCAAGACTGGTATCGCACCACTGCGGATTTATTTAGATCTATATGTGGGTTATATTTTGTTGCTTAACGTTCCTTTTATTTGAAGACTCCTAGCTGCTTTATTGCGAAACCTCTTCACAGTTTTATTAGTAAAATTAAGTTCTGGCGGGAAATCACTCTTATCACATGTGATAACAATAATCGATGTATTTTAAATTTTTAATCATTATGTTTTAACAATAGTATAATTATATTTATGCTATTTTAAATGATTAAAATGTTTTGTGCACATAATAAACTATCAGTGATAAATGTCCAAAAGCTTGCTGTTCACCTTATTTTTCGTTCAATAGAGTATTTGCACATTTTTTTGATTGCATTATCTTTAAGTACGTCATATAAAAGAACACCCTGTAAAATATTAGAATGAAAAACTTACAATTTTGATGATACATCAAAAAAAATAAAAAATATATTTAAATATGTTTTCTTTGGCGGAAAAACGGCCTCGACTGCTTGTGTGACGTCTGACGTAAGAATACCGCCATGTATTACAATATTCACTAGAGCAACACTCATAAGAGTTTATTCTATACTGTCAAAAAGATGATACTGACAGCTGTAGTCATCACGTTCCTTAGGCATTGTATTATCTGGAACATGGAATTGTTTTGTTTCAGTCTTCTTTACATTCTTACATTATTGAACTGTAAGCAACTTTTGACCTTCGATATTTCTAACTAAAACTCCTATCTGTACCTTAAACGACCCAACCTTTAGAACGTTCCGTTCCCCTCTTCTTTAAATGCTTATTTCGACTATTTACAATTAAACTAAGTACTTTTTTACAGCTTAATATATTTTTTGAACACATTTAATCATTTTATGGGCAATTTTTTTTTTTGAAAAATGCAAATACTCTATTTACGAAATTATTACATTGAATTTGAGATAGTTAATATGTACTAATTTTAATAAAAAAAAGGCATCAATAAAGCTCTTGTTTTATACTGCCTAAAATTGGATTGTGTACGTGTGCGTACTTAATTTGAACAAAAATAATTTAAAACTACCAATTATCCACGTGAATTTTTTTTTTACAAAAGATGGTACATTTAATAAAATAATAACTATTTACCCAAATTCTAAGTAATAATATTATGATATAAACGAAATGTTCATATTATTATTATTAACAACAATCATTTGTTGTTATAAAGTATTAGTAAAAACTTAATTTTTTACTGATATCTGAACGGCTTTGCCTAAAACATTTTAGATCCCGTAAAATTACTAGATACATAAGATAAAAAATATAAAAACCCAGGTTTTTATGACAATATTTTGCAATGTAGGCTTAAAAATAACCCGCAATACGATAAAAACTGGTTTTTGGGCATTTGTTAGTTTTGCAATGACCTTTGAGATTTGAAATAAACCAATAATCTGTACACCCCAAGTGACGTAATTGCTGCCGCGAATCTTTACTTTAAATATTATATTTTTTTAATTGCTAATAAAAATATATAATTTTTTTTTGTGAATTACATTTTTTCTTATCCTGATTAACTTAACAAAACATAAAAACCCATTGGTTGAAATTTATGCACCATCCTCATTGTGTACAGTTTATTAAGTTAATAGGTCGAATGTATTCGGGTTACTTTTTCCGTATTCAAAATTTAATCCATAGTACCTCTCTAGTACAAGTATCTCTATGCCAGAATATATCACAAACTACACAAAAATTAACTTCTACCGTCAGCAAATGGATTCTAATAAGTAAGGGAATAAAGAAAAGATTGTCCATAATATACATGGATATACTTTTCTTTATTCTCTTACGTAACGTAATTCTTATATCCACAATGTATATTGTAGATATGCTTTTCTTTATATACCCTTACGCTCTTTATCCACAATATATATTGGGGATATACTTTTCTTTATTTTCTTACGTTACGTATTTCATACATCCACAATGTATATTGTACATAATACATGTACAATTAATACATATATCCACAATATATTTTGGGGATATAATTTTCTTTATTTTCTTACGTTACGTATTTCATATATCCACAATGCATATTGTAGATAATACATATACAATTAAAACATATATCCACAATATATATTGGGGATATACTTTTTTTTATTTCCTTTTGAAACTTAGCACATACTCGCACAATATATTTTAGATTTGCTTAACTTGATCTACTCACATAACAAAAAATATTCAGCCACAAATTTTTATATAATTGTCAGAAGCAGACATCTCTATTATAATATACATCTTTCAGACTATCCAATAAAGATATTATTTTATATTACTATATTTTGGACGATTTATGCCTTTCGGTAGTGAATACTGTAATATAGACAATGAATCCAACGTATGGTTTGGCTCTATGAGAGCCATCATTATGTAATTTCATCCCTGAAGATGACTTTTTTGTCACACAATGTACAAAACTAATACCCGTTTAATTCCCTGAATAATTTCAACGTTCAACTATATTGTCTTACTTAAGAATTAAGTCTAATGGACTGTGAGTTTAATGAGGAAAAAAATAATAATGAAGACAGCAGTCCGAGATTTTGATAGTTTAATTTATTTCATCGAAGCTTTCGCACAAGCGATGCTTGGCATCCTCAGTGAATCTAATAACAAGTAAACAAAACCATAAACCAATTACAAAAGAACAGAAATAAAAATATACGTACCAAACAAGGCAAAAACATTTCAAACAAATGCAAGTTAATATTAAATAATCATAGACCAAACTTACAATAAGTAATAAGTACCACATTGTTTTACATATGTGGTGGTGTATCAAAAACAAAACCATAAATTGTAAAATATTTTAATTTTAGTATATTTCTATTTTATTTAGATTTTTTTTAAAAAATAATTTTTAGATTTTATTATTTTTTTTTTAAAATTCGATGACAGGATTGTGATTGCATGAGTGAGTTTTGAATAGCCAAATTTTAATCAATATTTATTTTTATTTAATTATTTTTATTTAGAAAATTAAAAAATAGTGATGTATCAGAAATTTCAATTATTTTATTTATAAAAGCTTTTGACCATCTTTTTCTTAGAAGTTTTGTTTAATTTCACTGTAGCCCGATTTAAAAAAAATAATGCACATAAATTAGAAATTCTTGAAATTATATATTTTTGTACAGAGTTATTATAAGATAAATGGATACCTCGCAAAGACTCCTCTGCTGTGTATTTTGGAATCTTTCTATATCGAAATTCAGATCACCATACCGAATCTTTTAAAGTTACGAAATGTTTTTGTTCAAAAAGATTATACGAGGTGTGTTCAAAAAGTATCGCGAATTTTGTGTTTTTTCAAAAATTATTTATTTATTCATGAATATCTATTTTGTTCCCTTCAAAGTAATCCCCATGAGATATTATACACTTGTGCTGACGGTTTTTCCAATCTTCGAAGCACTTCAAAAAATCATTTTTTTTTTATCTTGTTCAGCTCCTCCTTCGATGCCGTCTTTATCTCGTCAAGCGTAGCATAACGTCGTCCTTTCATGGGCCTCTTCAGTTTAGGGAACAAGAAAAAGTCACAGGGGGCCAGATCTGGGGAATACGGTGGCTGCGGCATCATTAGTGTGTTGTTTTTGGCCAAAAAGTCGCGCACAAGCAACGATGTGTGAGCAGGGGCGTTATCGTGGTGCAAAAGCCAATTTTTGTTCTTCCACAAATCAGGGACGAATTTCGCGGCGACCCGTCTCATACCCAAATCATTGATAAAAATCGAATGGCACGAGCCAACCGATATGTCTAGGTCCTCAGCAACTTCTCTAATGGTGATTCGACGATTGGCCAATACCATTTTCTCCACTTCATTAATTTTTTCGTCTGTTGTTGAAGTGCTCGGGCGTCCGGCACGCTCTTCGTCGTTCACATCTTCTCGGCCTTCTGAGAACATTTTGTACCACCGATAAACGTTGCTTCGGTCCAAGGTAGCTTCTCCGTATGCCACAGTCAACATTTGGAATGCATCCGCGCACTTAATTTCGTTTTTCACACAAAATTTGATACACGTTCTTTGATCCATTTTTTTGAATAGGTAGAAATCGAAGACGATCCAAAACACGTGCAAGCAAAGCAGCTGTCAACAATTAAGTGAACATTCAAAATGGCCGAGCTTGTCGGCATAAGTGAGAGACATGAGTACCAACATAACGCCACAAAAAAATTGAAATTCGAATATACGTAACCCGCGAAAATTCAAAATTCGCGATACTTTTAGAACACACCTCGTATAGAAAGTGGGCTTAGGGTTTTGATTTACCATTCCTTCTTACGGTTATTAACTTCTACTCTAGAGATATTATTACTAGAGAGGCCCTATAGGTTAAATTTTGAAAAATCGAAAAGTAACCTTACAACCTTCGCTTATACTCGTAAATATAATCAAATAATCAGTACAAAATTACAATAACTTATAGTAAAACGTTAAAAATGCAAATCAAAACACAAACAATGTCCGGGAAACCGAAATAAATTTATTAATTATAACCTTAAATCACTCTTGAAGGAGGTATCAATGAGCCCCAAAAAGAGGTTTCGGGCTTCTCAATGTATTTAGATAGGCAATGCCATCTCTAGTATATCTCTATGACTTCTACGACATAATCTAGAAGTTAATTTCAGAACTCTTTCTCCCTTATTTATGCACGTATTTAATGTACATAAATGGAGGAAAATCATAAAACTCTTCCTAACATTCGTTAAGGCGTTAGTAATTATACTGACCTTTGAGTACAGAGGTGTAGGGTTCGCATCCTAGTCCTTCCAGATTTTAAGACCTCCTAAGAGGTTTTCACAAAGTTATCTGTCTGTATATGTGTGTGTATATCAAAACACATGCATATCTGTTATCCTCACTGTCTGTTATCCTCGTATAACACTGTTACAAGTGTTACAGTGTAAAGTGTTGTAACATGTTAGAACACTTTTGTTCAAGTGTAAATAACTACACCGGACTATAAATGTTTATAGTCCAGTCAGTATAGGCATTTTAAACCTCAATCTGCGTAAATATTCCTAGTGACTTTAATTTTGGTATACACCATTAATATTTTGTTATCAATGGCTTAGAAGAATCAAAAGGTCATATATTTAAGACATATATATATATATATATATATATATATAATATATATATATATATAATATATATATATATATAATATCTTAAATACTATAAATGTATGTTTGAACGACATTTTGATCCTAGACGTTTGCATAAAGCACAATAACTTTTAAAAGCTTGCTTTGTCGAATTGAAATTAAACTTAATACAAAAATCAACGTTAATAATGTCCCGAATCCTATATTTTATGGAATATGGGTGACGTCATAAACTTAAATAACGATAGCAAAAATAATGTGCATGTACAAAACGACGATAACCGTGTACCCTTGAAACAGCCACAAAAAGGTGTAGCGCCCTAAAGGCCGAAGGCCTATTGTTTATTTATCTTTTCAATAAAAAAAATATATTTATTTAACTAGATAGTTATTACTAACCAATTTTGTTTTTATATAATTAATTAAGTAAAGTGAAACCTAAAATTAACGTAATATGAGTAGTATGAGCTTTCAATGCTTTTCCTTATTTTATATTTTATTTTTTCTGGCATGTCCGTGGCCCCCTTTAAATTTGTTGTGATCCCTTGGGGTTCGCGACCCCCACTTTAAAAAGCAACTGCTGTATACTAATAGACCAGTCAATAAAGACCATAAAATATCGTTCGATGGAAAATAATAGTACAAGTTGATCTTTTGCCAGATGTTAGAGTACCGCCATGGGAGATTCCTTTAACCCCCCCCCCCCTTCTGGTAGCTTTTTTCTGTGGAGGCCCCAAAAAAGTCCCAAACTTTGTAGTTATATAATTTATAGGCAATAAAATTCGGATTTCAACAATACAAATATTATAAAAATCTGTCATGGTCAGAGGTCAATATTGACCTCCAGCAATATTGAAGTAATAAGTTCGCTCCTGTTTCTGTTTGTCATACGACCTTCATGTATGTAGTATTGTGAATAACGGTTCCAGGCTAGGTTTAAGGGGTTTCGCGGAGTGAGTTTTAGTTGGTATGAGGCAGACCCTGAGTCCAACACTGTTGGCAGACCGCTATCTTCGTGCGTAATTGCATTTCTCTCTCTTTTTTGGTAACATTTTTTCCGCAAGAAATTTTTTGCCAAACAAATTCGACCTTCATGGGTTCAGTAAAGTTCCCATATCGTTTTTTCCTCTTTATTCAAGATCCTTGGGTATTACTTTCAGAATATACATTCTTCCCTAGTCTTTGATAATTTAACGCGGAATTCATTACGGGTTACATTATTAAGCAAAAATTTGGCTTGCTTAAAATATAAGCAAGGAAATGCTTGCTTCTCATTTCCTTTAATAAGAATGCAAGCATTTTAAAGGAGAAAAGAAATCACCCGATAGCGTACCTCCATGCATGAATGTTTTTCCCTGGAACCTTGCCAACTTTTTTTTTATCAGAGATATTTGATTGACTTAATTAATCAATGATTAATTAACTATCGATGTATTTCTCACGGCCAGGGGGTCCATTAGCTTCAGCGATTTGGTTGTTTCGTAGCAGCGGCGGTCCCCTAAGGTAGCAGAGAAAATAGTAATCTTATTGGTTATAATCGGTTAGACTCAAGGATGTTGAATAAAGGGGATGACGCATTAAGGAACATTTCTGACCCCATGGAAGTTGTATGAGATAGAGAAATAGGAGCAAAATTACCTCCCCTTAGGTTATATGTTTGCCTCTAAATTTTAAGACCTGCGCTGTTATAAGGATCATAAGCATGCGCAGTTTGTACCAAGCATGTGCAGTTGTTTTTTGACGTGTGTTTCGTGTTGCATTCATCTCTATGTTTTGATTTTCGATGAGGTCACTTTGTTGAATGGCAATTCGACTTAGTGCGTCATCCCCTTTATTCAACATCCTTGGTTAGACTCCGCATATTTTCGGTGTGACAGAAAGACTCGTTTACACAATTTTTCTTGATGATTAGATGTGTTATGACAATTTGTTAATTTTATAACCGTTAGAGTATGTTAGATTGAAAAAATTTCTTTTATTTTTTCCATTTAATATTTTTTTTCAATTTGCTTATTAAATGAAGCATGAGTACATGCTTTTACTATATGTGTTACATAAATATAAATTTATACAATACATTTTTAAATAAAGCAGAGCGCCGAGTGTTTCGGCTCAGTGATGAGAATTTTCCATTGGCACAACTTTTACTAATTGGAAATGAAACAGAAAGCATGCCACGCTGCGCTGTTTCGTGAGGTCGCAATACAACTCGAACAGCAAATTTGGGTTAATTTTCAAAAGATCAAGTAAAGACTAGTAAAAAGGCGGGAAGAGTGTCACGTGTTTCCATTTTTACCGCTATTTTGGGCAAGGATTTTGAATAAAGTGGATGACGCATTAAGGAACATTTCTGACCCCATGAAAGTTGTATGAGATAGAGAAATAGGAGCAAACTTACCTTCCCCTTGGTTATTATGAAAAAAGGCGCCAAACGCAGGTTATGTAGCAAGGTTGTCGAGTTTGCTTCTCAACTTTCTTCTGTGCTTCTCGTGATTTTGTTACGAGTTTTGTTGTTAAGTCATTTGCGCTTATTGAATTTTAAATTCCGGACTATACACTACCACTTCAGTTAATGATAATTTAAGCGTGGTTTGTTATAACCTTCTCCACCAATAAACATGGGAAACCATTGAGAGGAAAGTTTTCCTCTAAAATTTAAGACCTGCGCTGTTATAAGAATTGTAAGCATGCGCAGTTTGTACCAAGCATGTGCAGTTGGTTTTTGTCGTGTGTTTCGTGTTGAATTCTCTCTATTTTTTGGTTTTCGCTGGGGTCACTTTTTAGTATGGCAAATCGAGTTAGTGCGTCATCCCCTTTATTCAAGATCCTTGATTTAGGGGGACCACGGCAAGTAATCTGTCAAAGGTAGAAGAAAAAAGAGTTGTCAATCTTGCCGTATAGGGTTACCTGCGCTCACGACCATGGGTGTCCAGCTGAAGGGATTTGTTTGTTCGCTAGCAGCGCCGATCCCTTAATGTAGCGGATAAAATAGTAAGCTTGTTATTTATAATAGGTAAGACTCGTTATTTCCTGGGTGACAGGAAAACTCGAGTACACAATTTTAATTTTATTGTTAGACATTTGTAGTGACAATTTATTTTTTTAACTTTTCGTGTAGGTTTGATTGAAAATTTTTTATTTAGTTTTAACTTTTAATGATTGCTTTTAATTTCCTTTTAATTTTGCTTATTCAATTCAATGAGACAGAAGTACATGCTTTTTCTATTTGTGTTATATAAATTCATGCAATAAATGTTTAAATACAGTAATCGACTCTGTAAATTGCAATATTTTTAACTTCAGTGTGTGCCGTGGAATGGTCTACAATATTAACAACACCAACTTCGTCTTTCCACCAATAAGCTTTAATTTAACTCTGAGCAGAGCCGGCTTTCGGCTATAATGCCATCAGACTCCAAGAATTGAAAGACTCAACATCTCACCGGCACTGTAGATGGCATTATAGCCGAAAGCCGGCTCTGCTCAGAGTTAAATTAAAGCTTATTGGTGGAAAGACGAAGTTGGTGTTGTTAATATTGCAATATTTTTTTTTGGTACATTTTTTATTAATGAAAAATAAAACAGAAATTATGGTACTCTGTGCCATTTTTGAATGTCCCATTGTACCAGTTTCAAAAAGATCAATTAAAGATTTGTAGAAAGGTGGGAGGGAGACATTTGTGTTTCCATTTTTTACCGCTATTTTAGGGGTCAGCGCTAGTAGTCTGTTAAATGTAGAAGAAGAGGGAAGTCGACAATCTTGCCGTATAGGGTTATGTTATTTGTGCTCAAGACAATGTATTATTCATAGCTGACAGATTATCTCAAATTTAATTTTGTTAAATCATCTACAAAATGGAAAATATAATATAGAAGAAGTGTTTGAATTTTTATTAAATAATTTTTTCCTTTATATTTGCTTCGTGTTTCTTAAATACAGGCTTTTTCTCAGCAGTTATTTCTTTCTTCCAACCAATTTCTTTGTTAGGTTTAGATTTATTGAAGAGAAATGTGAGAAGAGGGGAAAAGTTATATTTTGTCTCTTAGTCGGTCTGTGATTCTTTTTTTGCACGCGATTTTGTTTCTGAAAAGAACAGTAATAGATGGCTCAGGGGGGGGGATCGTGAGGTTTGGGATAAAAGGATGATATAGATTTCTATTTGTGATTCCACAAAGTTTACGAGTTGGTAAACAGGAGGAAATATCTCTCCCCCTCCCCTGACTTCGATCTCAAGAGCTACAGTTACTTTAAAAATTCGATAAATCCGAATATAGCCTAAGACTTTTTATCGCCAAAAACAATAACGGCTAATGACTTTATTCCGTATGAAAACAAAACGATCTTTTAACTCAAAGATACAATTTTAATAACTTCATCACTTCTAATCATTTAATCTACGTAAAGAAATTTCATCTTGCAGCAAATTTTCGTTAAATCATTCTGTTATAAAAACAGATGAAAGAGCGATGAACGGATCTTTTTTTTGGATTGGCAATGTTACCGTCGTACCGTTTTGTAAGAAACGTCAAAACCAAGTTACAGATAGGGATGTAGCAGTGCCCTATTTTATTCAAATATCGTTCCTAGCCCTTTTCGGTCTATTTTTCACGAAATAAAAAACTCGATAGTTTCTCATGATAGAGAAAACCCAAACCTTTTTTCTTGAATTTAAAAAAAAGAATGATATTATTCCTTTGTTGCACGATAGTTTCAGATCGATTTGTATTTATTTTTCTGGGGATAAATCACAAGTTGTTTACTTTTCCTTATTTATAACGTAGGTATAATAAGTATAGTTTAAGCCTTGAAAACTAATATATTATTTAGATTAAATTAACATTTTAAAACAATATAAATATAATGACATGGCTGTCATTACAGTCCTCCCTCCTAAGAACTGCTATCCACTTCTCTAGCTCCTTCTCTTTGTCTCAATTGATCTGCATGTTTTTTCTTACTCACTCCTCCGACTTTAACCTTGTATGACAGTTCTCCTGATCTGTCCTCCACTACTCCCGCTTTCCATCCATTCCCATCTTCTTTCCTTACCCATACTTCATCCCCCCTTTCAAATTCTCTCGTTTTCTTTTCTTTATCATGATACCTTTTTTGTTTCCATATGCGTTCTTGTATCGTCTCTTTATGGTTAGGCCGAAGATTGTCCATTAATGTAGGGATTCTTCTACCTATCAGCAAATCTGCCGGAGACAACCCTGTAGTTTGTTGTGGTGTATTCCTATAACTTATCAGAAAAGACTGCAAAGCTAAATTTGGATCTTTCCCTTCTTTTCTGCAACATAAAAATCGTCTTTTAAATGTTTTCACCGTCCTCTCTGCTAAGCCATTTGTTTTGGGATGGTATGGAGTTGTTTTTACGTGTTTAATATTATTTTCTTTGCAAAATACTTCGAATTCTTTACTAGTTAGTTGTGGCCCATTATCAGATACTATCTTGGATGGTATGCCAAATCTACAAAACCATTCACGAAGTTTATTTATAGTTGATGTAGTTGTGATCTTTTTCAGTTTACCAATCTCAATCCACTTAGAGAATGCGTCAATTAATATCAACCACTGATGTCCTTCAAATGGCCCTGCAAAGTCAATATGCAGTCTTTCCCACGGTCTACTGGGTACATTCCAGGGATATAAGGGAACTTCCGCTATGTTATCTCGGTGTTCTTGGCATGCTTCACAACCTCGAACAAACTCTTCCACTGCCTTACTCATCCCTGGCCACCAGACGTAATACCTTGTTAAGGCCCGCATAGCTGAAACTCCTGGATGGCCCCTGTGTAGAATGCGCAAAGTTTTATTCCGTAACTTAGTGGCACAATAATTTTCTCTAACCATGTTAGCACTCCATCTTCCCACTCTATTTCATCTTTCTTCCGTTGGTATTCTCCTAACTCCCCTTCAAGCTTCTTATTTGGCCATCCGTTTTCAATATATGCTATAACTTTCTTTAATGTATCGTCTACTTTCGTTGCCTCTTGCAAATGTTCTTTGTCATACAAGGTGTCTCTGTTTTCATTTATTAAGGTTTTGATTTCTATTGCCTCGCTTTTCCATAGTGCTTTATCCTCATTCTGATAAACAGGTAGACGAGACAATGCATCAGCGCATACATTTTCAACCCCTTCTCTATTTAATCGTGTATTGATAACTATTAAGTTTTAATGCCCATCTAACTAATCTGCCATTCGTGATTTTAGATAAATCTCTTTTAGTTCCGAAAATCCTTTCTAGTGGTTTGTGATCAGTCTCTAGTATAAATTCCCTGCCATAAATGTATTGATGGAATTTAGTCACTCCATAGACTAAAGCTAATGCTTCTCGGTCTATAGGAGCATATTTTTGCTCTGCCGAATTCAATACAGTCGAGGCATACGCTACTGGTCGTTCCGATCCATCAATCATCTGGTGCATTAGTACAGCACCTAATCCATTTTCAGACGCATCACAAACAACTTTAATTGGTTTATTTAAATCATATGGTACCAGAATAGCATCGCTTGTGATAATGTTCTTAATTTTATTAAAACATTCCTCTTCGGCGCGAGTCCATTTCCACAGTGTGCCTTTTCTCAGCAGTTGATGTAATACTTTGCATTGCCCTTGTAAGTTGGGTGCGAATCGAGAGTAATAATTCACCATTCCCAGAAACGATTTTAATTGTTGAACATTACCCGGAGCCGGTGCGTTTTTGATAGCTTCTATTTTTTCTTGCATTGGATGGATTCCATTTTCATCGATCATGTGTCCCAGGTATTTAACCTCTTTCTCATAGAATCTGCATTTGCTCCATTTCACTCGCAACCCTCGTTCTTTAAGCCTTTTCATCACTTCATTGACTGTTTTAATGTGGATTTCTCTGTTTGGACCAGTGATGATAATATCGTCTAACAAAATACCAACATTTGGAAGATCCCCAAACACTTCTTCCATATAACGCTGAAATAGCCCGGGTGCAGATGAAATTCCGAACGGCATTCTGGTGTAGGAAAAATAACCAAAGTGTGTAGCAATGACAAGGTACTGTTTGGAATCTTTGTCCACCTCAATTTGTAAATATGCATCTTTTAAGTCGATAACAGTAAACCTTGTTCCATTTACTAGCTTGGATGTTAAATCCTCAAAAGTAGGCATAGTATTTTGTCCTCTATCATATTTGGGTTTAAGGTTACCTTAAAATCCCCACAAATCCTAATCTGCCCCTCAGGTTTCTTTACATTTACTGTCGGGGTGGCCCACTCTATAGGTGTCACACTAGGATCTACTTTTTCTATAATTCCTATTTTTTCCAACCTTTCTAATTCATTTTTCACCCCCTGCCTTAATGGAAAAGGAACCCTTCTAGCTGTGAATGCTACTGGTTTAGCATCTTTTTTCAAAAATATTTTGGCCTTAATCCCCTTTGCCGTGCCTAATTCGTCATTGAATATTTCCTTATATTTTACTTTAAATTTTTCTAATTCCTTTAATGCTTTTTCATCATCATTATTGTTTTCATCATTTTTTATTTTGCATATCCGTACCTCTGAGGGTAAATTTAGATTAAAAGCCACTATCCATGGCATTCCAAAAAGAGGAACATCGGTGACGTCAATCACGTATGCATTTAGCCTTTTAGTTATCCCTTTTAAAGTTACATTGACTGATAATTTACCTAAAACTTTTAACCGGTTTTTCCCATACCCTGAAACTTTCATATTAGTTTCTTCTAATTTCGGATTTCCTAATCTATCCCATAATGTTTTATCAATTGTTGAAATTCTAGCCCCCGAGTCGAACTCCATGTCCCAATTTCGCCCATTAATTTTAACCTTAATTACGGCCCTTGGGTGTTTTCCTACTTTCCTAACTAAATTTACTTCGTCATCATCAGATTCAGTTTCATCGCTCCCTAATTTCTCTATTTTTTTTCATCGTTCTTTTATCTCTCCCTCTGGTTTGAACTTTTTGTTTACTACCCACCACTTCTACAAACTTTAGAATAGTGCCCGGTGCGATTACAGAGCCTACAAATCACACCCCTTGCCGGACACTGAGCTATAGGATGTCGTTCGTAGCCACAATTCCAGCATTGGTTTTGTTGGTTTCTAAAATTTTTAAAACTATGTTCTCCTCTTTTAGGATTATGATTGATTTTGTTTATAATTTTATCATTACTACTAGTCCCTATTTCCTGAACTTCAGTTTGGGCCTTATCAATGGTATCGGCTAAATCAAGAACTGTTTTAAAAGATACTCGTACTCCATCATCGTTTGTTCCCGCTGGCCACCTTTGCCTAATTTCAATTTCTAATTTTATGTTTTTACACCCCGCCACAAACCTATCTCTTAGTCTTTCATCGACTGTTCCTACTGAATATTTACAAGGTTTACTTAACTCTTTTAGCCTATCAGCAAATTGAGTTAAGGATTCGGATGTTTCCCTTACAGCCCTCTCAAATTGCATACGAGCTGCGAATATTGTCATTTCTGGTTGGTAGATCTTTAAAAACCCTTGTTTTATTTCATCTAAAGAGCAATCATCTAGTGATGTTGGGGTCATATGGTTTCGTATAGCTCTGAGAGGTGTAGGTCCAACATATGCTAGTAAAAGATCTTTCCTTGCTTCCTTAAGTTGGTCATGATCACCACCAAGCCCTTTTACCCTACACATTCTCTCAAATTGTTCAATATATTCTTCCCATGGATTTAATTTATCATATCCATGAAAAGAAAATTTTGACATTTTAGATGAAATGTCATTAAAATTAAATACCTCCACCTCTTCTTCTTCACCATTGTCCAATATTACTTCTTGCCGTCTTCTAGGCATGATTCCTTATTACTGCGCCACTATAATAAGTATAGTTTAAGCCTTGAAAACTAATATATTATTTAGATTAAATTAACATTTTAAAACAATATAAATATAATGACATGGCTGTCATTACAGTAGGTATATAGGAAAAGTATTGTGTTTGCAAAAAAATCCGAAACCGAGATGAGACCGGAATTATTCGTTTCAAGTGTTCTAAAGGCCTCCTGAGTGGTTTTCACAAAATTGTTTATCTGTGTGATTGTGTATCTGTAATCATTGTAGCCTCTAGTGAATTCATTCTACAGAGTTGAAACTTTGTACAAAAATTAGTTCACCGCTGTAGTTGGGCTATTTGGAAAATATTTTTTTATGACGTCATTAACCCGTAATAATGAGTGAGCAAAAATTTCTAAAAAAAAATCATAAAACGCAGATCTCACGCGGAGATGATACGATCGGATTGAGATTTGGCACGCATGTGGCTATGTATAAGACTAATATATGTGCTAAGTTTCATCTCATTATCATCATTAGTTTAATTTATATCGAATGATTTGTGTACATTTTTTTTAAAAAATGTCAAAAAATCAGAAAGTCATTTAATTAGGGTTAAATTTGGTACAAGTGTATACTTATACTTTTAAATAAGTACACTAAGTTTTAATACAAGTATATCAATGATTTTCGTTGGATCATAAAAATTAAGCAGCATTGAGCGTGGTGAGTGCTGTATGAATGTCCGCTGAGAATGATACAGATGCATTTATTAACTGAAAACGAGAGAAGCGAGTCCGGAGACATGCTGCAGTATACATTTGTCGAATTGTATGTCCCGAGGACGAGTGAAGCGAGTCCGATGTATGGAAGATGAGCGCAGTGAATCCTAGTAGCTGTATTAAAGAAAAGTTCCAAGGTATCCCGTACCCGATTTTTTAATACATTTCTCAATTAATTAGGCCACCAATTACGTTTCTAAAAATTAGGACGCACGTAGCGATATAAGACTAACATATGTGCCAAGTTTCAACTCATTGTGAGCATTAGATCATTTTCATTAAATGACTTGTGTACATTTTTTTTAAATTGTTCAAAATCGGAAAATGATGTAACTAAGTTGAAATTCGGTACGAGTGTATCCCATTACAAAATAAATATGTACACATGTACACAAGTTTCGTTTCAATATGAAAAGTATATTAATGATTTTTGTGGGATCTTAAAAGTGAAGCAGCATCAAGCATGGTCAAAGCCTGGATGGGTGACTGCTGGGAATGAAACTAATTTATTTACTATCAGAAGACGATTGACTCTCATGGACGAGCGAAGAGAGTCCGAAGAGTTGTTTCAGTATGCATTTGACGAATTGTATATTCTGAGGGCGAGCGAAGAGAGTCCGAAGAGTTGTTTCAGTATGCATTTGACGAATTGTATATTCTGAGGGCGAGCGAAGAGAGTCCGAAGGTTGTTTCAGTATGCATTTGACGAATTGTATATTCTGAGGCGAGCGAAGAGAGTCGAAGAGTTGTTTCAGTTATGCATTTGACGAATTGTATATCTGAGGGCGAGCGAGAGAGTCCGAAGAGTTTTTGTTCAGTATACATTTGACGAATTGTATATTTGAGGGCGAGCGAAGAGAGTCCGAAGAGTTGTTTCAGTATACATTTGACGAATTGTATATTCTGAGGGCGAGCGAAGAGAGTCCGAAGAGTTTGTTTCAGACATTGACGAATTGTATTTCTGAGAGAGTCCGAGAGTTTGTTTCAGTATGCATTTTGACGAATTGTATATCTGAGGGCGAGCGAGAGAGTCGAAGAGTTGTTTCAGTATACATGACGAAATTCGAGGGCGAGCGAAGGAGTCCGAGAGTTGTTTCGATAACATTGACGTTTGTATATTCTGAGGGCGAGCGAAGAGAGTCCGAAGAGTTGTTTCAGTATACATTTGACGAATTGTATATTCTGAGGGCGAGCGAAGAGAGTCCGAAGAGTTGTTTCAGTATACATTGACGAATTGTATACTTCTGAGGGCGAGCGAAGAGAGTCCGAAGAGTTGTTTCAGTATACATTTGACGAATTGTATATTCTGGGGCGAGCGAAGAGTCCGAGAGTTGTTTCAGTATACATTTGACGAATTGTATATTGAGGGCGAGCGAAGAGAGTCCGAAGAGTTGTTTCAGTATACATTTGACGAATTGTATATTCTGAGGGCGAGCGAAGAGAGTCCGAAGAGTTGTTTCAGTATACATTTGACGAATTGTATATTCTGAGGGCGAGCGAAGAGAGTCCGAAGAGTTGTTTCAGTATAAATTGACGATTGTATATCTTGAGGGCGAGCGAAGAGGTCCGAAGAGTTGTTTCAGTATACATTTGACGAATTGTAATTCTAGACGAAGTTGTTTGTGACGATTGTATATTCTGAGGGCGGCGAGAGAAGTCTGAAGAGTTGTTTCAGTATACATTAGACGAATTGTAGATTCTGAGGGCGAGCGAAGAGTTGTTTCAGTATTCATTTGACGAATTGTATATTCTGAGGGCTTTTCTGAGGTATATTCTGAGGGGGTTTAAATAATTAGAGAATTAATTAGAGAATACATTTCTCAAAACAAAATGCAATTAATTTCTGAATCTAAAGGATATTTGAATAAGGTAAATATAATAAATAACTCGTCTAACATAAATAAACCATCTCAATCATTACAGACAAAATAATTAAGAACACGAAACTTAAAAACAATCTTTCTTTTCATGATAAATAATTGTTTACTAAAAAAATGTATAAGTTTAAATAAATAATCAAATCAATATACCTGTTTATTTATTCCAAAGGTTTAGACAACATTCCTGTTTTTGTTTCAAGTCGTAATTCCTCGTGCATTGATCATTTGATTTTTAAACTAGATCATTATTTATTTTACTTTTTTTCAATTATGCCGTAGGTATATAAGAAAATTATTGAGTTTACAAAACTCCGAAACCGGGATGTCATCTGATTAATTCGTTTTAGGTATTTTTGAGGCCTCCTCAGTGGTTTTTGTCAAGTATGTGGTTTTTGTCACAAAGTTGTCAGTATGTATGTGTGTGTGTGTCTTTTTTTTAGAAATAAAATACAGCATGCTCCACCGAAGTACTACATGCTTTGTAATCAAATCCGAAATATTAAACTATTACTTACGAATTACATATACTATCGGTATGTCTAGACGGGAAACTTGTTTAACAAAGAGAATATGTATAACTAATAAATAAAGTTTAACAAAGATTCAAATGCCAAATAATCGACACAGAAAGGACGTAACTAGTTTAAAGACATAGAACTTGCACAATTCAAAAATAAACAAAGTAAAGCCAAAACAATCCTACTTAAAAACTAAACTAGTAACAAGGCTACTTTAAAAATACAACTGTGTGTGTGTCTGTGTTTGAGTATGTGTATGTGGGTGGGTATGTGTCTGTTATCATGGTAGCTCCCAGTGTATTTATGCTAGAGAGTTTAAAGTTTGTACGAGAATTCGTTTATTGGTGTAGATGTGCTATTCGAAAAAATATAATAGTAATATAATAATGAAGTTCTTATACAATGTCATTAACCCGCAATAATAAACACGGAAAAATGTTACAATCAAATCAATCGTGCGTGTCAAATGAATGAGATTTTTCACGCATGCGACAATCTATAAGGCTTACATATGTGCAAAGTTTCATCTCATTGTCAGCATTAGCTCACTTGTTATCAAATGACTTGTGTAAATAAATAAATAAACCATTTATTTGCACATATTACAACAATTATTCAACAACAAGCTATTAATCGATTCATTTGTGCAAAGTCAGCGCTAAGCCCCCTCTAGTATATATCTCTATGGGGTGGTAAGTAAGGGAAATATTTAATCTTTATTAATCTAAGTAAAAAAGACTTGAAACAAAAATAGAATAGTTTGTTGAATATGTGGATTGAATACATAGAGATATATACTAGAGAGGGCATAGCCTATCTTAATACATTGAGAGGTCTGAAACATCTTTTTGGGGCTCTCAGGGGCTCTGTGTAACCTCATTGAAACCTCCTCCAAGAGGGAGATTAAGATTATAATTAATCAATTGTTTTCGGCTTCCCGCAGATTGTTTGTGTTGTGATTTGTATTTTAAACATTCTACTATATAATTTACTGTTTTTTTGTTCTGTTTATTTGATGAAAATAATAATCGAATGTGGTCAGGTTACTTTTTCGATGTTTCAAAATTCAACCAATAGGGCCCCTCTAGTAATATATCTCTATGATTGAATGTAAGTAGGGTCTTAATGTGAGACATTAGAAAAATTTATATTCATTTTCTAGGAAGGGACATGAGGAAATAATCATTTTCTTCAACCCTTTGTTAGGTTAGGAGGGAGGTAAATGCAAAACGGTTCTACTCTAGATTAATAATTCACGTTTTACAGAGTCAAAATATCTTGTTACGAATAGTTAGAAAGCAAAGAGTAAAAAAACACCACTGAGGTACTTTAGAAATAATTAATGAATTCACCTTGTCAAAAGGAAAACCCTAGTAATTTATGAAACTATTTTAATTAGAATATAATTAATTTGTAATGAAGATTTTATCAGAGAATTTAATTGGTAAATTTTCTAATAATTATTAATTTTAATTATCTCGGTAAAGTTTCTTACTATTTTAAACCATGAAACGAGATAAACTACACATAGTATATATTTATATATATATAATAAATATAATATATATATATATATATATATTATATAGTATGTATGTATGTATGTATGTGTATATATATATATATATATATAATTATATATATATATATATATATATATATATATAATATAAGTTTTCTATCTGTGTGTGTGTTATCATCGTAGCGCCCAGTGTATTTATGCTAGAGAGTTTAAACTTTGTACAAAAATCAGTCTACCGTTGTAGTTGTGCTATTCGGAAAATAATTTTTTACAACGTCATTAACCCGCAAATAATCACTCGGCAAAAATTTCGAAATATCATAAAACACAGAAAAATGATGCGATCCAATTGAAATTTGGCACGCATGTAGCCATATATAAGACTAACATATGTGGCAAGTCATCTCATTATCGTCATTAGCTTAATTTTTATCAAATGATTTGTATTCGTTTTTAAAAATTTAACAGATTTGAAAATATTTCAGTTAAGTTGAAATTTGCTACAAGTGTATACCTTAAGGTAATAAATAAGTGTATTAGGTTTCGTTAAAATACAACAGGTCTATCTATGATTTTTTGTGGGTCATAAAAGTTAAGTATCATTTCGTGTTTAGTGCCTGGATAAATGACCACTGGCAATGCAACAAATGTTTTTACCATCTGAGGACGAGCGAAGCGAGTCCGAAGACGTGTTGCAGTATAAATTACGACTTGTACTTCTGAGGACGAGCGAAGCGAGTCCGAAGACTGTTGCAGTATAAATTTAACGACGTGTGAGGACGAGCAAAGCGAGTCCGAGACGTGTTGCAGTATAAAATTTAACGACTGGTACTTCTGAGACGAGCGACGAGTCCGAAGACGTGTTGCAGTATAAATTTAACGACTTGTACTTCTGAGGACGAGCGAAGCGAGTCCGAAGCGTGTTGCAGTATAAATTTAACGATTGTACTTCTGAGGACGAGCGAAGCGAGTCGAAGCTAGGAGGATGAGCGTGGCGAATCTGACGTAATGAAGAAAAGTTCCGAGGCACCCCCGATTTTTTATTTATGGTTCTATTTTAGTTTTATTTGAACAAATTCTTTTTATTTACAATATATGTGGTAATTTATGAAACCTGCTTCTTTTCTACATCTCCAAAAAGCAATTATGCTTGAACCTAGAGATGTAGTTTTAGTTAATAAATATTTCTATTGTTTACTTTATTATAAATTATAAGTCCCTTACTATTTAATAAATTTATAGCTGTAATTTTACTGATTATTCATTTTAATGTTTTAAATTATTATTATTTTAGTTTTTATTAAAGTAATTATTTCTCCTAATTTATATTATTATACATTTTTTATTTACTTTAATACCTAATGGCTAAGTTTAAAATAAATAAAAATTAAAAAAGTAACAATTAAATAAATAAAATTTATTAAATTAACGTATAAACTATTTTTTTATTGGATCTAAAACAAATTCAATAGTGAATAGCGAATAGCGAACAGTTAACTTAACCAAAGCAAACTTAAACAAAGCGTACAGTTTAAAAATAAGGATCTGTTGGTTTTTACATAAATCTTGTACAGACTCTCCCTCACAGCACAAGCCACGCCTCTAGTGAGGCATACTTTCTAGATTAATTAGCAGAATAAAAATTTTAATTTATTAAGTAAAGAGAAATTTAAAAAAAAATAAAGATAAGAATATAATTAATATATTATACTTGTTTAAAAAAAAACTTTGCTGGGAGCTTCTCTTATCCGTTTATCCTCTTCCTTCTTAAATTCATGCACAGGTTGAATTAATTTTATTTCTGGTGGGATCGTATAAAATAATTTGCTGGCTCTCAAAAATGCATATCTCTAAGCAAAAAAAGGAGAAACGTTTTAGCGTCGGTAAGTCTTGTCTAATATTATAATTGTAAGTATGTCGTATCGTATTTTCTGTTTTGAAAAACTATACTAGTATGTATTTTTTGTATAATTGGACAAAATAAAAAATTAAAATAATGACTCAATCATGAAATAATAGCAGTTCAGTGCTTGGATGGGTGAGAATAAATTTATTTACTATCTGAGGGCGAGCGAAGCGAGTTCAAAGCGTGTGGCGGTATAAATTTATTGATTTTTATATCCAGAGGAGAAGTGAAGCGAGTCTTAAGCATAGAGATATATTACTAGAGGGGCCTTTTGGTTGAATTTTGAAACATCAAAAAAGTAACCTGACCACATTCGATATAATTTTGATCAAATAAAGAGAACAAAAAACAGTAAATTATATAGTAGAATGTTTAAAATACAAATCACAACACAAACAATCTGTGGGAAACCCAAAACAATTGATTAATTATAACCTCAACTCCCTCTTGGAGGAGGTTTCAATGAGGTTATGCAGAGCCCCTGAGAGCCCCAAAAAGATGTTTCAGGCCTCTCAATGTATAAAGATAGGCTATGCCCCCTCTAGTATATAACTCTATGGTCTTAGGTAGAAAGGATGAGCGTAACAAACCCGTTTGGTAAAAAAACACCTGAGGTACACCCCGTACCTGATTTTTTCAAAATCGGTACATGACATAGATTTATGTAATTGCATTGGATAAAAGTGGAACTTATGCTGCTACTAATATGAAACATGCCGTTTCTGTTAGTCTTGAATGCGTGCCACATTTCAAGCATTTTTCCGCGTTATTATATAAATTGTTGAAATTATTGTGAGACATTAATAACAGTAATGACATTATAATAATATTTTTAGATAGCGCAACTAGACACAAAGAATAAAAAGTTTTAAATTTCTAATACAGGGTCCGGCAGGGAGGTATGGATGATTTGAAATAATAGCTACAACTCATTTTAAAAATGAAAACTAAAATTTTAATTATTTCAGGTGTACCTTGATGATGCCATTATGAAATTAAAGTGTGAAG
The DNA here is from genome assembly GCA_018340805.1 of Microvelia longipes. Taxonomy (NCBI): domain Eukaryota; kingdom Metazoa; phylum Arthropoda; class Insecta; order Hemiptera; family Veliidae; genus Microvelia; species Microvelia longipes. The sequence goes on along the minus strand of JACMZG010001870.1, from coordinate 13,422,783 downwards.
TTGACTATTGAGAAGTTGACCTGACACCTTGTGACTATTTTATATGGGGCTACCTCAAATCACGTGTATACATACATAAACCACGTACACTTGAATCCCTGAATGAAGAAATAACTCAAGAAATTCGAGCAATACCACGTCCAATACTACAGAAGAGTATGGACAACTTCTCACAACGTCTACAGGATGTGTGGACAAAAACGGACCCACTTATCAGATGTTATTTTTCGGCATAATCAATGTTTATTATTTTTTTTTCCTCTTTAATTTTAATAATGGCATCATCCAAGGTACACATTGAAATATAAAATGTTAGTTTCATTTGAAAATGAGTGTGTTAGCTATTATTTCAAATCATCCATACCCCCTGCCGGACGCCGGACCCTTTATAAAAATATAAGAGGGCAGAATGATAGTAGACAAACTCACACATATACCTATATAGAGACAGAAAACTTGGTAAAACCACTCAGGAGGTCTTAACACATACATTAAATAAACACCAGAATTGAACAGATAATTCATAGTCCAAGAGCCAGACGCAAAAACGTGACCGTCTAGCCCAAAGGTTTAACCCACTAGATCGACTTATTCTGGCTCCCTGATAATTAATCAGGTGGTCTGCCGTTTTCAGATAAGGGAATTTTAGCACCGGGGGTCACTTTTAAAATCCGAAAAATGACCCCAAATTCTGTTTTCGCCCAATAACGGTGTTCCTAAAGGGACCCCGGGGCTAAAATTCCCTTATCTGAAACGGCAGACCACTTGATTCATTACCAGGGAGCCAGAATAAGTCGATCTAGTGGGTTAAACCTTTGGGGCTAGACGGTCACGTTTTTTGCGTCTGGCACTTGACTATCAGTTAAATTCCCGATTTCGGACTAGTTGAAATACAATACTTTTCCTATATACCAACGGTATTAATAAGGAAAAGTATAAAATTAGCAAACTTGTAAGTTAACATCAAAGTGAGATCGTGTTAAAATGTCAAATAAGGTCGGCTAGAGGAAAGATTGATTTTTCTCAGAAAGCGAAACTTGCTGTTACACTTTGTTGCTAGTATGTACGAACAGGGGTGCGTGTCTGTTATAATTTGTAGCTCTTAAAATAATTTGGGTTGCGTATCTATTAAGTTTGATCTATTTTATAAGATCTTATAATTCATTCATGAGCTACATCTTTCACGAATATAGGTAGAATTTTGCCTCCTAAAATATTTGTGTGCTTACTTAATTATTCCTAATAATTTAGTTTCTTGAATTATTCACTAAACGAAAGGAATTGAAAGAAAATTTATCTCTACTTTTGAAAACTCAATAAAATATATCCAGCTTTTGGTTTTTGAAGTCACGTATCAGTGCCTATCCAACAAAGTAAAATTAGAAATATTACAAAATATCAGCAGCCAATTGCTACAAAATGTAAGCAATTATACTTATAAAACAAACTTGAACGCTACGAATCCTCATTTGCAATTTTTTTGAAATTATTCTTTATAAAAATAAATGTATGCTTGTTTTATAAAAGACGTTTATCGCAATAGAAAATTGCACCATGAACCTTGTACCCAGAAACTTTCCGGTAGAGTTTTTCATAAAGCTAAGGTTAATTTTAACTAGGTTAAAATATTAACTCAAGTTAAATAGGTTAGTTATTATTAGTAAGTTAAATTAGTAATTAAACTTTTAACTAACATTTAACTAGGTTAATTTTGATAATTCAATGTTATTCTTGAAGCTCCTGGAGTATTACAACCAGCTGGTCTACCCAACTGTTATGTTCATTCTGTTCTTTATATTTTTCTTATGTTAGTCATTTTATTAAGTATTATATATTTCCTTTATTAAATATATGTAAGGTTTATATTTGTGTGTGTTATGTTAACCTTCGTTGCGTGTTTGTGTAATTTTGCATGTGGAGCAGTTAGAGGAGGATAGGAAAGCCAGGGAGCAGCTTGATTATGTCTTCAGGAAATTGGATATTAATCAAGATGGCGTCATAACACTTGAAGAATTTATAGAATCTTGCCTTAAGGTAACAATCATCACGCAACCAGTTTTCCAATTGACTTTAGATCTTTTCCTTACCTTCAATAACATATAAACATGAGTTATGTGTCTGAGTTCTGTTTGAATTACTATTCCAATGGACTTCAGATCTTTTCCTTACTTCAAACATATAAAACATGAGTTATGTGTCTGATACTGTTGAATTACTATTCCAATGGACTTCAGATCATTTCTTTACCTTCAATAACATATACACATGAGTTATGTGTCTGAATACGGTTTGAATTACTATTCCAATGGACTTCAGATCATTTCCTTACCTTCAATAACATATAAACATGAGTTATGTGTCTGAATTCTGTTTGAATTACTATTCCAATGGACCTCAGATCTTTTCCTTACCTTCAATAACATATAAACATGAGTTATGTGTCTGAGTTCTGTTTTAATTACTATTCTAATGGACTTCAGATCTTTTCCTTACCTTCAATAATATATAAACATGAGTTATGTGTCTGAGTTCTGTTTTAATTACTATTCTTATGGACTTTAACATATAAACATGAGTTATATGTCTGAGTCCGGTTTTAATTTCTCTTCCGATTGACTTGAAATCTTTTCCTTACCTTAAATCAGGGTGACGTAGCCTGAATTTGTACCGTTTAAAACAAGTTTTGTTAGTTTGTTAATTTTATAACCATTTGAGTATATTTGATTGAAAATTGTTCTTTTAGCTTTTCCTTTTACCACGTCTTTTAAATTCTCTTTAAAATTGAACGAATATGTTTTTAGAAATGCATATATGAAATACATATAAATCTATTCGCATATGAATTTTCGTAGGTAAAATATAATGGTAGAATATAATAGAATGTAGAGTGGAGTAGTTAACATATATTTCGAAAAAGCTGAAAAGCTCTGAGAGGTTAATAATTTAGAAAACAAATGCTTTCTGGTGGGTTTAGGTTAAGATTTATACTTTATACAGCTGATGTTTAGGAGGGGTGGGGGATACCCTTTTACCTAATATATGAGACTTGTGACATTTTTACACCAAATTTTCTTCCAATAAATCTCAAATGAAAAATTTAACAGATCAAAAGGATTTAGGTAAATTATACTCCTTTAAAGTTTTGAGGAGAAGTACTGTTCGAACCTTAGAATAATACTAATATAGAAGGAGCATAGGACCGTAAACACAATGTAATTCTACTGATAACACGAAAGCCGGTTGACTGTGGTCTTAAGTAAGGGTACCACCCTAACAACCCATTATTTTAAATATGTGTCATAAATATCCATTAATGAGAAAGATGGTAAAGAAAATATAATAACTTAAAACACCTGCTGAGTATTTAATAAAATCGGTCTTAGATGGCAACAGGATAGCGGAATACAAGAATCTACATTTTAGTTGACAAGGACTACTTTAATATAATCTTAATTAAAAACATTAAACAACAATTTACGTTGCTTAAAATATTCTAATGCACCGATATTTATATTAGTATTTTATGAATAATCAATCATTATTTAATAATAGAACATAATAATTCACTAACCGGAAGTGTTCATAGAAAACACATCACAAAAACAAAACAATTGTCATTCAAGTTTTTAGAAACTAGTTTAATCAAATAAATTAACTTCACATAAAATAAAAAACTTCGCAACATAGATTCTTTAGAATAAAAATTGAAAGAAATAAAGTTAAATGTTATAAGTTAAAGTTACGTTTTGATTAAGTTAAAATAAACAAAAATATCTTATCAAAAAACAAGGGATATTGAATACAATAAAAACAAAACAAAGCGTTAAGATAAAGAAAAAATAATAACAGCTGATTCCTAAGTGAACACGTGGTGAGAGGGGTAGAGAAGAGGGGTGGGCCCCCGGAAGGTGCTGAGCCCTGTGGAGGTAAAAGGAACTAAGGAAAGGAGCAAAGAGGCCAGGAAGTGCTGCCCACTAGGAGAGAAGACAGGAACTATAATCTAATTAAAACTTTAAAAATCTGACATATCGCCCACCTTGAAACATGGTTTCAAATTTCTCAATTTAAGTCTACAACAACAACAAAAAAAAAATACTAAAAAGTACACACAAAATAAGATTACTAATAGACATTGAATATTGAACCACAACAATAATATAGATTAATCTTGAGATTCTTCGTCGTCTGATTGATGAGAATCCTGATCGATTTCTGAATCAACTGGCAATGGGCATATTTTGGAAATGCCCCTTTTGAATGTCCCATGAGCAGTCCTTACACTAACGACTCGACAGAGACCATCAGCACCTGGATGCACAGCAATAATTCGAGCCATATCCCACTTGTGTGGAGGTCGAAAATCTTCCTTGAGGACGACAAGAGATCCAGTTTTAACGTTAGGAGTCTTCTTATTCCATTTGCCACGCTCTTGTAGCTGAGACAGATAATGATTTGACCATTGACGCCAAAATTCTTGTTTCATACGTTGTACCCGTTGCCATTTTAATAAACGATTATCTCTTTGATCAAGGAGGCATGGCTCAGGAATAGATTTAAGGGATTTGCCAACTAGAAAATGGCTGGGAGTTAGAGGAGATAGATCGTTAGGATCGTCACTAAGAGAAACCAACGGTCGTGAATTGACACATGATTGCACTTCGACAATTAAAGTAAGGAATTGCTCGTAATTTAAAGTTTGTTTGCCGATTATACGCTTAAGGTGATATTTGATACTTTTGACCCCAGCCTCCCAGAGGCCCCCGAAATTCGGTGTTCGAGGAGGGATAAATTTAAAGACAGTTTGGTTTTCATTTAGATATTCATTAAAAATTTCGCTATTAACGGCGTTTTGAAGTTTTTTCATCTCGTTTTTAGCTCCGATAAAGTTAGTAGCGTTATCACAATAAACCGTTGATGGTATACCGTATCTGCCAACGAACCGTTTAAATGCTGCTAAAAAATCATCGGCCGACAAACTAGAAACTAATTCTAAATGGATAAGCTTAGTTGAAAAGCATATAAAAAGAGCAATGTAACAATTAAAGAACGATTTTCTTTGTTGTACACGAAGAATAGGAAACGGTCCACAGAAGTCCACTCCGCACGATTCGAACGGATTATGAGGGGTTACTCTATCTTTAGGTAACTCGCCCATTAATTGTTTTAGTGGTTTTGGATTTTGCTTAGCACAAGTCACACAATGACGCACGGTTTGTCGGGCCATAATCTTCCCTTTGAGTGGCCAGAACTGAAGGCGTATAGTCGCTAAGAGTAATTGAGGCCCAGCATGTAAAGATGTCAAATGACTCCGGCGGAATATTAGCTCGGTTAACCTTTCATGAGATGGAAGTATGATGGGGTGTTTCTGGTCGTATTGAAGATTGGAATTAGTCAACCTTCCGCCTACTCTGATGATTCCATTCTCATCTAAAAATGGATTCAAAGTTTTTAGTTTACTAGATCCAGGAACTTGATTGCCTGCGTTTAAAGTTTTTAAATCTGAAGCAAAGTGCTTAGATTGAACAGATCGTATCAGTAGGTTTCGAGCTGCCAGCCACTCATCATTAGAAATAGTTTTCTCTTGCGGTGTTCTTAGGTCTACATTCTTTCTACAATTGTTAACAAATCGAAGGATGTAAGCTGTCTTACGAATTAAACGAGAAAGGCATGAATGCTTGGTGACAAGTTCATTGCATAAAGGACTTGATGTAGTTAAAGCTAAGGATATAGGAGCTGATTTTTTCTCTTCTTCCCTTGAAAAGTCAGACTCTGATGGCTCTATATAATTTGAAGGAAAGTCTTTTGATACTAACCAGTCAGGTCCTGACCACCAAAGAGAATTACCCATTAAGGTATCAGCTGAACACCCTCGCGACACTAAATCGGCGGGATTTTCAGAGGTAGCTACGTAGTGCCAAGAGTAAGAATTCGTAAGATGGTGAATTTCTGACACTCGATTGGAAACAAAAGTCTTCCAGGACCTCGATGAGGACCGAAGCCAGGACAAAACAGTTGTCGAATCACACCATAAATGAATTGATGAAAAATTTGATCTCGAATTGTTAACAACCTTGTTAACTAATCGGGCGAGAAGAACTGCCCCGCATAGTTCTAATCGCGGTAATGTTTGTTTACGAAGAGGTGCTACCTTAGACTTAGCACATAAAAGAAGCGACGAAATTTCATGAGCCTTATTCTCGGCTCGGATATAAATGCAGCAACCATAGGCATCCTCAGAAGAGTCGCAAAAGCCGTGCAGTTGCAAATCGTAGTGAGATTCAACTGCGATTACTCTTCGAGGTAACTTTAGATCGTTCAAAAGTTCGAGGTTTTTTCTATATTGATTCCATAGTAAATGAGTATCATTGTCGACCTCTTGGTCCCAATCCAACTGCTTTTGCCATAAAGTTTGCATTAAAATTTTTGCTTTTATTACAACAGGACTTAAAATTCCTTGAGGATCAAACAATTTGGATACCTCAGAAAGAAT
>JACMZG010001870.1:13299685-13415289 GCA_018340805.1 Microvelia longipes | reverse complement strand
TGTTTAATCTGGAAGGTTTGGTCCTAATGATATTTTCTCAGATCTTAAAATCTTAAAAAATATTTGAGCTCCAATAATGGCATCGATGGTTCTAGAAGTGTTGAAAGTTGGATCCGCCAAGTTTACTTGCTCCGGAATTTTCCAGTCAGAACAGTTCACCGGAAATTGGGGAATTTCTTCCACAATACGAGGAAGTATCAAAAACGGTAATTGTATAGAATAGTTTGAATGTTGAGATTTAATGATTGCGCTTGTTCCATGTGTAACGTTAGTAGAAATACTGTCAATACCCGAGATAGATTTTGCATTTGTAGCGTTGAAGTCCCAGCGCATGGCAGAGATTATCCGCTATGAAGTTGGGTTGTGAACAAGAATCGAGTAATATTCGGCAAGGGTAAGACTTGCCATCCGAACCAACGATGCTAACTACAGCTGTCCCAAGAAGCACTTGCGAAGTAGAAAACCTCGAATCATAAGTAGAACCCACAATAGACGAACAAGTTACCTTTGAGTCCTTATTTCGGTTCCCATCTGTTAGATTGGCTTGAACATCAGACTGTTGATCAGAAATGCATAGAACAGTGTGATGGCGTAAATTGCATTTCCTGCACGACCAAAGAGATTTGCATTGCTGGGTAGAATGAAATGGGCGGAAACAGTTTTTACAGAGGTTTTGCTTCGTAACTAGCTCAATTCGCTCTTTCACAGGTAATTTTATGAGATCTTCACACTTCCAAGACGGATGCACTTGAGCACAGAAGACACACTTCATCGAATCAACAGTTTTAAGATTAGTATAAGATGTTTTAAAAGGTAATCGAGATTTATCTTCGATCGTCGATGTTGTTGATAAAACAACTTTTCGATTGGTTGAACGCTCAGAACTAGATGCAACTTTTAACTTAGATGTTTGGCCTTGACAGGCTTCAAGAACGCGTGCACGATTTTGCAAGAATGTTTCTAATTCAGTAATTGTCGGCACCTGCCTTTTTAAACATGCGTCTGATTCCCATTCCTTACGAGATGCTGCATCAAGCTTATTTGCTACCATATATACTAAAAGTGTGCTCCAACTATCGGTAGGCTCACCTAAAGTCTTTAAAGCTCTTAAATGTTTTCTTAGAGTATCTACTAATTGAATTAATGCATTAGCTGACTCACGTTCGATACGATCAAGATTCAATATAGCTTCCACATGTTTTTGAACTATTACTGTCTTGTTTTCATACCTTTCCTTTAGTAGGTCTAAACTTTTGTAATAGTTTTCCTCATTTAGTTCAAGAGAATCTAAAATAGAAACAACATCCTTAGATAGAGATTGCTTTAAATGGTGAAATTTATGAACAGCAGGCCAATCAGTTGAGTCCACTAGAGACTTAAACAGTGCAAAATAAGATGGAAAATCTTCATACTTACCACTAAAGGTTGGTATGTCGATTGGTTTTATGTTCGGTTTGTTACAATTGCATTTATGAACAGGTAAATTTGGTTGTTGAGAAGATATGTGGGATTTAGAAACATCTGTAACCGGAGAGTTTGTTTGAATACACGATTTAACGCTTGCATGTACCTCGTAATAAAGATCTTCAAATTCTTGCCTAACCTGATCACTATCATCGTTTTCTTGATTAGATGCCTTACTTTCCTCGATTCTACCTTGTAATTCCGAAAATTCACTCCACGTGTCTTCTAATGTTTTGAGCCTAACTTGAAGAGGTGTTATGTCATAATTAGTGACGGTAAAATCACTCATAAAAACTTTAATACGTTCAACTCTTTTGACTAAGTTCTTTCGTGTTCTAACTAATGGAGAAACCTTTGGAGGCATTATAACAACGGATTTGAGCTAACCAGTAAAAGGAAGTATCAAAGAACACAGGTAATGAAGCCGGAGCTTTATAGTATTTTCTTTTTTGAATATTTAACGTGACTAGAAAATAATGCGTACCTAAGTAAGGTATTAGAGTGACTGTAACTTTAGCTCGAATAATTATTCCCAAAACTAAAATAAACTCAAAATTATAATTATTTATATTGCACAATGCAAAATTAATGTTAGACAAGATAATTAAAGAAACGGATAAAATATGGTGATAAAGTGTAAAGAGATACAGCAGTATTGGTAGGTAAGAACGAAGGAACACCGGTTGTAAGAGATTAAAATAATTGAGTTGGATAAGATAGAGTGTGCCAGCCAGCCTGTACTTTGAGTAGATAAGATACGAGCAAAAAGCGGAGTATGTAGTCCACAATTATGCTGCTAAGTACAAAGAATAAGAGATGTGTAGGAGTGGGGTATGGAGCCCACTGCAAACAGTAGAGAGTAAATAATTGACAGGAACTGGCAGGCAGATTGGATAAGTAATGGTACAGCGCCTTCAACTCACTACCAGTGAAGCATCAACTCTTGTTAATTAGCTCAACACAAAACGTCAGTACTTCATTCCTAACAGAATTGCATTGACAAAAGTTATGCATGCAGGAACTAAAATAGTCTTCAAGTGTAACATGAAACTTACGTTCAGAAGCATAAAATTAAATTAAGTAATTGCAATTATACTTGCAAGTGTATTGATTTGTTTCGGCGCTAAATTGGCCGATCACGTCGGGGTCACCAAAAAATGTTCATAGAAAACACATCACAAAAACAAAACAATTGTCATTCAAGTTTTTAGAAACTAGTTTAATCAAATAAATTAACTTCACATAAAATAAAAAACTTCGCAACATAGATTCTTTAGAATAAAAATTGAAAGAAATAAAGTTAAATGTTATAAGTTAAAGTTACGTTTTGATTAAGTTAAAATAAACAAAATATCTTATCAAAAAACAAGGGATATTGAATACAAAAACAAAACAAAGCGTTAAGATAAAGAAAAAATAATAACAGCTGATTCCTAAGTGAACACGTGGTGAGAGGGGTAGAGAAGAGGGGTGGGCCCCCGGAAGGTGCTGAGCCTGTGGAGGTAAAAGGAACTAAGGAAAGGAGCAAAGAGGCCAGGAAGTGCTGCCCACTAGGAGAGAAGACAGGAACTATAATCTAATTAAAACTTTAAAAATCTGACAGGAAGTATTGCCAACTTTTTTTATAAGGAAATTGTAATATTGTTAGGGTGGCAGGCATTTACTTAATACCACCAGTGTTCCGTCTTTCGTGTTATCAGTATGCCCTTCTATATATAGTATTATTCTAAGTTCGAACTAAAAATCTGAAACCTACACTATCCATATCAGGTTTTATGGGGGGTTATATGAGTCTAATTTTATCGATTTGTATCATTTGATACTAATGAGTTTTGCAAACATTGTGTTGACACATTATAATAGTGCTAGAAACACCTAGGAAATGTTACAAGCAAAATGCAATGCTACATCTGGGAACTGTTCCATCTTTCAATTCCATCTTCATCGTTGATGGCTTGATATAATGTCTTGTCGAGCCATAATGTCAAACGAGGGGTACTCTCTTTTTCGTTCGTCCCTGGTAAATACTTCACATTACATTCTCTGAAATTTTAACTTCAGAGAAAACTGAAGTTGAACTTCTCATAAGTTCAACTTTTATCGAATGACTTAAGTGCGTTTTTTTAAAAATCGGAAAATAAGCCAATTGAGCCAATTGGGTACAAGTGTATACCTTTACGTAATAAATAAGTACACTAAGTTTCATTTCAATACGACACGTATATCTATGATTTTTATTAGATCATTAAAGGTAAGCAGCAACGAGCGTGGTCACTGCCTGGAATGGTGACCGCTGGTAATGAAACTGATGTATTTACTAACTGAGGAGGAGTTAAGCGACTCCAAAAACATTTTGCAGTATTAATTTAACGACTTGTATATTCTGAGGACGAGCGAAGCGAGTCTGAAGTTGGGAGGATGAGCGTAGCAAATCCGAAGTTGAGAGGATGAGCGTAGCAAATCCGATGTGATGAGGAAAAGTTCCGAGGTTCGCCGAACCCGATTTTTTCAATGCAACGCTTCCCTTTTAAGATAAAGTATAATTTATAAAATATTTCTTATTTAAGAGAAATGTATACTAGATTACGAAAAATCCAAAAATTTTATTTTTAAGGACCATTGTCATTTGACATTTGAGTCACCTCGTTAAGCTTGATGGAGTAAAGAGCTGTTTTAAGAATTTTCAAATGCCAAGAGATAATTATATCACGGTTACTAAATCATTAAGAGCGTGAAGATGACTCATTTTGAAGAAATGTCAATTCTGCATTGATAATTTTTCTACTGACTTCTTGCAAATGTTGATCAAAAGTGGGGTAAAGGGGGCATCACTATGGGATATTTTTTGGGACCCTGAGTTCAGGGCCCCTTAGTGACTTTTATTTAATTTATTTGGCATATGGTTAAGTATTCCCTGTTTTTAGAGTTTTTGTCTTTCTAGCCGTGAACACAGAATATCAATTATATCGAATATTGGATATCTATATCCGAATTTAATTAGTTTTTGTAATCACCTGTTGATTACATGGAATAACTTTATAATTATTAGCTAAGGTCGGTAAGTATTTAAAAATGCTTTAAACAGCTAAAATGCTTTAGCTCCCCTCGTCCCCCATAGAATCGCTATGACCGTCCTTGGTCTTGACATGGTGGAGAGTGTAACCGGATAAAATGGCCCCTCAAAAATGTATTCGCGGATAAAATATTTCTAGGTAAATGTATCTTGGATAACTGTACCCAGATAAAATATATCTTGAATCAATTTATCTTCTCTATATATTTCCTAAATTTATACATGTTTCTACAGAGGGGAGTGGTAGAATTGATCAAGCCACTAAAATATCTATGGACGAAACCGACCTAGACAATTTATGGAAGAGAAACAAACTAGAAAGTGATAAAACTTATTGTTGAAGCTTATTGACGATTAGTACGACATTTACTTTAAACGCATGTGTTAAACATAAGAATAAGAAAAATAAAAATGAGATGTAAAAAAAATAAAAATATTTTATTTTTTTAACATGAAGCCACAAAGTGTTTTCAAGTTAGAAAGCAGACGGATAAAAAGTTTTTACTCTAAACCAGTTACAATGAAACGAAACCTTACAAAATTGGCCCTCTTATCAGATCTATTTTTTTAAAGTCATGCTCTAAGAATGATCGATGTAAGTTGATACAACATTGACTTACTTTACATTAAGTATACAAAAAACTATGTTCGGGGAGGAAAAAGAAGTGTATACAGGCTTTCTTATTATTTGTATACTGTATGTATGTATGTATGTATGATATGTAGTATGTATGTATGTATGTATGTATGTATGTATGTTATATATGTTATATATATATATATATATATATATATATATATATATATATATATAATATATATATATTATATATATATATATATATATATATATATTATATATATATATATACTATATATATATATATATATATATATATACAGGGTGTTTCATAAAAAGTGTCCACCAGAAAAAGGAGGTGATAGTACTCCTCAAAAGGAACAAAAATGTCCTATAATATAAACCCCGATCTCCAACCGTTTTCCCACAAGGTCAAATTTAATATTTCAAAAAAATATTTGACCTCACATCATAAAATTGTTAATAGGGATTTAAATATTCATTTTTTTTTTTTTTTTTATTTATTTAGTTTAGTACGACTACAAAACAATTGTTATTAGTACTTCAGTTATAAGTTATTTTATCGTGGCATAATTAGAAGGAGAAAATATCCATTGATATCACTCCATAGCGTTCAGTTTTAAAGATCATTGAAAAAAAAACTAAATTTGAGAAAAAAAACCAAGAGAAATTAAATTAACTTTAACATGATAATTTTAAATGCATTTAAACTAATAGGTCTCTAGGCCACTGTCTCTTCAGCCTAGGAGGATTGTCTGGAATGGTTGGAGAGGAAAGAGCCTGAACAAAAGGATTATAGTGATCAGATAAGGATTGATGAAAGGATTGATAACGGAATCGGCATAGGTCGCGGACAAAGGGTACTTTGAGATCATCGTGTAGGGTTTGGTTGGAAACATAAAAGGGAGCATTTGTGATTGTTCTAAGGATTTTGGATTGGAGTGTTTGGAGTCTGAGGGAATTGGAGGGTTTGGTACTACCCCAGACCTCCATGCCATAGGCCCAAGCTGGCTTTAGGATCGAATTATATATTCGAAGCTTGTTGTTCAGTGTCAGCTTGGAGCGTCGGCCTAGAAGTCTGGTAAGTAGTTTGTAACGTCTTGCTACTTCAGTTCGTTTAGTCTTTGTATGGTGGGCCCAAGTTAAGCGTCTGTCGAGGTGTAGACCAAGGTAACGGACTGTGTGGGAGTGAGGGATGGGAACTTGGTTGAGAAGGATTGGAGGACAAGTATTGTGACGAAGAGCAAAGGTAACATGTACACTTTTCTGTTCGTTTACCTTGATCCTCCATTTTCTCAACCAAGGTTCAAGGAGTGAAATGTGTTCCTGGACATTGTCAGAGGCTGTATTATGATTTTTATGGGATGAGAGGATTGCTTTGTCATCAGCAAAGCAGGCTAGGACTGTGGAAGGGTGTTGAGGGATATCATGGGTGAAAAAAGAGTATAATAAAGGACCTAATATGCTTCCCTGTGGCACTCCAGCGCGCACAAGGAAGATTGAGGAGAAGGATGATCCTTGGTTTACACGGAAATGTCTGTCAGTCAAAAAGGACTTAAGGATTAGGTAAAATGTGAAGGGAAGGACTTCCTTGAGTTTCAGAAGCAAGCCAGCGTGCCAAACTCGATCAAACGCTTGCGCTTCATCGAGAAAGACAGCCGAGCAATATTTCTTCTTCTCAAGGGTGGAGGAAATGATGTCTACAATGCGATGACATTGTTGAATAGTTGAATGCGGGAACGGAAACCAAATTGGTGGTGAGGAAGTAAAGGAGATAAGTAAGGATTTAATCTTTTGAGAAGAAGTTTTTCTAAGACCTTTCCCATAACAGGTAAGAGACTTATTGGGCGGTAGGAAGGAGGTAAATGGAGGGGCTTGGAAGGTTTAGGAATCATGATTATGGTGGCGAATTTCCATGCAGTAGGGAAATGGGTTGTGCGGAGTACAGCATTAAAAATATAGGTTAGGTATAGGATTGCTTTCTTGGGAAGTTTTTGAAGAATTTCAGCAGTAATTAGGTCGAAGCCTGGGGATTTACGTTTTGGGAGGTGTTTAATAATAAAAAGGATATCAGATGGATTAAACGCTTTAGGAGGTGGAGACATTTGGAGAGGAGAGGTAAGTTTGTATTCCACATCTTCGATATGGTTTTGGTCAAGGATATCAGGATGAGGTATGAAAAGATTGTGCAGATGCTCAGCAAACACTTCGACTTGCTCGGCCTCAGATCTAGCCCAAGAGCCATCTGCACGGCGTAATGGAGAGGGAATGTGTTTGTAAGAAAGGATTCGTTTGGTTGCGGTCCACAGTGATCTGTCTTTATCTGTCAATTTACTGGTATATGAGTCAAACTTGTCAGAGTTGTACTTTACTAACATTTGTCTTAGCTCCCTAGACAATATATTAAAACGTAGCTTGTCTTGTGGGTAACGTGTCTGTTTCCATCTTGCTCTGGCGCGTCTTTTTAGTGCTATAAGTCTTCGAATGTCTGTTGGTAATGAGGTATTATGACTGTCGTTGTTGCTTCTATGTGGTGTCGTAGATTGCCAAATTGATGTCTGTATTGCTATAGTTAGAGTTTGAACTGCTTGGTCCACTTCATATGGTGTTTTCAGTGATGTCTTTAGGTCTAGTTTTTCGCTGAGTAAGTCTTGAAATTGGTCCCAGTCAATACGTCCGTTAATTAATGATGATTTTAAAGGAGTGGAAGTAGAGGGAAGATTAAGGGTTAAAAGGACTGGGCAATGGTCTGAGGATAGGTCATGAAGTACTTGAAGTGTTGGTTGTAGGTGGTTTATAGCGGATGTTATAAAGTAATCAAGGATATCAGGAAGTTTGTTGAGGTCAGAAGGATAATAGGTATACTCATTTGGGGTAAGGATATGAGAAGGAGTCGAGGTGAGAGCTTTTAGTAATTCAGAACCACGTGGATTGCTTGTTCTACAACCCCATTGAGGGTGTTTCGCGTTATAATCTCCACCAGATATGAACCTAGGTCCAAAAGACAATAATAAATTTAAGAAATCTTGTTCTGATACTATACGGCTAGGGGCAATAAACCGAGGATATATTAAAGGAGAAAGGTGATGAATTTAGAGCAATGGAGGTGCATTGGATTGAGTCTGTTTGGTTCGAGGGAAGAGGAAAATGGGAAAGTGAACTTCGGATTAGTATGGCGCTGCCACCACGCGCTGTGTCTTGAGGATGGTCTGTCCGGTAAGTTCTGTAGTTTTGTAAGTTAAAATGTGATCTAGAAGTGAAATGAGTCTCAGTAATTAGTGCTATGTCGATTCTTCTGTCTTTAAGTAGTAAGTCAAGTTCTTGTCTATGTTGGTTAAGTCCGTTTGCATTCCAGAGGAGGATAACAAGGGATTGATTAGTATTAGAGAGGAGGGGTGCTAGAGGCGGGAAGAAGGTTTTGTATAAATGGCGTGAGTGAAGCAAGGGCGGTTAGAAGAGGAGTTATGATATTCTGTAATTCTTTTAGAAAAGTTTGTAGAGTGACTTGAAGGGTGAAAAAAATATCGTGACTAGGATTTGGATGAGGAATAAAGGTAGGTTTATGAGAGTTTCGGGAATTCAAGGATGAAGCTGAAGAAACAGTAGCGTAACTTTTTACTTGATTTACTGTAGTCTCTTCATTTAGAGATGGTTGTGCGGTGCTAGGGCTGGTGTTTATAATATTTGATGGTGACGCAGAAGGTAGAGAAGGGTAGTCCTTATCAGAGGATGTTGAAGGTATTAGCAATGGTGGGGGTGGAGGCAGTAATAATGTCGATGATGGTGGAAGAAGCGATGATGGTGGCGGTGGTAGATGTGTTGCTGATGGCGGTGGAAATAGTGTTGATGTAGGTGGGCTAGACTTTTTTAAACGTTTCTGGAGCTCCACGTGAACAGAGCAACCTTTGTAGCTGGCGGGGTGTTTACCTTGGCAAAGAGCGCAAGTAGGTTCCTGTTCCGGAGTTTTAGTACACTGTGACGTCATATGGTCCTGAGCACATTTTACGCAACGTGGTTTATAATTACAATACCTCCTTGTATGGCCGTACGATTGACACTGTTTACACTGAACAATGTCATCTCTATGATATGGTTCCTCAATCTTTACCTTGGAGTGCAAAAGAGTTGTTATTTTGAATATATTTTGTTGTCAGGATTTGGTTCTAGGTCCAAGAAAAAGAGAGACAAAGCATTATTTGCTTTACGTACGTTAGTGACATTTCGTACAGTATAGCCGTGAGATTCTATGGCGTTCTTTATTTCCTCGGTGGGTATGGAGTGGTGTAAATATCTGATGACTATTCTGTACGCTTTATCTTCTTTCAGCTGAAAGGTGTGAAAGCTGATGCCTTCTGATCTCAATTGATGAACTATCTTCCGATAATCATCAGCGTGGTCACAATAATAGCTACGTCTGAAGACCTAGCTTTGCAAAGAAAGTTATCGGAGTCCAGTGTCGTTTTTTTTTTGGGTAAAGTCCCCAAAGTTTGCAACATCCTTTACATAAATAGGAGGAGGTTTAACATTATTTGATGTTTGCGTCGTTTCATTATCATTATCAGTATTGTTTTCGTTTGTTAAAGCGTCAAATTTATTTGGAGAAGCGAAGGGGCTAGCACCAGCAATATTTGCAATGGTAGTATGTGCTGCGGGTTTAATAGTTTTCGTAGCGGAAGGCATCGGGTTTGTATCAGTTGACGTGGTGGTAATGAGTTTCTTAGCGGCCCCGGGAGATGAGGGGGGAGTAATATTTCTTTTCTTATTTCTCCTCATATCGATATAGTTATTGTTTTTAAACAAAAGATTACTCACAGACGGTAGGCGAGGGGAGGCCTTGTTGATAACAGGCCGCCCAGGGTAATGTTGACCTTTCAGCCTTTCTTACATCTAGTTGCTATTAAACTGAATAGAACTGTTAAAAATTAAAACCAAATTTTGGGTAAGCACTAAGATCAAAGAAAAAACTAACTTCCGAAAATTATAAAAGAACACTTTGCGAAAAAAAATAAAAAAAAATACAATAAAATATGATAAGTTTTACAAGATAAAAATCGATGCAAGTAAGAGCCGAAGTGATAGCTTTGAACTCTAGCGCGCGAATCGATTTAAATATTCAAGCTAAAAGGCGAAATTGGTATCATTAGAAAGCTGAGTAAATTTCCTATAGGACTAACTACTAACTATGTCAAATATTTTGGAACTACTGCCCAAAATTTTGCATGAAACATGATTTTTTTTTAAAATGAATTTTATGGAATTTTTGTAGTAGGGCATTAGAGGAAGTAAGAGATGAGCAAAAGTTCAGCCAAGAACGGAAAAAACTTCTCTTATGACTGCCCTTTAAGAAAAATTAAATAATTTTATACATTCAATAGTCAAAAATGTAAGCTATTGTTGCTAGAAGTTGCAAAAACTGATATTTTTTTGGCATTTTTGCATATGTCTACAATGTTAATTACATGGTACATAAAATAATTAAAAATCTCTTAAGCAAGAGAAAAGAGTGGTTTTAGAGAAAAATGTGTAAGAATAAAATAGGTTTATTTTACCTTCTAGAGTCTAAAAATCGCATTATTAAATTATTTTCGAAAATCAAATATTTTGATAAAATAACACATTATTTTCACTTTTATACGACAAAAATGATCAGTTTTTGCAACTTCTAGCAACAATAGCTTACATTTTTGACTATTGAATGTATAAAATTATTTAATTTTTCTTAAAGGGCAGTCATAAGAGAAGTTTTTTCCGTTCTTGGCTGAACTTTTGCTCATCTCTTACTTCCTCTAATGCCCTACTACAAAAATTCCATAAAATTCATTTTTAAAAAAAATCATGTTTCATGCAAAATTTTGGGCAGTAGTTCCAAAATATTTGACATAGTTAGTAGTTAGTCCTATAGGAAATTTACTCAGCTTTCTAATGATACCAATTTCGCCTTTCTAGCTTGAATATTTAAATCCCTATTAACAATTTTATGATGTGAGGTCAAATATTTTTTGAAATATTAAATTTGACCTTGTGGGAAAACGGTTGGAGATCGGGGTTTATATTATAGGACATTTTTTGTTCCTTTTGAGGAGTACTATCACCTCCTTTTCTGGTGGACACTTTATATGAAACACCCTGTATATATATATATATATATACATATATATATTATATATATATATATATATATATTATATATATATATATATATATATATATATATATATATATATTGGCATGTCTATAAACTATTATTTATTATTTTTGATGATAAACAACATTACATTACTATAATGCATTATATGCTTATTACAGCATTACAACAGAATATAAACAGCATTTGATGGTTTAATGAAAAATTAGTATTTTATTGTATTTTTTTTTTTTGTTTTCATAATTTGTTGCTCAATATTTCTCTAAAACATCGGGTACGGGGTACCTCGGAACTTTTCCTCATTACATCGGATACGCTACGCTCATCCTTTCTGCTTCGGACTCGCTTCGCTCGTCCTCAGATCGCCAAATTTATACTGCAATACGCCTTTGTTCTCGCTTCGTTCGTTTTCTAATAGTAAATGCATCCGTATCATTTTATGCGGTCACCCATACAGCACTGACTACGCAATTTTTTAAAAACCGTATACAAGTCATTTAATAAAAATTGAACTAATGCTGATAATGAGATGAAACTTGGCACATATGTAAGTCTACATATGTAAGTCATACATAGTCACATGCGTGCCAAATCTCAATCCGATCGCGTCATTTCCCGCGTTTTAAAATTTCATTCAAAGTCATTATTGCGGGTTAATGACGTCACAAACAATTATTTTCCGAATAGCACAACTACAGCGGTAGACTGATTTTTGTACAAAATTTCGACTCTCTTGCATGAATACACTGGGCGCAACGATGATAACAGACACACACGCATACAGACAGTCAACTTTGCGAAAACTACTCAAAGGCCTTAAAAACACCTGAAACGAATAATTCCGGTTTCATCCCGGTTTCGGATTTTTTGCAAACACAATACTTTTCCTATATACCTACTATATAAATGAGGAAAAGTAAAAATAATTAACTAGTTAGAAGATCTCAATTTAAAATGTTTCTGACGTAAGCTGAGTAAACAGTTTAAACCCGTTTAATATTTAATAAAGGTTATTCCAATGCAACAAGCTTACCGATAGTTTTCGGAAATCTTGCTCCTTATAAAATATTTATAAATGTAGCGTCCGTGAAGTTTTACTTTAACTATTTTTACTCATTATATATGAAAGTAGCATTTAATTTGTAACAATAACATACGTAACAAATTAACACTTAACTCCTATAACCCAAATAACTCAAATTTGTATAACTAAAGTGGAATTTACAAGATAGCTTGCTAAGATTTTCAACGAAATATATAGGTAGAACATATCGTAAACTAAATACTAGATATGCGTAATGAGCGGAGAGTAAATGCTCTTTACGCTTATTCATAAAACATTAATCAGATTCTTACTTCGCCAATCACTTTCGCACACACGGGCACGAACCAGATACAATATCAAACTCAATAAAACTGCTACACAAGCAATCAAAAGGACCTAAACTTGACGTACTTGAAAGACTAAAAATATACAAACACCGTATTACTGACAAGACAATTTTTAACGAACAACTTACTTTCAATTCGGACATAACTTATTTGGTGCTCGAACCAGCACTTGACAAAAAAACGAAAACGGGAAAATCATGATACCGGTCACATCATAATAAAAGACACAAAGCATCATAATAACTCAGATGACTCACTCGCACATTTTGACTTCTCAAGGTGACGGCCTTGACTCAGTACTAATTCCTTATATAAACCATTACCTAATCCCTTTCTTATCTTCAGAGGCCTCGTCGTGCTCATTGAGACTAGAAGTTATTCTGATATAACTTTATTAGTTAAGAGCTCAAGAGTTGCTCCGCCTACTGATGATGACGTTAAGCCAAAACCGGTCCAGGGATATTCATATCCAGGTGCAATTATCGACGGTAGCTGATTCTTCAATTAACTATTATTTTTCATCATATGTGACAGATAATAAATGCATATTTGAATGCTAATAGTTGGGGTCCAACTCCAGGGGAAGAGAATTGAGAACATTAGTACCTCTGTAGACGTATGATTTTTGACCAAAAGAAGTCACACAATTAGGGATAACGTATTTTTTTATCATAAACCATTCTAGTATCATAACCAGTGATTTCTTTGGGTTTATATTTTTTAAAAACCTTTTTAAACTTTAAAATATTTTAGAGTGGCAGCTTTTTGATTAGAAATGGTTAACAGTTGCAGTACATTAAAATTTTAAAAAAAAGGAGTATAGAGGGATTCGTTATTTTTTTTTTTAATATAATAATATTCTTTTCTGAGTACTTATAAGTGGTTAGAGAGAGATTAAACTAGCCCCTCTGCAGCCCACAACACCGTACTGTAATTTTGACTGTACCAACACAAAATAGATGGATCTCAACATACTCGGATTTAAAAATATAGTATTAATATCTCTAATATAGTATTGGTATCTTTATGGTACCAAGCATGAGCATGTTTGTTTTTGACATGTTTTGTAATGAAGTCTTCTCTACTTTTTATCCTCAGTGGGCTCACTTTGTTACATAGCAAATAGACTTAGCGCGTTATTGATGTCCTTTATTAGAGACCTAAACATACCAATGTAGTGGTTAATTTTACTTGTTTAATTTTATTCATACCTTGCTTGAGAATTTTAGTTAATTGAAATTTATTTTAAAAAATATAAAAAACCATTTAATATAACCTTTATGTATAACATAAAGAGGAAAAAGAAAACATAAAGGGGGTTCTCTAATACTAATAAACTCTTTTAAACCAAGTCCCTCTATATTCCTGAAAAACGGTGGGACACGATTTAGCCATAATGCACCTCCACTCCCTAGGTTGAAGCAAGTAAAGATTTTAATCATAGAACATTCAAATATTCAGATTAGTTTAAAAGTAATAAAATGTTTATGTTTGCAAGCTTTGTAGAAACAGATAGACATTTGTCTATAAAGAATAAACCCAGGTTTTATTACACTTGCGTGTTTTCATCATATAGATGCAGAAAATAAAACCTTTTTTACATCTACAAGCACATTAAATTAAAGAGTTTTCTATTTTATTAGCAATGAGCGAAAATCTAAAGACTATTTAAAATGGTTCTGATAAAACAATCCTGTACACATACACGTTGCATTTGGTTTCCAATGTTCAATTTTTCAAAGGAAATGCGCTATATGTTTTGAAGGTTATCATAAACAGAGCTTTAAATGAGTACCAGCAATGGTGAACAGAGTTGATTTTTTTGAGGAGAAACATATTTATGTATAACATATGGGATATAAATATGTGCGTTTTCATTAAAAATTGAGTAATAGGTTGTAATGCTTCTGTTCAGGTTATAAAAGTGGAATCGAAAACTTAAGCAACAAATGTATCCATTACTCCATTTCCTCAACTATCGTTGAGCAAAGAAGGAAGGATTTTAAACAAAAATCGTCCAGATCGCGCACCTTCGCGTCAAAATTTTGTTATTCGATGCATTTTTTCATACAGAGGGTTTAAATATGCGTGGGTCTTAACATGCGCCATGGTAGTTGTAATAATAAGAGTTTTTTTTTAACTTTATTGATTATTGTCTACAATAAATGTATTTGACATAGTGCTAATGCTGGTTAAAGTGACTTGGCAGTCTTGATAAGAGGAATCACCCAGTGGTGATACTCCTTGGCGTGATAGTAAGAGTGGCGAGGTAGTCCACACCTTTAGATCCTTTTCACCAACCCCAGAAATCAATCACCTATCGCTACATACTTACCTACCTAGCTATACCAACCTAGCTATACCTACCTAGCTACCTACCTACCTATTATTATACCTCCACTACTTTATCCTTGTCTACCCTTTTTCTACGATGAATGAAAGTAAGAATGTCCTGCTATTTTACAGACTTCATTTACACTTCGTGTAGTTCCAAATATTTGAAACCTGAGCCTTCTAAACACTTCACAAGTCCCCAAATAATGACAGGCTGTTTCTTCCTCATTATCTTCACATATTGCACTTGTCTCTCGTTATTTTTATTAGGGTTATATGCCTATTTAGCCTGCAGTGCCCAGTGATTGCTCTTACCACAAGTCATAGACTAAACTAACTAAGGTCAAGAACCCACCTAGATTTTTTTCTATCCTGAGTTAAAAATATCTTTGACTTTCTACATCGGTTGTTGTTTTCCCAAATAATTGTAGTTTCCTTTCAAATCCATTTTTATTTTGCAAGGGACCACATTAGGGTTAAATGTCTATTAACTCTGCAGTTCCTTGCAGGCACGTGGTCAAAGAGAAACCTAAAGAGGGGTAGATCGCCCCTGGCCCTATACATCCATTTTAGATTCCCAAATGATTCAATGATTTTAGTCTCCTTCCAAATCCAATTTGTTTATTTGTTTTAAGGCATGCCTTTTTGTCCAATCAAAATCAAATGCTGGGCCACAAAAGCCTTTAGATGGCTCCTTTTTAGCTACTAAATCAGTCTTTTCGTGTCCGGGTGTGCCAGTGTGTCCAGGAATTCATATCACATGGACCTTTAAGTGTTTAGATAGCTGTTCCAGACCTTCCTAGTACCAGAGTAGAATTGATATTGGAGGAGGATAAAGGCTATAGAGCAGCTTGTCTATCAAAGTAGATTTCTATAGCCTTATATTTAGGGTTTTTAAATCTGGCTGGCTAGTCGCTTCCTAAATGGCAAAATGTAGTTAGCATTCCTGAAAAAATCAATGGTGAAGGATGAGTTTTCGACGTAAAGTCCTGCTCCAGACAATCCTGTATCATTTCGTGAACCATCAGTGAATGTCACTAGAGACAGTGGTTTAAATTTAACCTCACCCTTTCCCCATTTTTCTTTAGAAGAAGAATCTATTTTAAACTTCTTGCTTAGCTTGAGTTTGAGCTTGTTAAACATTACAAGAATTGTTGATAAGGGAATATCACGTTGTGCCATACTATCGATTGCCATAGGACCCACACTGAAACTCCTTCCTTTTCACCATCCAACGTCCCTAACTCTAAGTTGAAGGATATTGCTTCTCCTTTAATCGTGACCTGTAGTGAAGGTAGTTTAATTAGAGCTTCAAATGACGCGGTAGGAGTGGTCCTCATCGCTTCTGTAATGCTCCTGCAAGCCAACTTTTGAACTTTATTACGTTTCCTTAAAGTTTTTTGACATCAACTTTGATCACTATAAAAGGGATACGTAATGAATTTTTGACCTTATAACGGGGGAGTTACGCTATAAGTATCTTAGGAGTGAGATCCCGATATTTTCCTACTTGAGGTCCTAGCTGCCAGAAAGTCATAACATTTGTTCTACCGTTGTGTCTATCTGAGCTTACTAACTAAGGCGAGGGACAAAGACAACTCCTAAACATTTTACTTCATCAGTAACAGTTAGCTGCCATCCGAAAAGCCTAAGTACTTCAAAACATTAAAAATTATCTGTTTTCTTGTTAAGAGCGTCAGTTCCGTTTTGAATGGGTTAACATAAAGGCCTATATCATTTCACAATGTTTCAATTACCCTGCAAGCAAGTTGCATTCTTTCACAACACTTTGTCAAGAATCTACCACAGACTTATAACAAATCCATCACCATCGTAAGCCTGACACAATAAAAATCGTCCCTTGTTGTTCTTAGAAGACCGTCCATTACGAACCACCGGCCATAGGTGAAGAGGGAGACAGCTTCCTTGAGAAGAGATTAAAATGCTTGAGGTCCATGGTATACATAGACGTATTTTGACTGAACTCTGGCCTTGGAATGAGTAGTGAGGTCTGGGTGTGTGTGTTAAAGCTCTACCCCTTCTCTTTGCACAGTACCCTTCTTCCCATACCTCTACAACCCTAATAAACTTCAGCTCAATTATGTCCGGCTAAACTTTTTAAGAAATACGGACTTATATATATATATATATATATATATATATATATATATATATATATATATATATATATATATATAGTATATAGTGTAAAAGTTATTGATATTAATTTGAGATTGATTAAAACACTTAATACTCGTCAAATAATATTTGACTCGTTGTTATGTTTGATAAGTATTGTAAAAAAAATATAAAAAATTGGGTACGGGGTACCTTGGAACTTTTAGTCATCACATCGACTTCGCTACGCTCGTCTTCCCTAATTCAAACTCGCTTCGCTCGTCCTCAGAATATACAATTCGTTAATTTATCCTACAATACGTCTTCGGACTCGCTTCGCTCGTCCTCATATAGTAAATACGTCCGTTTATTCTTAGCGGTCACCCATCTAGGCGATGACAGATCCAATGAAAAGCATGGATGTATTAGTCGTATTAAAACGAAACTTGTTCTATTTATTTTTTTAAGTAAATGCACTTGCACCGAATTTTAACTTGATAGGATTATTTTCCAATTTTTTACATTTTTTTTAAAACGTATACAAGTCATTCCATAAAAATTGAACTAATGCTGATAATGAGATAAAACTTGGCACATATGTTATTCATACCTAGCTACATGCGTGCTAAATCTCAATCTGATCGCGTACCCTAAAATAGGGTGCGGGGTGCTCGGAACTTTTGACGGGTTAATGATGTCTTAAAAAAATATTTTCGGGATAGTATAACTGCACCTGAAAGCACCTGACTGATTTTGAAGAAAGTTTCAACTCCCTAGCATAAATAAACTGGGAGCTACGATGATAACAGACTTACACACGTACATACACACACTCATTCAGACAGACAAGTTTATGAAAACCACTTAGAAGGTCTTAAAAACACGTGAAACGCGTGATTCCGTTTATATCCCGGTTTTGAATTGTTTTGCAAACACAATACGTTTTTTATCTACTTTAGTATAAATGAGGAAAAGTAGAAAATTATAAAGGAATCGATAAAATAATACATTTTTAAACTATGAAATAAAATAAATGAAATAGATTATTAAATAAAATAGGGAAATTACAAAATAGGTATTTAGCAAAAAAATTATAATAAGCTTATATCAAATAGTTATGTGGTGTTTTATTTATGATATAGTAAAAGAAACAAATAATAATGTTTTTACCACAAGAATTATTACTATTGTTTGTTATTTATAACTTTTACGAGTATAGTAATTATTCTCGTAATTAATTAGACCAATTTAGTAAACTAGCATAGGCTAAATGATCCTTGCTGAAATTAGTTTGATATCTGTGACTCTGTGAGGTAATATATCGGTTCAAGCTATTGAGTGTGAGTGCAAGTTAGTGAGAGATAGTACCGAGGAAAGCCCAAGTATCGAGTTATGCCTCCCCTTACAACACACTATACCAGGGTGTCGGTGAGTGAAAAGAGAAGCCTCTCCTTCAAGGCTTAGGTGCAGTCAAAATACGTCCATGTATAGCTCCGAGTTAACATTAGTACCTAAGTACTCCGTGTTAGTACTTCTGAGCGTAGAGCTAAGTAGTAGTAATATGGGGGAGTGGTAGTAACTACCAGGCAAGTAGGCCACGTGGTTGGGCCCTTTTTGCCAGCTCCCTAAGATAGTGTTCTACTCCTTTTAATTTCAACTGTGGGTATATTTCATCTAATGTAGACAGAAGAGCCAAACATTTCTATGGTTCCTCTCATGCTTTTTCAGGCAATCATACATATTTTCACTGACTCTTATAGTCTAGTGAAAACTGGGAACAACACGTGCTCTCACTGTTAAACCAAACCTCTACACACTTTAAACTACAAGGCAGCAACAGTATAGTATTATAATGAATCTACAATGAGGGTCCTAAATTTTGCCTATACCCAGTTTCATTTAGAGTAAGGGATCTTTAACGAGTACCTGACAACTCACAGGCTCTAGACCACCGGCTTTACGTCCCTTCTGAGGGACGTGGTACGCAGAATTTTCATCCCTCTCATAAAAATCCTTGAGGCCCGTGCTGGGATTGAACCCATGACTAAAGTCAATTACTTCTGTGTATTGGCCGTGTACCTTAACCACTACACCACGGGTGACTCTTGAGCTTGAAAAGTGAGCGTAGAGCTAACTTATCTATCTTTCAGTGTGGATTATATCTAGTTGATAATGATTTCTGGCATTCCCAGAAATGCCAGAGTTAACCAAGGTTAACTCTCTCTTATACACTGACTTTTCAATCGATAAGATTAGTGCAAGAAAGGCGGTTTTAGTGGATTTTTGCATCCTGATTTGCGCCAAGAGGTTCTTTTGAGGACCTTTCCTAATAGATATTTGCCTACGATTCTTTTAAATGCTTTAAGCGTGAACGATGTGTTAGCTATATGGGCTCTCCATTCCCACCGTTTTTAACTACGATTTGAGTGCACCAAGGATCTTGAATAAAGGGAATGACGCATTAAGGAACTTTTCTGACCCCATGGAAGTTATATGACATAGAGAAATAAAAGCAAACTTACCTTCCCATGTTTATAATTAAAAAAGGTGCCAAACGCAGGTTATGTTGCAAGGGTGTCGAGTTTGCTTCTCAACTTTCTTCTGTGCTTCTCGTGATTGTTACATTTGGTGCTTGTTAAGTAATTTGTGCTTATTTAAGAGGTGAAACATTAAAACTGAGGGCTTATGCCTCTCTAGCCCCTACGTAGAATCGACTCTGTTTTCATTTAAATGGTAGGTATACTTAATGATCCCAAAGATAACTCAGAGTTGCCCTTTAATAATAATTTTTTTATGTTCTTATAGGACGAAGTAATCATCCAGTCACTAAGGGTTTTTGACAGCCTATGATGATCTTCCAGCCCCGAGAGAGACAAATCATCAACACCACGTGTCTCTATCGGTTCAACATTAGGTTCAGTTTTAGCTACACCATTATCTACAACGTTAGTCGCTCCGCTCGCCCCATCGATCCCATCATCTGTTTCACCATCGAATCCATCAAACAATCCATCATCAGCTCTATTTACATTCCTTCCACCACCAAAAGATTCCGAAACAAGAGTCAACGTTACATTCCTCTAGGTTAGAATTACAAAGAGCCTAAATTTTTAAGACATTTTGTTTTTGTTAGACTAATAAGATAATTTTTAATAAGTAATGTTCTTATTTCAATATTATTTGTTGAAAAAAATAATTAATTAAAAAACAAATTCTTCATGGTGAAACTGTTAGTGCAATAGTCAGTTCCTTGAACATATAAGTAAAAATAAACTAATAAAATTATGAGCTTATTTTTTAGCTTACAATGTTTCATCTCATAAGGAGAGGAAACTATATTTACTAGCGATTTTTTTTAAAGGAAATACGCTAAAAATTAATGGTTTAAACAATTAAAAAGATCTTTATTTACAAAAAAATTATATGCCGTTCATTTTGCTAATGGTCCAGATCTAAAGAACCATGAAGGATGTTTGTTGTGATGATTTATTGTGATTATTTTATTTTAAAAGCAATTCCTTTTTTTTTTTGTTAATAAATTTATATGTAAAAATTTGTTGATTCATTCTTTTTAAATTTGTACATTATTCAAATGGTATGAAGAGAGGGGGGGGTAGAATAATTTTTTAACTAACTGCTTGACTAAGCACTAAAAAGCTCTTCATTAGAATTTAACACTAATTTATTGCACTTAAGTTCATTTGAAAGATTGTTTTTGTAACTTCAAGTACTCTTAAAAAAGTGAATTTTTCAACATCTCTGCCAAGATCTTAAAATCAACTTTCGGTGGTAGTAAGTTCAACGGAGGTTCCACCACCACACCAGAAGTTATATGAGCATAGGTACTCATAATTAAGAGTATATAGTACTCATAATTCACCATTGTCTCGAATTGGTCTATGATCTCATGAATCTACCTATAAGTTGTTAATCCATAATAATTTTTATATATTTACTTTTTAGATATCTATATAAAATAAAAAACATTAACGCATAATCATATGAAAGGCAGTTTAAAATAAGAGGCATCATAGACATGCAATTTTATACCGCCTATCTTATAAGCGCAATATTCTTTGAAAATTCACTGAAATAAACATTTTTAATTATTTGAAGATAACTTTTATAAGATTTCCAACTATCTTAGTGAGTTTGAAGACAAGTGGCTGGTTGAGTAAATAGTCAATTTAAGTAGATTTCTAACATGAATCTAAAACATTAGGGCTATAGAAGGGACTAAATGTCAAGCCTCTATTCTTCTTGAATCTTGAACTCTAGACAAATATTTTAGGAGCCACAAAAACAATCTTTTGAAAATCGACTAATACCTTTCATATCTTTTTATAAAATATCGTCCACAGCAGAACAATGCCAACTTTGAACATGAAAAATCACCTAAATAGCACCACAAAATTCCTGGCCTTTAATTAATTCAATTATAAATAATTAGCTAATACTTTTTGCTATTCTAGTGGTTATTCGATCTAGATTTTTTTAACTAATATAGGTAAATAATAAATTTAAGTAGAGATTTTTTCGAATTATTTGTTTTTATTCAAAGAAACTGATCTCGTGGTTTTCAAACCACCATATTATAAACGAAATATGAACTGACTTCATAACAATAAACATATTGTTGAATGTGACAAGTTAAAATATTCTCTTTTTACCATGATTTTGTTTTTATATACCTATTGTAAAAACTAGTTGTAATTTTGTTGTTAGATGTTAAAAAAGTTGTGACGTAATATAATTTTACTGTAGCATTTTTATTTTTCGCATTTTTTCCTCATAACGTAGGTATAGAGGAAAAGTTTTGCGTGGAAAACTCCGAAACTGGAATTTCTCCTCAATTGTCCGTTTTAGTTTTTTTTTTCAAAAACTGAGTGGTTACCAAGTTGTCTACCTGTGTGTGTGTGTGTCTAATAACATCGTAGCTCCTAGTGTGTTTAGGCTAGAGAGTTAAAACATAGTAAAACAAACATAGAGATATGTTACTAGAGAAGCTCTTTAGGTTAAATTTTGAAATATCGATAAAGTAACCTGACCACCTCGATAATAAATACAATCAAATAATCAGTACAAACGTTCAGTTACTTATAGAGCGTTAAAAATATAAATCAAAATACAAGGAATATGCGATAAACCGTAATCAATTGATTTATTATAACCTTAACTCACTATTGAAGGAGGTTTTAATGAGGTTATACAGAGCCCCTGAGAGTCCCAAAAAGATGCTTCAAGCCTCTCAATGTATCGAGATAGGCTATGCCTCCTCTAGTAATATCTAGTAATATATCTCTGTGGTAAAAAATCAATTTTGAGCTCTGTTTCTGTTTCTCATTCCGGAGATTTTTTTCTATGACGTCGTTAATTGCGATTAATGATTCCGCAAAAATTTAGCTCGAATTTAGTCGTACATAAGACCAACAAATTTGCAAATCTTAATATCAGAATTAGTTCAATTTTATCGAATGACTTGTTTACGGTTTTTTTTTTACAAGCATATTCCATCTTTTATGGAATAATTAAGTACGGCTGGTATATTTACGGTTGTTTAATCACCAATGTTTGCAGCATCGAGCGTGGCCATTAAATGGATGAGTGACCGTTGAGGACAAATACAAATGTTTTTACGGTCAGGATAAGTGAGTCCAAAAAATGAATGCAATATAAATTACGTGATTTCCAAATTTTGTGGACGAACAAATAAAGTCCAAAGTAGCAAATACAATAAGGTGAGGAAAATTTCTGATTTCTTTGTTTTTCTTTATAATTTGTTTTTTGTTTATAATCATAATTCTTAATCTCTATTTATTAATTATACGACATAAAATTATGTTATTGTTATTAACATTAAAATACTTATTTAGTTTATTAAATAAAATAGCATAATCTATTTTTATCATACATTAATTCAGGGTATTTTTACATTGAAGACTTTCATGTTTATTTATTTCTCTTCTATAAACAAAGTGATCTAAGGATTTACTCTACTTTCATTATCACAGGATTCAACTGAGATGTATTATTATTAGAGCTAGCATATTCTATCTTAAGGTATTGCTTCAAAAATGTATCCAATACAAGAGTAACTGCAATATATAGAAACTAAAATTACGAACTATAACATCTCCGGGAGGTAATGGGTGTTTCTCGATGAGGGACACGCATGGTTTTAATTTATTCATAATGTGAAACTTTATGCTTAATTATCTTTAAAATTTATTTGATGCTGGTGGCTTTGATGATTTTTAAAGTTTTACTAAGTTTAATGTTAACTTTTGGTTACAACGAAGTTTAAAACCAAAAATATATTTAGTTAAATTGTGATTTCTTTGCATAAAAATAAAGTTATACTAAAAATAATAATATTCCAAAAGTTATTTGATGAAAAACGGTAATATTTAAGTGAAATAAAAGTTTGACGAGAAGGTTATCCGTTAAATACGATCGCCTCTGAAGGTACATACGGCGTATCGGGGATCGATTTAGATTCCATCTCCCTAGTTCTAGCGTATCCGATTTGATTCCCTCCGCATGGCTCATAAAGCTAATATAACCGTATTGAGATATCGTACTTAATACGATTCGTGGTTTTAGTGTGTGAATGTACTAATAATTTAAAATAATCGAAAGTATGTTTGGTTTTTGAAATAAAAACCAAGGATTGGTTTTTAGACACCACTGATTCTTAGGAAAAAAAATCTCTGCAAGAAGGGAGCGGGAAAAAAACTGTGTAAACAAATCAGGTTTTTTTACCCGTATATTCTTGGCGATGTTTTATTACATTTCTTTTTGTGTAGTTTTATTTTAAAATATCATTTTTAAGATTAATTTGAAAGTAGTTTTCAAAACGATGTAATCAAAAGAAGAACCACAAACAAAGTGAACGATTGCCGGGAAGAAGGTTTATTCCCTACAGCGGTTATTGTGGTAGGGATTTTTTTCTTTTAATGTTTTTCTATAAGTGAGAGGTTGGCAGCGGCTTTTCTGATTGGTCAATCCCCAAAA
Source organism: Microvelia longipes (assembly GCA_018340805.1). NCBI lineage: Eukaryota > Metazoa > Arthropoda > Insecta > Hemiptera > Veliidae > Microvelia > Microvelia longipes. Next base: position 13,391,148 of record JACMZG010001870.1, on the reverse strand, counting down.
TACTTATGACCTTGGGGATTTTTAAACTAAACGATAGACTGTAGGATTGGTGTTTTTAACAGTAATATTACAGACAAAAAATGCTTGAATCTTTTGTATTTTATTAAAAATTAATTATGTATTATAAGGACATTTTTAGTTTCGACGGGATTTTAAATTTGAGCAGGACAATGGTGTCAATATCGGGACTGTCCCGCTGAAATTGGGACGCTTTGCAACCCTAGAAAGCTCGTATAGTTCATAAGAAGGTAAAAATACAAACAAAAAATAAAAAATAAAAAACTAATAAGCTTTTAACAGCCGAGACGTTAAAATGCCGCTAAATCACTTTACCGTTTTCAGAAATGAAGCCTTTTTGAAATAAAGCTGATTCATCTCCAGTAAATTTGACGTCAAACCATAAAAGAAAAGAATCCCACCCAATTCAATTTTTTTTAAAAATCTTTTTAAATTCAAATTAATTTATAAGGCGCGGTCGAATATCCACGGCCTTCTAGAACGTTGGATCACCAACAAACTTTTTTTATAACTTTTATTTTCAAAATTTTCAGTAATTAGCCGGATTTGTGATAAATGAAGCCTATTTCCGTAATCTGCACGCTCTTTTGGTTATTCTCAAAGAGTATTTACATTCACTCAACGATTTATTTTTAATCTAACTTGGTACATACATAACTCCTGTTAGACGTCAATATTTTGTGTTATATTTTGACATGTCATGTTTGTTAACATTGACGTCTAACAGTAGTTATGTATGTACCAAGTTAGATTAAAAATAAATCGTTGAGTGAATGTTAATACTCTTTAAGATTAACCAAAAGAGCGTGCAGATTACGGAAATAGGCTTCATTTATCACAAATTCGGCTAATTACTGAAAATTTTGAAAAAAAAGTTATAAAAAAAGTTTGTTGGTGATCCAACGTTCTAGAAGGCCGTGGATATTCGACCGCGCCTTATACAATTAAGATGAATTAATGAAGAATTTTAATAGTTACACACTAAGTTTTAACAGTAGAATAGTTCTATTTATAAAACTTTGGTTACACATAATTTCTATTAGGGTTCACAATATATTTCAAGAAAAAAAACATGCGCATTCCTTATTAGCGAAAAGCCGATGCCCATTGATTTATTATAACTTTAACACAGTCTTACAATAACTAGGTTATAATAAGGTTACACAGAGACCCTGAAAGCCCTCAAATTTATTAAGTCACCTAATATATCATGATAGCAGCAAATGCCTCCTCTAATAACATTTACTTCAATCATTAATGTCCTGAACTAAACACATCGGACAATAATTCTGGTTTATTATTTGTAAGGTTTATATAAATCTTCAGTTAAATTCTTTGGTACTAATTGAATTTTTAACTTAAATAATTTATTAAGTGAAGAGTTTAATGAACCGTGGATAATATATTTAAAACAATTTATTGAAGACTGCAGTCCTTACTAAACTATTTTATTTACACATAATAAACTAAACGTTTGATATAACACAAAGTATTGCACCACCAACATAACAAAGTACATAACTTTATGTACTTATTACTTACAGTAATAAATATAACCGTAAATTTTCCTTTATAATATGATATGTACTTAAGTAAATAAAATATATTTTATTAGGACTGCAGTCTTCAATAAATTGTATTAAAAATAAATAATTCATGTTGATAAAATAAACAAAAAATTAGACAAATTATAATAAAAGCAAATAATGTTAAACTAACTAATGCTTCCTTAAATTAAACTTTTGTAAATTAAATGTATGTAAATAATAATTAATAATTATAGGATTAATTTGCAATTAAAATACATTTATTGTAAAATATTCTTCTTCTTTTTATTGATGATTTATTTATTGTTTATACATTCCGTATGACTTATGCACGCATAGAGATATTATTACTAGAGGGGCCCTATTAGTTGAATTTTGACACATCGAAATACTAACCTGACTACCTTCGACTATCCATATAATCAAATAAACAGAATAAAATTACAGTAACATAAATTAAGGAACGTTTTAAATATATATCAAAACACAGATAATGTGCGGGAAGCCAAAAACTATTGATTTATTATAACCTTAGATCACTCTTTAAGGCGGTTTCACTAAGGTTACACAGAGACCCTGAGACCCCCAAAAAGATGTTTCAGGCCGCTCATTGTATTAAAGTAGGTTATGCCCCCTCTAGTATATATCTCTATGTATACAAGTTCCTTATATTATTTAATTAATTCTTCAATATAAAAAATCATTAAAAATGAAAATAGTGGAAACAATTATAGGATTGAATTTTTATCTGTCTAATCAACTTCTTAGACCTACTCGCTTACTTTTTTCAAGGTTATAAATATATTTTATTGATGTATGTATTTACATTTGTAAATTTAAAGTAAAATATTAATTGTATCATCAAATTTTATAAGCTATATTCTGAAGAATATGAATAATATTATACTCATAATATTTTTTGTGATTTATGTAAGCTATCTAGTCATTATATTATATATATAATATATATATATATATATATATATATATATATATATATATATATATATATATATATACATATTGTATGTGTCAAAGAATTATATTATTATAATTTTTAATATATCTATATCAAATTAATAATATATACTCTCAAAAATATTAATATTACTTAAAATTTACATACAGATCTAATACATGCATCTATTAAATGTTTATAAATTTGTTTATAATCTATGGATATCTCACTCATCATGAACGTAAATAGTTTCACAAGTATTGTTTCCTCATTTCGTTTTTAAACCAAATTATATGACTTATGTCTTTTAATTTTACGAATAAGTTTGATTGTATAAAAACTACTTATTATTTTTTATTAAATTTTAAAGTTTATTGAGTAAATAATACAAACAAAAACATGGTAAATCTAACAAGATGTTAAAAATAAGGTATTTAATGATATTTAAAAATATATATGTGTCCCCTCGTGATAATATAAGCTAATATTATTTCGTACAAACACTCCAATGCAATGGATCTCTGCTTCGATGCAATGGATCTTTGTTTCAACGCAATGGATCTTTGCTTCAACGCAATGGATCTATGGAGCTCTACTCAAATGCAGTGGGTCTATGGATTTCTGCTTTAATGCAACGGTTCTATGGATGTCAGCTCCAATGCAATGGTTCTATGGATGTCTGCTCCAATACAATGGTTCTAAAAATACTCTGACAAGCCGGCCGACGGGCTGACATGATGTTATCTCTTTATTAATACACACAGCAATAATTACTTATTATTTTGATTAATTTGATTCAATCTAAGGCGCATCGCATAGCTTTTGATAATTACGCTGATACCCAAAATTATCAAAGGCCCAGGGGCGCACCTTGAGAGGGTTCTGGAATCGTAACCATTATAGTGTTTCCTATAAAACTTACAGCAAAGTTCTGACGTGCTCAACATTTGACACACTCTTTTTTAGTTTATTGCTAAAAACGTTGATGCCTTATTTTTTAACATTTTTTTTACTTAATAGCAGTAAAATTTATAGGTTTAATTAAATTAACAAAAATAAGAATTAACTTGGCTTTGTAAATACTGTAGATTTTCATAATCTCATTTTTTCTTGTTATTTATCAAATGGTTCATTTTTAAATGTATCGAAATAATTTATTTATAACGTTATTTTATAATAATAAGCAATTAATTTAATTGTGTAAAATTTATGTTATATATAAAATTTACAAGAGTAAACAAAAATAAATGGAATGGTTACTTTGCTAAGCTTTTATAGTTCGCAACATAAGTAATGCACAACTGTGCTTGATAAATATACATTTTTACCGCTATTTTTCATACTGCGCTGTTACTAACACTATTCCGGATATTTTTGTGTACTTTTAACATAGAGATATAACTTGAGAGGCCCTATTGGTTAAAATTTAAAACACTAAAGTATAAAATATGACTTCAGGATTCAAACTATCAGTGCTATAGGAGTTCATTATGATCAGAATAATAAAATAATTCTCTCCACTTATGTAATATTTATTTAAAGGTTTATTTAACCAACTATTGGTCATCATCAGTCTTATAACAGCCAGCAGTAATAAAGACCCAAAACCTCCCTAACTTCTCTCCGGCACTAATGATGACCTTTAGTTGGTCGAAAGCCGGTTATACTTTATTTTAAATAAATATTACGTCAGTGGAGACTTATTTTCTTATAATTCTGATAATATAACTTATTTATAATACAAAGCAATAACAATTTCTGTAAAACCGACAGCAATTGATGGTATCATAACCTTAATACACACAAAGTATGTTACAACTAATAATGAACCAATGAGAGCTCAAAAAAGAGGTTTAGGCAATGCGCCCTCTTTAGTAATGTCTCTATGATTTTTAAAATATTGAATAATTTATGATCCTTGTTTGGGATAGATTCTTAGAGTTTTGTATGTTGTTATCGTCGTGAATCGTGATAGTGTTCTTGTTGAAATTTAGATATGGAATTAATATGTTATTGTTTTTCTAATGCTCTTCATTATTTTCCTTGACTCTGTTCATCATATCTGGCCATCCCATACATATAAATATAATCATAGATTATTGTTACTAAAAAGGCTATGTGGGATACATTTTGAAACCATCAAAAATAATACAAAATAAACAGTAATAGTACAGTAACTTGTATAAAACATTTTTAATACAATACAAAAACAATGAGTGAAACCCTGGTTATTGATTTATTATAACATTAACACACTCTTGAAGAAGGTAGTAATAAAGTAACACAGATTCTCAAAAAGATAAATATAAGTCATATATATTTATAAGTATAAATGTAAGTCAAATATTAGTTATTATATGGATATGTATGAGGTGCTTAGTTATAATGAACTAAATATAGTTTTGTTTCCATGTTTATACCAAAAATCTCAATTAATTTAAGCTCATCATATTAATTATATTTGTAATATGATTTAATTTAAAAAAAAAAGTGAAAGTAAGCAGTCGAGCCAGGCTCATGGCCAGTACAAACTTTGGGGGGGGGGAACGAAAGCAATCTTTTGGGGGAGGGGGGGAGCGAGTTTTACTCACCTCTGACGAAGTATTTTTCAGCAAAAGTTTCTTAAAGGTGTGTGAAACTCGTCCTCTCCAGGGTTGCTTTCGCCCCCCTGAATTTTGCCGTCTAATTTAGAGGGAAACATTTTTACTAGAGGAGGGACCCTGGCTACATGCCTTACTCGAGCCTTTTTAAATCTATAGTTTTTATTCTCAATTATATCAAAAAAAAATACCTGGTAGGTATGGGCTAAACTTCGCACTGGACTTAGTATTTAAAAAACTAAACTGACTCATCAAATTTGTAACCAACATAGCGGTTTTCTTTAATATAGAAATAAACACTCACAGATTGTGAATATTTCTAATACGCAGATATTATGGTCAGATATTTAACTTTTATCTTCACTCCTGTAAATGTTAATTCCAATTTTATTTTCCTTTACCGAGAGATCTTTAAATAAACTATGATGATCTCTTTTAACTCTAATTTTAGTTCTCACAATAACATAATGCAATAATGGATATTATAGTCCAAGAGCCAGGCCTTAAAAATGTGACTCATTTTGTACTACTTCAAACTAAATTTTTCTGAAAATATACCTTAAATTATGAAGAAAAAAAGCATAGCCTGCCTATCCAGAGTGGAGCTCTTCATACAAATACCCTTGCTTAAAATATTAGAAAATCGCACAAAGTCCAGTTATCTCGCAATAAGTGGTTCCCTATGGGTCGTGTGCAAAAAATGAACAGAACTTTTTTAAAGCTGATGAAATGTCCTATAAAACAAGTGTTTTTTTCATAAAAATTGGATAACTACAACTAAAGTTATGACTTTTGTTAGATGGCTAAAAAATCCACAAAAAACAATATTTTTTTGAAGAAATTCTCTGACTTTGTAAAAATTATCCTTTTTTGGTGTTGTTTTTGAAAAATCGCACACATTTTAGTTTTCTTGGAAAAAGTGGTGCCCAGTAGATAGCCATAAACACTTGTTTTGAAGGAAATTTCATCAGCTTTAAAAAATGTTTCTTCCTATTTTGCACACGACCTACAGGGAACCACTAATTCCACTTATGTGCTCTAGCCAAGTTTTATTTGCTAATAAAACAGTGCTGCACTTAAACTAAGTTTTTCTAGCCAATAAAACAGTGCTGTCTTTACTTGACTTGCCAAGTAAGCTGAGAAACAATCAAGTCAAATCCAAAAAGGAGTCTTGAGTATAATTTCCTTCATTAAATGCAAAGAATTTACTAAAAACGTTATACTCAAAGGTTTTAGTCTCTTTGTGCGTCGTATACCAATGTGGTATACTTTTTAATATAGCCAAGTGAATCTTTACCCCACCTACCACTAATGATACACCAATAACTAACAAAATAATAAATATCAGTGTAATTCATACAAATAACTAACTAAATTATAAAATAAAAACCTTTCACTTAGTTTTAATCTGTATACCTATTTATGTTTTTTTCTATAAAAATAAAAAATGTCAATGTTTTAATAACTAATTAACAAATTCAATTTTGCCTAACATTCAATTTTTTAAATTTAATAAAAACTTTGTAAATAATTTAGTTAATAGATAAATTAAAACATTTTTTTTATTAAAAAAAAATAATTAAATTAAAAAGGCAAACAAACAAAGGCAATCTCATGTAAATAAAATCAGATAGATTAAAATTATATAAAATATTTCTACATTTTATGATCTATCGTTAAATGGTCTATTGCTGTGTCGTGGACACCATCTAATTACTAATTAATTTATAATTCATAGCTTATGGTTATTTTATGAAATTAATTTTATTTTACTTTTTCAACATAGAAAGTAATTAGAAAAGTTTATTTCAGTTTGAATTTGATATATTCTGTGAATACCTTACTTTATTTTGGACATAGGGATATTATTACAAGAGGTAGCTTTCGGGTATTAAGTGCTGGTGTATTAAACGCCTAATCATAAATAAATAAATAGCTTACTGATTAATTTTTGTAACATCAAAAAATAACCTGAACACATTTGGTTATTTATATAAGCAAATGAACAGTTCAAAATTACAGTATCTTATATAATACAACATTAATAACACACAACAAAACACAAACAATATGAGGAAAGCAAACGATTGAGTTATTATAATTAACACTCTTACAAGAGAAAACAAAGGGCCCTGCAAAAATGTTTTAAATCTCAAAATGGGTTATAGCCTCTAATATTCTCTAATAATATTTATTAATTATTGTAAATAAGTTCCTTCATAGTTACCATGAAAAATGAAAAATTCATGGACATAAAGACAGGAGCTTTTGTAATATTTTACATTAATCTGTAAATTCATTGGTTCATGAGAATACAATTTCTGCTGCAGATACTTTTGAAAAGGAAAATGGGTAATGGTTCTTGTCATGTAATCCTCTCTCTGTTGTGAAGAGCGGTAACATGTTGTTTGTCAATACTACTCTGACTTATCGAAAACATTGAGGAACTCTCTTTATTAAAATGAAGTAAATTATTAAAGTTTCCAAGCCAAATGGAACTTTTTCTGCCCTCTTTTTTTCTTCTTAAGCTAATAATCTTTTTTGGCTTAACAACCTAATGTTTTAATGAAAAAGCTCCTTATATAAATTGTTAAGTAAGGTAGTTTATAAATGTTCTCCTCCCCAATTTTTACTTTGTGGGGTTTATTTTATCTTATATTTTTAATTATCAAAATAAGGGCAGAGTAATATATCAGTATGAATTATTTGAATGTGGTAAATATTAAGTTTTGATAGTTACATTATTTCTCCTTCTATTATTTTTAATTTTTTCAAAAAGTTATTTTACCTGAAAATAACTTAACGTTAATTTAAATTTCTTTTAGCTATTAAATAATTTTAAAAATTAGGAGGAAAGTTTCTCTTTCAATGACATTTACAATTAGCTGTAATAAAATCTACAAGGGATAATTAATCCTTGTGTATTAATTAATAAATAATACCTAAAGGTTTCTTATTTTTTTCTGAGTTAAGGAATTTTTTACTATAATACTTACTGCTACTAGTACTACTATTTATTAATTATTATTTACTTCTACTACTACAATACTTAAACTGCTACTTACTACTACAAATACTATACTTTCACTACTACTACTATACTTAAACTACTCTTACTACTACAATACTATACTTACACTATATACAATACTTAAATACACTTACTACTACAAATACTATACTTGCACTACTACTACAATACTTAAACTATTACTTACTACTACAAATACTATACTTGCACTACTACTACAATACTTAAACTACTACCTTACTTACAAATTACTTATACTGCACTACTGATACAATACTTACACTACTACTTACTACTACAAATGCCTATTATTACACTAACTGCTACAATACTGTAACATATTCTTCTACTACAATACATACTTACTACTACTCATACTTAAACTACTACTTACTACTACAAATACTATACTTACACTACTACTACAATACTTAAACTACTACCTTCACTACTACAATACTTATACTATGCATACTAACTACTATTAACTTACATACTAAACTACTGCTAGCTATTAACTACTTTACTACTAATACTATTACTACCTACTCACTACATACAACTACTTAAATACTACTTACTTACTACTACAATTACTTACTACTTTGACTATACTCAACTTACCTTAAACTACTACTTACTACTACAAATACTATACTTACACTATACTGCTACTACTAATTTACTTTTACTACTACTATACTTACTACAAATTACTTACCTTGCACTACTACTACAAACTTAAACTATTACTTTACTACAAATACTATACTGCACTACTGCTACATACTTAACTACTACTTACTACTACAAATACTATACTTACACTACTGCCTGACAATACTTAAACTACTACTACTACAAATACTATACTTACACTACTACTACATACTTAAAACTATACTTACTACTACAAATACTATACTTGCACTACTACTACAATACTTAAACTATTATTACTACTACAAATCTATACTTGCACTACTGCTACAATACTTAACTACTACGTACTACTACAAATACTACTACATACCTACTACAATACTTAAACTATTACTTACTACTACAATACTATACTTACACTACTACAATACTTACTAACTACTTCCAAGCACTACTACTACAATACTTAAACTACTACTTACTACTACAAAATTACTACACTACTACTACTACTTACTACTTACTACTACAAATTACTACTACACTACTACTTACTATCTACTACTTATTCCTATACATACTTATAACTATCATATAGTTATCAGTTACATAGTAGTCAACTTTCCTTTGTCGTTCATTCTAGAACTATTAGGAAACCTAAAATTTCTCTAGTTTGTAGTTTAAAATTTATTTTTAAATTTTTATAGATAATGATAATAAATAATTAATAAAAAAAAATCATGTTCTAGGTGTAGTGCTTTTTGATTCTTTTTTAAATATTAATTTAAATTTGTATTAATATAATTTCATTTTCTCCAAAAACATGTAATTAGTTTTAAATTTATTATAAGAGAGACTTATTATTTTCAATAATATTTGCTCATATTTTTTAATCTGTTTAGTTAATTAAGTTATTACTTTTATTGATTATATTTTTAGTTGTAGTTACCATGAATTAAAGTTCAGTAAATATGTGCAATAAAATACATGGAAGAAAAATCTATGGGACGTTAAGTCAACATGAATATAATTTTGTGTTAAACAAAGTCATATGAACCAGCTAACTACCTCTGAAAAGTTAGATTATTCAAAATAATACTAAGATACAATTCAAAACTGTTCTAAATGAATCAAATAACTCTAAGATTAAAGTTTTAATAAGTGTTTACTTTTGATGAAAAGTTTGAACATCTACCTAATCCTATAAATAACTTACTGGAGTAATAAGACTCAGAAGTAAACGGTTATTTTTAGTTTTATTCAAGAAATCAGTCATTTTTACATCGTTTATTAATAATAACAACGTAGCAATAAAATTTAAAGTACTAATTCAAGGTTGTAAACAAAAAAATGCCAACAACAGCAATAATTTATGATTAATTAATGCAGCAATAATATTCATTCATTTTATTTATTTTTTTCCTCATTTATACTGAAGGTATACGGGAAAAATATTGTGTTTGCAAAAAAATCCGAAACTGGGATGACACCGAATTTATCCGCTTTAGGTCTTTTTAAGACCTTCTACGTAGTTTTCTCAAAGTTTTCTGACAGTATGAGTATGTGTTGGTGTATGTCATCATCGTAGCTCCCAGTGTATTTAGAGAGTTGAAGCAGAAAAATTATGTGATCAAATTAAAATTAATTTGGCACACATGTAGCTATGTGTAAGACTAACATATATGCTAAGATTCATTCTCAATATCAGCATTACCTCAATATTTATCAAATATTTTGTGTACTTTTTTTGAAAAATTGGAAAATAATCTAATTGAGTTGATATTCTTTACACGTGTATACTTTTACGTAATAGATAAGTACACCAAGTTTTATTTCAATACAAGTATATCCATGATTTTTATTAGATCATAAAAGTTAAGCGGCATCGAGCGTTTGCCCCAACTACTGACGTAACATTAAGATGATATTCCTAAATAGGTTTTAGCTTAACACTATCATCACTTGGTGAGGCAAAGCTTAACTAATAGAAATAATAGTTGAAAACATGAAATCCATTCAGGGTTATTCATATCCCACAGCCAGTATCAATGGTAGCTGATTCTTCAATTGTTTCAACTTGAGGTGAATTTAATTCCTAAATAAATAATTTAATTACTAACAATTAAACTTTTATAAGTTTGAAAAATAATTTTAAAAATCATGTATTAAAAATTATATGTTATACGATTACATTTCAGTAAAAAAATTTGTTGTGTTAGTAATACTGACTGATTGCAAGATTGGCAACTCAAAGCAAAGCTGTTAAGTTGGTAACAAATGCAATAACTTTATAACACTAGAGTTATCTTAATTGTTTTTAGCATGGAAAACCAAGTTTTTTACGTTTTTATTAAAACATAACCTTAATTATGAGTTAAGGGTGACATTATCAAATAATGTTTTATAAATAATAGATATAATTAATAATAATTTTATTTATAGAGTTATAAAAAAATGTGTTAAATCAACTTCTTTACATAAGGCATAGTCCACAATGGCTCATCATTTTTACCTTAACAACTCTAATACCTCCAGGTATTAGAGTTGTTTATATATATATATATATATATATATATATATATATATATATATATATATTATATATATATATATATATATATACATACATAGCATAATATTTATATTCGTAAAAACATTGCTTATAATATTTAATGTTATAATATTCTTTGAAATATGTATAATCAATCTAATTGAAGAGTTACCGTCAATACATCCTGTTGGATATTCATATTCAACAGGCTGTATTGACAGGAGCTGATTCATAAAATTGGTTCTTTGCAGTAAATATAATCTGTTAAATAATAAACAATCTAGCTAGCATGGGATCTGAAGCAGGTTGAAAGTCATTGTGTACTACGCTTAAAAATCTTGGAAAATCATTATTCTTCTGTTATTAAAGTTATCAACAAACAGTTCTAAGCTCTAATCAATTTTTATTAGCGAATACCAACTGAATAAGTCAATCTGAATAACAATCTGAATAAGTTGTTATCTTTTTATTAGAATATTATTGCAGCATAAATGTTAAGAAATTGAAGGAATCGACATGATCAATATAACCTTCATTCTAGATCTTGTTATAACTTTAATCTGTGTCTCTAAACTTAACTATTAACTTAATTCTTTAAATTATTAAATAAGTTTAATTAATTTAAAAATTTGTAAATTTTTTTCTTAAAATTAATTATTTAAATTTTGTCTTTTATTAAAATGATAATATGTTTTAATTTAAATAATAAAAAAGCAAATCAACCCAAAAAAATAAAAACTGAAAAAATTGTTAAAAAATTAAAATTATTAGTAAAATCTAATTTAGTGTTTTATTTTTATATATCATTTTGATACTACTGAGTTTTGCAAAACATGAATAGTTGACACAATATAATTGTGCGAGAGACACCAAGGAAATGTAACAAGCAAAATGCAATGCTACATCTGGGAACTGTTCCATCATTCGACATTCGTCGAATGATGGAACATGACAAATGACATGTCCCACTCTGTTTCGTTACGCCTAACTCATCAGGGCACCGACAGAGCCAGATGAGCTTTTTGCATTTTGCTTGTTACATTTCCTTGGTGTCTCTCGCACAATTATATTGTGTTTTTATTTTTATATCTATTTAAAATTTACGTGATAAAAGTTACATAAAAATCCAAAAATATTTTCTTAACATACTTAGTTTATAATACGTCCAGTTGTTCTGGGCCTCAGTGGTAAAAAAAAATGAAAGGACTGAGAAGAAATTTTTTAAGAAAACAAATTCTCTAGTTATAAATTTAGCAACACTAAATGGGCAACACTCAGGGTGGAATTTGGTGTTTAATAAAAGATACTAAGTTTAAGAGAAGTGATAGTTAAACAAATTTATCAAATTTATACTTCAGCATGTCCTCAAACTCGCTTTGCGATTTGTACACAATACAAATCGCTGTATGTATTGTGACTCAGCAGTCATCGATACAGTACTGAACACACTCAGTGCTGCTTCACTTTTATGATCCAACAAATATCGTATTGAAACAAAACTTATTGTACTTATTAAGTAAAGGTACACACTTGTACTAAAGTTAAACTCAATGGGGTCATTTTCTGATTATTTACATTTTTAAAAAAAAACGTATATAAGCCATTCGATAAAAATTGAACTAATGCTCATAATGAAATAAATAATACTAATAATGACTTTGCAAATATGTTAGTCTTATATACGGCTACTATGGGTTCATTTTTCCACATTTTATGATTTTTCGAAAATTTTGCTGAGTCATCATTGCGGGTTAATGACGTCATAAAAAATTATTTTCCGAATCACACTTCAGTGGTAGACTGATTTTTGTACAAAGTTTCAACTCTCTCACAAGGAGGTACAATGATAACAGACACACATACATACACACACACATAGACAGACAGCTTAGTGAAAACCACGCAGGAGGTATTGGTGGAAGGTAAAGAATCATATCAGTTATAACTCTATGTCACCTCAACTGGTGCAATTAATTGTGGTTCAGTAAGTAGCAGTGCATTATGACAACAATTTATTGAGGGGAACCAATATGAGCCTACGGATCGATCTCCTACAATCATACACCAAAAACTACAAGACAGAATACTGCTACCATCAATCAACTACCAAAAAGTAATAAAAACTATTTTCTTAATATGCCAATAAAAGTTCTTAACTACAATCATAGGTATGGATTATAAGGGAGACCAGTTTTAAGCTTTATCTCCTAAAATAAAAGGTAATGATATTATAATAAAAAAAAATGTATTTTGCGCTTAAGGCAGCCTTTACTAAGTTCAGTGTAAATCAAATTTATAACAGGTGTGGTCTCAAGGATGATTCTAAAGTACTAAAAATCACATAAACAGGATTCCAGATCTATGGTGCACTCTGTTCTTTAAATCCTTAAGCAAGTACTTGTAATGCTTAATTACAAGTATTTGTAATTTTGTAGAACTTAAGGATTAAAGCGTAGTTATATTAAAACCTTAACTAATCAGAATATATAATGTAAGCCAAAAGTAGCAACTTTAATATATAAATGGACATCAGGCAGTTAATTTTATTAATAAATAAATAAAATAAACACTCCAATTAACTGGTTTTTACTTTCAAACAATAATTTTTTAATAATTTACACATGTATGTTTTAGAAAAAAGTAAATATATACAATGATTACAACTATCACCTAACTAGTATAGTACAAAGTAGAGGTCAGAGTCCTCATGTAACCATAGCAATGGTTTTGACAACATTGATCTATCAGACCAGCAGTAACTATTTTCAGCATACACAGAGGTATAAATATTTAGAGATGGCAGTGACTAATCCAATTTAGACCCTGAACTAATCCCATATTATGAACATTATCTTGATCTGAGATTAATAGATGTTATGATGCAATATAAAAGAACTAGTTACAGCCAATTTGACCTCAGAGTCTCATCTGACAGCCTAACCTTATTCTTTGAGATTTTGCCTCACATATCTAGATACTATATCTGTATGTCTAGCCCTTGATTAGTGGCTTAATTTTCCAAACAGGTTAAGTGAAACTAAACAGTGAAAATTTATTTACTGTGAGAAATCTTAATTAGGAATATGAGATGATGAAGACAGCAGTCCGAGTTTTATTAGATTAATTTATTTCATCAGAGTTTTCGCACAAGCAATGCTTGGCGTCCTCAGTGAATCAAATAACAAGCAAACAAAACCATGAACCAAATAATGATGACTGCTGTCTTCATTATCTAATATTCCTAATAAAGTGAATGTTTTCTTCACCTAAGTTCAATACTTAGTGTTGAGATAAAGCAATTAAGAGGAATCAGAGAAGGCTGGTGTAAAGAGAGACTTATACAATATCACAAGGCCAACCATTAAACCTAAGTGGTTTTTAACTTGCAGCAATCTAACTTCAAAATATTAAAAAATCTTTTACACAGTCTTTTTGGCCCCATTCTATTTCCCCTTCCCATCTATCATGAAAAAATCAAGCTGGTTCCACTATTTTAGTGAATAAAATAAGCCCTGTAAGAACAAATTTTAAGTCTGATATACAATCCAACGTAAGACACAAATTATACCCCAACATAGGTGAAATAATAATTTCTTTATTCCTATTTAATTACTCATACCATATTCTATGCTTATACATTTTTGTAAGCACCCACAGAAATTTAATAACGTCCTAAATCAACTATTATTCTAAATCCAAGTAATCTACCAGCTGTCATGGTATCATAAAGATTAAATGGAAAAGGCAAAACAACAAAAGAGGGGAAAAAATCATAATAGAACTAAAATAATGATGATGAAATTATCATTATAAGTCACAAACCAATCATGGTGTTTCCCTCACAATATTTTTCTTAGGGTATCTAATGTTAGATACAAAAGTATAAAAAATAAATTCTAATTGATATCTTTACTTTACAACAGAATCAACAAAAGACATCATCATTTCATCATCATCTAATATCTCAATGTCATGGTCTACCCTTGATTTCTTGGCAACAGGTTCATCTTCTATTATAGTAACTGAATCTGACTTGATATTCCTTCTTGCTCTCCTCAATGAGCTAGTAGGACTAATATTTCCAACTCTATCTAATTTCGAAACATTCCTTTTAGACAATTGGGTTTCATCATCAGTGATTGTAACTTCATCATTTGTTTCAATTCTTTTTGATCTTCTTAAAGGAGATTCAATTATACTGACTTCATTATTTATGTTACTATTTGTCGATAGTTTACTATCATCAATAATTTCAATTTCTTCTGTACAATCCAACTTTTTAGGCCTAATTGGAGAATTGTTTGAGCTCTGACCAACATTGTTACATGTATCCAAAATTTTAACATCTTTAGACATATTTTGAGAAGACTCCGTTAAAATTATGTTTCCATTTATTTTAACTGCATTTAAGTTCTCAGCATAAATATTACCTGAGTTATCATTATTGTCTTTTAGAGCGTCAATGAGAGAATTCAAATCACTTGTTTTTTCACCAACAGACTTTGGTAAGTTCTTAAATGAATGAGATTTATTATTTTTTTCATTATCAGAATTTTCCTTTTTATCTCTAGATTTATTGGGTGAGCTTTTATCTTTTTGCGACTCAACTATTATCAGACTATCACTTGAAGAATCGTCTAAATCAATTAATTCATCTTTAACAACTTCATCATTTACAATAGAGTGAACATTTGAGATCAAAAAATCAGATTTTGAGGTTCCTGGGGAAATTATATTGGGTTCTCCTTGTTTCCTAGGTTCAACCTCCTCATCACTAGGGTAAGCATTAATAGGAATAATTTCGGAATCCAAATCTACTTGGAAATCAAAACTAGGAGCACTCGGTCTTAATAAATGTGAAATGGACGAAATAGCGTTAGAACAAATTCTCTGTACATAGATATCGGGGTCTGTAGAAGCAGAACTGAATAATATATTGGCATAGTGCAGAGGAGGGGGGAACTGCGGATGAGTGGTTACACACAGCGATAAGAGAGAACTATACAGATTAGCTCGACAAGTTCCATCAGAATAAGGGGCAGGTAAATCCTCATTACACCTCAACATCCTTTGGATTTTAAACATCAACTTAACCACTGTCTCTTGTAATTTTTTTACTGAGACATAATTTAAAGGTGTTCTCAAAATAACAGGAATACAGTCCAAAGCAGCAATACAAGTATCTTCGTTTAATTCAACTTTATCATTAATTTCTGTGACACTGTTCATTTTTTTATTTTTCTTTGTCTTCTTGTCGACGTTTAAACTAATGATTTTTTTATCACATTTAATATCTTTAATAACAGAATCAATGATAATATAAATCTGAACTTCATCTAAACTGCAACTTTTACAAAACGTTAACCAAGTTAAAAGGCATTTATAGCCGCAACTTCTAACATTAGAAAATGGCTTTTTACAACCATTGGCCCACCCTTCAATATCTGTGCTTTTAAATATTTGAATAAAAACTTTTGATATCAAGTTAGAGAATGGCAGCAAGTTAGTGCCTAGTGATAGAATCAATGAATTAAATAACTTGATAGCTGAAGTGTGAACCTTACTAAGATGAGTCATCACAGAATACGTAGAATTGTTGACATTATTTTGAAGAGATTTGCACGTAACAGCTAGCGTTCTGAAAATTAAACCTAATATTGCTTCCGGACAAATTTTCTTAGATGTAGGAAAATGATCTAAAAGCATTTTATCTAAAAATTCGACAAGACCACAATACTGACGACTTAACTTGTGGGATCTTACAACTGGGTACTCATCATCTACAACAGGTAAATCAAGAGTCCTAGTTTCACTCAAAACTTCACTGTAAGAACCAGTAATTTCATTAATATCACTGTAAAATTCATTCAATACTCCGTGTAATGAGTTAACGACCATTAAATGTTGACTATGCCAATTCTCTTTATAACTAACCAAATCTGAACCTGAAGCTCCCGTTTGTGATAACAAATGAAAACATTTAGCACTATAATAAAGCGTAATTGGGTCAGAATTCAATAAATTAATTAATATTTGTTGTATATTGTCTTTATAACTTCCGCATGATTTCCCATATAGGCTAAGAACGGTGTACAAACATTTCATAACTTCCTGCGTACTCTGATTTGATTTTATTTTATCTGTAAGCGATTCAACAATTTTAGCTATGAAACTAGTGGCGACTTGTTTACGGACATTAGGGAAATCCTTAGATGCTTCAAGTAAACTAATTAATACTGTAAAAGAAGATGAAAAATTATCTTTGTTCTGAACACTTTTTATGCACTGGTGGAACCACTGAACAATGTGATCATTTATAATCAATTTAGGACACTGCTTCAATAAAACATCAAGCAGTTTGAGTCCATAACATCTTGTAGCTGCTTCATTCAGAAGTGAATTGACAACAGGTACAATTTCATTCGACTTTTTGACAAAAACTCGTAGCTCAGCACAAGATTTCAAAAAGTCCATCCACATGTGATCATCGCCCTCTCGAATTAAAAATGGTATTAGTTCTGTTATGCCGTCCATTTTTAGCCACAAAACTTGAAAATAATAATATTACTACCTCAAAACTAATTTATTAATCAATATATAAATTAAATATTAAAACTAATTAATGAAATACCCAAAAAGTAAAACATGAGCGCAGAAATTTCACAACAATCGATCAACTTTACACAGAACAAATTGAAAGATTTCTTAAGCAATAAATTTTATTAAAATTAACAAAAATGTCCAATATCTCACTTGGATAATTGTTCATTGATTAAATTGAAATGAATTAAATTAAAAAATCCACGTTTCCAAAAATATTTTTAAAATGTTAACACAACGCGGTTTTGTTTTTATTATTCACCCAGATTTAGTAACAATATTTTGTAGTATGTGTAACGGGTTTGCATACCCAGCTCCTAGGAAAGTCTGTTTATTTATTTATTGTAACAACGAGCAGAGCTCAATAACAATTATAAATACAATTTAAATAAAAGAAGAAGCAAAATTGTTATTTATAATTCCACAATAAATATATTATATCATGTCTTGAAATTATGACACATACATTTCAACCCTTTAACATTGACTAAGAACAATGAATCCTGATGCATTGTTCAGCAGCAATTGTTTTTTAGTCAACAAAACAAAAGATGTATGTTAAAACATAGCGCAAAATGTAAAATAGCGGGATATCCGTTTTGGTTTTATTGTCTCTGGTGGGATATCTTTATTAAGCTTGCAAACTAAGGAAGGTATCAAACATCAAGTCTAGGTGAAGATCCGATCCAAATCGGATCATTATTCGTGAAGTTAGTTTTGGAAATGTACAATTTTTTGTCAATTTTTAAGAGCTTTAAGCCATATATATTCAATATTTTCAATATTTGAGGCAAATTTTAACTCAATTAAGTTATTTTAGATTTTTAACATTTTTTTAAACGATTACATAACCTTTGATCATAATTAAACCAGTAAAGCACAAGTCGGTATTAACACTAAATGCGTGCCAAGTTTCAAAATGACCCCAACATTATTCGATTTTTATGACTCTTTTTAAAATTTTGCTAAGGCATTAATGACGTTTTAAAAAAATCTTTTTCCATATAGCAAAACTAGACACATATTATTTTTGTAATAAGTTTCATCTCTCTGGCAGAAACGCACTATAGGATCTACTATGAAGACAGAAATCTTTGTAAAAACTCCCAAGTGGTCTTAAAAAATCAATTTCAAAATATATTATTTAAAATTGATAAATTAGTTGAAATCTTAGTTTCGAATTTTTAGTGGAAATTCAATACCTTTCTACATACCCAGGGTATAAGTGAGGAAAATAAATATCGAGTACGTGGTACCTCGCCTCTTTGGACTCGCTTGGCTAGTTTTCATAATATGGAAATCACTTAATTTATATTACATTAGGTCTTGGTCGGATTCTCTTGGCTTGTCCTCAGACAGTAAGAAAAGCCATTTTATTCTCAGCGGTCACCCATCCAGGTACTGTCTTCGTTCCATGCTGCTTTTCTCGTTTTTTTTCTCTATTCTTGTTAATTCTCAAATTATATAATTACATTGTTTATTGTATACTATGTTTAATTCTATTATGGCAATAAAGTTATTTTTTGATTTGATTTGATTTGATTTGCTTTACATTAGTGATCCGACAAAACCGTAGATATACCACAGGCTTATCGAAATGAACGTGATATTCCAGATTTACTTAATCTAGAATATTTTGCCTTAATAAAAGGCAAAAGTCACAAGTCATATAAGTTGATTTTAAGAAGTTGGAAATTCTAAAATATAATAATAAACTATTATGCCCAATCATACAAAGAACAAGATCACAAAAGAAGGATGAAGTTATGATTATAGTTTGACACACAGTTAAAATCAGTTGACAGCGTGGGAATATAGTGTTAAGAAACCAATGAGATTGGCCTGATATGATATTGTGGGCGTGGTTTAACATCTAAGACTAACCTTACTGGCTCTCGCATTTTTTCCCACGCTGTTATCTGATTTTATCCGTGTGTCATATTATAAAATCCATATAGTGGTTAAAAACAAGAGGCTACAGGCCTCTTTGCCGCTCCGCGACGTCAACGCTAATTTAGAATAAATTATTAGAATAATAATTATTTTAATAATAAACCAGAAAATACAATACCTTTACTCATAATTTTTATTCTATAAGCAAATTTTCAAATGTATTATAGTACGACACCCGGCTAAAATCAGTTAACAGCGTGGGAAAATAGTGCTGACAAACCAATAAGGTTGACCTGATTTGAAATTGAGGGTGTGGTTAAATCTTCAAGATTTACCTCATTGGCTCCCACACATTATTTTCCCACAGTGTCAACTGATTTTAGCCGTGTATCGTACTGTAGTCAAAAATGCGATTTGTTTATATTATGTCAATTAATGACATGTTTTGCTTGACATATATATGTCAATCAATAAAACAGGAAGTAAAACAGATAATACAATGAAACATCGTATATTTGTAAACCATTCATAGATATATATGTGTAAAAAAAATTGCAGCCCAATCTAAACACTATAAGAAGATTTCTGATTTTTTTAAATGTTTGTGGGATATTTTTTGTGGGTTAATGACGTTACACATATTTCATAAACAATAGGTTCGAGAAATTAACAAGGTTGATTTTATTACCAAGTTTCATTTCGATCCAAGAAAGTGTTCTATAGTTATTGTGTCCCATAGAAAGGCCACATATACATACATACGTATATATATATATATATATATATATATATATATATATATATATATATATATATATATATATATATATATATAATATATATATATATATATATATATATATATATATATATATATATATATATATATATATATAATTCATTATTATTATTTGGAATATTTTACAAACATAAATCAGCCTTTGCAGCTGTGGACATGATATACATACATACATACATACACACACACACACACACATACACACACACACATATATATATATATATATATATATATATATATATATATATATATATATATATATATATATATATATATATATATTTTATACACATATAAAATATATATGTTATGATTAAGTTAATTGACAGATGTCATTGTTATATTTAATTTTGAAATATATATTGAGTTATTGGATATTACCATACTATGTAGTTATTAGTATTAGTGATAACATAACATGGCGCAGATCGGAATTTAGAATGAACAAACGGAATAGTAAGTACGCACAACAAAATTATTAAAACTATTAAGCATAGTTTTAAACGTAATTTAAAACATGGCAAAGACTAGGGCGCAAAAAAGGAAAGAAGAACTGGATCAATGCGAGCAAAGCTCTCTTGCAAAATTGGAGGAACAGTTTACTTCTGAAATCAGAGAGCTTAAGAATACTATAGCCCAGTTAATAGGAGCTAATGTTGCGATTGCCAGTACTAGCAAGAAAAATGACGATGTAGAGCAAGGTTTGAAACTGAGTAGTGGAATACCACCTCCGGATAAGCTGAGCGAAGAGGCGTCTTACGCTCAATACTCAGACTGGAGACAAAAGGTGGAAAATTATTACACACTACAAGGATTAAAAATAAAAGACAAAGGTCAGGTGTCTATCTTGCTTGCATCTTTTATGGAACAAGCCATGACGGACGTTCTCAAAGTCGTACTGAAAATTGACTATCTTGGAGAGCATAGAGCTTGCGATGTACTGGATAATATCGAGGATTATTTTAAGAAGAAAGAAAATGTAAGAGTTCGTCGTTCTCATTTCTTACAAAGAAAGCAAGAAGAGGGCGAATCTTTTTTAAATTTTTACAGAGAAAAAGTAAAATTATTTAAATTAAGCGATCCCTGTACATATTGTTATGACAAATATATCATGGACCACTTGATTGAAACACTTTATGATGCAGATATTAGGAGAAAGTGCAGAGCGTTACCCGCCTCTGCCTCATTGAATGACATCACTATGCTCTGTGAAAGAGAGGAGTCAGCAATTAAAGAAGAATTGCAGGCGAGTAGGCAAATTGACACCATAAACAAGAAAATAAGAGATCCCAGAGATGAAAATAAAAGAAAGTGTAACCGGTGCAATAACGGCTGGCATAAAGCACTGAGAGATTGTCCAGCAAGGAATTCAATTTGTAAGAAATGCAGGTCCAGGGGTCACTACGCTCAGTGCTGTAGATCAAAGCAAGTGCAGGCTCTTGATGACGTAATTAGTGAGGAAGATGAAAGAATTAGTTACATAGTTCTAAAGGCAGTTGAAAGTGTAAGTAAGGCAGAGATATCGCGAAGCGTAGAAGTAGAGGTTAAAGCAGGAGAGAATAAATTCTACACCAAGTACAAAGCTACACCTGATACCGGGGCAGAAGTATCAGTGGCGGGAGAAAATTTTCTAAAGTCCTGTGGTTATTCAAACAGACGTTTACTTCAAAGTAGCGTAAAATTGCAGTCAGCTGATTCATCTAGGCTTCAAATACTAGGGGTAGTGAATTGCAAGATAAAATACGGAAATGAAGAGACTCAGACTAAAGTATTTATATGTAAAGGTGTTAAGGAGTTGCTGTTAGATAGAGCCACCATGATGAACTTGAAAATGATTCATCGGGGCTTTCCTAAACCGATTAACAGAATAAATATATTAGAAGATATCCCGACTGAACCTACCCAAAACCAGATAGAAGAAGTAAGAGAAGCACTGATTAAAGAATTTAAGGACGTATTTGGCTCAGAATCACTGAAACCCAATGGAAGGACCACCAGTTCACGTACATTTAAAGCAAGGGGCAGTTCCATATGCTGTAACGACGCCTAGGAAGATCCCATACGCTTGGAGACCGCAAGTCAAATTAGAGTTGGATGCGATGGAAAAGAAAGGCATTATAAAAGCATCAGGAGACGAAGCGTGCGAGTTCGTAAGTCCGATGGTGGTAGTGCAAAAGCCTAATGGTAAACTAAGAGTATGTGTAGACTTCACAAGGTTAAATCGATATGTTGCTAGGCCAGTGCACCCATTCAAAGGGCCATGGATGCTGTTTCAAACATTGATACGAACGCCAAATATTTTTCAACGTTTGATGCAGCAAGCGGGTATTGGCAACTGGCTCTGGATGAAGAAAGTCAAAAATTAACAACATTTCTAACACCATGGGGTCGGTATAGGTTCCTGAGATCACCAATGGGATTGGTAAGCTCAGGAGACGAATTTTGTAGACGCGGCGATGAAGTGCTGCAGGGACTTGGCAACATGGAAAAGGTAGTTGATGACATCCTTTTATACGATAAAACCTTCCAGGAACACGTAAAAAGGACTATTGAGCTTTTAAATAGATGCAGAGAAAATAAAATAACTTTAAATGCAGAAAAGATGATATTCGGCAAATCAGAAGTACCGTATGTGGGACATTATTAGCAATGAAGGAATTAAAGCCAATCCTAAGAAGTTAGAAGCGATTCAAAAGTTTGCTACACCTAAAAGTATAACAGAGTTGAGATCGTTCTTAGGTATGGTAAACCAGCTAGGATGCTTTTCTAAAAAAGTAAGTGAAGCAGCATATCCCTTAAGAGAGTTGCTCAAAAAGAAGAATTTATTTGCATGGGCAGAGGTACACGAACAGGCCTTCGCAAGAGTAAAGAAGATATTAACTGAGCCACCTGTATTAGCACACTTTGACGTTAAGAGGGAAACTGCTATATTTACTGATGCGTCGAGGCTAAATGGCCTTGGGTACGCTTTAATGCAAAAACACAATGGCATATGGAAATTAATACAATGCGGATCGCGGTTTCTGTCAGAAACTGAAACTAGGTATGCTATGGTAGAGATAGAACTCTTAGGGGTCGTATGGGCAGTTACTAAGTGTAGAATGTACCTTCTAGGCCTAGAGTCTTTCTCTGTGGTGACGGATCACAAACCTCTCGTACCAATTTTAAATGACAAGCTTTGGATTGCATAGAAAATCCCCGAATAGCAAGATTAAAAGAGAAGCTTGCGGGATATGGACTGAGAGCATTGTGGAAGAAAGGAAAAGACAACCTTATATCCGATGCATTGTCTAGGGCCCCTGTGCAAGCTCCAGTAGAAGAAGACTTGCTAGCAGAGGAGGCAACAGGAGAAATACATTTTCTTACCGCATACCAGATAGCCCAATTGGACAGTACATTAGATGAACCTGAGCATTTGAAAGATATGATGCTAGAGAAGCTAAAGGAACAAGCTGAGAGAGATGATACGTACAAAACTCTACGTGAGCGCATTCAGAAAGGCTTCCCTAGTAACAAAGATCAGTTAGAACCAGAACTGCTGTGCTACTGGAAGGTTCGAGATGAGCTGTCTTGTGAAGAAATCTTAGTTTTAAAGGGAAACCAAATAGTTATACCCCAGGCTGCTAGAATAAAGGTTTTAGAACGCCTACATGATTCTCATCAAGGCCTTGAAAGAACGAAAAGGCGGGCCAGGCAGTTGGTCTATTGGCCAGGCATGACTAGTGACATTAAAAATACGGTGGAAAGTTGTGAAAGCTGTCAACGTTTAAAACCGTCTGTATCGAACGAACCATTAATCCTCGAACCACCACCCACCAGACCCTTTCAAGATGTTTCTGCCGACTTATTTTCTAGCGGAGGATGGAAATTTATGGTTTATGTAGACCGCATGTCGGGCTGGCCAGTGGTTTGCCAATTCGGCAAAAATGAGCCAGACTCTAAGAGAGTGATCTCATGCCTACGTAAAATATTTTCGGACACGGGTGTACCGGTAAGGCTAAGAACGGATAACGGACCACAATTCAAAGCACAGACTTTCAAGCAGTTCCTTAAAGACTGGAATGTGGTGAGCAACACGTCAACACCATACCACTCCCGAAGCAACGGACATGCCGAAGCAGCAGTCAAAGCTATGAAAAATCTAATTATTAAATGCACCAATGATGGGAAGCTAGACGAACAATCATATTATGCGGGATTATTAGAATGGGCGCAATACACCGAAGGAAGGTGGTAAGTCACCCGCGCAATTGCTGTATGGTCGGAATCTGAGAACTCTGGTGCCGGCTCATGCCAGGGCTTTTAATAGAAGATGGCGTGAAGAGGCTAGAGAGTATGACCAAAAGAATACTGAAAAGGAAAAAATGAAAAATTACTTTGACAGGAATACTAAAAGGCTAAAAGAAATACCAATTGGAACAAAGGTTTTAATACAGGACCCTATAACTAAAAGATGGAACAGGGTTGGAGAGATAGTGGAGGCGGGAGAACACCGAAGGTACACAGTTAAAACTCCCAGTGGACGCATATACGAAAGAAACAGAAGATTCTTACGACCAATAAATTAAAAAAAAAAAAAATTAAAAAAAAAAAAAAAAAAAAAAAAAAAAAAATAAATTAAAAAATAAAAATAAAAATAATTTTATTTTAAATTAAAAAAAAAATTAAAAAAAAAAAAGAGTTGAAAAGGGAGATGTTATGATTAAGTTAATTGACAGATGTCATTGTTATATTTAATTTTGAAATATATATTGAGTTATTGGATATTACCATACTATGTAGTTATTAGTATTAGTGATAACATAACAATATATATATACATATTCTTGATCAGAGAGGTCCCCCTTCTACAAAATATACTACACTCCCTCTTCCATGACCCTAATCTCATAAGACCTATTTTTTCCTTAAAAAAATTTGGTACAGGGTACATCGGTACGTTTCTTTACAACTTCTATCTCGCTACTCTCGACCTCAGAATAAAGAGCGGTGGTCCAATTATAATCCTAATTATAATCTCTAGAATGTTATGACATAGCGCTCGTATGAATTTACTAATTCCTCAAAGCATTTCCTTTGAAAAAAACTAGGAAAATTGCCCAACAACTAGGACTGCTGCCACTAAGTAGGCCAGCAGTTTCACCCTCCTTCCACTTCCACGACGTCCAAACATTCTTTCAAGTATTATTTTCTGGTGAAAATTCGTTAGAAACACATTCTTCCTGCAGAATTACGTAATCCATAGACAGAAGCATGTAGAATTCCCTTCTCTATATGTCAAGGTGTTCATCTTTGTATATCGTACCAACCCGGTTTAAAAAACAAAATGTCGAGGTGTCTATGTCTTCTTGATTCAAGAAAATTATAATCTCTATTATAATATATGCTCTTACTTAATTTTTAGCGAATTTTTAAAGAAAATACGCTAATGAGGTAGACGATATGGATTTTAATCCTTATTGGTAGACCAGGCCCGTAGCCAGGTAGGAGCCAGGAGGGCACCGCACCCCTAGAAAAAATCTCGCCTCCTGTGACGAAGTAGATTTTTGTAGGATTACTTTGTAGATTTGTAATCTACAATTTAATGTTAATTTCCCCCCCCCCCCCCTAGAATTTTATCCGGCTACGGGCCTGTGCTAGACTAATGCTTAGTTTTTCTTGTTACCCAAACTGATTTACATTATCTTCGAAGTAGGGATTTTTAATTTTGCACAAGTGCTTATAAGCACTAATAATAATTTACTATAGTAAATTATTTTAAAACAATATTTTTTTTACTTTTCCTCATTTAGGTTCATAGGAAAAGTATAGTACAATAATCAATTTATAAAGTTGTGCTCTGCTTGTTGTATTCTTTTTTTAGTTTATTCTCCTTGTTTGTGCTATCCGGAAAAATTTTACGATCTTGCTGACGTAAATAGACGGAAAAAATTTCGGAAAATCATAAAACCCGGAAAAATGTGTCGATCAGTTTGAGATTTGACACGCATGATGTAGGCATGTATAAGACTAAAATATGTGCCAAGTTTCATCTCATAATCAGCATTATTTCAATTTTTATCAAATGACTTGTTATTTTTATAAAAAATTAGAAAATAATCCAACTGAGTTGAAATTTGGTATAAGTTTATACCTTCACATAATAAATTACTATACCAAGTTTCGTTTCAATACGAAAGGTTTTAGTTCATTCCCTTTTAATAATTAAGAAAAATGTGTATACATATATATATATATATATATATAATATATATATATATATATATATATATATTATATATATATATATATATATATATATATATATATATATATATATATATATATATATATATATATATATATATATATATATATATATATATATAATATATATATATATACATGTATGTGTGTGTGTGTTAACTTAAAACTTAGTCAATCCAATATTGAAGCGGAGTAATTCAATGTTCCGAATTTGGTTTATTTAATTTTAATTTTTTCCAATAAAATTCACAAATTTTAAAATAGGGACATATAAAAATATAACCTAAATAAATAAAATGTTTAAAACTCTATCACATTCTCAATTCAAATTCAATGTTGACCTCAAAGTAAAGGAACATCATGGTTTTTATCCCTTTTTTATAAGCTGTCTACCTTTTTGTTACATTTCTGTCCCCTTAATTCAGTCGCCCTCCTCTTTAAAGGTAGGGGAAAAAACAAAAGAAAAATTGTATCAGTATAGTTTACATGTTTGACCGCCAGGAGCGCTTCATGCCTATTGATTGCTCATTCATTTGTCAGCTCGGGTATCTATTATTTTTCTTTTTAATGAATCGTTATCAGTGTTTATTTTTATTTAAATTCTAATTGCATTAGTAGTTTTATCAAGTTAGTTTACAACTATATAGTGATAAAATAATGAATATTTAAAGCGAATAGTTCGTACGATGAGAGATTCTCCGGGTTTATTTACATTTAATAATTATTTTAAATTGAATTTCAACTCATGTGCGTCTGATGCGACGGCTTTGGACTGCCAAACCCAAAGTATTTCCGGCCTTTTATTTATTTTTGAGGTGTTGTGACAACATTCAATCGCTTTTTTAAATTTTATTTTATTGACGAGCGACTTTTTAATTTATAAGTACAATTGCATGATAAAGGGTGTGCTCTTCTTTATTTGAAGGAGACATCTGTAACTTAAAACTTCGACGATCCATTATTAAAGCGGTAATTCAATGCCAGATATAATTCTTTTATACTTAGCCATCTATGTGATATTTTAAGTGTTAACTCAACTTATTTAATTGCCTATTTTATCTTAAGTCTGGTTGTAGAAGTAGTTTAATCATAACTAGATGACTTTGGTTCAGTATAACTAACATTTTATTTTAATAGCTAAGTTTTTGACTGATTTTTAATTGAGTATATGAAATCATGGAGTCCTGCATGGTGTTTTTATTCTATTTATTGCTCTGTGATATGGGTTCAATGGAGTTACTGAGAGAGGAAAACGAAGTAACCAATGTGTGGAACCTGCCTGATGCTTCCGTCTCTATTGGTTACTTATTTTACTACGAATTACCCAGAGAGAATATGGATCGGAGGATAAGGAGATACAAGGCATTTTTAGACCGAGACAAGCTGTTACCGGTATGGTTAAATTTTAATGAAACAGCCGGTTATTTTGAAGGAGTTCCTGGTGCAGAAGATTTAGGCGAAAATTATATAACAGTCGAAGCATATGGTAATAATGTACATGATTTTATTAATAACGAATTCACTGTTGAAGTTTTATCTGGCAATCAAGTCTATGATCCATCTGTCAAAGATAATTGCCAAATGAATGAAGAAAAAACAGTCGTTATTATTGTCTTAGAAGGAGATTTCAATTCTCTTAGTCAAAAAGAACGAGTGAGGCTTATTAAACAGTGTGCAGAAACTTTAGATGTTTCTCCTCTTATAATTAAAATTAGTGAACAAGAGCACAACGATGATATTCTGAGTGACGCTGTGCTAGCGGCTGGTCCCGGCAATGCTAAGAGACATTATAGTAATCATAATTCATCTATAGTCCTTCACTGGCAAGTAGGTTGCAGTGGTAATCTATGGGCCGATTCCATAGATAAGTTAGATAGGGTTAAAATTATTACCAAGAATGGTTTAATGTCTAAAAACTTGGGTTATCCTGTGATTGGTTGGAGGTTGGTCAAAGAGGATGTGAAAAGGCCAAGAAGAGAGATAGTGTCTGAAGAAGTGCATAATGGTATACAAGAGTACAGTGTTCCTGAACGTGCTGTAGCTGTAGACAGTGCAACACCAGTGTTTGGTGTAGAATTGTCTCCTACTATGCCTGCTCCTACTTCAGTTCATTTAGTGACATCTATTGCAGTTTTATCCTCTATTCACCACCATAGACATAACCATGGTTATAGCTCCTCTGACGAAAGCTCAATATTGCCATCTTCTTCTATTCTTGATGACCTATTATCATCATCTATTGAAATGGAACTAGTGTCTGCTTCATCTAATCGAGTAATACGTTCCTATGCATCATCAGATTTTGATGGATCAAATGGTTTAACTGTTGAACCAACTGCACCTTATTCAAGTGAAATGAGTTCTGACGTGTTTAGTAAAACTGAATTAAGCCCCTCCATGACACCTGTCAGTCCCCCTCCTTCAGCCAGGGTAACAGAAGAAAGAGGTATGACTGATGCTGATGACGAAGAAGTCAATAATGTTGATATTATCGAAGGAGCTACACCTCCTATTCCTGAAGAGGATCAAGAAAATTTTGTTGATTCTGGAACTCCATCAGAAAGTTATAGTCCTGAAATTTTGTCTGGAGCGAACCAACCTCCAGAAATCAAAAACAGAATACCAAAGTTGAAATCTTTAGCTGGTAAAGTTTTTAAATATCAAATTTCAGAAGATGCATTTGTTGATAAAGAAGATGGGGGTGCTAGAAATTTATCCCTCAAATTCCTCTCTGCTGAAAAAGGGCCTATTTTTGATAACTCTTGGATACAATTCAACGAAAGAACACAATTATTATATGGGCTTCCATTAGATGACCAAGTTTCTCATTGGACTTTTATTCTTTCAGCTACTGACTCTAGCGGCCTTGCTATTGAAGATACAATAGAAATTGCTGTCCAACACCGTAAAGGTAAAAGAACAGTGACTCATGCTATTAATATTGAAATAATATCGGTTCCTAAAGGACCACAGATAGATTGGGAACTATCTCTTTTAGATTCTATTCATAAAGTGCTTAAAGACAACGAAAACTCTTCCCTTGTAGTTTTATCAGTTAATACTTCTTCTTTGCCATATATCTTTAGTATAGCTAATGAATCTCTACCTATAAATCAACAAGATTGCCCTCAAGAAGAAATCGAAACTATTGTTAGAGAACTGAATTCTAAATTAAAACATATCGTGGATAGAACAATCAAAGTAGGAAGTATTAAATGGATCGGAAAGGGACATTGTGAATCTCGAAAACCAGACTCTGGAGAAAATACCAATTATCCTCCATCTAAAAGGAATCCAGTGGATCATTTAAATGCAACAGTTGGTCAACTTCTTCTCTACACCGTACCTGAAGATACATTTTATGATCCTGAAGATCACGACACAAGGAACTTACATTTATCACTCTTAACCATTGATATGAAATCTGTTAAAAAAACAAATTGGTTACAGTTTGATGAAAAGAATCAAGAATTCTATGGTATTCCAATGGCCATGAATGTTGGACAAACCGAATACTTATTGCAATGTGAGGATAGTAAAGGGAAAACAATAACAGACAGTCTTGTTGTTACAGTTCAACCAGCTCCTCAAACTCTTTACAATGTAGAATTCAGTATGAAGTTAGATATTGATTACACTGCTTTTATTGAAAGTCCTCCGATGCAGAGACAGTTTGTTGAAAGATTGGCCAACCTCTTTGGCGATAAGAACAGCAATAATATTGTTTTAAGTGGTTTATCTCCTGGCTCAACTGTAGTTACATGGCATAATAAGAGCTTACCTACTAATTTCTGTCCCGACTCTCAGATTTTAGCTCTTAGAGAGATAATGTTAGGAGATGATGAAAAGATCACACCTGCAGTCAGTATTTCTTTAGGACCTGAATTCCCTGTTTTAAATGCTAAATTAACTCCTACAGGACTCTGTCAAGGTTCTCATACAAGTATTTTTATTGAGCCTAGTAGTAATATTACTGATGTTACTGCTGTATCTCACGGTGAACAATACTTGATAGGTTTAGTCATTCCTACAATAGTCATAGCTATCATGTTACTCTGTGCCGGATTTGTTGCTTGTGTACTTTATAGACGTAGAAGGACAGGAAAAATGACTGTTGGCGATGAAGATGAAAGACAATCATTCAGAAGTAAAGGTATTCCTGTTATATTCCAAGATGAACTAGACGAACGTCCTGAACAATCTAATAAGTCTCCTGTTATTATGAAAGAAGAAAAACCACCATTACCTCCTCCTGAATATCAACGAGGACCTCCTCTAGCTACAACAGCTCTACTATCTGACACTGAGGATACGCCTTACCAACCTCCTCCACCCTTCACTACCAGTAGGGACTCAGCTAGGCCCAAGCCTACCCCAACCTATCGTATGCCCCCTCCTTACGTACCTCCTTAATTAAACTAAGTACATAAATTTGGAGCTGCCTACATATTTTCAAACTTTACATCTAAAGATAAAATTATATTTGAAAAATCAAATCCTAAGAACCACTTGTACTTAAAACGTATGTACTATAACAAGAAGGGCCACAGTTGATATTAATCTGTTACCAAACAAAGCTATTGGAATTGTGTAAGGTTATAAAAGAAGAGGTGGTTAACAATCTTACCTACCCTGCTCTTTTACCCACTAGCCCAGCCTAATAAACTATTTTTAAGCCTCCATCCTTTCTTTGTACAACTATCTAGTGACAAAGTACTTCTAACTCTCCACTCCATCTCATTAGTCTGTGCTAGGACTGACAAATATAGCATGAAGTCAGGGAAAAAATCAAAACAGCTTCTCAAAAGGCTGTAACAAAGAGTCAGAGTTGAGTACTCCTGTACTAATCCTGTACAGTCTGATGTATATAAAATACAATGTTATGACGTATGAAGTCTCCTTGGCTACATCACAATTTTATGTTTTGTTTTCAAACTTTTTAAACATGTTTTTAAACAACAATTTAAACTTATTACTTAACTTAAGTAAGAACTTAAGTAAGGTTCTGACCAAAAAATAGTTCCTCTCCCCAAAGACTAATTGAAAGAGAGTCCTTGGTTTCATCCCAACACACTCTTCCGAACTTTATGTTATATTTGTTGACTCTAGAATAAATACATTGGTCACTCTTGGTAAAGTATATACATTTTAGCTTTCAAAAAATAAGTATGCTTTAAGAGTACTTTTATTGTAGGATTACCCTGAGAATTTAGTAAATTCCTGTTATCCCATCTCTACACCTTGTACTGTGATTTTTCAACTAGAAATCCTAAATTTTATTTGTAACTAAAAACATTGTGAGAAAACTGATGAACTGTTACACTTTGTGACCTCGCTATCAGTCCATTTCTTTTTCCACAAAAAATGTTTATCTGCCTTCATAGATATTAATGTAATTTATTTTTTTATACAGCTTTCATTGGTAACAGTAGGGAATAGCTACAGAATGAATCAGTTGAATAATTTTAGTTTGATCTGATTATAGGATTTGATGGAATATGATAAATTTAACTGTACAAAGTAACTTAATTTTCCTTACAGGGATTGCTTTATAGTTAACACCTTTTATTAATCAATAATTTTAGTGTACAAACTGATGATGCTTCTATGCCTTTTTATTATTTGTAGCTGAAATTCTCATTTAATTGTTGTAAATCAATAAGATTAGAACAAGTGTAAAATCTAAACTTACTTTTCCTCGTTTATACGGTAGGTATTTATGAAAATATTGTGTTGGCATTAAAAATCTGAAAACTGAGATATGATCTGCATTATCCGTTTCAGGTGTTTTTAACATCTAAATAGTTTTTAAAAGAGTTGTCTGTTGGTTATCATCATTGCTCCCAGTGTTTTCATGCTAAAGAGATGAAACTTGATTCAAAATTAACATGATTTTTAACTATGCTTTACAGAGGAGCATCTGCCTCTGTTGCCATGATCGTAAAGGCGTTCAATTTCGGCACCGGAGGTCGGGGGTTTGCAGCCTGGGCTATGCTCTAAGATTTTATGAATAGTATTTGTATTAAAAAGATTACGCCAACTTTAATTAATTCTTAGAGTGTAGTAGATGCTACCCACCTGAGGTGGTTCCCGCAGGGTGATTACCCTGATGGGCCGAAAGGCCCTAAAACGGGCATTTATTTATTTATTTACAGAGGAGCTACTAGAAACAACAAACAAGTCTGGAAAATAATTGTAAGCTAAAGGAATTGTTTGTATAAAATTCAAAAATTACTAGTTCTAACCAATCCCGTTATTTCTATTGAATTGATTGCAACAATTGAATGATTATTATGTGTATGGTGTAGTAGCATTTTTATTTTAATGTATACTCATAAATTGCATTAAACTATTAAAATAGAATTAATAATAGTTGCTGATTTAGAACCTGCATTTTTATTGAGTTATCAAGAGTTAGCTGTAACTTAAATTTTTCTCTGATAATATCAGTTTATCAAATGAATGTCTAAAACTATTTGTTTCCTTCGATAATCTTGGAATTTCTTAAAGAATATTTGTATTTTTTAGTGTAAACAAATTAATGTAATTAATATCCCTATTTATAAAGTAGATTATTGTGTAACCAGTAGAAAATTTTGTATGGCCCCTTTTCCTACCCTCCTTTTTCTAAAATGGGCAAATTTCGTACTTAATAATAACAATAATTTAAAACCCCTCATTCCTCTACCTTCCCTTGTCTGTGTGATATTTAAAATTACTTAAATATAAAATTGTCATTTTCAGTCTAAACATCTGGAGATGTGTAAATTACAATCTTAATAATTTTTATTTTTGTTTTATATTGTCTTAAGGATTATAAAATAAGTATTTATGAACTAAAGGACTTGTTGTATTACTTAAAGTTTTGAAAAAAAATCTTTTAAGAGAACAAGCTATAGACAGGAACTTTTAGTAAGCAAAATAGTGATGTATAAAACTCCAAACTGACCATACTCAGTTTTTACTCCTTCCGTTAAATGTTAAAAAACAGAAGGCAAGTTTAAACAATTGCTTTGTGTATAATCTTAATTCCGTGGATGTTTAGTTTGATGTCACCACTAGTTGTGATGTTAATTCAATTCAAAGAAAGGTTTAAACGAACTTGCCTGATTTTCATTTTGTGAAAAACTGACTGAACTCTCATAATGTTTTTTTGGTTATCCCTGAAACTATTTTACCACTTTTGGTATATTTTTCTTCTTTTTCCTAGTTACCTAATGTTATCAGTTTACACATGTCTAGAAACCCTAACTTATTTGTCTTGTGAAAATAAAATCTAAATAAATTATATTAAAATTAATAAATGTAAATTTGTAATTATGTGTAATCAAGTAAATAGAGTAAGTTCTTTATTTATAGTAAGTTTTATGAAATGAGGACAGCTCTGGTTATTAAATAAGGATTAATAAGAGAGAGAGAAGGAATCACTATGATGGGTATTTTAGATCAATTTTGCTAACTTTTGTTTGGTTCAAGCTAAATAGAAAGAATATCCATTAATATTGAATTAAAGTACAACACACGACTAAAATCAATTGACAGCGCGGGAAAATATAGCTGAGGAACCAATAAGTTTGGCCTGATTTGAAAATGAGGGCGTGGTTTAACATCCAGGACTAACCTCATTGGCTCCCTCGTATTATTTCCCACACTGTCAATTGATTTTAGCCGTGTGTCGTATTATAGTTCATGAATAGTTTTCACCCCTTTATTTAATAATAATTTAATCATCTGTTCATATAAATTGTTATGGGGAGTAATTACATTAAACAGTGAGGTTATATAGTAAAATGTTATATTTCAAAGGATATGTTAAGATTAACAAATAACGTTTATTGACTATATGTATAGAAAACAGTAAAGAGTTATGAGGTTTTAGTCAGAATAAATAAAAACAACATTTAAGCTTTCGACCTTATAATTAGGTCTTCTGAAAGTGTTTAATAACAAACTAAAGCCGTTAACAGAAAGAAACAGATAAGGTGTCTTAACATAGCGAGCTGTGAATGCTGTTAGAGATTAAATATTTTTTTTTTCTTC
Organism: Microvelia longipes; assembly: GCA_018340805.1. Taxonomy (NCBI): domain Eukaryota; kingdom Metazoa; phylum Arthropoda; class Insecta; order Hemiptera; family Veliidae; genus Microvelia; species Microvelia longipes. The sequence continues at coordinate 13,356,199 of JACMZG010001870.1, read as the reverse complement.
TAAAACTTTTTCTTACATCATTGTTTACTTTACCTGATTGTTCAATTCAGCATTAACTTTATTCATACTCCTAGTTTATTAAATTATCAAATGCTTTCATAAATTTTCTTAGCGATAGCCGATTAAAGAAATATAATAGTCAGATTATTGTTATTAAATTAAAGTTCGTAGAAATTTTGTCAAATTTATTTATTTTATAAAGGAGTATTATTATTTCATGATTAATATTCTTAAATTTTATTTCTAGTAAATAGTAATTGTTACTTGACATTGAAAGGTTTTTATTATACAGAGGAATTTATTAGTCAGTGTTTAAGTAATGATTCATTGTTTTACTACAGACTTGCCTTATATAGACCTCTACTATAAGTGTGGCCATAATTTCAACAACTTGTAGAATCTATTTTTATAGAACATTGTAAAAAACCGACGTACAATTATATTTTGATTAGAATAAATGTCTAACAGAGGTTATACGATATATATTAAAGTAAAATTCTTCCTTTGTTACTCTAAAAGAGAATTAAATTATTGCTTTAGTCACCATACTAAATTATTATACCGTATGGAACATTTTAAATGCACCTATATTAATTCTTTGAACGTGAAGGGAAAACATGGTTCTAGACTTGCACAAGTCTCTAACCTGAGGAGATTGACTTTTGTGAGTTCAAACTTACTATAATTATTTTGGTAACTATTGCCCAAACACGGGTAAAATGTTACTTTTTTATGACTTTTAAAATTTATATTGGAGTGTACAGCAATAATGCCTATTTTGGAAGCTGCATAGAATCCTAAGTAATTTGATTCCAGTGGTTCTTCTCTCTCTCAATACAAACTAAGAAATAAACCAACTAAAAAAATACTTTTAATATATTATGTTGTAATTATAGATTACACACGATTATAGTCAGTTGACAGTGTATGAAAATATCTTTGGGAACTAATGGAGTTGGCCTGATATGAAATTGCGAGTGTGGTTAAACATCCAGAACAAACCTCATTGGCTCCCAATTAAGGTTATATCGTATTATTAAGTGTTTTACTATAGTTTCCTGAGCTGTCATATTTAGCTTCTTGTGCCGCATCAGACACAAAGAAGGATGTTCTAAAAATTGTAAATCTTTGTTTTAAAAAATCGCTTTTTAAACTAAGTAAACTCCAAATCTTCTATTTTGAAATGACCCTGCATTTGATCTGTCATATTGTAATTAGAATCCTTTGCTTTAAAATATCAACCCGGCCCCTCCTTTATTTACTTAAAATGTAGCTAATAATTTTATTCATAGTGAAAATTAAACTTTATGACTCTATGAACTCTATGACTTGTTTTTTTTTTATTTAGGAAAACAATTTAAATATGTCATATAATATTAATTTGATAAAAAGTTAACATGTTTTTCTTCAATTTGTAATTTATTTTCTAATTACATATCATTGAAACTAAAATGAATTTATTTAAAGTAAAGCCGTTAGAAGACAACACAATAAATGGAATTTTGTGAATATTGGCAATTAAAGAGTAAAATTAAAAGTGTGGGATTGTTTAAAATATTTAAGGTGTGCTTTAAAATTAATCGTTTGCAATATATCTCAAATTACCCACAATACATTATTGGTTTACTAACAAATTAATTGTGTTCTTAATGAATATTTATTTTTACATACAGTTAATTTTTAGTTGGCAATTTGTTAAACTGATTTATATTTTTGCACAATTAAAAACAGTGGTACTGTCCTTGTGAACATATTAATATATTTATAATGGGAAAAAACTAATAAAATATTTAATTTTTGACTGGCTGAAGAAAGGCTCAAAAATTATGTACTTCCTCTAAACAAAGGTGTATGTACTTGTCTAAAGAGTTTACTTTTGGTATTTTTTGTCACCAAATAGTGCTAGTTGTATAACAGATGACCTGAGTTTCCTATCTGCTCTTTACCCTACTTAACCAGCATTCTTTTCTTTATAATACTTATCTAAACAATCCAATGAAAAAGAGCCTCTAGCACCATCATATTACGTCAAGAACTAAAGAAAATAAAAGTATTCTCTCTAAAATACTACATACTCTTTATATCAAACCCTATCTATAAAACTTTATGTTCTTACTAACTCAATTTTCTAGGTGTTTTAAGATTATTTTATAATTTGTTTCTAGAAATTATTTTAACCAAGGCAGCCCTATCTATAAGAACTGATATATTTTCTTTTTGTATTTTGTGTACTTCCCCTAATTTTTGTGAAAGTCTGACTTATTTTACTTACATTCAGTTTTATTTTAGTGGTTTTTTTATTCATTTATGTAATTAATTATTTATCTATAATTTATTTATATATTTTTTTTCTTTTATATTCTTTAGGTACTTTTAAAATTTAATTTATTAATTATATTTATTATAACAATGCTCTTCAATTGTTTATAAATAATTTTATATTTGTTCCTAATGAAGCTAATATATTTAAGAAAAGAAAACTTTTTTTATTTGGCTAACGACTCTGTGCAAAATCTAATAATAATAATATAATAATTGTATATTAACTATTAATTTTTATTAATTTAACAAAGATTTAATTATATTTTTATTTAATTAATGGTATTATTAATGTATATGATTAATTTTATGACAATATTAAATAATAATTTAACAGTTTAACTAAAGAAACATTTACTGTCCATATTTTTCTTCCTCATATTTATATATGTATAACAGGAGGAATATTTCAAACACCAACATTAAATTTTTAAAAGAATTGAGAACAAAGAAGGTCAGAGACTTTTGATAGTGGTCTCTACCCTAATCCGCTCCTGGTAGTTCAAATTCACCGATATGTTTTGGTAATTGCTACCAAAATAAGATAATTTTGTTACCACTTTTGGTAACTTTAATAAGTTAAATTAAAGCATAGTTTAATATAGACTGTTTTAAAAACTAAATTAAATACTAAAAAAGTTTATTCCAATGTCACCTTATTGTATTTTTTAAGTAAGCTATTGTTAGGCATACATCCTACATGTTTGTTAAAAAATTATTTAATCATAAGGTAGCAAAATTGCCATATTTGGATAACAGTTACAAAAAAATATTGGCAAATTTGATTTTCTAGGGGTGGTTTTACGGAAGAAGAAGCATTTTCATAAGTCTAGGACCAAAACCTTATCTTTTGAGGGGTTAATGTTGGCACACCTGAAATATTCCATCCAGAATAACAATATGTGTACTTTATTATTACTCCAATAGTTAAACATGATCAAAAAGGCTCTGAGATTGAGTATTCAGTTCTGAATCAGTTTAATAGACTTCTGTTTGTTGTATCCACTGTGAAGTCAATAGTTCTTGTTAAGAAAAGAATTAAATAATATTTAAAAAAAAACAATATTTGCTTTACATCTGTACTTTTAACAAATGAAATGGATACTACATTAGAATTTTTGTTAAACTTATACAATTTTCTTTATAACAAAAAATTAATTATTTTAATTATAAGTCAAATTTAAATATAATTCCTCTTTTGTTTTAAAAATAATTAATAATGATAAATTGTTTAAAAAAAGAAAATAACTATAATTTATTTATATTATATTATTTTTATTTTCAAATAATTAAATACAGTTCATAGTTTTATAGAAAAAAAAATTGTTATAATTTTATTTTTTCTTTAAAAAGATATGCTTTTGATTTACCCTGCTATGTTTTGGGTATTTTATAAAATACGAGTTTTCTTTAAGTTAAAGTCTATTAAGTTGCTTAATAAATTTTCTTATGAAGAATGAGCTGATAAGATAGGGTCATGTTTTTCTTTATAATTAAAAGAATAGCCAATTTCTCTTTTTGGAAATATGCTATTTTTTAATTTAAATTAATTTTTGTTTAATTATTGATCCCACCTGATTGAGACTTAAATCAATTTATTTATCCTCTAAACGTTTTTGTTGTATTAAATTTTGGACCATCAGTAGCCTCCGAGTTAAAGAATTTGTAAATATTTCTTTTTTTACAAAGTTCTTCAAAATTTAAATCCTCTTGATGCCTAAATGTATTTATCATTGTTAAGGATAAACAAAATATTCTTATTAAATTATAACCGAAGGGTCAATATAACCATTTGGTTAGAATGACATTTATATGGTCCATTCAGCAATTTATAGGTTCATTCAGCCTATGACATTTATATGGTAAATCAATGAGGTATTGCAAAACTTATCTCGTGGAAAAATATGTATTGTTAACTTTTCTTTCAGGTATTTGACACCTATTAATACTGTTCACCTTTTTATTAATACCTGGTTTTTATTTTTTAGTAATTATATAATTTTATTTCCTTAATAAAAAAACCTTGTAAATTAAATAAAGATAGTATCTTAATTATTAATTTTACTAATTTTTGTTTTATTGGAGTGACTTTATTTTTTTTATTTTTTGGCAATTATTAATATTAATTTAATAAAATGAATTGATTTTGATTATTTTTTTGTGGGCGTGTTAGTAAGTAAATTTATTATTAAGTAGTTTTTGATATTAAATTAAGAACAAGTTGAAAAGAAAGAAAGAAATTTTAAATAAAATATTTTTTGTTGCAGTTGTAAAGTGCCTTTTTCTCACTCTCAAAAATGTCAATAAGAACGATTTTATTTTACAAACACAAAATACTTATTTTACACATCTGCTGGTTGTAAAATTTTACTTAACAGCTTCTAAGCAAAGTGATAAATAAATTAAAGTGTTTTTAAAATTTATTTTATTGATTGTGTAGTACAACTATACTTCCCCAAAAAGTAGTTTATGCAATGTGGCTAAAAAACAATTTTATTGCTTTGTGAATTAAGTATTGACTCCCTTTGCTAGTCAATAAACAAATGTCCCTGCAATAGAATCTCATTTTATAGCCTAGTTACATAATCTACTATTTATCTATCTAATGCTTAAACCAGGTAATTTATTTGAAGGATAGAAATGATTTACTGTCTAAAATTATTAAATCTATAAATGTTATATTGTCTTCATAATTTTATATTTGCCAAAATATACTGCCCTGTAATATCCCTCTCATAACTTTAATTTTTTATGATTAAAAAATAAAAGCACTTTTTAAAGAAATAATTTATCAGGTTATAAGTAGTTATTTTTGCTAAAATTTAATTTTGTCTCAACTTGTTCTTTTTTATTTTTAATTAATGAGTGAATGTGGAAATTAGAAAAATATTTCTTTAAAAAAAACAATTATTATTATATAAATTAACTTATTTTTTATTTAGACAAGGAGAATATTCTTTGTCAGAAAAAAAACGTATAATATATTTTATTTTAAATACATTGACTTGGTTTTAAAGTTTATATAAAAGAATCAAACTACACTTATAATATCACTTTTATCTTTTGAAATGTTGACCAAAATGTATGGCTTCAAAAAATAAAAAGTAAACTTTAATTTTGCTTAAGTCAGGTCAAGTATAAACTTCATGTTAAAAAAGTAAGACAATAATATGATTTTAAGGCGATATAAAGTACTATCAGTCTACATTCAATGTTTTCTAAGATGAAGCTGCTACGTAGCGTGATAGCCACCAGATTCCTAGCTTAGTAGTGGGAATTCCTCTGCATCCTTATTACTTGCCTTTTATTATAAACAACTTGTTGTTTTAATGTTACATTTATTTTCAACATATTTTTGCGAATTTAAAAAAAGAGCTTATGCCGTTGCTGACAAGTTTTTAATGTTAAATTACTACTTATTAATTTAAGTGTGTTAATTACACACTTATTACTCTATTTTAATCAGTTAATTATCAAAAATAGTTATACTTATTACATATAAATAGTTTTATTATTAACTATTTATGATATAAATAGTTATATATAACATTTATGTATATGCAACTCACTGATTTGACAGTACTATATATTCCTCTATGATGAAACTATTATGTAAATAGTTATATATAACATTTATATATCAACAATTATTATGTAAATAGTTATATATAGCATTTATACATCAACAAAAATTATGTAAATGCCACCAACAACAATAATTTTAACAATTTAAAAATAGTAATTAGAAGAGGTGAGATCACCTAGCAAGGTGATTTTATACCACATTGTTAGGCTCTTTATACTAACTCCCTTAGATAGAAGATAGTGTTCTACCTTAAGATTCCTAGTGCAGGACTCTTCTGTCCCAATGCACAGAAGAGTCGTGACTTAAGTGCCTATTATTGCTTAAACTAGAAACAACATGTGCCCTTTTGCCAGACTAAGTTTCCCAGCTCTCTAAAACGCAAGGCAGAAATATATTATTCAAATCAAAGATCATTAATCAAACTAATTAAAGACAGAACAGAAACATTCAATTTGTAGTTAATATCTTCTTGATTACACTTTGTAGTTACAATTTCATTCAATTTAACAACCAAATCCTTTATTGCAAAACAAAGTACAATATTTTTTTAAATACAATATTCATAAATAAAAAAAATACAAATGGTGTTTAAAAATATAAAAACAATTAAGCAAGCCTTGGCTGTGTGTGGGGGAGACAAGATTTAGCAATTTGGGAGATGGATGTATAAAAAAAATTAGAAGTAAACTAAAAAAAATTAGTTTTTAACAAAATTAAAAAAAAAACAAGTCTATTAGTAATAATAGACAATTACAATTTACTTGCTTTTTAATTAATTACTATTAGTAATTTAATTTCTAAGGACCGCACATGTAAAGATTTCCATTTTAGGCATGAAATAGGCTCTAACTGGGATTGAACCCAGTCCATCTGGGTAGAGGGTACATGTGTTAACCACTACACCACTAGGACTACCTTAAATTTATTGATAAAATTAGGTATTTTTATTTGGTAGGTATTTCTATGATTATTCTTTTACAAACTAATTTGTCGGCAGAATTGCGCAGTCTTATGAGCAGTTTTATTTTAAAACCCATTGTATAAGAACTATAGTGCTCTCATTTGGTATACTTACTGTTTCTATAATTTTATTAAAACTAGAACTAATTTTGCTATTTGTACGTTCATGGCCTTAAGAGCTATTGAGGACGTATTTGAGTATTTTAGTTACATAGTTCAGTTTTTTCTTTATTTTTTAAATTGCTTGCATGAAAGCATTAACATCATTTTGGTTGCTTTATCTATTTAATTTTTGTTTAATCTAAAAAAAACTTATGGTTAGGTAAATGTGTCTAGGAATGTAGTAAATTTAAAATTACTTAAGCAATAATAATAATTAATAAAATTGCATTTAAAATTGTATTTATTTGAATAATTGTTTGATTTATTGATAGGTTTTCTTTTTGTTTTACCTATTTTTCTTTACTTGTATTTTTTCTTAAATAATGAATGTGTCTGAAAAAAATAATAAAAATTGTTATCCTATCAGATTGTTTGTTTATTTTACTGAGACAAAGATATTTTGCTAGAATTATCTTTAACTTTATTATCCCTGATGTAAGATTTTGTTATTTGGTTATAATAGTTATTTATGCACCGAGGGAGTAAAGAATGCTATTATTTCCCTGAGCAGTTAGTTGGCTCCCAAGGCAAAAGCCAAGGTAACCAAAGCATTTAAATCCTGAGGTAAAGCCAAGGGAGGTTGGTTAACTCCTGATGCAAGATAAAGAAGATGTGGTTAACTCCTGATGCAAAGATAAAGAAGATGTGGTTAACTCCTGATGCAAAGATAAAGAAGATATGTGGTTAACTCCTTAGACAAAGCAAAGGGAGATATGTAGTTAACTCCTGAGGCAAAGCCAAGGGAGTTATGACTATTAACTCCCGAGGGTGGTAATTATTGTGAGGGGGAAAATAGCATTTTGCTCCTAAAGTGCATACAAGATTTAATCTCTACATTGATGCCATTAATTATTGTTATTTTAATTTTTTTGTTTTGAATCCTCCTCATAAACTTAAGGGGTGTTGCCCCTCAAAAATGTTATTATTCCAAACAATTTTTTTGGCCTGAAACAGATTTTGAGCCAGTAAACAAATAATGTTTGGGCGGGGATCATCTTTATATTCGTACTGCCCCTGGGAAAGTGTTAAAAAATTAATTCGTCTCCTTAATACATTTAGACCAAAAAATTGATAAATATCCCCTCCTAGATTTGAAGGCTCTAACCCCAATTATAGGAAACAATCCTAGGGGAAAAATACTTTTTCTCCTGAGGGAGTTAATAAAGTTCACATAATGCACTGTCTGAAAATAACAGTTCACTTTACTCTATAGATCAGTTGTTTCTTGGTTCACCAAACTAGACCATCTTCCTTACCAACTTATCACATCAATAACCTAAAATTCTTAACAAAATACACCTTCTATACATTTCTTCTGAACTGTATAGGGAAGAGGCTAAAGAGGGAGAAGGCTATTAATTAAAGAGGAGGTGGTAGAATAAGCACTCTATTACACCCAGCCCTAGGTAGAGCTACTGTCGTTTCATAAAGACTAGCCACAATATCAAACTACCTCCCATCTAACTCCTTGCCAGTAATTTATACTTTACTTGTTATTTTTAGCATATTTTCATCAGAAATTGGTGCTTATGAGGTTGTTGAAGGGACGGTCGTTGAGGATGACGGAAGGGGGTCGATTCCAATTGGTCACCTGATCCCAAAAAATATATCTAACAAAGTTCATGCAAACATATTCTTTTGTATCCATGCACAACTTTTTACCTTACCTACCCTTGAGTATAAACACACAGTGACACTCAAGGGATTTCTCAAATTGAAATGAAACTTGGCATATGGTAAGTTGTTGGAGGGGGAGGGGTTCAACACTTATCCTTTGTATAAAATATATGATATCAAAGTCCGTAGCGTACCTACTGTCGCTGATCAGATTTTGATAACGAAAGGGTGATCCTAGTTTAAGTCATGAGTTTTCTTTGTTTTTCCTGATTTGTGATGATTATTTCTTTAAATGTTTTCTATAAGTGCTTCAATTTAATTAATTTTAAGGCGTATGAACTCAACAGAATCACAATTTAATTGAAAAATAGGGTTTTAATGGCTTGTCACAAGTATTTAAATTGAGTGATATGAAAGTGAAAATCACAATATAGTATTTTATTTCATTTATTGTTAGTAAATTTTACTTTTGAATAATTTTAGTTTGCACAATCTCACAAAATTACTTTTTTATTGCAATTAATTGCCTCAACAAGTATTGCAATTGCAATTAGTTGTAACAGGTATTTAAATTAACTGATAACAATCTGATTTTAACCATAGTGGCGTTTTTTTATTAATTGTTAATAATTTTTATTTACTCACTAAATTCACACTTTTTTTGGTAAAATGTTAGTTTAAATTATCCGTTTAGGTTTTATTATTTATGGGTCATAGAGGAAGCTATACTAATTAGTGTTATGGGTTAAATCGGACAAACTCAAGTCTATAGTGATAAGAGCCAGATTCTATATTTAAAATCCAGGTATAATCAAAATATTTATCCATGAAATATTGACAATTTTTTTAGCACCGATGGTCGTTCTATAATATTTAACTCATTCATCACAAAAAAACTAAGAATAAAGAAATAATAGAAGAGTTCTTATCGGCTTCCATGCTAGTCCTATGGTAAAAAAAAATGTTGACCACCTTTCCATTTTCTCGCTATTGGTATTGCCAACCTGACACCTATCTCTCTGAATCACGAATAACACCAACATTGCAAATATAAAACAAGATATCATATTTTACATTTTAATTGGGCTTTTGTGTTCTAGAAATGAATACAAGGCATTATGCCTCATGCATATTTTTGAGTAAGACAGCTATTTTGGTAGAAATATGTGCCCAAAGTATAAAAATTTGACATTTTAACTCAACATTAAAGCTTAAGTATTGATATTAAAAAGACTTTGCCGACAGTAAAAAGGGCTCATTTTTGGTTTGAAACCCAAATTATTCATTACATTACCCTCATTAAAAGGTATTTATAGTCACTAATGCTGCTAGATTTAAGGAAAATAGTTTCCCTTAATTGATTATAACTGAAAATGTAATGAAAAATTTGTGTTTCAAGCCAAATATGAGTCCTTTTTACTCTTGGAAAAGTATTTTTAATATCAATACTTAAGCTTTAATTTTGAGTTAAAATATCCAATTTTGATACATTGGGTGCATATTCCCGTCAAAATAGCAGTCTTTGAAAAACATATGCAAGGGGCAAAATGTCTTGTAATCATCTCTAGAACCCGAAAATCCCAAGGCTCCTGTTTAGTTATTTTATTGCCTTTTTATATTTTAATTGTTTGAGGAGCCCTTATTATCTGTTTGCTTGAAAGTGGCTTTACTAATTAATTATTAATCTGAGGAAGGAATAAAGTTTTTTATATCCTATTGAAAAGAGAGAATACAGACATATGTTATATAAATGTTAAAAGAGGGAATGCAATAAATAAATAATGTTAAATTAGTGTTCTATTGATAAAAAGAAGGAAAAATATATTTTTTAAATAATTTTATAATACAGAACAATACAATTTATTAAAACAACTAATTTCAAGTACATTTTAAAAACTAGTCTAATTCAAGGCTATAATTTTCTTTAGTAAAATTATTTGTTCTTCTGAAGGTATAATACAATAGTTGGATCTAAAGAATAAGCACTACATCTAGATCTTTACTTTCATGTAGTGGTAGTAATTAGAAAGAAGTAAAATCATCTAGCAAGTAGGTCATGTTGTTGGACTCATTCTGCAAACTCCCTAAATAAAAAATAGTATCTACGCTATGAGTTCTAGATCATAGAAGAGCTATGACTTATAATAGCTTCAACTAAAAATAAGACGTGCCGGACTAAGCTTTCCTGATCTTGAAACCATAAGGCAGAAACATACATATATTTTGTATGAACTACAAAAAAGGGTCCTAAATTTTATCAAAACCCAGGTGTATTTAGGGTTAGGGATCTTTCAAAAGTACCTGACATCACACATGCTCGGCATCAATTAACACCCTTTTAAAAAAAAGCAATTAAAGGATTCCCATCCCTTGCATAAAAATCCTAAAGCCCCGACCAGGATTGAACTCAAGACTGTGTGTGTCAGGCACACATCCTAACCATAACACCACTACCCCCCCCCCCCCCCTCTACTTTTATGATACCAATTAAAAAAAATCATTGAGAAAAGTACTACAGGTGCCCATCTCTTTAAAACCAAAGCTATAACCTCTCTATTTAAAAAAAATCTTTGGTTTCATAAATTTATGAGAGAAATATTCTGAAATGAGGCAACACTGCTACATACATATATATTTAATACATAATACATGATATATTTTTTTTCTCCCTGAAGTTGGATTACTACTTAAAATAATACTATATATAGAAGGAGCACTACTGATAACACGAAAGGCGGTTCACTGGTGCACTTAAGTAATGCTTCCACCCTAAAAATATAAAATTTTCTTATAAAAAAGTTGGCAATACTTCCGGTTGCTGAATTATTATGTTCTATTATTAATTAATGATTGATTATTCATAAAATACTAATATAAATATCGGTGCATTAAAATATTTCAAGCATTTTAATTTTAAATTGTAGTTAAACGTTTTTAGTTAAAGTTATATTAAAAGTAGTCCTCGTCAACTAAATGTAGATTCTTGTATTCCGCTATCCTTTTGCCATCTAAGACCGGGTTTATTAAATACTCAGCAGGTGTTTTAAGTTATTATATTTGTTCTTTACGGTCTTTCTCCATTAACAGATATTTATGGTATATATTTAAAATAATGTTTTGTTATCAGGTTGGCAGCATTCTTAGGTGCACCAGTCAACCGGCTTTTGTTGTATCAGTAGAATTACATTGTGTTTATGGTCGTGTGCTCCTTCTATATATAGTATTATTCTAAGGATTACTAGTACTTCTATTTAAACAGCTCATTTTGTTTACATAATTAAAATTATTAGTTTAGTTTTTAAACATGATTAAACATGTTTTAGTTATCAATAAAACTTAATGTTTATTTATTGTAGGACAAAAATTAAACATTAAAAATTATAAAAATGGGGTTTTTACCAAAGAAACTGAAGCCTTGCGACATTAATACAGGAATAATAAGTTGCTAACTTTTAACGCAAACAACACAAAAAGGTAAGTTGTCTTCAAGTAAGTAACTAATATAGGGTTAACTACTTATTAATTAGAGACTAGGATTACAACTAATTTTACAATAAGTGATGATTCAAAATAAAAATTGTAATACCTTAAGGAATATGACTTGCAAATTAAATTATGTGATTCAGTTAGGTAACAACAGGTGTTGGGGTGAGCCTTGTTATCTTCCTGTTAAAACTATTAAGTAAAAAATCTACAGAAACCCCACACTCACACCAATTTTTGATGCAGCTTATCTAATTATTTGTTCTAATTAAAAAATAAATTAATAAGCAAGAACAAACGATTTAACTTAATAAAATAAATTTTTAAGTTCCTAAATTATAAATATTTTAATCTAATAAAATCTCAATCAAAATGCATTTAAAATTTACGATTAATTTAAAAAAATATCTGATGGAAAATTTTATTAAAAAGTATGCACTACACTAAGAGGGCACATTTAAATTTTCTTTTTCCATATGGTGCAATTGTAGGCAACAGTACCTATCCTACTCTTATACCCATTAACAGCAAAACTTATCATATAAAGCAAATTTGATATTAGGTGAATCCCATTAACTAGTGCCAGAACAACAAACAGATGATTAATAATTAAAAATAAAATTTAGGAACTTAGGAAACAACTAAGCATTTTGTTCAGCAAAAGCTATTTATTTAAGAATCAAAGAAAAACAAATACTACTAAATACTAAGAATTATTTTTCATGCTACGGTATTCATATCAGTCTTGATAGTTTCGCACATTAAAAATAACTTTTTCTTTAATTAACATCTTCATTTCTACTTCCTTATGTTTATTTATTTATAATTTAGTAATTTTTAACAACTAATAAAAAAACAGAAATGGCAAAGTGTATACTTAACAACTTAAAATACAGAGATGAGCTTAATTTAATTTAAAAATACATTTTTGTCAATACATAGATATCTTAATTGTTACTTTGTGGCTAGAGCTATAAAGTGAAGATAGCTCCTCCAAGTAGCTAGAACACAAGATATGATTGTGGTAAACCATCGTCTACCACAATCATATTTTGTCACAAGATTAACTTAGGTTCTAAAAAAACGCTCCGACAATACAATCCAAGAAAGTGTTTGAAAGTTATTATGTCCCATAGAAACGTCTAGGACACAAATATCTCGTGCACACACACACACATATATATTTATATTTATACATATATATATATATATATTATATATATATATATATATATATATATATATATAATATATATATATATATATATATATATATATATATATATATATATATATATATATATATAAATATATTCTTGATCAGTGAGTCCCCATTCCAAAAAAAATCCACATCCCCCCTCCATGACCCCAAACACTCATAAGCTCATTGTTTTTTTAAAAATTAGCTAAAAAATAAAAATCTAACTATTTTTACTAAGCAAATTTTAAACGCTCTTCACCGATGCAGAGCTTAAGCCAAAGACATATCCATATAAAAATGTTTAAGATTTCACTATGAGAGGTATTTTTGATGCATTATTTAATTTTATGCACATAACTTAAAACAAATAAAATTCATCATCCAAAGTAGATGATGTTTGGATGATCCCTCATCACCTAAAACCTTTTACAGTCTGACTTTTAAGTTGTTTAGTTTAAAAATCCCCAAGATCATAAGCATTTTGGACAATGACTAATCAGAATAGCCGCAGCCAACCCCTCACTTGATAAGAGAAAAAAATACCTACCCTCATAACCGCTGTAGGGAAATGACCTACAGATGACTTCGTTTTTGGTTCTTTTTTGTGTTTACATCTTTTTAAAACTACTTTCTAATTAATCATAAAAATGATATTATAAAATAAATTACACAAAAGAATTGTAAAAAAAACATCACAATCAAAACACAAGTAAAATAACCTGATTTTTTTTACAATTTTTTTTTTCCTGTTCCCTTTTGTAGGGATTTTTTTAGTATTGACGGAGCTTAAACTGTCCTGTCAAGATTTTTAAAGTAGTTGATAGACTGTAGTATTAATGCCATAATTAAAAACAGCCTCTCACATTTTTTTATCCTTTACTGGAGTATTAACAAATTAAAAAGTAAGAGAAAGTAAATAAAATTAACTATTAATATACTCATCAAAATACATACTTGTTTAAGTGTACACTTCATCATAATCCAATTAGCCAACAAAAAATTTATTACACCCCAAAATTTAAAAACAATGCACATCTTAAAACTAAAAGTGCCAAAATAAAAATGTATTTTGGCACTCTGCAATTCCCATATCAAAGTTGTGACAAAAGATTCTATCGAGACAATTTATAAAATTTAAACTCTCATTGCAGTCATTTTTCGTTCAAGAATATTTGGTAAAAATACTTAAAATATCTTTGAAAAAAATAGATTTTTTCTGAGGTAGTGAGTTTAGGTTCACTTTCTTCTCTGCTGTAATTTTGTATCCCCTGTAAAAAAGGAGAGTTTTTTTTGGTACGGTGAACAAAAAAAACATATTTGTACAGGTAGGAGTTTATCTATTTGCGATAAATGAGGAGCAATAGATAAAATTAATTATAGATAAAAAAATAGATAAAAAATAAAATTAACGAGGAGCGTTGAAAACCATATTTTCATGGTAGTTCAGCTATAGTCCCACTAAATGGCAACACTGTTTTAACAGTTTGTAAGTATATCTTACTTTCTGTCATCTATTTCTTGTTTCTTTACAATCAACATTAAATTTAAATTATATACATATTTGTATTTATTTAATAGAAAGTATTATTTACAATGTTTAATTGTGATTTAAGTGACACTGAGTTGGTAGAAACTCCACCAGAGTTAAAAACTTCAGCAATTGAAGCTAAATAAAAGTGTTTTTTAAATTTCATTTATTTTATTATTACTCTTTATCTCAGAAAAAATAGCTACACTACATGACTGTGAATTACTCTTTTTACTTCAGCCACTTTTACTGAATCCATACCCTGTTCAGTAAATATCGTCGCTTAGGTAAAAAAACCGTTCATTTCACAGCCTGGTAGTATAAGATACTATACTACCAAAGGTACGATATTTTATTAAATGTGTTCCGGTCTGTTCCCCAAAGTGAACATGAATTATTTAAATAATAAAATTTACCTTAAAACACTTTATAGGAACCTCTCATCCTTACTGATTCCTTTAAGTCATATGTAATAATGTAATCATCCTAAAATCCATATAAAAATACAGATAAATCACACTTCTCAAAATTTACAATTTCCCTGGGTGTCAAATTCAATCTTAAATTGGCAATTTTATACTTAAAAAAATAATCAAAACATTACATTATTAATTCTATTTTATATTTTTTTGGATTTTACAATGATTTTTTTTGCTTCCTTCAAAAGATAGCATTTTAGTAAATTTCCTAGTTCAAAATGTTCATTCAGTGTTCCTTTTGGAATTAAATAGTCTTGTTTTTATTTATAACAGGTTAAAATAGTAAAAAAATCTTCCTTCAAAGTAGTAATTATTCTGAATTATTTTCTTTTTTAATTACATTTTTTACAACTTTGGGTGAATTTAAATTGATGTATTAAAATATTTGCAAAATTTACATTATTTTAATAACTAAACTTATTTTCTTATCTATTAATGTTGGTTAACTCATTGAATTTATCAACTGACTTCTATTATTTTATTAATTTTTATGTTAAGTATCTTTTGAATATAGTATATATATATATATATATAATGTATTTTTTAAATTTTGTTCACAATTTGAATAAAGAAAGGATTTCTTTTGTTAGGAGCAATAGATATTTAACCACTTTAAGATAAGTACATTAAATTAAAACGTAATAAATATATTGTTTCAAAATATAATTTGTTTGCTTGTATTTTTTTTCTGAACATTGTTTGATCTTAAATTTTATGAAAAAATAGAAAAAGAAATAAATACCATCAGTAGAAAATACCTCCTCTGATGATACTTTTAATTAAAAGTCGTTAAAAGATTTTTTTCTTAGATATATATTTTTTTTTTTTTGGATCTATGGCTTTTTATTATGTAATTAATTTGATGTTGGAGAGATTAAGCGTTCGCTGAAGCGCTTTGCTGGGGAGATTGTTGAGGTGGTTGCAGGAAGAACATCTGTTTGAGTTGAAGTCTATTTACTTTCCCCATAGGATTCCTTGGTATCACTCCATCGGGTGCCTCCATAACAACACGAGGCATTGCATACTCAGGTAGTCTATTAGAAGCCCACGCTTTTAATTCATTTAATTCTAAATTATGACCTTCTTTAAGTACTACTAAAATACCAATCTGAAAACAAAAGGAAAAGTAGCATTAGAAGAAATAAACTTCATCATATAGATGGAAATTGTTACTTAAAAGATTTATAAATACCTATCCAATGAACCACAGCAAATACTTTTGTCACACCACTAAAATGCAAATGATTCTACAGATGCTTAGTACCAATTTTATACAATGCATTACCTCAAGATTTCAAAATAGCTCACAAACTCTAAGAGAAATTATAATTCAAAATTAAATTCAATATAAATTTACAGAAAGCTTAAATGAGTATTTCTAGGCTTCTCTTTTCTTTTTATGGTCATCCCTTGATTTTAAAGAATAAGCCAAAAACTTGCAAAGTAACCGTTATTTATTTTTCAAATTTGTAAAAAGTGTTTATCTGATTGAAGATATGTTTAACAAAATATTTGTTATCCGAATCTTATGATTCCTTCCTTTTTCCGAATCTTATGATTCAAAAAGGAAGAAACAAACTGAAGAAGAAAAAGATCAGTATAGAACTCTCTAATAAGAGAGTAAACACCTTAAGAAGTACTCCTGAAAAGTCCTTTGAAATATCTTCACAGAATCAATCATACTTTAACTGGTATATAAAAGATAAATAATAAATAAATAAAAAATAAATAAAATCTTTATTAATGTTGTAAAAAAATCTACAAAAGACAAAACACAAGTCAAAGATTCAGATGCGTGAAAAGCAGACGACGATTGATTTAAAATAACCTTAACTCACTCTTAAAAGAGGTATCAAAGAGGTTAGACAGAGCCCCTGAAAGCCCTAAAAAGATTTGTCGTCTATCAATGAATTGAGATAGGGTATGCCTTCTCTAGTAATATATCTCAATGTTAGAAAGTGTAAAGAGAGAGTGGAGTACTTGTACATAGATTCATGTAGCCAGTTTAAGTCCTAATTTATATTGTAAGGACAAATCAATTAATTTCAGAGGCCAAAAAATTACCTTCTGTCCCCATACAGTGTCGTCTAGTGGAACTACAGCTAAATCCTGGATGGCTTCATGCTGAGACAGAACTGTTTCAACTTGTATAGCAGATACTTTGTATCCTCCGGTCTTAATAATATCGGCTGACACCCGACCTAACACTGTGAAATAGTGGTTTTCTACATCATATTCAACAATATCACCTGCACAAAAACAACAACAAAAAATAAATCGATTTGTCTCAGATTTGTCTAGCTTTAACACCTTGAATGTCAGGGGATCCAAGGTAGTATCAGGGGTTTTCATAGTAGTATTAAAAGTGCTGGTCGAGTCTATCTTAATTAAACTAAACAAAGTATCTTCTCTTTGAACCTTTCGACATGCAAAAACAGCTGTTTCAATAGAAGTGCAGGTGGTCCAACAAAGGAAAAAAAATATCTACAGGTATTTGGATGGTGTCACGGGACAATCATAGTCACAGCATAATCATAGTAGAACCCCCCTTATGGGCATGTTCTAAACACACGTGTCCTGATCCATTTAATCTTGGAAGTCCCTCAAAGCTTGTTCAATGTAGTTAAAATACATTATATTTGTGACAAAATGTATTTTGATTAAATTTAGTACGTTCACACACACTCTCTCTAGATCCGCGGATCGTATAGAATACGTATGCAAAACGGTCAACTAACTTCACGGTTCTTACAGCGTATTTGTATAGTCGATCGAGAGAGATTACGTGATAACTGATCCTGCCAAAACATGGCGTCTGTTATAGTGAAGGTTCACTTTTGGTTTTAAGAAAGTTTAAAACAAAAAATATATTAAATTAAATTGTGATTTCTTTGCATAATAATAAAGTTGCACACAAAAAAAAATAATATTCCAAAAGTTATTTGATCAAAAACGGTAATATAGAAGTGAAATAAAAGTTCGACGAGAAGGTTATTCGTTAAATACGATCGTCTCTAAAGGTACACACACAAAAAGACAGTGTATCGGGGGATTCATTTAGATTCCATCTCTCTAGTTCTAGCGTATGCGGTCGGATCCCCACTGCATGGTTCATACAGCTTAAATTACCGTATTGAGAGATTGTACTCTATACGATATGCGGATCTAGAGTGTGTGTGAACGTACTAATTGTAAAGTTAAAGTTTATAAAAAGAATAATGAATACAATTATAGAGAGCCAATAAAAATGTAAGGAATAGCCCTATTCTGCATAATATATTCCATCCTCTGATTCTATTGGCCAATGTCAGATTCAATACCTTTACATTCCATTGATTTAGATTCAAATATTTTTAAATTCGACAAACGTTAACATGATAGCTGCATCTCTTTCTATTATAGTTCTATACTCTATGAAACAAAAACAAATTAAATGTGATTTGAGCATTTTTGAAATCTGTTTCCTTTAAATTAGTTTTAAACTTCCTTCACTCTTCTGTTTGTTTTGATACTTAGTTTACCTCTGAGTAAAATTATTCTTTATCACAAAGAAGCGTAAATTTCTTTTTATTAGGATTGTTGTTGACATAGATACGTTACATGTCATAACATTGTATTTTATACATGACTGTGCATGATTCGTGAATATTCGACTCAGACGATCTTTTTATGAAGCAATGTTTTCAATTTTCCCCAAAGTGCATGTTATATTTGTCGGCCTATAAACATATTAGGAAAGGCAACTTAGCACAGCTGTGCTAAGTTATAATGAAATTGTTGTCACAATTTATTCTGAATTTGAGATGCAGTTTCCAATAAGACCTATTCTATTTTATTTTTTTTTTTAAGCTTATAATATACAGTCGGACCTCTATATAACAAACTTAAAGGTTCAAGTGAAAAAATTTGTTATGCAGAAATTTTGTTGTATAGAAATTTAAAAAATAAATAACTCTGTACTACTTTATGATATTTTAATGGATATATAGGATGAATAATAACCTCGCAGTTGCATATTTAGCAGCTTTTTCTTTTATTAGTGGTCCTGTCACAGGCATATTTTTGTCCCTTAACATAGTCACCCACTGCAAAATTGCGTCATCAATGTCTTCGTACTTGCATACTAGAGAACTTTTTTTTAAATCGCCAATCGTTTCATATAACCTAAGTATAGATTCCCGATTTTTTAAAATTGTTGATGTAGAATTAGGAGCGATTTTATACTTCAGAGACAAGTCTTTGAAAAAAAATAAATTGATTTTTTGAGAAAGGGACAGCGATTTACGTTTTGACATTTTAATAAACTCGATTTACAAACAAATAATAAGTTTCACAAACGAACTGGTCAGACCGAATACCAAATTAAAACTGAAAGATTTTTAGTTCTATGCTGTGTTAATCCTAATTTCATAGAAAATTGTAAAGAAAGAGTTCACAAAATTAGATAAGGCAGGGCGAGAATCAATATATAATAGTTCTTGGAAATTACAGAAAAACAGAAGTGCTGTTTTGGTCAATTCCCTGTAAGTTTGCGGGTCTTGTCTTTATTTCTGGAATTTTTGTTCGTTATATAGAAATTTTTATCGTTAAATAGAAACACTTTTAAACACAAAATTCAAGGGAACGTAAAAAAATTCGTTACATAGAGACTTTCGTTGTATAGAAGTTCGTTATATGGAGGTTCGACTGTATGTCAAAAATATAAATGATGAATGATAAATATAATGCTTTTGAGATTAGCGAAAAATTGATATCAAAATTTCTCACCCCAACCACACCTTTCTCACTTTCAACAAGAAACAACTTATTTCATGAAACCTGAAATTTGTGTGATTTTTTAAAATTTTGAGGGTGCACAATCATACAAAGGGTTCCACTCTGGATAGGCAGACTATGTTTTTACTTCATCATTTAAGGTATATTTTTAAATAAATTTGGTTTGAAGTAGCGCAAAATGAGTCACATTTTTCAGACCTGGATCCAGGACAAGTAATACGACAGACTGATGCAGGACAAAATGTGGACACTAATAGAGTCGGCACTGGGCCTCTAGTTATAGAAATGAGGTGGTAAGATATAGAACAGAGTAAGCATTATACATTACCAGTATTGAACCAGCCAGCCCGGAATGAAGCCTGGTTAGCCTGTGGTTTGTTCCAGTATCTGTTAGCGACAGTATCTCCGCTGACATGGAGTACTCCCACCACATTATCACTCTCTTTCTCCTCTCCTATACTCCTCATCTGACTGCCTCCCACTGCTTCTGGTTTTCCTATAACTTCTATATTATCACTACTTCCAATCAGAGCTACTTTCTTACTGCAAAAAAACCAATTAGATCTTAAATTAAATCGGAGCTTTGGCAACTTCAATAAAACAAATGACTAATATCTATTTCTATGGATTTTCACACAGTTTATCATTAAATTTATTTTTTTTGAAATTAACAAATCAATTTACATACATAATTATTGTATGCATGTAGGCATTCTTTCTACTATAATCATTGGTTGATCAAGCTGTATCCCTTTTAACTTATTTTTAATGTTGATAGCCCAAGAATGGGATAATAAAAATTAAATTATAGTGGCGACGTTTCGGCCAAGCTGGCCATAATCATGTAAGTAACTACGAGATATAAGTAACTTTAGACACAATAATTTAATTTTTACTATCCCGTTCTTGGACTTTCAACATTAAAAATATAATCATTAGTGGAAAACAATAATTTAAAATTACTATAAAAATACTTAATTAATTAATATGCTTGCATTAAAGGAGTTTTCCTATTCCATAAAAGTACCCAACAAATTAAGTAATTAATAAAAATTATTTAAATTGATACCTTCCGTCTCTCTCATCTGCTATAAGTCTGACTTTGACGCCAGGCAGGGGCACTCCAACATTACCTGTAAACCATAGAAATAAGACAATAATTTAGAAGTAGTTCAAGTGGGGAGGACAACCCTAGTGAACAACACCTTCAGCACCTTATCACCAAAGGCAAACTTTTAGCTATGAATATGTTCGCTAGGTTCATACTCACAACTTTGGACTCGTTTTGCTCGTCCTCAGACAGGAAATAAATCCGTTTTATTCCCAGTGGTCACCCATCCAGGCACTGACTTCGCTCATTGCAGCTAAACTTTATGATCCAACAAAAAAATAAGTATACTTGGTGTATTTCTTACATAAAGGGATATACTTGTACCAAATTTCAACTCAATTGGATTATTTTACAATTTTTCAAAAAATGTATGCAAGTCATTTGATAAAAATTGAACTAATCCTGATAATGAGATAAATCTTAGAACATATGACTAGTCTTATATATTGTCTTATATATAGTCTTATTATAGACATAAATAAATAAATAAACCATTTATTGTGGATCATTACAATAAGTTACAATTCTTACGAGTTACAAAATTACAAGTTCTAAAACCACAAATCAGGGTTACCCTTGGTCACCTTACAAAAGGTTTAGAAGTTGCAACTTCCATTTAATAGTGTTTGTTATTTAAGGTTATTATACATAACATATTACATATTATACATACATAGTCTTAATATAGACATATATAGCCTTATGTCTTCATATATGTCTTATATATATATAGTCTACATAATATATAGTCTTATTATAGACATATATAGCCTTATATATGACTACATATATAGTCTTATTATAGACAAATATATAGTCTTATATATGACTACATGTGAGACAAATCTTGAACCAATCAACAAATTGTTCAGTGATTTATGAATTTTAAAGATGACATCAAAAAAACTATTTTCCGGATAGCACAACTAGACCTAAAGCCTGATTTTTGTACCAAGTTTCCTCTCCTTAACATAAAGAGTTAAGCATTAAGACTCTTTAGCATTAAGAGCATAAGATAAAATAATAATAGACACACACATACAGACAGATAACTTTGCAAAAGAGGTCTTAAAAACACCTGAAAAGCAAAATTCAGGCAAATTCCCATTTTGGATTTTTTATTGGATCTAAAATATCGATTACAAAAGTATTAAGTCAAAGAAGTTATTAGTCAAAGAATATGAGACAGTATGTAGCCATTGTAAAAATTGAATTTACTGATTTTTAGCTTCTCATAGCAATTCTTAGAGTTAATGTTTATTCCCAAAAGTGCCTAACTTTGTTTAAATAAAATTGACTTAAAATGATAAACTAAACAAACCTGGTTTCTTTCTCTTCTGAATTGGTGCGGAGAGAATCATACCTGTCTCAGTCATACCGTATCTCTCCACTAGCTGGTGCCCTGTTATATCGTACCATCTGTCAAATATGATTGAGTTCAGAGGAGCAGATCCACTCATCATAAGCCTGAACAGATGCACAAAGCTTTAACCATATGCAAGTAAATTCCAAGGCTTTATCTTTAAAAAAAGCTTTACCAAGTATAGAATTAGTAAAATAAAGCTGAAGAAGAAGAAAGAGCTGGAATCCTTAAAAATGAATATTATAATTTGTTGTATAATGTTGAAACTCATAGCACACACTAGCATAAATATCTATGAATCAGATTCAGAGGGTATTGTATTGCATTAAGACTGTTACTTGCGTATGTAACATTACTCATATTGCTTAAACTTAACTTGTGTATGTAAACATAGCCTAAATCTGGCAAGTCACATTTTTATTCAAAGCTGACTTTGCCAAGCAACTTAAAATAATGATGGTCTTAAGTAGTAGTACCACCCTAACAACAAAATGATATTTTATAAATCTATCATAAATATCCACTAATGAAGAAAGATTGTAAGGAACAAATATAATAACTTAAAAACCCTGCTGAGTATTTAATAAAATCAGTCTTAGAAAGCAAAAGGGCAGCGGAATACAAAAATCTACATTTAGTTGACGAGGACTACTTTTAACATAATTTAAATTAAAAACATTTAAGTAAAATTTAAAATGCTTAAAAAATTGTAATGCCCCAATATTTATACTAGTATTTAATGAATAATCAATCATTAATTCATAATAGAACATAATAATTCTGCAACCAGAAGTATTGCCAACTTTGTTAAAAGAAAATTGTATATCATAAAGGTGGCAGCATTACTAAGGCCACCAGTGAACTGGCTTCGCTGTTATCAGTTATGCTCTTTCTATATACAGTATTATTCTAAGCCAAGTAACATCAGCTCACTTCTACTTATTTTTAGATCTTTATTGGCATCTAGGTAAGGAACTAATATTACCTAATTTTCTGAGAACACGTCTGTCTGATATGCTCTGCAATCCTATCAGACTTGTTTAGTATGGTGTCGTATTCTTGTATTAACTTGGCGTACATAGTGGGAACACCGGTAAAAACATTGATCCTATCCAAGGACTGGATCTTAACACCTATCAGTTCAGCCCATATTCTATTTGCTTCAAATTCTTTCATCATGACACACCTGAAACAGGTATTAATAAATTTGATGAACAAATGATTTAAATAAAAAAGAAAAAGTTAGAAAAAGAAGAGTTTTTGAAAAGAAGAGTTTAAAAAGAAGAGTTTCTAAAAAGAAAAAGAAGAGTTTTTAAAAATAATAGTTTCTAAAAAGAAGAGTTTTGAAAAGAAGGTTTTTAAAAAGAAGAGTTTCTAAAAAGAAGAGTTTTTAAAAAGAAGAGTTTCTAAAAAGAAGAGTTTCTAAAAAGAAGAGTTTTTAAAAAGAGTTTCTAAAAAGAAGAGTTTTTGAAAAGAAAAGTTTTTAAAAAGAAGAGTTTTTGAAAAGAAGAGTTTCTAAAAAGAAGAGTTTCTAAAAAGAAGAGTTTTTGAAAAATAGAGTTTTTAAAAAGAAGAGTTTCTAAAAAGAAGAGTTTTTGAAAAGAAGAGTTTCTAAAAAGAAGAGTTTCTAAAAAGAAGATTTCTAAAAGAAGAGTTTTGAAAAATTCTAAAAAAAGAAGAGTTTCTAAAAGAAGAGTTTCTAAAAGAAGAGTTTTTTGAAAAATAGGTTTTTAAAAAGAAGAGTTTCTAAAAAGAAGAGTTTCTAAAAAGAGTTTTTGAAAAAGAAGAGGTTTCTAAAAAGAAGAGTTTCTAAAAAGAAGAGTTTTTAAAAAGAGGAGTTTTTGAAAAATAGAGTTTTTAAAAAGAAGAGTTTCTAAAAAGAAGAGTTTCTAAAAAGAATCAAGGTGATAAAATCAATGAATTAACTAAACCACCTCCAGCTAACAGTTTAGATATACATTATAGGACCAGCCAAAACCTCAAGCCTCTATTTTATAGTTTTCTTCAAAAGCTATGTAAGAAGTATGATTATTTACCTGATGTATTTATTTTGATGTATCATCAAAAAAAATACATCACAAATAAATTAAAATATTTGAAAAATGCCAATAATAAACTGAATAGGTATAGATTTGTATAAGGAACTATTTAAAGAAAACAAATACTATGAAATCTATCTATATTCTTAAACTTATGAAATATTTTCATAAGTTATAATTATTTTCTTTAACTTATTTTTTATGCAAAATCATTATATTTGCAGATAATATAATAAATCACAATTTTAATGCTAGAAAAAAATCTTTTTAAACTAGATCAGCATAGAACCAGATTTTATGAAAACACGGTTCATTATAAACGTGTTCAGGTTTTTACTAATTTGCCAGATGATATTAAAGAGTTAAGAGCTGAACCAGATAACTTTGTTGAAACTTTAAAAACCTTAAGATTTTTAAAGAAACTTTAAGATTTTTTATTAGGAAATTTTAATTCTAAATTTATACAGTGGCATTAGTGTAGTAAAAATAAAATTTAAAAAAAATAATTTTGCATTATGTAAATAATTAAATTAACTTTAGTATGACGTTTACTATTTCCCACTTCAGGGATCACTATAAAAAAAACCTTTATCTTATCAATCTATGCTTCTGAGGTTAGAGTCATAAAGATTTTTAGGTCTTTTTGATGACTGCATCAATGTAATAATGATGAATCTGACGTTTCGCTTCCACTACGAGAGAGATCTTCAGGGATGTAGGACATAAATAATAATAACAATAAAATACATTTATTTATACAATAAAAAAAACATGAAAATTAATATAAATCAGTATTATAGTTATATCTAAAATAATTTTATTATTAGAGCAACTATCCAATTTTTTATAGGAGAGAAAATAAACTTTTTTTCCAGCTGCAAAAGCTTGAGCTTGCAACATCATGGATGAAGACACAATGCTCAAAAATACTGAACTGAAGTTCAGTTTTGTAAAGCATACTTAACTTTAATTTAGTTGAGCAGAGCACACTGAACTTCAAGCAACTGAACTTTAGAGCATTTTTTCATCCATGATGCCCTAAATCCCTGAAGATGCCTACCACAGCGGAGGCATTTATCTATATTGATGAGGTCACCACCGGAAAGATCTAAATCTTCATAAATGCCTATAAGTCATCTTATAAAACTTCATTTTTACTGAGATTAAAAAAACAGGTATGGGGTACCTCAAAAAATTTCATCACATCGGATTTGCTACGCTCATCCTCAGAATGTATAATTGGCCAGATTTATACTGCAGCATGTCCTCGGACAGTAAATACATCTGTTTAATTCTCAGCAGTCATCCATACAGCACTGAACATGCTCAATATTACTTAACTTTTATAATCCAACAAAAGTCATAGATGTGCTTGTCATGTTGAAACAAAACTTGGTGTACTTATTTATTACATAAAGGTGTATACTTGTACTAAATTTCAACACAATTGGATAGTTTTCCAATTGTTTACATTTTTTCAAAAAAACATACACAAGTATTTTGATAAGAATTGAACTTATACTGATAATGAGATAAAATTTATAGTCTTATAAATGGCTACATGCATGCCAAATATCTATCTGTGTTCCATAATTTTTCGAAATGTTTGCTGAGTCATAATTGTGGGTTAATAGCGTCATAAAAATTGATTTTCTAAATAGCACAACTACAGCGGTAGACTGATTTTTGTACGAAGTTTCAACTCTCAAACATAAATACACTAGGAGCTACGATGATAACAGACACACCAAACATGCAGACAGACAACTTTGTAAAAACCACTTGGGAGGCCTTTAAAACACCTGAAACGGATAATTTCAGTGACATACTGGATTTTTTTTGCAAACACAATACTTTTCCCATATACCTACAGTATAAATAAGAAAAAGTAAAAAAAACTTACTTAGCCCCAACATAAAGAGGAGTCAAAAGAGCATTGACTATTCCATGAATATGGTGTAACGGCAAAGCATGAAGCAAACAATCTTTTTCTTCCCACTTCCATCCTTCAATCATGGACTTAATCTGACTTTCTATGTTCAAATGACTTAGTACTACACCTGTAAAAATAACAACATGTAATTACTTGTCGGTAGGAAAAGGAATCAAATAAAAGAACAAATTCAAACCACCTTTTCATATAACGTGTAAGTTTCAGACTGTCTCGTCACTGTATTTAAAATAATAGTTTGGTGGTGGCAGTTTCATATCTATCGTATTTCATAATGCATTTATTATATTTTACAATGCATATATTGTATTTCATTATGCTTCAAGTAAAAATATGTAACATAGAAAAACAGATTTTCATTAATTGATTTATTTCATACTCTAGATTGTTTTATCATAATAAGTAATACAAGTGATTGTATAATTGTGAGCCTCATCAATCAGGTAAACACACTGGGAGCTGCGATGATTACAGACAGGCATCCTAGTTAAAACCTTTCAGTACTTCTAAAAAACATGTGAATCTCGGTAATGGACATTTAGTGCAACCAATATGCTTTTCTTATATACTCATAAATATGGCAAAGTAAAAATAAAATCAATCAAAAAGAATGAATTGTTTTCAAATATTTGGACGGGAAAAAATTTCTCAAGTCAAGATTATAATAATATAATAATGAATGGTAAACAAATGACATTTTTACTTTTCCTCATTTATACCGTAGGTATTCGCAATTCAAAGTCCGTAGCAGCGCCACCGTGGCTGATAATAAATTGATAATGAAAGAGTGATCATGGAGTTTATGGTCCATGATCATGCTCTTATGGGAGTTTTTTGGTTTTTCTTATTTGTGACGATTATTTCTTTAAATTTTTTATCAAAGTGCTTTAATTTAATTAATTTTAGGGCGTATGAACTCAGTCGAATCACTATTTCGTTGAAAAATAGGGTTTTAATGGGTTGTCACGAGTATTTAAATTGAGTGATAAGAAGATGAAGATCATAATATAGTGTTTTATTTTATTTATTGTTAATTGATGTTACTTTTAAATAATTTTAGTTTGCACAAACACACAAAATTACCATTTAATTGCATTAAATTGTTTAAAATTTTTGTAACAGGTATTTAAATTAACTGATAAGAAGCCGATTTTCACCGTAATGGTGTTTTAATTTAGTAATCAATTTTATTTACGCACTAAAATAATTAATAACTCAATAAATTCACTTTCTGTAAAATGTTTGTTTAAATTATCCATTTAGGTTTCATTATTTCTGGGTTAAATCGGACGAATCAATGTCTGTAGTAGTAAGAGCTTGATTCTATATTTAAAATACTGGAATTATCAAAATATTTATCTATGAAATATTTGCAATTTTTTTAGCACCGATGGTCGTTCTAATAATTTGTATTACATTTATCACAAATTAACAAACAATAAATAAATAAAAGAAGAATTTTTATGGGCTCCCATGCTAATCCTATGATAAAAAATTGTTTGATCACCCTTTCATTTTCCCGCCATTGGTATTGCCAACCTTACAACTATCTCTTTGAATCGCGAATATTTGCGATTCAAAGAGATAGTTGTAAGGTTGGCAATACCAATGGCGGGAAAATGAAAGGGTGATCGAATTTTTTTACCATAGGATTAGCATGGGAGCTGATAAAAATTCTTCATTTATTTTTTTATTATTTGTTAATTTGTGATAAATGAGGTAACTATTAATAGAACAATTATGGTAAAAATCAGCTTGTTATCAGTTAATTTAAATACATAAATATATTTATGTATTTGCAATAATTTATTATATGCAATAAAAAGGTAATTTTGTGTGTTTGTGCAAACTAAAATTAATTAAAAGTAACACTAATTAACAATAAATAAAATAAAACACTATATTGTGATTTTCACCTTCTTATCACTCAATTTAAATACTCTTGACATTTAAATACTTCCTGAGTGGTTTTCACAAAGTTGTATGTGTGTGTGTCTGTGTCTGTTATATCAGAAGTGTATTTTATGTAAAACTATATAACTATATAATACATAAAATATATTATAAAATATAATATATATAAATATATATTAAATACATATTTTGTTTTGTTTATTGTTTAACACTGAAGATGCCTGGCTTCGCCATGCGAAACGTCTATTATTAATGTTTATGTAAATAAAACTCTAAAGGACTGAAGTCTTCATTATTAACCTAGAATTTAATTCTTAACAGTCCAATAACTATTTTGTTAATTAATATATTAAATAATATATAAACAATTTCAGAATATTATTTTTTTATTTAAATTAAAATGTATGAAACAAAATGCCTATCCATCATAACTTAAGATAAGGAAACCTGCATTTATCTTATAAAATATATAAATGTTATGTGCAAACATAACTCATAATAACATAGATATAAATCATTGTTTAGGAGCTATCATGTGATTAGGCTCATAAAACCAGATAAAAAAAACAATAACATATTTAAAACTTTAACTTATCGGAAATATTATATAGTTTCTTTGACCTCAATGATAGTAGATAAACCAGTCTTGACGTTCTTATCAATTAATTTAATTTAAAATTTTACAATAAACAATTCTTAAAAAAAATGTGCGTTTTGTTTACATTATATTATCTCGAGTCAAGTGTTATTAAAGAATAGTCATTATTCTTTTAGTATCAGATTTAAATAAGAGGTACAATAAATAAATAGATAGAGCACAACTACACCTATATAATGATTTTTGTATAGTTTCAACTCTCTAGCATAAATACACGGGGAGCTACAACGATAACAGACACACACACTCACATAGACAACTTTGTGAAAACCACTTAGGAGGGCTTCCAATGACATCCTGGTTTTATTTTTTTGCAAACACAATACTTTCCCTATATACCTATGGTATAAACTTAGAACAATACTTTATATAGAAGGAGCACTACTGATAACACGAAAGCCGGTTCACTGGTGCAACTAAGTAATGCTGCCAACCTAACAAAATAAAATGTTTTTTTAACAAAGTTGGCAATATTTCCGGTTGTTGAAGTATTTAATTAAATTATTTATTAATGCTTCATTACTTATTAATTCTAAATGTATAAAATGGTTAATTATAATATTTTAGGTATAAGAAAATGTATTTGAACGATTATAACAAGAAAAATTTTAATTATGCATTATCGAGATGGCCGATAGTTTGATGCGTCTTGTGTTTACTTAAAATAATGCAAGTCATTTACAGAGGGAATATTTTTTATATTATTTTACGACTATTTCTTTCTCGTGTTTATGAAAAATATAGTTTGTTTTTTACCCATCCGTGTTTACCCACGTATGTAAATGAAACAAACTTATTTAGTATACGAAATAACTAATAATGTGTATCATTGTGTTCAAAAAATAGTATATGAGACTATTGTATGACGTCAGAACCGGATACTTGCATTGTTACTGTATTGCTATCATACAATATTTAAATTTATAATTGTGGGGGAGTCAAAATATTTAAATACGACAGGAACTAATAAAAAATTTAAATAATGGCGGGCTAGCACACCGACTATGTAAGGATGGCAACATAGAAGCAAAAAAAATATGTTGTTGTCAGGTTGGCAGCATTACTTAGTTGCACCAGTCAACCGGCTTTCGTGTTATCAGTGGAATTAAATTGTGTTTACGGTTCTGTGCTCCTTCTATATATAGTATTATTCTAAGGGTATAAATGAGGAAAAGAAAAAAAGTAAAAACACTTGTTGACCCTAAAAGGGTTAAAAATAGTGACACAAATGAGCCAAATGATACCTTTAGGTAAAGCAGTAGAGCCAGATGTGTAAATAATCATAGCATCCTTAGAAGAATAAAACTCATGGGATTGTCCTATCTGAGTTCCTTCTTCGGCTTCATTCCCAACATTTTTATCTTCCTTAGTCTGATTGCCATCTTTAATCATTGCACTCTCCCTGAAGAAACATAATAAATTATCAGACAAGTGTAGTGTTTCATACATCATACATTCAAACTAATTATGTCAAAAGTGAGATGAACTCCGATCAAGGCGATGCCTTCTGGGGTATCTCCTAAGCAATTTATTACTGTTAAATAAAATAATATGTATTCTTTTTTGTATTTTGAGTTTGGAGAAAATACAAAAAATTATTTATTAAATTTACTATTATTAAATTTATTTCAATATGGTTATTATATCCCCACAGTTTTTGTTGGACCACTTTTAATTATGCATTGAGCGTTGTAAGTAGGTGGATGGGTGATGGGATTAAACTGAAATAATATGACCGCTGGCATTAAAACTGATTTTTTTTTGTCTAAAAAAGAAGCAAAGAGAGACTGAAGATGTACTAAATTCCATGTGTTTTCCATATACTGAAGACGAGCAAAGCGAGTCCAAAGTGATGAGGATGAAATACTTCTTTAACCATTAAATAGTGTTATATATACTTAAAACCATTTTTTCCATCTAATCTTGTAGAATTGGTCTTAGGCAACTTTTTACATAAACTATAACTTTCCTTCCCCCAACTTAATAATGTTGGACAATACTAATTTTGACAAAATAGCCCTCAGGGTATTGACTCAATAAAATATTACTCACCTAATTGAAGGGTCCAATATTAAAGATCTACTTTTAGTTTTAGAACATAATTCTTGACTTAATCGTTCATGTTGTGGTACTGTTAATAATAAACTACTTTCACTATCTGTCATTAAATAATTTAATATTGATTCCGGATATTGTGTACTTAAAGGAACAACTGAAACATTAAAGAACAAACTATTAAAAATAAATATTGTAGTTAAGTTCCCAAATTAGTTAACAGCATGGTTATTAGAGCAATCGGGCCTGAAAATAATTTGTAATGACCAGACACCAAAATAGCCAACTGGCAATAAATTTATTTGAATTCTAAATTAACGTTAAGATATTCTTCTTTGAATGTGAATCGCAATAGAGTTTCAACATTATTTTAGAATTCTTGCTGGAATCACCTTTCCTTTGTATTTGTTCCTGGATGCCCAATTTAGTACAGTTTAAGTCCTCCTGAAGGGTAATTTTTTTAATTCCACAATGAATTTCACCGGCATTACCATAATTTGATGAGGCTCTTCCCTCGCAAAATTTTTGGAAACATAGGGACTTCACTGAGTCACTCGTGGTGTAGTGGTTAAGGTACGTGGCCAATACACAGAATGAATGGACTTTAAACTTCTGAGCTTATTTAGTCATGGATTCAATCCCAGCACGGGCGTCAGGGATTTTTATGAGGGATGAATTCTGCGTACCACGTCCTTCAAAAGGGACGTAAAGCGGGTGGTCTCGAGCCTGTGCGTTGTCAGGTACTCATTAAACGATCTCTAACCCTAAATAAAAATGGGCATAGGAAAAATTTAGGACCCTCATAGTAGATTCATTATAATACAATAGTGTGTGTGCCTAGTAATTTAAAGTGTATGGAGGTTTCGATTAACAGAGAGAGCACGTATTATTCCTAGTTTTCACTAGACTATATGAGTCAGTGAAAATATGTATGATTGCATGAAAAAAGCATGAGAAGAGCCATTGAAATTCATAGCTCTTCAGTCTAGATTAGATGAAATATACCTACACTTGAAATTAAAAGGAGTAGAACACTATCTTAAGGAGCTGGCAAAAAGGGCCCAACAACGTGGCTACTTGCCTGGTAGTTACTTTCACTCCCTCCCATATTACTACTATTACTAGGGACTTCACTAATTTTACTCACCTCTTTATTGTAGTGGATATGAGGAAGCTACAATAGTGACACCATTTTTTATATGGGAATGATTTTATCACTTGCTTTGCTTTTTTGATTTAGCAATTAACAATATGTTTTTTAATTAAGAGAATTGTATAAAAGAGTATTTTTTTTGGACTGGTATATATATAATTTAAATTTTTTTGAAGACTGCTGTCCTAAATAATAATAAATTTAATAATTCTTACAACATTTTGTTGAGCGAATCCAAAATAAATCTAAAATCAAAAGTGTAATGCAAAAATTTTTTAAACGCAACGAATAAAATTGAAAATAATTAAGAATAAATTATAGAAAACGTCAGTAAACAAAAAATATTAAGGAGGCAGGGACAAACTATTAACTGAACAGTGATTTGCTAATAGTTTGTCCCTGACTCCTAATCATTTTTGTTTAAAAAATTGTTGCATTAAAATTTAGATTTAAGTTTTATTTTGGATTCACCTGAAGATGAGCTTTGCTCAACGAAACGTTGTAAGAATTATTAAATAAATTACTATTCTTTAGGACTGCAGACTTCAAAAAAATTTAATTACAAGAGACTTCTATATTTAGTTTTTCCAATCATTCATAGTTCTGTTTTTTTTAATAAGTATTACATTTTTAATCGCTGACATAAACTGGTTAGATTTAGTTCCACTGTGTTGCCTACCATGGAACTGGAGAAGTTTTTTAAATTTCTTTTTTAGGAACTTAATTAGTTAAAGAGATAACAGCTTGACCAGAAACCTGACGGAACCATCACGGTAATTTTTTAATCAACCAGCTTCACAGTCTCAACCACACAACCCCCCCCCTCATTTCCATTTCTCCTCATGTTCCTCCACCGTTTTACCAATCAGACTCACCTAAGTCCAACCAAACAAGGGATTCTCAGATGAATTAATAGATAAGTTGTTAAAAAATGATTGCCTCTCATAGTTCCTACAGCATATTTGTGGAACTGGATCCCATCTCTCCTGTTCTAGACTATGGGATTAGAGACCCAATATATTTCATACACCTTATTTAACAAGTTGATAAAGAACAATTAGGACATGACAATTAGACTGAAATTATGCAATAAAAAAACTTACCAATTTGCCCACTAATCCAGCAAGCCCACTGGGCAATAACATAACTAGCATTGTTTGGACACAATAATCCAACTCGTTCTTGTGTTCTACCTTCTAATTTCTCTTCAATTTGCTTAGAAAGCCTAGTAGAGGCAGATAACAAATCTCTATACGTATATTTACCAAAGTCATCTCTAATTGCAATACGATTCTTGTGTTCTATTGCTTTACGAAATACAGGTATTACTGTTTTATCTGTTGAATAATACTTTGCTAAAACATTAGGTAAAATTTTAACTGCGCCATAGACGTCGTGAAATTTTCTTGACACCATTTTTGAAACCCGAGCTTCACTAACTTTTATCACAAAAAAAAACAATTTTATAACATTATTAAGAAACAAAAGTTACTCTTACTTGAACCTCTACTCGTTTAATTATTTCGTATCTTATCATTAATTCCACTTTCACAAATAATAATTAAAAAATCCTAGACCAGAAAAAAATGTAAATAAACTGGAAATTTAAAAAACAGATTAGCCAACTTAAAATTTTCCAGAATTTCCAGTAAAAAAAACAAAATTTAAAAACTAGTTACAGATTTTATTAGGATCTTTTATCAGTTTTTCTAAGAACAACTGACGACGGAAAAAACAAGGAACAAAGTATTTAATTATTTTCAAACCCGTTAATTCAATGGGCAAAACGCCTGTTTAACCTTGGTTATGTTTACAATATGCCGGTGACCGTGAAAAAATCCTTTGTGGCTAAAAATAATTTGTAAGAGTTTAAATGAGGCGCCACCCCACCCATCACAACCCCCCTTTCTCATTACTGGCGCACCCCTCCTTTACAAAACACGCAAATATGAAATGGGCAAGTGCACTCTGTATTTATTTATAGGTGTTAATTTGTTTAGGTGAAATGTTTTGTTACGTTTTCATAAAACTATGCGTATTGAGAAAAATAAACTGAAATAAATCTAACTTTTGTCACGAATTGACGTCAAATAATTAGTAAATAATTTTTCCACCTTTTTCTATTCTATTGGTTTTGGTAAATTTAAGTCAACATAAGAATTTTGATGACATAACTAAACGCGTTTGGCAAATGCCAAAATAGCCAAGTAAATCTTTTAAATTATTCATTATGGCCCATATATTAAATTTGTTATAATTTATACTATTATGTTTGTTTATTAAATTGTATAAGGGTATGTTATACAATTTTTTATGGATATAAGGGTTATTTATTAAATAAGATTTTTTGTATCGAGAGTGTGAAAATTCCGTCACAAATTCCGTTTCAGAGGTCCCTATAATCTCTGCCTACAATCACAAGGCGGGCGCAGACATCCGCGCCATAATTATTTTCTTCTTTTTTCACTGTAGCTTCAAAAATGGGCTCAAGCACGAGCTAACTTTACTTTAAAGACACCTACATGCTCGGAGTTCGTCTGTAAATTGTTGACTGCAGACGGTTTGGTTTTTAGTGTTGAGGCCTACGCTAACTTTTAGCTTAGGCTAAAATAAAAAAGTTGCTTTATTATTTTCTCTTATTTTGAATAGAATTTGTAACAGATTTGGCTGAAGATATTTTGTGCCAAACGGTTTGATTTAGAATAGAGAGAAAAGTTGCTAGATTAAGTTTCGTCTGTGACAAAAAGGGTAATTTTGGAAATGTACTCTCTCCTTTGTGCTAAAAATTTTGGCCTCTAAACAGAAAATTTGGTTTACACCTGTTATAGTAAAAAATATTTTATAATAAAAAGGACAATATCTAGGTTCCTAATTTATGGGTCTCGGTTAATGATCTGAGTCAAAAGACGATTCTGAGAGGAGGCTGGGGTTCCTGATTAGGTATTAGCCTTCCTAAGATTGATTTTTGAACCAAGTTTGATAGAGAAAGAGTCCTCACAAAAGTCAACTAGAAATATATATATATATATATATATATATATATATATATATATATATATATATATATATATATATATATATATATATATATATATATATATATATATATATACTGCAAAAATGCATAAAAAGCAGTGAAAATGTGATAAATTTTAAATTTTGCAAGTTCCACACGGTATGTATCGGTATATATATATTTTTTCACTCCTGCCTCAAATGGACTTAAAGCGCTTGCTGAATTTATTTTAAAGACACCTGCATGCTCGGATATATATATATATATATATATATATTATATATTATAATATATATATATCTTCGATTAAAAAAAAGATTTCGAGATTTAGACTTTGGGGGGAGCCTTGGGGGGGAGGGAAGCACTCTTAAATATTACGTTAGCCCTCCTCCCAAATTTTAACAAATTATTATTTAGAAGTAAAAGACTTTCCTGCGGCAAGGGAGCTAAGCTCTGTATATTTGTTTGTAAGTCCATTTTACCTCCCCCCTCTCATTAAGATGAATATAAGTAGTAATATGAAGATAACCGTTTAGGTTTTTAATCTCTGGTATTGACATCCTGTAAATCAGTACAATACACATTTCATAACCTGGTGGATTAAGGGGAAGAATATAAAGTAACTGTTATGTTATACAAAAGTTTGGTCAAAATATCTCGTTTAAAATATATCTGAATAAAATATAGAAGTCCCCATGACCATTTAGGTTTAATCCCCGTTTCTTAAATCTGTACTTAGTTTTTTTTAGTTATGTTAAAATGACTAAGGTTGGCGACACTGTGTAAATGATCGATTCAAGCTTGAATAATCGATTGTGTTCTTTTTCCCGTGAATGTTTTTTGTGGCTAGATTATTTTAAATGGGAAATTAATATTTTTTTTCTATTTATATTTGTTGAATTGTTCACCAAGTAGGTTTTACAATACACAAAATGAGCGCGACGGACCAGATGAGAGCTATGCTGGACCAGCTAATGGGCACTGCCAGAAACGGTACGTTAACATTTTCTTCAAAATGGCGTACAACAGTTAGATTTTCATGGAAAATTATATGTTTCTATTAGTCATAGATGTGTATATATATATTTACTATTATCCAGAGCTTGGCTTTGTTTTCGTGTTATAATTGAAGTGTAATATATGTTGAAGGGCCTCTAAATTTTGTCATTTGGGGAGGAAGATTTTGGAAAGGGGAGGGGTGAACAGACAATTTTTTTGTATTCATTAAAAAATATATACATTTGGGGGGGGGGGCATCGTTTTTATAAAGGGTTGCACTAAGATAAAGAGCCCTGTGGACCCTCTTTTTAGATAATTGGTATTAGGCAGACCTCATTAAGTTATTTTTACCACTACCCTCAATCAGTCTAAATCATTTAGTACATTTACACACACATATAAATCCGTGGATCTTATTAAGTATAATTTTTAAATACGGTATAGCTGTATGAACCCTGCTGAGGGAATCCAATCGGATACGCTAGAACTAGGGAGATGGAATCTAAATGGATCCCCCAATATGCTGTATTTACCTTCAGAGGCGATCATACTTAACGGATAACCTTCTCGTCTAATTTTAGTTCACTTAAATATTACTGTTTTTCATCAAATGACTTTTAAAATAGACTTTTTTTTAGTGTAACTTTATTATTATGCCAAGAAACCACAATTTAACTAAATATTATTTTTATGGTGTATAAATATTTAATATTTATACTGAAATAAATATTGAAGTTTTGTAAATATATTTTTTGTTTTAAACTTCCTTATTTATTTATTTAGTTTTAAAAGTAAACCTTGACCACAAATGATGCTATGTTTTGGCAGGATCAGTTATCATGTAATCTTACTTGATCAACTAAACAAATACGGTGCAAGAGCTGTATTATATTTAG
Source organism: Microvelia longipes (assembly GCA_018340805.1). Taxonomy (NCBI): domain Eukaryota; kingdom Metazoa; phylum Arthropoda; class Insecta; order Hemiptera; family Veliidae; genus Microvelia; species Microvelia longipes. Next base: position 13,318,933 of record JACMZG010001870.1, on the reverse strand, counting down.
TGCGTCTGGAATATGATCACCAGTGAAATACACTGTGTATATGTAGTAAATCATTTATCATTAATCATCCTGTTTTTTTTTTTCAATTGTGGTACTCATAGCCCAACTCAACAAAGCAGCTCTAGAAAGTGATTATTTTCTTCTTTTTTCACTGTAGCCTCGAAAATGGCGTCAAAGCACTAGCTAACTTAATTCACTAATCACTTTTTTAAAATTGTCATGAGTCAATCTTGACAATTAAACCATTTCACAAATGCTTTATTGACCCCAGTTATGCCCATCACAGTTTACTGTGAATAATTTTATAATTATTTACAGTAAACCCTTATTATTCCTTATTATTACCCTTATCATTATAAAAAACGTTGGACAGATTTTTTTTGCAAACCAGACTTCTTATATGTCCAACGTTTTTTATAATGATATTTCTTATTTCAACCAAATATCTTATTTGGAGATTTTTTTCTAATTTGTGGACCAAATGTCTCATTTAATTTTTTTTTATAATTTGTGAAATTATTTGTAAAGAATGCCCAAATTGGAGAAATTTGTGTTGTACATTTCTCTCTACGAGTGAACCTTGAATTTGTCATTATATATTATAATATTCTTTTATAAAAATTTGAGTATTTTGTTTTCAGGAGAAAGTAATAAATACACCTATAGATTCTCTGATCCCAAAGTGTGTAAGAGTTTCTTACTGGCTTGCTGTCCTCATGACATTCTCTCTTCTACTGTGAGTTTAATCTTCTTTATTTATGTATAATAACATCTAATTAGAAAATTTAAAATTAATCCAGTATTTATTAGCTGTACTAAAGCTGAATAATTATCTATTTTGTTGCAAATTGAAGGCCTTATTAATGAATAAGTCAACTTTTTTAGACATGACTTTTATTCTGGGTAATTATTTAGTCAATTTGAAATATATAGCATTATATTTATTCAATTCTTTAAACTCGGTTCATGAACTTTAAATTTTTATTGGATTAATTTTACTTCTTTATGAATATTTTGTAATCCATTTAATTTTAAAATGTATTTGGAATATATTTATACTATTTAATCAAAGTTGAATTCAGCTATTTTTACCAATATCTAGTCCTTTTAAAATTGAGAAAATAGAAACAGCTTTGGTTTATCCGATGTGTCGATCTGCTGATATGTTTTCAACTTTTACATATAAATAACAGTAGTAAACTTGGTGTTTTTATGCTAATTATTTTTCAGTCGGGCCACTGACTCTTATAGTTTTTCTTAAAAAATAAGATTACAGGATATTCTTAGATTGTTTAATATATTTTTTAAGCTCAGCCTGATTTATAAGATTTAGTTTTTCAAAGTCTCAATAAAATTATTTTCCAGAAAATTTATCAGTAATTAACTATCTATATGAGTTAAATGTAGTACCTTGTAATAATATTCCTACTTTAACTGAACTGCTGTCTTTATCATTTAAATTTATCTATTTGTGTGAGCTATTTATGTGGTTGATATAATTAATTTGATTGATTTTTTAAGAATCAGGCTTTGTTTAGAATTCTATTTTACTCTGTATTTTTCATGTTATTTATTGTATCATAAGAGAAACATACTGCTTTTTGCTGTATCAGTAAAATCTCAAAGTTTGATAAACAAGTGAAAGTTTGACTTCATACAATTTTCTCTTAATTTAATTTATTTCACTCAGTACCAAGCTTTTCTAATACTCAATTACTTGTTGACTCTAAAGTAGAGCTACTTTTGTTAGTTTGTATTATTATATCTGTGAAGTAGGGTCTTCAAGATATCCCATCTTTTAAAAATGATAAATGAAAATACCTTATGTAGATATTGTAGTGTAGTCTATTGTAGTGTAGTAGATAGACTGTAGTGATAGCAGGTAATTCTAAATTATTGCCATACAACTGGGTCGCTATAATTGTGTTTATGTCTTATCTGACGACTATCTTTTCATAATCTGCTGCCTAACTGTATTTTCCTGTCTAAAGAAATATAAATTTGAGTTTTATGTTTCTCTTTTGATCAAACAAAGAGTTGGTATGGGTATTGTAGATTGAAAGTTGCTGGATCTCTTCTCAAAAGATTTGATCTATTTTTTCAATATTTGGGTTGTTCTTAACTTATATCTATGTTAGCTCTGTGTAATTAAAATAACTTAAACTTGTATACTTGACCATAGCAGCTCTTTGATGAAACTTATTTTTAAAATGATGTGTATAATAATGTGTACTTGGTGGGAAGATACAAAATGAAACATACAGCCATCTTTATACAATCCTGTATGTATTTATCTTTTTATTTATATTTAGTTATAAACATAACAATATTTCTGGGCCCCATGAATTTGGTATGTAATAATACAATGAAACATTGATTTTATTAGTTTATATTTATTATTTTTATGTAATTTTAAATCAAAGTACACAGTTAATGTATTGTTGTATTGATTATTTTAAAAACAAATACTATATGGTTAGGTGTTGTTTGGTAAGTAGTGTAGCATGTGACCCCTTACATCGGGTCGAATTTTTAACACTTTTAGCTTAAAAAATGTTATCATGTTGAGCAAATACAACAGATGGTATGTTTATATTAAATTTTTGGGCATTATTTTGTTTATATTAATTATAAACAAAAAATACTTACCTAATCAAAACATTGGTCAAATGAATTTCAAAATGTATGTATAATAATTTATTTACTTTTAAATTTACAGGCTATATGCTCCTAAACTTCATTTACTTTAAAAAATGAAATTATAGGTTCATTTGAAGTTTTTGTAGTTTAGGAGTACTTTAATGTTTTTATTACTATAGTAATTAATATTTATCATTAGCTATATTAACTTAATTTTGTTTTTAAATAAAAAATATAATGTGTCTCAGACTTCTAGTCTGTTGGGCATAATAATGTGTTTAAGTAAAAGTGGTAGAATACAGACCATGGCTAATAAGGATACATTTTGACAGGAGTCCTCTCACACCATTAAGTAAAATATATTCTTCTAAACTTAAAGGTGGCAGATGGTTTAGATTACTTATGATAAGCAAATAATAAATAAATAAAATAAAACTTAGAAGTTCTTGTCTACATTTTGTGAGTATTGATAATCTGTACTAAGTTGTTTTATTTTTTGTACAGTTATAGATTTTGTACAATTTTGTAAAAAATACATTGTTAGGTTTATTCAGATTAGGTATCATCATTGTGGAGATTGGTTGGTATGTATCTTTGTCCATTTTTCATAAATTCCTTTCTTCAAAAATCCTTGGTTTTCTTTAGGTGTCCTTCAATTTGTTTGATACATCCCTTATAAAAATGGCCCCAATTAAGTGGCCATGTTATATATTGAGGTGTGTGCAACTGTCTTCATTATTTGAAATTATTGCTGCCTTCATGTGAGTTGATTATTTTAGTTTTTTGTACATATTTATTTATTACAAGTATGAAACATAAAAATAATATTTTTTTGGATCAACGAAAAAAACTGTATGTATTTTTAAAAAACAAATTTATTAGATCTAAATTCTATTACTTTGCTAAGTTGCTGTCTCGTGAGTATGTCATCAAAAGTTTTTTTTTATTATACGAAAGTTGATTTGTGCGGGAGTTGAGAAATTGAGTTTTTGTGGACCAGTATTTATTTTATCCGAATAAATTATTGGTTGAAACAGTTGACATGGAGCTACGTATGTATGATGTCACACAATTCTTATTTTTATAATTTTATAATCCTTCTAGAACAATTTGTATTTTATTATTGTTTCTGTGCAAAACAGTCAACAGGTGTGATTAAGTTTTTTAAATATGATGGCTAAAAATAATATTGTTAGAAGCTGACCAAGAAGTTAACAAATGGAAAGGAAATTTAAACACTTGCCTAATTTTAAGTTAGAGTGGCCTTTTGATTTATTTTATTTATTTATAGCTTCTACAGTTGTCTCAATTAAAATTTAATTATTGGAAACTGACTTGACAGGTTGTCAGCAAAGTTTTATCAGAAACTTGCGAGGTTTTTTGGGGGGAGGGAGGTTGATTCCACTTGGTCACCTGATACAAAAAACATGAGGAATATGACTTTTTAGCCACTCAACAGTTTTGGCTCTAGAGGTTGCTTTGTTCTCTCTAGCTTCCCTGTGGCTGATTTACAAATACATGGTTGATGTCCTGTTGCAGTTCACAGGACATCACAGTAGTTCTTAAGTGGCAGTTCACAGTTCACATTAGTTTTTAAGTGGCATAATGTCACAATAGTTTCAAATCTATCAGTTGAAAACCATGGTTTGTTTACATCAATTTATTTATTTCAAACAATATAATCAGGACTAATGCTAATAATTAAATGTAACTTTGAGAACTTGTCTTGTTCCTTGGGGATCATAAAAAATATTTGAAAGCTATTATGTTCTATAAAATTGTCAAAAAACAATTTTTGATGCATAGGTATGAAATTTCATACATACAATTTAAATTCTTGATCATAGTCCCCTACAATTTTTAATAACTTATCTTTTTAAACTATAAATGAATTAATAATGATGGTAGGCTACACTGTATGATACATGACTTATAATTGTATTAAGTTCTTGGTCGGTTTCTAACTTATATTTACTTATTAAATATTTACTCCAAAATAAAAGTACCAAATAATAATTAGTCAGCCAAACTTTTTTTCATTTAATTTGTATAATTTTGAGGTGTCTGGCTAATGATAAAAATAAGTTACCACAAGGTATTTATAAAACTTAATCAATCTTTGTTACGTTTTCCTCCCATCTTGTGATTTGTTTTCTTTATGATTTTTTTTTAATTTTGGTTTCTTGGTTGTTGTCTTGAAAATATAGGGGAGTGGTAAAATAAAACTCCGAGACAATAAATTAAAAAATGTGATTCACTTCTTCCAGGACCCACCCGTCCGTAAGTCATAAATACCAAATATCTCCAACATTTTATTTTTTCTTACTCTATTTTCTAAAAATCATATTTAGGTTATTAATTTAGTTTATAATTTGGTAAAAATGTAAGCATAAAATTAAGGGAACTATTTATTTGACATATTTTTCTGTTTATATGGTGGTTAGAAACACAGAATTGGAGGTGGGGTAAGAAATATATGGACCCCATTCTACTGACAACAAGACTGTTCCTCGTTGATTGGCTTTTCTTTGTATATAAGTCTATCTGACACAGAAATATCAACTAAAGGCCGACAAATATAACAGGAACCTTGGGAAAAATGAAAGCATTACTCTGTGAAAGATTGTTAGAACCGAATTTTCACGAATCAGGTGTAAAAAATACTATGACTATTAACGTATCTTAAATAATAATAAGAAATTATTAAGGTATTAATTATAAGAAATTCACGCTTCTTCCTGATAAAAAAGAATAGCAAAAGTACTAAAACTGAACAATAACTCACAAAAAACAAAACAACAAAAGAGCATAGAGAGTTCAAAACTGATTTCAAAAATTTTTAAATCACATATAATTTGTTATTATTTCACACGTCAAACTTGGGTATGTTTTAAAGGAAAAATTATATTAAAACAGATTATATGAGGTCTTTTTGTCACTGAATCTGACTAACCCCCCCCCCCCTCCCCATTTGCAAATGATGCTAGTACACTCCTCATTCGTTCATGTTATATTTGTCAGCTTATAGTGAGGATATTCTTTTTTACACCTTTCCTCCAATAACTTGTCTAACAATCCCTCGAATCATCATCTGAATTATTACCTTTCTCTTTTATGTGATCTTTGCCATTATAATTTTAGGATAACATTTGAGTATGTTAAAATAATAAAGATATAACATTAAAATTATTATAACTAAAAATAATAATTATTACTGGATAAAAAAAATTTTAAACTCCGCCGATTTTTATGTTAAACCTGTCAAGGAAAAATTTTATTTTATTTGATCTAAATAAGCATCTAAGCGAAGGGAAATAACATAAGTGACACAAATGGGAGTTAATAATATTGTGAGGGTTTAATATTTGATCTTGAGGGGCTTTTTTAAGATATCAGATTTAAAATAGAACTACTTTTAATTCTGAATTGTAATTTAATGGGACCTGAATAGATAGAACCATTTAAGGTCTCTTAAGGAAGGGCAGTCTTAGATATTTGATATCTTAAAGCAGCTGTAATATAATTTAATGCATTAGTCTTCATTTCTGCAAAACTTTCTTTATATTATCAGTTTTAAATTGTAGTTTCATCCTAGTGTACAAAAAGTAAAATTTTTAATAATTTCAAATTAAAAAAAATAGAATTCAAATTATTTGGAAAATCAAATTTTTCTTTCAATATTTTATTTGCTTTCCCAGGGAAACTTTACTTTGTGAATTTCAATTAATTTAAACTTGTGTATACTTGGTTACTTGTGTATAGCCAAACATTCAATGAGAAACATAGAAATATTTAATATAATGAATAAATGGCAGTGATGAAATATTGTTTAGTCTTAATGGAAAAGCAGCTTTTGAAAAACCTCCGTCCAATATTCCACAGAGCTGAAACACTCTATGAACTCAACATCTTTGTTTTTTTATTAATTATCTGACGTATTTAATATACTTCATTTGAAACTTTTATAACACCATTATTTAAATTAATGGCGTTATTTATGGGGTGGGGTTATTTAAAGAATAATAAGAACAAGTGAGATTTATTACATTAAGACCCTAAAAATCAACATGTTTTGGAAACATGTTGTATTTGGCGTATACAAATACAAACATACTGGCTCCCCAGGATTTGATGACTGTCTACTTCTGGTAAAGTAATAACACAATACACTGAAGACAATTATTAAAATTAGTTAGAAAATATTGCTGTGTCGTAGACAGAGGAGCATACAGACTGAGTTAGAGTTGTTGTTATGTTGGTATTTAAAATAATACTAGTATAGAAGAACATAAAACCTGTTTAATCTTCTGGTAACAGGGATTTTGTACTGGAGACCAATCATTGCCAACCTAACAAATTATATATTTGTATGAGTTTCTATGGATATATATTATCCCTCATCTTGGAATAGAAAGTTTAAAGATTTTAAATGTATGTCTTGTATTACTGCATGATTAAATTAACTTTTAAGGCTAATTTAGCATAAAATTACTTGACACCAATTACATTTAGTAATAGCGTTAGTAATATAAAAGATAGGATCCCCTCATTGGAAGTAGGCCACGTTGTTGGGCCCTTTTTGCTAAATCCCTTAGATAAAAGATAGTGTTCTTACCTTATGCTACTGCAGGTATTTTTGTGTCTAATCCACAGAAGAGCTGTGACTTCACTGAGAGTTTTATTACCTTCAATAAGATCAGGGGTCTCGAAACTGGGGGACACGTACCCAGGGGGTATGTGAGACACTGATAAAATATATTAACAAATATTAATATAAATAAAATAATTCAATATAAAAAATTATTTAAAAAAATGGGTAATGGAATCAAAGAAAGTGGCCAAAGATAAATAATGTTTAAACTAATATAATAGTATAATAGATAATATAAGCCTCAAATCAAAGCTGCCAAATAACAGGATGTAATATAACTTAGGTATAAACATTCCTTTTTTTGTACCATGATGATGATCATTTACTTCTCTACTATCCATATTACTCCTTCTAGTCCTAGTATTATTTTATATAAGTGTTGGTCCGTCTCGTACACCTTATGCAAATATTAGGATACTTTACATGTACCAAGTGAAAATAAAACAAATAAAGGTGTTTCTTGGAGAAACATTTTTTAGATTTAGATTTAAAAATCTTAAAGCTGCATAATTTTAGTTATGTTTTCTTTGACTGTGACACAGCAATTTTATAACTATACTCTCTGTTCCTTAATATATTATTTTATATTCAGGTTGAAATCTGAAATTTGTTATTTACAAATTGAACAGCAGAATATTAGTTTTCAATATTTTAAGTTGTTTGTGAAAACTAAAAATATTTTATTAATGACTTAAATAATTGTTGCCTTTTACTGTAGGCAATTTGTTTGTATGTGTACGTGTGATATAATGAGAGTGTGTGTGTGATGTGATCTCTTACAGAGGATGGATTTGGGTGAGTGCCCTAAAATACACGATCTAGCCCTCAGAGCTGATTTTGAAAATGCAAGCAAGACAAAGGATTATTTTTATGATATAGACGTGAGTATGAAGTCTAATCTATTTCTTATTACTTTTTTTAAAAGAGAATAATATAAGGTTTTCAGACTTTTTATGGACGGGAGGTTTGAAAAGAGTTGCTCTTTATCATAAAACGTCAATGATGGTGTTCTAAACAAACCTCAACCGAGTGTGTATTCAAATAAACTTTTTATCAATAAATACGGCTTAAAAGAAATTTTTTACGCTACAATTTAGTTCTAAAACATAAATAATCATGGTTATAAGTGAAGAAATATAAATATGAAAATCCCTTCTTAAAACTGGTAGAGTTGGTACTGTCAGGCTTTTTTCCCTCAGCTTGTACTCAGGAACCTACAGAATAAGCTTGTGAGTGTTGTACAAATAACCGTTTTAGTGAATTATTTCATGTTTTTATTTGTTTTGTACTTAACGGTGCTTGAGGCACCAAAGTGTTGTTTACACATTTTTTCTACTTTAAGTTTTAAAAATTGTAAAATTGTTGATGTAAAAAAAAGAAATAAAATGTGTTTCTATTCTATTCCATTATTTGTTTTGTATTTTCAGGCGATGGAACAATTGCAAGCGTTTATAACTGACTGCGACCATAGAACTGAAATAGCCAAACAAAGGTTGCTGGAAACACAGGAAGAGCTGAGTGCTGAAGTGGCTGAGAAGTTGCAGAAAGTTCATGAACTTGCCGAGGAGATAGGACAGAAACTTGCTAAGGCCGAGAAGCTTGGCCAAGAGGGATTTGTTGATGAATCACTCAAACTCATGACTGAGGTAATCCTATGAAAAACTGTCATTATAACATCATAAAAACTAAATAACATTTATTTATTGTACAGGTACTTGTAACCTCTGAACCAAGTTGCAAAGGTGTAAACAAGAAAAAGTCTAGTTTTCAAAAAAGTAACTTTTTATTACGTTCTGTTTGTTTCATAACCTAGAAAATTAAAGGTGTTCAATACATTAAATGTGCGATAGTCAAAGTTCATAATATAAGTTATTCAAAAACTTAAGTTTTCTTTTCTTAGTTACCCTATATGATGTGTATCTAACTGTAGTGTACTAATTTTAACTGTAGTAAAAAAATAACAATTAACCAAAAATATATATATATATATATATATATATATATATATATATATATATATATATATATATATATATATATATATGATTATAGTAGGCTTAGTGCATCAATTTCTTAAGAGTAGGTTTATTGCGTCGACGCATTAAGTCTGTATGAATACCAAAAAATATACTCCATACATCTTACTTATTCGCATGTGCTTATTGCTTCGACGCAATAAACCTGCACCTAGATCACAAGAGTAGGGTTATTGCCTCAATTATAAAAGAGTAGTCTTATTACGTCAACGTGCCAATATGCATAGCAAATAGGTGTAAGCATATAGATATGACACTAATACACAGAATGGAACGTTTCATATACATCACCCCGACTAACTCAGCTTCTAATGAAGCAATCGCCGTAAAATTGGTATCTACCCCCACTAAATCGACTGCCAGGAGTTTAAATAAGCAATCATATTTTTGGTAATCGTCTTGCAAGTATGGTAATCAGATTGCCTATTTGTGTTTTTAGTTGATAACTTTTGAATTTCAAACTGTAACTTACCATGATATGGACTTTTTCTAAAAGTACACTACAAACAAAACAATTTGGTACCCATACTACAAAATTCCGGCAATTTTTATAGAGCTATCGTTTGACATACACAAGTACTTTTACTTATTTTTGATTTCCGAAATTTGGTACACCAGAATACATCACCCCGACTAACTCAGCTTCTTATAGAGGAATCGGCGTAAAATTGGTACCTACCCCACTAAATCGACTACCAGGAGTTTAAATAAGCAATCATATTTTTGGTAATCGTCTTGCAAGTATGGTAATCAGATTGCCTATTTGTGTTTTTGTCGATAACTTTTGAATTTTAAATAGGAACATACCATGATATGGACTTTTTCTAAAAGTACACTACAAACAAAACAATTTGGTACCCATACTACAAAATTCCGGCAATTTTATAGAGCTATCGTTTGACATACACAAGTACTTTTACTTATTTTTGATTTCCGAAATTTGGTACACTAGAATACATCACCCCGACTAACTCAGCTTCTTATAGAGGAATCGGCGTAAAATTGGTACCTACCCCCACTAAATCGACTACCAGAGTTTAAATAAGCAATCATATTTTTGGTAATCGTCTTGCAAGTATGGTAATCAGATTGCCTATTTGTGTTTTTGTCGATAACTTTTAATTTTAAACTGTAACATACCATGATATGGACTTTTTCTAAAAGTACACTACAACAAACAATTTGGTACCCATACTAAAAATTCCGGCAATGTTTCATAGAGCTATCGTTTGACATACACAAGTACTTTTACTTATTTTTGATTTCCGAAATTTGGTACACCAGAATACATCACCCCGACTAACTCAGCTTCTTATAGAGGAATCGGCGTAAAATTGGTACCTACCCCACTAAATCGACTACCAGGAGTTTAAATAAGCAATCATATTTTTGGTAATCGTCTTGCAAGTATGGTAATCAGATTGCCTATTTGTGTTTTTAGTTGATAACTTTTGAATTTCAAACTGTAACTTACCATGATATGGACTTTTTCTAAAAGTACACTACAAACAAAACAATTTGGTACCCATACTACAAAATTCCGGCAATTTTTATAGAGCTATCGTTTGACATACACAAGTACTTTTACTTATTTTTGATTTCCGAAATTTGGTACACCAGAATACATCACCCCGACTAACTCAGCTTCTTATAGAGGAATCGGCGTAAAATTGGTACCTACCCCCACTAAATCGACTACCAGGAGTTTAAATAAGCAATCATATTTTTGGTAATCGTCTTGCAAGTATGGTAATCAGATTGCCTATTTGTGTTTTTGATAACTTTTAATTTTAAATAGAAATACCATGATATGGACTTTTTCTAAAAGTACACTACAACAAAACAATTTGGTACCCATACTACAATTCCGGCAATTTTATAGAGCTATCGTTTGACATACACAAGTACTTTTACTTATTTTTGATTTCCGAAATTTGGTACACCAGAATACATCACCCCGACTAACTCAGCTTCTTATAGAGGAATCGGCGTAAAATTGGTACCTACCCCACTAAATCGACTACCAGGAGTTTAAATAAGCAATCATATTTTTGGTAATCGTCTTGCAAGTATGGTAATCAGATTGCCTATTTGTGTTTTGTCGATAACTTTTAATTTTAAATAGGAACATACCATGATATGGACTTTTTCTAAAAGTACACTACAAACAAAACAATTTGGTACCCATACTTCCGGCAATTTTTATAGAGCTATCGTTTGACATACACAAGTACTTTTACTTATTTTTGATTTCCGAAATTTGGTACACCAGAATACATCACCCCGACTAACTCAGCTTCTTATAGAGGAATCGGCGTAAAATTGGTACCTACCCCCACTAAATCGACTACCAGGAGTTTAAATAAGCAATTATTTTTGGTAATCGTCTTGCAAGTATGGTAATCAGATTGCCTATTTGTGTTTTTGTCGATAACTTTTAAATTTTAAATAGAAGCACCATGATATGGACTTTTTAAAAGTACACTACAAACAAAACAATTTGGTCCCATACTACAAAATTCCGGCAATTTTATAGAGCTATCGTTTGACATACACAAGTACTTTTACTTATTTTTGATTTCCGAAATTTGGTACACCAGAATTCATCACCTCGACTAACTCAGCTTCTAATCACTGAAAATTGGTATCTGTCTGTAATTAAACCTTAAAGTATCCTTCCTGGTTCCTTTTTTGAAACTGCAATTCATTCTTAACAATATTTACTTATTTTAGCCGTGCACAAGCTATAGCTTATACGGCTATTGAATATTTTTTTTTAATGTAAATTAATTTATTTAATAAAGTACTGAATTAATATTAATTTTTTTGTATAAAAAATATTGTAAATGATTCATAATTGTATTGTTTTAAATTATAAAATTTTAGTTCTTTTATTTTTTATATCGATGTTTGAAAATTCCAGAATTTTTCGACAGAGCTATTGTTTGATATACACAAGTAGTTGAAATACTTATAAAATATTTTATAGTAATAGAAAACATGTAATTTTATTACAAATATTTATTACAATACATTTTTATGTTTTTTGTTGTTGTTTGTTTCACTAGCAAAGTATCTATGTTCAAAGTCTTTTTTTTAATGTTTTGACTTAACACTACAACTGTGTCTTTTTACTCTACCAATATTGCTTTCCCAGGCTATTTTATGTAAAAATTATTTTATTTAAATAATTTAGTTGTTTTATAACTTGTTTATTTATGTTACTATTTGTAACTAATGTTGATGTTTAATTTAGCTAATTTATTAAGAAAAACAAAGTAATATTATTAGATAGCAGTCTCTTTTATTCCTATTGCAACATTTGCTACTGAAAAAAATAAATGAACATAAATTGTATATCTATTTATTAGTTTATTTCAAGCCGTTAGCAATATCCTTCCTTTATTACATTAAAAACAATAATAAAAATATTATTGAATTTAATAATTCAAAGAAAAATTATTCATCCTTTATCGGTTTTCGTTGAAGAAGTGTTTTCTTGTGATTGATTTCGTTTTCTCTAATTAAACCTTTTTCTTATCTACTACCGTAGTTTTTTTATAAACTTTTTGGGTAATAATGTACACCAATGAAGAGTATTGTGATGTGCTAAAGATTTTTAGAGGAGCAAGGAGATGTGCCAGGGCTGCTGCTCGGCTGTATCGGGAGATGTATCCTGGGAAGTGTCATCCTCACTATCAGATTTTCTAGCGGCTTCATTTCAGGGGGGAGATCATGGTGATTTCGCTGCTCATAGAAACGACAATAGGCCACGCCCAGTGAGAACTGAACAACTCATTATTACTGTGCTGACCTACATTGATGTTCATCCAAACGCTAGTGATCGCAAAATTGCCCAGGTGTGTGGTACCAACCATGCTATGGATTACGGATCTCGCGGGACAACCGTTTTCAGCCGTTAAAGATCAATTTACATCAAGCCTGACTGCTCAGGATTATGAAGAAGGACAGAGTTGTGCCGATGGGCCGAAGAAATTATGTTCCAAACCTCTTCATTTTTAATAGGCAAGTCTTGTGGACTGATGAATCAACTTTTAAAAGTGACGGTTAAGTGCCCTAGCAAATGTGATATTGGTAACAAATTGTTGTTTTTAGTGCAGAAAAGGTCTTATCAAAGTATGCTCAAATATGATATTAAAAAAGTTATCGCCAAAAAACACAAATAGGCAATCTGATTACCATACTTGCAAGACGATTACCAAAAATATGATTGCTTATTTAAACTCCTGGTAGTCGATTTAGTAGGGGTAGATACCAATTTAACGGCGATTGCTCCATTAGAAGAAGCTGAGTTAGTCAAGGTGATGTATATGAAATGTACCACCCTGTATAATTGCAAATAGATATAAGCATATAGAGATGACACTAATATATAATAACAAATAGATGTAAGCATATAGAGATCACACTTATATTTCATAGGAAATAGATGTGTCATGTTTATTTAGTTTATTTTATTTTATTGACGACACTGTTTTCTTATGTTTACATTTTGTTCTGACAGAAAATATACTCAGTTGAATTTTGATTTCTAATTGATTTTCAATTTATTGAATTTACTTAAGTTTAATGTTATGTAACTATTGTAAATACATAATAGTGGCGCTGCGGACAGGATTCTGTTGCCTTGAGAGATATATGCGAAAATCACCAATTTTCTGTAAGTATTAGCAAGTATTAATAATACGAAAAACAGACAATATCAAGAGGAATCTGAGACAACAGATTTCCTAAAAGCTATTTTGGAACAAATAAAAAGCCTTCAAGCTGCGGTTACGTGTTTACTAGAAAATGCTAACAGCTCTGCTAGGCAGAACGATATTGTTCCTTCCAATCCCGGTGTGCCGGGACTTTCCTTCGATAAATTTGATGAGACACTAGAAACTTTTGAGACTTATTTAGAACGGTTTACTGCATATCTCGACGTCCAAAATGTTAATGAAAGCCTCCGGGCCAAAACGTTAGTTTCAGTATTAAGTCCAGACAAGTTTACTCTTTTAAAAAGTCTCTTATACCCTGAGACATATAAGCAAAAGACTTTTGAGGAATTAAAAGAGGTTCTCATAACACATTTACAACCTCGTCCGTTAATAATTCCCAGTCGATATGCTTTGGTGAACCGGAAACAACGGGAAGGGGAGAGCTTATCGGTTTACTTGTCGGAACTTCGAAAACTTGCTTCTTTCTGCAAGTATCCAGAAAATATGCTGTCTACGGTACTAAGGGATGTCTTTGTAGGCGGATTACGTTCAAAAGCTGTGTTAGATCGTCTATTCGAAGAAGACAATATACCTCTAGACAAAACAATAGAGATAGCCACAGCAATGGAACGTGCTAATGCGAGCTCAGAACAACTTTTACGTTCGCATAAACCGTTTAATATGCTGGCTGAGAGTGCTCAACCTCAAAATACTACCTCTTCATGCAACCAAGTTAAGACTTCTTCACCTCAACACTATGAGCAAAATAAAAACTCTGTGATATGCTATCGATGTGGGGGTCCCCATACAGTAAGGGATTGTACAGAAAAGGGGTTAAAATGCACCTTTTGCAAGAAAAAAAATCACGTTGAAGCTGTTTGTAGAGTTAAGAAACAGTAGCAGGAACAAACAAAAAAAAGCAAGGAAAAACAGATGTTGAGAACAAGTCAGGGGTCACATGAATCGCTTGCGAGGTCGTCTTCACGACAAGACTCTGCAGAAGATATATATTACGAGGGAGTAGAAGAAACCATACCTATGCATATTAGAAAAGTTGTAGACTCTAGTAAAAAATCTGACAGTGAGCATTTTAAAAAACCTATTATGATTGGTTTAACGATTGATGGGGCTCCTGCCAAGATGGAGATGGATACTGGAGCGGTTTACTCGGTCATGGGGTTGCACAATTTCAGGAAAATTTCTAAGATAAACTACGAACAAACGTCTGTAATTTTTAAAAGCTACAGTCAAGAAACAGTTAAGCCTCTAGGTGTGGCCTGGGTAACAGTAAAGTACAAATACACGGTGCGAAGATTAAAACTCTTTATTGTTGAAAATAACTTACCCACCATACTTGGCAGAGATTGGATATTTAAACTTGACATGAAATTACCTTCTATTTACTCACTCGGAAATGACTTAACAGTTAAGGCTCAAATATCTAACAAGGAACTGGACGAACTTCTAGCCAAGTATCCAAAAGTATTTGAGGAAAATTTAGGAGAAATTAACGATTACGAGTGTCAAATACATTTAAAACCTGACGCAAAACCAATTTTCAGAAAAGCTAGACCAGTCCCTCTTGCTTTAAAAACAAGAATAGACGAAGAAATTGACCATCTGGAAAGGACAAAAGTAATGTCTAAAGTTTCTTTTTCAGATTGGGCAACCCCGGTAGTGCCAGTCGTTAAGCCCAATGGGAAAATTCGTCTATGCGCCAACTATAGTGTAACACTGAATCCGTACATACACGTAACGCAATATCCTTTGCCAAGAACAGAAGAATTATTTGCTAAACTGAACGGGGGTGAACAGTTTACGCGATTGGACTTAAGTACAGCGTACCTACACATGAGGTTAACAGAAGATAGCACTAAACTTCTTACAATTAACACCCATAAAGGACTGTACAAGTGCAACAGATCAATGCTTGGGATAAGTTCAGCGCCCTCCGAGTGGCAAAGATATACGGACTCGTTGCTAGGGAATATTCCTGGAGTGTGTGTGTTTTTTGATGATATTGCTATAACGGGGAAAACAAGAAAAGAACACATGGACCGGCTTGAAACCGTTCTTAAAAGACTGTCTACAGCTAATTTAAGAGTCAATAAGGCCAAAAGCGATTTTTTTAAAAGTGAAGTCATCTATCTGGGATTCAAAATTGATCGAAACGGGATTCATACGACAGCAGAAAAAATAAAAGCATTACAGGACATTCCCCAGCCTAAAAACGTTAAAGAGGTTAAAGCGTTCTTGGGATGGTTACGTTTTATAGGCGTTTCCGCACCTTTCAACAGTCGCATACCCTCTAAACGAATTGACTAAAAAAGACATACCCTTCATTTGAAAAAAAGTGCGAAGCTTTTAATAATATCAAATTAGAATTAACTTCTTCTAAAATTTTAGCTCATTATGATCCGATGTTGCCTCTAATTCTAGCTGTAGACGCGTCTCCGGTAGGTATGGGTGCCGTGTTATCACACCAGTATCCGGATGGTAAGGAACGACCCATAGCCTATGCTTCAAATACACTATCGCCAACTCAAAAAAATATTCTCAATTAGACAAAGAAGCGTTAGCCAACGTTTTATTCTATATACAGACCATCAGCCATTAGTCCATATTTTTGGAAATAAAACTGGACTTCCCTGTTTAAGCGCAGCCCGGTTGTTACGCTACGCAATGTTTCTTCAAGGGTTCCTGTTCGATATTCGGTACCGTAAAACTGACAATCATGGAAATGCGGATTGTATGTCTAGATTGCCTCTTAAGTCAGAAGAAATATACAGGCAGGATGATCTAGGACTGTACTTAATATCACAAATGGACACCCTACCTATTTCACCTAAAGAAGTAGCCGAGGAAACGCAAAAAGACCTGGAAATGAAAAAATTGTACAATGAGCTTAAACTAGGAGGGCAGTTATCTTCGTACACCTTAGAAAGTGGATGTATATTTCAAGGAAGCCGGTTGTATGTGCCCTCAAAGTTTAGAAAAGCAATGTTGCACGAACTTCATTTATGTCATATTGGGGTGGTTAAGATGAAAGGGCTTTCGCGTTCATTAATATATTGGCCAAAGATGGATGCAGAGATAGAAAGCATGACTAGAAGCTGTAAAAGCTGCTTAGAAAATCAGAGGAATCCTACGAATTCAGAAGTTCATCATTAAGAATATCCTCTAAAACAGTGGGAACGGATCCATGTCGACTTTGCTGGTCCTTTTTGCGGTTCCACATTTCTGGTAGTAGCCGATGCATATTCCAAATGGATGGAAGTATTCTTAGTAAATTCAACATCTACGATAACCACTATCGGGAAGCTCAAAGAATTGTTTGCAAGGTACGGACTTTCAGAGATTTTGGTCAGCGACAATGGATCGGCTTTCACTAGTTAGGAGTTTGCTGATTTTCTGAAAATGAATAGCATTAGACATATTACTTGTGCACCTTTTCATCTTCGTCTAATGGTCAGGCAGAGAGGTGTGTGGGCTCATTAAAACAAACCTTAAAAGCGCTAAAAGATTCCCAGGAACAATGTTTGACAAGCTTCAAACATTCCTACTAGCGTATCGAAGGGCCCCTAATATGACACAGGAGTAAGCCCAGCTCAACTATTCTTAAAGCGAGAACTCCGAACCAGATTGACCTGCATGAGACCTGACGTGGGATCTACTGTTAAATACAAACAGTATAAAGATAATCTTTGCCTACAAGATAGAGTTTTTAAAGTAGGCGAAACAGTAGCGGTAAGACAATATAATAGACCTAATCAGAAATGGATCTTAGGAAAAATCGTCAGTCGAGATGGCCAGCTGCACTACACGGTAGAAGTAGAGGGGTCTTTCCATAGAAGACATGTTGATCAGCTCCAAAGAACTGAGCACGCAGACCTGTGACAGCCTACTCTGGTCTCGGACCCTCCATTGAACAACAATCCTACCGCTAATGTACAAGGACCTCTAAGACGATCCGCTAGGAAGCCAAGAGCACCACAGAGATATTCTCCCTAATTTTTTAAGGGGGGGAAATGTTGTCATGTTTATTTAGTTTATTTTATTTTATTGACGACACTGTTTTCTTATGTTTACATTTTGTTCTGACAGAAAATATACTCAGTTGAATTTTGATTTCTAATTGATTTTCAATTTATTGAATTTACTTAAGTTTAATGTTATGTAACTATTGTAAATACATAATAAGATGTAAGCATATAGAGATGGCACTTATTTTCATAGGAAATAGATTTAAGCATATAGAGATGACACTTATATTTCATAGGAAATAGATGTAAGCATATAGAGATGACACTAATATAATAGCAAATAGATGTAATCATATAGAGATGACACTAATATATAATAGCAAATAGATGTAAGCATATAGATGACACTTATATTTCATAGGAAATAGATGTAAGCATATAGAGATGACACTTATATTTCATAGGAAATAGATGTAAGCATATAGAGATGACACTAATATATAATAGCAAATAGATGTAAGCATATAGAGATGACACTTCTATTTCATAGGAAATAGATGTAAGCATATAGAGATGACACTAATATATAATAGCAAATAGATGTAAGCATATAGAGATGACACTTATATTACATAGGAAATAGTGTGAGAATATAAATATGACACATTTTGTATTTTTACATAAATGTAAAGTTTAGGTAAATACAGGTGAATGTACTAGGTTGGGCAGCATCAGTTATCAAAACATCAGATAATACAGAATTTAAATGGTGAAGATGGGAAAGCTTTTGTCAATTTTGCACGAAAAGCAAGGACGTATGGCGAGTTCTTAAAAGGTAACGATGCCTTTTTTTGCGTTTAAACCCGTAAAACGGTCTCTCTCAAATCTCACTCAACTGATTTACCCCAGAGTTTTGACACATCCAATCATCTAGGAAGCACATCCTCCGTACATGGTGGCACTTATGAGTAGTCCGCTGTGTGCCCAGTTCATTTAGCCAAACTAGACTCACCGCTCAGGCTAGTGTATTGCAGTAGTGCAGTATACTGTGCTGAGATTTCTCAAATGGTTTTTTCACGAAAGTTATTACATATTATTAAAAGAATAAATATCCTTTAATTCAATGTAATCATTTTATACATTAAAGGCATTCAAAGATGAACAACAAGCACTCGAAAATTTATCACTGATAGTTTATTATGTTCACAAACATTTTT
>JACMZG010001870.1:13281612-13296612 GCA_018340805.1 Microvelia longipes | reverse complement strand
ACCATTTAGATTAATCTCTCACTGATAGAAACTATTTCTCTCTCTCACTGCAGCCTATCCATTGATTAAAACTAAACAAGTATCTACAGTCCATCGTTTAGTTTAAAAATCCCCGAGGTCATAAGCATTTTTGGGATTGACCAAATTAGAAAAGACGCTGCCAACCCCTCACTTGAAAAGAGAAAAAAAATCCCTACCCTCATAACCGCGTAGGGAAATGACCTTCTTCTCGGCAATCCTTCACTTCGTTAGTGGTTCTTCTTGTGTTCACATAGTTTTTGAAAACTACTTTCTAACTAATCATAAAATGATATTATAAAATAAAACTACACAAAAAAAAAGTGTAAAAAAAAACATTGCCAAGAAAACACAAGTAAAATAACCTGATTTGTTTACAATCAGGTTATTTTCCTGCTCCGCTTTTGTAGGGATTTTTTTTTCAAGAATCGGCGATGCCTAAACTGACTTGTTAAGACTTTGAAAAAGCTCAATGTTACAAATAAAATTTTTTGTCTAATAACAAAATTCATTTGTCAGGTTTAGCAAGAATCCTTTGCCTGACGCTAGTTTCTGGTCCCAGACTTAGAACCACCTGTGGATTATTTTTCTTTCAAACTTACCTTTTAATTCTCTTGTCTTTTTTATGCTTTAAATTATTTTCTGTTTAGCAATAAACTTAATTGTTTAAGAATTTTCACATTTGTTTTATTTTATTTTTAAGAACTGTCATTCTGTTTTTACAAGCATTAATTTTATTATTTTTTGAAAATTTTATTTGTGATAAATATATTTGTTTATTATTAAAAAAAATCTTTTTGTATCTAATTTTAAAATAAATAAAATAAGAAAGTAGTATTTGATTTTAAGATACTTAAATCTTTAAATTTTTTCAGTCTGAAACCAATGTTTCTACTATGAAGTGAGTCATCATGATCATTTTTTTCAGTTTAGTTGTTTTTTAAATGTCACACACTTTAAAGTTTAATTAAGGCTATCCATTCTATAAGTGTGACATTACAGAAGTTCAATTAAGGCTATCAATTCTATAAGTGTGACATTACAAAAGTTCAATTAAGGCTATCCATTCTATAATGACATTACAAAAGTTCAATAAGGCATCCATTCTATAAGTGTGACATTACAAAAGTTCAATGTGACATTACAAAGTTCATAAGGCTATATGATCTTTATGTGTGTTATCATATTTTTATAAAGGTTACATTACTAGAACTGTATCATTTCAAAAGTTCAATTAAGCCTATATTTCTGTAAGTGTGATATCACAGAATTAATATTGGTTAGTAAAAATACCTCATATGTGTAATTTATCTATTGTAAATTCGCTAAAATAGTTTTAGATTATCAGATTGTATCATTAGCTTAACTAACAAACGAAATAGCTGTAATATACGAACAAAGAATTTTAGATAACTTCTGAGACAAATTAATAATGAATTACTATTTTATCATGTTATAGGTCACGTAGGTCTAGGAGTGATTCATCTGGTAGGTCTAGATCCAGGGACAGAGATTCTAGAAGTAGAAGAGACAGATAAGTCTAAAGTTGACAGTCTGTTTTATACACCACTACATACACATCTATTTCATTCCATATCATTTTCTACATTTTATTTTCAATTCATAAAGGTTTATCTTAACCTTTGATTTCGAACCAACTTGCATCTGCTATAATGTTGTAAAAATATTAAACTTTACGTAGCTGATTGGTCTATAATCAACAGACCAATAGCATGCTTCTCTCCATTATTTTCTTTTCTCTAGTATGAAGAAAAGCAGCCTAATTTGTACAATACAACTACTTAGGCTAACAGACCAATAACGATGTTTTATCTCATTATTTTTCCTTTATATTATGGAGGGAGACAGCCTAATATGTACAAAACAATGACTTAGGCTTATAAGAACTATTAGACTAAGCTAATAAGGACTACTTTGCCAATAAAGATTTGGTTTTTCTCTAATTATATTCTCTTTTTTATCGTGAGTTCACGATAAAAAATTCAGTAAAATTTGTTTTTTCAATGTTTGTTTCATACCTTCTAAAAGGGACAAGCAGGGAGGGGAAAGCATTGAATTAGCAAAAAAACTCCTTTTTTAATTTTAATATAACACAATAGTAGATTTTGCTTGTGTTTAATTTGTTTTTTTAAACTTTTTATTTAAAAATGACAAATTTTGTTAAATTTTAACTTATTCACTAAAAGTGTAAAACATATTGTTTTTGTAATTTTCTAGTATTTGAAACCTTTTATGTATAATATAAAACCTCTTACTTGTATTTATAAAATAAATTTTAGAATTTTTAATTTATTTACCATAAATTTTAGATTTTTTTTAAAAGCTAAAGCATTCATGAAACCTTTAAAACAGATTTGAGTTAATGGTAAGTTGTTTTTATTCTCTCCTAAATTTAGCATTATGATTTTTTGAAGTGTTAGTTGATTTATTGTTTTGTTATTTTAACATAAAGAAAAAGTTTATTAATTAACTTTGACACTACCTAAGTTAATGTAACGATAAAGTTAATTAATTTAATTAAATCAGTACCCACTTGTGGGTAAATAATTTGTTAAAAAAAGCGGACTTTGTGTATTTTGTATTATATGAATATAAAATTAAATTATAATTCTGTTCATTTCTTTCTTAGAAAAATATAAAACTTACATTCTTTTATAACTTTGTATTATTAATCTCAAGAAGACAACACCTGATAGTCTTGGCCATTCAATTTCTGAACTTCAGTGTAGCTTGCTTTACTCTAAATAAAAAAGATGGGGTTAAGTTAAATAAGGAAAGGTTTGGATTAAATTATCGCAAGCTAGAATCAGCGCTGTGGTGGACAGGTGCAGACAACTCATAAACTAACCCTGGTGTAGGGGGAACTTAAATGAGGAAAAGTTGGATCGATATCGCAAGCTACTAAAAATAGCGCAGCGGCAGACCGGTTGCGGACAACTCATGAACTAACCCCAATCCTTTCCAAAAATGACAGATTATTTTTTAAATTAAATTTATGAATACCATGGCAATTCTTGTTATGACAGCTACATTTATTATTATATAAAATGATTGTTTTCTGTATTATTTTTCACAAAAACGGTTCGCCGTTGCATGTTCTGTATTTCAAAATTCAAAACTAAAGTAAATAGAAACCTTTTTAAAACTCCAGAGAACCTTACATGGCAGATAAGTAAATTTCATTAATTATTCATTGATTTAGTCGATTTTATCAGGTAATTACATTTAATCACATGTGCGCATCTTGCCGATGTAATTAAAATACAGGCTGCATTAAATGCCAACTATCTTCTACCACGTGTAAACTTAGCCACTATTTTCATTATTACCTGATTGAATCAATTATATTAATAAATTACTTGAATGAAAAACTTAAAAAATCAGAATGATCTGTGTAAGATTAAAGTGGTAGGTAGTTAAAGTATAACTATACAAAGTATACAAATTAATTCAAACTGACTGAGAGCAAAGCGGGAATCAGACACCCCACTCAATTGGAACGTAGTCCCCCGCCGCGCTAGTGTCGCCCAGAATCCAAATTTTCCCACCATTGGTCGACAGTCTTACTGTTTAAGTATATATAGTCTCTGCCCTGGTGCAGGGGGTGTTAACTAAATGAGGAAAAGTTGGATTCCATTATCGCAAGCTACTAAAAATAGGCTGCGGCGGACCGGTGCGGACAACTTATGACAACCCCAATAGCTTTCCAAGATGACTGATTATATTTTATGTTTAAATTTATAATACCATGACAATTCTTGGTTATGACGCTACATTTATTATTATAAATTGATTGTTTCTGTATGTATTTTTCACAAAAACGGTTCGCCGTTGCATGGTCTATATTCCAAAACTCAGAAACTAAATAAATAGAAACCTTTTAAAACTTCCAAAGAACGCAACTGATGGCAGATAAGTAAATTTCATTTAATTATTTATTGATTAGCGATTTGATCAGGTAATTACATTAATCACAGTGCGCATCTTGCTGATGTAATTAAAATACAGGCGCATTAAATGCAAAATCTATTTTCTAGCACGTGTAAACTTTAGCCACTATTTCATTATTACCTGATGAATCAATTAAATAAAATTACTTAAATGAAAAACTTAAAATAATCACAAGTGTTCTGTGTAAATTAAATGGTAGGGTTAGTTAGAAGTATAACTATACAAAGTGTAAAAATTAAATTTCAAACTGACTGTGGGCATAAAGCGGGAAATTAAGACACGCCCACTCAATTGAAAGGTAGGTCCGCCGCAGCGCTAGCGTCGTCCGGAATCCAAATTTTCCAACCATTGAGTCGACAGTCTTACTGTTTAAGTATCTATAGTCTCTGCCCTGGTGGCTGATAATATTTTTAAATTTGTATACACCATGGCAACTCTTGGTTATGACAGCTACATTTATTGTTTATAGTAAATTATTGTTTTCTTCATTTATTTATTTTAATCTTATAAAAATGAGTTCGCCATTGTCATATTCTGTATTTCAAAAATTCAGAAACTAATAGTAAACAGAAGTTTTTTTTAAACTTCCACAGAACGTTACTAACGGCAGGTAAGTTACATTTTATTCAATTAATTTATTAATTTAAACGATGTTGTTAGTAAATCATATTTAATCACATGTGCTCAGCATCTTGCCAATTTAATTAAAAGACGTTTTTAAATTTGATATTCCCAATATCTATCTTTTAGCATTTGGATAATTTAGCCACTACTGTTCATTATTACCTAATTAAATCAATTAAATTTAATTAATTGAATGAAAACCTTACTTGCCATAACAGCTGTTAAGAAGATGTACTTGCCAGAACATCTAGTTAGAAGTCTAACTATACTAAGTATAAAAAATAATTTTAAACTGAATGTGTTGACCACTGTAGGTCTAATGTGTAGACATACAGTAAAAAGGTAGGTCTACTACTATGCTAGTGTCAAGTGGAATCCAAATTTTTCCCACCATTGATTGAGTCAGCAGTCTTACTGTTTAATAGTCTAGTCTTTGGTTGAAATTAAAGTAAGTAAAAAAATCCAAGACATAAAAAACCAAAAATAATATATATTTCCACAAATTATAAATTATTGTAATAAATATTTAGTTAGTGGTTACAGCAGTCATCTGAAAAAAAATACTGTCCATCCTTACTAATAATCCTGTACTAACTATAGTAACTAAATTCATTTGTTAAACAAGCAATACTCTCTAATTGAATCCTGGAGAACTTAAGGAAATTCGTGGCCTTCCACAAATCATAACCATTTACTTTTAAAGATACTCTTTGGACCATGACTTATGAATAAATTAATCTTTTCATAGATTTTGGAAATTAAAATAATCTTAATCGTGAATAAATATAATTAAAACACATTTTTAATCCGAGAAAACGTTTCAAAGTTATTATAAGATATATATATATATATATATATATATATAATATATATATATATATATATATATATATATATTAAATGAGCGAGCCTACCTTTCTAAATTAACCACCTGCTCTTTCCTTGACCTTACTCTCATAAGCCCGTTTTCTCTTGTGATTTATTAAAACTGAAAGTAAAGATTAAAAACAAAAAAATGACTGGTTAATAATTTGTTAACCCAGTAGTTTGTAATCCCCCCCCCCCCGTTAACAAATCATTTTGTCTAATTGAAACAGTAGTTTTTGTAACACATTCTGATATATGTGATCTGAGATATCATTAATTTTACTATAGAGGATGACAATAAGTCGGTATTGAAGTCTACTTATGTGTAGTCAGTAAATTCATTAATGCAGCTTGTTCTCTTGCTATGAAAGGGCCTGGGAGTGATCCTCGAGTCCTGATCTAAAGGTGTTATTATTATTTTTTTATTATTATCCTGTGTTTCCAGTTGATCCTGATTTCTTTTTATCCAGCGAAGTCTTTCTAACCAGTTTGATGCGTACGGATCCAAACTATTGTTGGGCTGTTGTTGTTGTAAGGCAGACATGTGAAGTGATTTTAATATCATGGCTGCCAACTGAAACAAAGCCAAGAAAAAATTCAACCTTTAGCTCCTGGCCACTCTGCTTTGGGACCTGTAGGCCTCCTTCGCAGCCACAAAGTTGTTTTTACATGGTATTTTGTTACATATCTAGAGAATTTTCCTCTCCTCACAGGCCCACAAGTGAGGCTACTTCAAGACTATATAGAAGTAGACATATATTCAAGAAAATATCGATAGCGTTAAACAATTATATTAACCCACTAAAATGTAAAAGAAACCTTCTTTATACTCATTGGTGATAACCTCATAATTAAATTATTCTCCAATTGTGCCACATAGGATGCCAATTGAGCATAGGGTCCTAATAGTTCTAGAATGCCAACGACCATAACAAGACCCCTTTGTGGTCCTTCTGCCTTGCTCACCGTAGTTCCATATTAGACATTATTGTCTAGGAGCCCCTCCTTTATACTACCAACCCACCCTCCAGCAATACTTAAACCAACAGATATACCGCTATAATAGAAGTCATTGAACTAGAAGTATACTTAAAATCTTTTATTCATACCTAGGTCTATGACCTCTACTTTATCTGTTAAGTTCAGTAGTGCAAAAGAGTAGGAAGGCAATCTAAAGGAAAGGCCCTTACCTTTTGTTCTGACCTAGTTAGCCTATTGCCCCAGACTAACAGGACAAAAATGGCTCCCATGGAACAATTTTATTTTAATTTGATTAACTTTTGTATTTAATTTATAAAAATATGATGTCAGAGACTAAACCTTTAAGGTGATGTAACAGTAAAACATAACAGTATTATATTAGTTATAATTTGTATGGTAAAAAATAAACATACGTTAGTGTGAATAGCGAGCTGCCTAGCAAGCACAGGGGCACTCTGATCGGAAACTATTTTATACTCATTATGACACAGCTGTTTTATAAGGTTCTCTTTAGCTTTGATCCTCACTATGTTAGTACCAAAATCAAGAGGTTCTACGATGATAGTAGCAAAATTAAATTGACTCTAAAACAGAAAAATATTTTAATTACAATTTAAGCAATAAAATAATGAGAGATTATAGAAGAGGAGATGTTCTACCTTTAAAAAAGAAATCAACAGGTATGTAAAGAAGACTAATAAAAAATTGCTAACAAATTAGGTAAATTGGCTAGACTCATCCTCAATACTTCAGATTCGCTTTGCTCGTCCTCAGACAGCAAATACAAGCGTATTATTCCCAGTGGTCACTCATCTAGGCACTGATTAAATAAATAAAGTCTTTATTTCCATCATGAATAAAAAATTAACAATAGGATAAGGTCAAATCAATATTAAGATTAAAAAAAATGTAGTAAGAAGACTAAAATTTAAGTTTAAAGAATTCATCACTTTTATACAGTGGATTAGTGATGAGAATATCCTTGATCTCCTTTTTAAATTTGTTTATCTGCAAATCTTTAATACTGTCAAGTAATGCATTACTCAATTTTTATTTACTGGATTATTTTTACTTTTCCTCATTTATGGAGTAGGTACATAGGAAAAGTATTGACATGGAAACCAGGATGTCACCGGAATTATCTGTTTCAGGTGTTTTTAAGGCATCCAAAGTGGTTTTAACAGATTTGTCTGTATGTGTGTGTGTGTCTGTTATCAGACAAGTCATTCCATAAGGTCTTATATATGGCTACATGCATGGTGTCGTATCCTCAAGTAATACTTCGATACTTAACAATTTAGGGAACATAAAAAGACGTACAACATTGCCGATTTCGAAGATCTAACTTTCATAACCTGTTTTTATTGATAACCATAGATTTACAATTTATAGCTCATCATATCGAGCGGCTGAATACATAGCACACCCTCCTTCTAATTCTTTACAATTTTAAATTAAATTCACAAGCATTATTTTAATACATGATAAAATTCTTTTTTTCAAAATAACTTCAATAAAGATCATAAATGCTTGTAATACAAATCATAACACTTAACTATTGTAATCTGTAATATAAATAATAAGAACAATTGAAAGTGACTAATGGCAATCATAAATAAAACAATACTCTAATTAAATTAAACTCAACTTCATACTTAAAGTTAATAACATAAATCGTACTTAGTGCTTGAGAAAATAAAAATAATAAACTTTCAGTAATTTTTAACTACAAGTAATAATATCATCGTCTCATGGCAACATAAAGCAAATTATAAATTCAATCTAGCAGGTGGTTTTATAGCTCTACCAGATCTAGTTGTCGTGAGAGGGTGGTCATTATTATTTGGAGTTGTGGGAGGCAGTTTTTTGGATGACAGAGACAATCTGTGGTTGACAGATAAAGGCTGCTCCTTAGGTGGGGTTTTCAGAGGAGACATACTAAGTCTATTATTAACAACATTTTTTGGTGAAGAGCTTAATTGCTCTGGGACTTGAGTTTGCGTTGTTTCATTATTTAAAGAAATGTCCTTATTTTCTTTTAATGGTGATTCGTTAAACCTCTTCAAACCTAACTCAGAGCTACAATTGTTTTCAGCAACTTTTGACGGTCTTAGCTGATCTACATGTCTAATAAAAACTCCCTCTCCTACCTTAACTTTATAATGAAGATCTCCTTCCCTACTAGCTATGGTGCCAAAACGCCATTTTACAACATCTCCATACCAACGAACTGCAACTTTATCACCCTCTTGAAATACCTTCTTTATAACTATCTCCCTCTGTAGTCTATCTAGTTCAGTTCGCCCTACAGGTTTAACAAGATCTAACGTTGTTCTTAAGGAACGGCCTAAAAAGAGTTTAGCTGGTGATTCTTTAGTTGTACAGTGTGGCGAACGTCTATAGGCTAGTAAGTATTTAAGAGAGCATCCTGTACATTTGATTCTTTTCTAGACAAGCTTTTAAAGACAATTTGAATGTTTGTACTCCTTTTTCTGCTAATCCATTGGTTGCCGGTGGTAAGGTGCACTAAATTTTTGCAATATGCCATGCATTTTACAAAAATTACTGAATTCTTCACTCTGAAACTGCTTAGCATTGTCAGAGACTATAACGAATGAAAGCCAAATGAATATTAATAACATTTAACCTAGAGTTATATGATATTCTCAACCCATTTACTATATGAATCAACTATAATGAGGAAATAAGAATTTTTAAACGGTCCTGCATAGTCAATATGAATACGCTCCATTGGTGCTAGAGGTGTTTGCCATTTGTGATAAGATATTTTAGGGGGGTTACTTTTAAAACTTTGGCACTGTAAGCAAGAAGCAATTTTGTCCTCTATATCTACATCAATCCTAGGCCACCATATTACACTCCTAGCTAAAGCCTTACACTTAACTATGCCTTGGTGTCCTTCGTGTAACTCGTTTAATACTCTGGCCCTCAAGGGGTTGGGCACATAAACTCTATGACCCCAAAACAAACAGTCATGCATTAGTGAATATTCATGCTGCGGGTGACCAAATATTTGACCATTTGGTAACGTTTTCCCTTCCTTTAGAGCCAAAACTAATTCAGCAACTTCTTTGTCGAATAAAAGGTGATGAGCTATTTCCTTTGATGTGACAGGTAACGAATTAATTTGATCCAAAGCCATTATTTCAACCTCAGGATCTTGTTCCTTTGATTCACATATCATAGGAAACCGTGACAAACAGTCAGCATTACCATGCTCAGTACTTTTTCCTATATTCTATCTCATACGTAAATGCTTGCAGGTAAACAGCATATCTTTGTAACCGCATTGCTGAAATAACAGGTAGGCCTTTAGTTGGGCCAAATATCGTGAGAAGAGGCTTATGGTCGGTAACTAAAACAAAATTATTCCCGTACAGGTATGGAAAAAATTTCTTGACTCCATAAATAATGGAGAGGGCCTCTTTCTCTATCTGACTATATTTTTTCTCAGCAGAGTTTAACGTTCTACTTGCAAATGCTATGGGCCATTCTTTGCCCTTTTCACGATGTGCCAGTACATCCCCTAGCCCATAATTTGAGGCGTCAGTGGATAAAACTAGCTTCTTTTTTGGATCAAAGTGAGTTAAGATTTTATCAGAAGCCATTGTCTTTTTAATATCATTAAAAGACTTCATACATTCATTTGTCATGTTGAATTTTGCATCCGCTCTTAACAGTTTATAAAGGGGGTAAGCCATGGTGCTTAAATTAGGCATAAAACGTCCATAAAATGCTACTGCCCCTAAGAAAGATTTCAGTTCAGTAACATTAGTAGGTGGCGTGATACTTAATATAGCCTGCACTTTTTTTTTACATTTTTGGATACCATCTTTGCCAATAATAAAACCGCAATATTTAATTTTTTCTTGAATAAAAGAACATTTACTTTTATTACCTTAACATTGGAATCCAACAACCTCTGGAAGACCAATTTTAAAGTTTTGATGTGATCTGTTATGTTGACGTTGATATACAAATGTCATCGTAAAAAATATGAACGTTCGGAATGCCGGTTAGAATTCGTTCAATGGTTCTCTGCCATATGGCGGGGGCGGAAGCTATGCCAAATGGTAATCGATTATAAAAATATAATCCTTTGGTTGTATTTATAGTAAGAATAGGCCTGTCTTCCTTCCTTACTTCAATTTGATTGAAGGCTTGGCTGATATCAATTTTGCTGTAGTACTTCGAGTCCTTAATATTGGCTAAAATTGATTCTATGTTAGGAATCGGGAAATCATCAACTATTAACTGTCTATTAACAGTTTGTTTAAAATCACAGCAAATCCTACATGAGTTATCCGCCTTACTTACTATTACTATAGGTGTTGCGTAGTCAGAGTGGTTAACTTTAGTTAATATTCCTTCCTTTTCTAACCTATCGAGCTCTGCTTCAACTTTCTCTCGAAGAGCGTACGGCACCGGCCTATATTTTTTATAAATAGGGACACTTCCTGGTTTTAAATTAATTTGAGCTTCAATTCCTTTTATTTTTCCTATTCCAGGCGAAAAAATACCTGAATAATCTATTAGAAGCTTATTTAACTGCTGTTGTGTGTTGTCCACAGAGATGGTTTGCACCTGAGCGGTACCCGAGATGGGAGGCTGCCAATTTATTTTAAGATATTTAATCCAGTCTAGGCCTAAAATATTTCTAAAACTGCCATCAGCAATGTATAATTTTAATTTATTCTTACTATTAAAATTTTCATGATCAACTTTGACCGGTATAAAACCCAGTAAAGGTACAAATTCACCAGTGTAAGTTCTTAACTTTAAAGCTGTTTTCAGTAATGTTCTTTTTGGAAACTTTTTTGAAAACTCATAGCTGCTGATTATGGAACAACTTGACCCCGTGTCTATTTGAAACTTAATTTCTGAACCTTCTATATTTAGGGAGGTAAATAATTTATTTGGGCTTACATTTTCCACATTGAATATGTCTTCTAGAAGATACGTTTCTTCTTCCGAGACTTGATTTTCTTCTGCATCCACGGCATTTAAACTTTTGGATTTATTTTTAATTCTTCTTTTTTGTGTTTTTCCTTTATTTGACGAAGGGCATGCAGGAGAAATATGACCTTTAACCCCACATAAATTGCAAGAAGCATTCTTATATCTACAATTAGTAGAATTATGGTTCGTATAAGAGCAGTGTATACACTTGCTTTTGAATACAACAGGCTCTCTTTTAAAAGGCTTGTACTTTCGATGTTTTTCTTTACTAAGTACATTTACATTAGCTACAGATGTAGCTTTTGCTGTTATTTGACTTATCTCATGATTATTTGCATATTCGACAGCCTTTGAAAAAGTAATTTTACTTGCTTCCAACAATTTGAGTCTTAACTCCGAATCTCTAACACCATGCACGAACTGAGTTAACAATGCATCTTCGAACCATTCTTTAGGGAATTTGCAATATCTAGTTAATTTTTTTAGCTCTGCTGCAAAATCTGCTGCTGATTCGGTTTCCCCTTGTTTCCTATTCTGGAACTTTACACGCTCCCCTAGAGTTTTTGGAGCCGGGTTAAAATATTCAGAGAGTAATTTAGTGAGTTCCTCAAATGATTTGTGTTCAGGTTCTGATGGTTGACACAAATCTGTTAATCTTTCATAGACCTGCTCCCCAATAGCATCTAACAGATAAAGAACTTTCTTATTATCCGGGACGTTGTATAAAGTCATCTTGTTCGAAAATCTCTTTATATACGTAGTCCAGTTGTTGTTTGCTGGATTATATGGCATCGAATGTATGTTATGATGGGAATTTGTACCTGCATCAGAACCATGTTGTTCTCCTGGATCCGAATCGGACATGTTTTAAAAAAAATTATTAACGCTCGCGATCGCGGAACCGTAATATTTGTTTTATTTTTATTCTCGTCGCCACTTTTTGTCGTATCCTCAAGTAATACTTCGATACTTAACAATTTAGGGAACATAAAAGACGTACAACATTGCCGATTTCGAAGATCTAACTTTCATAACCTGTTTTTATTGATAACCATAGATTTACAATTTATAGCTCATCATATCGAGCGGCTGAATACATAGCACATGGTAAACATCAAACCAATCAAAACATGATTCATGTTATATGAATTTAAAAAAAATAATGAAATTTAGACCTAAACATTAATTTTGGTTTCAACTCTCTACCACAAATAAACTTGGAAATACTAACAAACATACAGATAGCCATCTTAGTAAAAACTACTTAAGAGGCCTTTAAATCACTTAAAATGAATAATTCAGGTGACATCTCAATTTTGAATTTTTTTGGCAAACAATACTTTTCCTATATACCCACGCTATAAATGAGAAAACATACAGATGTTAAGGGCTTGGTAGTTCTTATATTCAGTTAGAAGTAATTTAATATCCTAGGTATCATGATTATGTATTTTTAATTATTACTTTGCATAAAATGTTTTTGTAATTTATATTTATCCCTTTATACTTTTCTCATATGTATTGTACGTTTTTTTTATATGAATAAATATTTATTATATTATAACAAACAAAGAGTTTTTCTAAAACAATTCATAGGCATCGCTTGTTCTCTTACCTTCAAGGTTTCAATGTTGTATTCCTCTCCGCTATCGTTGTAAACAATAGTGACCAGGTTGTTACCAATATGTCTTTTCTTTGAATTGTGATCTTTAGCCAGGTTTGGCATTAAAGTTGCCACATGGAAAACAACCTAAACCAATAAATAAACTGTATAATTTGATACTACCAAGTTTTCCAAAACATTAATAGTTGACATAATATAATTTTGTGATAGATACCAAGGAAATGTAACAAGCAAAGTGCAACGCCACATCTGGGATCTGTTGCATCACTCAACATTCGTCAGTATTGATGGCTTAACATAATGTCATGTCCCACTCTATTTCGTAACATCTAACTCATAAGAGCACCGACAGAATAACTTTTTTTGGCATTGGTCTACTAGGACCATACAGCCATGGCATACTTATTTATGACTTAAAGAAATAATAAAACATGTTTAAAATTTTGATAGAAAATATTAAAAATAAAGAAATTTATTGGTTAAAAGAACTTTTAATATAATGGATTAGTTATTATTAATAATTTACAATCTTGATAAAAGAAAAACTTTTGTTGCATGGAAATTGTTTATTTTATTATGGACCTTCGAAATTTATTTTTATATTATTTGTAAGATGTTTGACAAAGCCTTATTATTTTAATAATAATTTAATTTGTTATTTTATTCTTAATTTGTAATTTAATATCATATGATATTTGTTTAATTTTAGTTTAAGCTAGATTAAAGAAAAAAAATTAATTTTAATTTTTAGTTTATTAGCAAAAAAGTAATTTTTTTTGTACACTTCTATTGACTTAGAAGATAACAATGAGATATAGTTAAACGGTTGAGGGAAAATTTCAGTAACATGTAGCTCATTTAGTACAGCACGCTCGACTGAATAGCGAGAACAGTGCATTATTATATGCTCAAGATCCTCAACTGTATTACAAAAAGTGCAGTTTGGATCATTTTCTAAATTTATTTTGTTTAAATAAGATTTACAGATACCATGGATTATATGAAGTCGAATCGTAAATGTTGAAATGGATATGGTACTTTACAGCAATCCATAGAGAATGGCTGACTCATCATCGTCACAACACTCCTTCGCTAAATTATCTACAGTTTCGTTAGGCATAATACCCGCGTGAACCTTGAGCCAGACCAACACTATGATTTTATTAAACATAAGTTTATTATTTGACATGTTAATAATTATTGAGAGAAGAGAAAGCTTTATTTTGAACAGCAGAAACTAGACTTTGATTGTCTGTGAAGATAACAAAATGATTACGGCATTATTAAATGAATAACTTGAGTGGGATATAAATAAATAAAAAATTACATCAATTTACTTGAATTCCCCAGATTTAAGTGAGCTAAAAATAAAAATTTAAAAAAAAATGTAAAAAAAAACGATTTTGCTCACTTAAATATATATACATTTTTATACCTTTTAATTTTAAAGCTCTTTTTTATTGAAGTATAAATATAATTTTGTAAAATTAGTATTGTTCTTACTTTAGATACAGACAGCCTTTGGCTAATGTTTATTATTGTGGTTGTATGTAATTAAAATTGTATTGTTTTTTTCTTAAATATACACAATGTTTATCAATTTACTCGAATTCTTAGAAATAATTTCATAATTTGAACGAAAAGTAAGGTAAACAAAACTTGATTTTATCACTGAAATTTGAATGGGTTCCACCTAAAACACCCTCAAAATATCCTCATTTTTTAACAAAGCAACTTGATTAAAGAATAAATAGAACAAAAACTGTAGATACATTGTGAATTATTATTATTATTTATTTTGTTTAGCTTGAAAGGTTATCCACACTTTCTGCCTTTTTTTGTTCGCGCACTTATCTAATTTAGAATTTACTATACTTTACCCTAGATTATTTTATTATTATTTTATTTGTTTTAATTTTATTAAACTTACTAGA
>JACMZG010001870.1:13269112-13276612 GCA_018340805.1 Microvelia longipes | reverse complement strand
TGAAACAAACGAACCATTCTTATTGAACATCTTACTATACAATTTTAAATTTATGTTACCAATGAATTTGATCAAACAAATTAGGTACAGGATACCTCAGAACT
Source organism: Microvelia longipes (assembly GCA_018340805.1). Classification (NCBI taxonomy): domain Eukaryota; kingdom Metazoa; phylum Arthropoda; class Insecta; order Hemiptera; family Veliidae; genus Microvelia; species Microvelia longipes. The sequence goes on along the minus strand of JACMZG010001870.1, from coordinate 13,276,508 downwards.
TTTCCTCATCCCATCAGATTTGGTACACTCATCTTTAGATAGTAAATAAGTTCTTTTTTCTGGTGGCTGTAAATTAGACACTTTACATTCTCAAAAAATCTGGTATGGGGCACCTAGTAACTTTTCTTTATCACATCCAATTTGCTATGCTCGTCCTCAGGATATACATGTCGTTAAATTTATACTCAACGAGTCTTCGCACTCGCTTTGCTTGTCCTCACATGGAAAAAATTGTTGAAATGTTTGCCGAGTCATTATTGCAGGTTAATGACATGGAAAAAATTGTTGAAATGTTTGCCGAGTCATTATTGCAGTTAAGACATGGAAAAATTTGTGAAAACATGAGTATTATGCAGGTTAATGACATGGAAAAATTGAAATGTTTGATCGTGGAAAATTGTTGAAATGTTTGCTGCAGGTTAATGACAGGTTAATTTGCATTGTTGAAATTTGCTGAGGTTTATGCAAATGGAAATTTTGAATTGATCATAGGAAACATTGTTGAAATGTTTGTGAGTCAGCAGGTTAATGACATGGAAAAAATTTGTTGAAAAGTTTCTGAGCATTATTGCAGGTTAATGACATGGAAATGTCCAGATGGCACCTAAAGATTGATTTTTGTGCTAAGTTTTAACTCTCTAACATTATCATTCATACAGACAGGCAACTTTGTGAAAACCACTTAGGTGGTCTTAAAAAACTAGAAAAAAATCGGGTACAGAGTACCTAGAACTTTTCCTCATTACATCGGTTTCACTACGCTCATTCTCCCTGTTCTATAGGATTTTTAAATATTTGCCTATATTTATGGAAAAACATTTATCACTCAAATATATTAATATTTTTTTTTCTTAAAACTAAACAAAATGTTAGTATTTAAGAATTATGTTATGTAAGTAATTAATGAATTATGTAATGTAATGAATGTAATGTATGTATGTAATGTAATGAATTATGTTATGTAAGTAATTAATGTAAGAAATTATGTTAGTAACCCGTTTTTAAAGTAGCAATAAAAGTTAACGTTAGTATACTGTAAAGCGAATGATACTGTAATCACGTTGAAACGGCATGAAGTAATCACGTTGAAACGGCATGACAATATAATGAAGACTAAAACAGTATCAAGGTAAAGTATCACTCTTCAAAATTGAGTTTGGTGATAGGAATTAAAGAAATAAAAAAAGATAGAACAATTTTTATCTACTATTTATTATTTTGAACATTATTTATCTTCGGCCACTTTCTTTGATTCTTTACACATTTTTTTTCAAATAATTTTTTGCATTTTATTTTTATTTATATAAATATTTATTAATATATTTTAACATATTTTTGGCATACCCCCTGTTAGGGTCTTGCATAATCCTTGGGGTACGCATACCCCAGTTTGAAGACCCCTGGTTTATGTTATATTATGTATGTATATTTTATTTGGCCAAGTGTTGCTTGAAGTAAAGTAGTAAGTTATACAGTCTGTAGAAAGGTTATACTTACGCGGGGTTAACTCCAGACCTGGCATTATCCTTAGATCTAGCACTATTAGTTCGGTCTAAATGAAATGGTTTTCTTATAGGACTCATGACAGATATAGTGTGTCCTCTTTCTCTAAACCCTCCCCCAACTCCTTTAGAAAACCTTCCTACATCCTCCTGAAACAACCAATTTTTATTATAGTCTATCGTTTAGTTTAAAAATCCCTAAGGTCATAAGTATTTTGGAGATTGACCAATCAGAGAAGCCGCTGCCAACCTCATTAAAATCCCTACCACAATAACCGCTGTAGGGAAAACCTTCTCCGGCAATCGTCATTCATGTTTGTGGTTCTTCTTTTGATTCATCGTTTGAAAACTACTTACAATTAATCTTAAATGATATTTTAAAAAAAACTACACAAAAATAAGTAAAAACATCGCCAAGAACGGGTAAATACTCATTTGTTACATAGTTTTTTCCCGCTCCCTTCTATGCAGGATTTTTTTTCTTAAGATTAGTGGTGTCTAATGACCTGTCAAGATTTTAAACTAAACGATAGACTATAATTTATATTGCCCCAACTCTGGCAAAAGAAACAAAAAGAACTAGAACTTGTTTCTAGTTCTCTAAAATAAAAGAACTAAAACCAAAAAATGGTGTACCTCAGATTCACTAAATCACCAAATTTATACTAAAACACGTGTTCAACTCGCTAGGCTCGTCTTCAGATAGTAAATACATTAGTTCTATTCCCAATTCTCGGTGCTGCCAACCTTTTATTCAACAAAAAACCTTGGATATTCGTCATATTGAATACTTATTTATTACATAAAGGGATATTTTCGTTTCAACTCAACTAATTTTAATTCAACTCCACTAACTTTATTTTTTTAAAGGCCCTTTAGTACAGACAACCTAAAACTTCACTTTGAAGTGCCAAGGACCGTCTCCGCCCACTATGACATGGCGGGACAGAAAATTGATTTCCCTACTTTTTTAGATCTAAGCCTTGGCGGGGAGTTTTTACCACGTAAGTGGTTTTTGGTAAGATTTCATGCCTTTTAGTACGGCTCCTGTTTTTGTAAAAACAGAAGTAAACAGACACGTGTAGTTGATAAAGCTGTAAAGGGTGATAGGGTATTATATACACCACTCTTAAGCTCTGTTTTTTGTGGCGCGTACAGCATAGGAATTATGAATTTGACATGTATTAATACTAGAATGTTAAAAAGCATCAGACAAATCCAAAAGTCCTCAAACACCAAAATCAATTCATTAGTAAAGAGTGCAGGTGGGTCAATTTATATAAACGTAGTGTTCACTAGGTTAGTTTATAGTTCCGTGTTTAGCATAAGAGTGTTGAATTTGAGATTTTAATAGGTAGGAATGCACACGAGCTTAAAACGAATCCAAAAAGTCCTTATACGCCAAAATCTGTTCAGTAGTTTAGGCTGTAGGTGCAGAAACATATAAAACTATTGTTCTCTAGCTAAGTTTTTCACTCCACTTTTAGCGTAGGAATGTGAAATTTGATATTTTATAAAGTAGAAATGCACACGAGCATAAGACAAATCTAAAAAGTCCTCATACATCAAAATCCGCTCAGTAGTTTAGACAGTATGTGCGTCAACATATAAACTTATCATTCGCTAGCTTAGTTTTTCGCTCCACGTTCAGCTTAGGAATGTCGAATTTGACATTTTATTAAGTAGGAATGCACACGAGCATAAGACAAATCCAAAAAGTCCTCATACATCAAATTCCGTTTAGGCTGTAAGGGCGTCAACAAAAGGTGCAGAAAAAAGAAAGAATAAAAACTTTAATATGTTTTGACTTTTTTCTTTATATTTATTTTTGTATCAGGTAACCATTTGATCCCCCCCCCCCCCTCTCACACTCATTTCTATCATCCAAACAACCTTACAAGCATAATTTTCTGATGACAAGTCGCTACAAAGATGCTTCAAAATAGCAGAGGATATTTCTATTTTTTAGTTAAAAAATAGAATGCTATGCTTTTAACACCCATAGCCATGGCTCCTTACAGGACCTGAGAAAATATTTATGGATGGAGTGGGGGAATTTTCATACATTATACATTTAAGTTAAATGTAAAAATAAACATCTTTGACTTTATAGCAAAGAGGTAGACTCTTAGAAGAGGGAATGGAGGCCACCTAAAGCACTTGAGTGGGCCCAGGACTCAACCTTGGGACCAAAACCTCCAAAGGTGGATTTATAACAAAAACAACCTACCTTCAAAGTCCTAGGAGTAAGTGTGCTAGGTACCGGAGGCTTGCTATCAACATGATCCATGTGTGCCAACATAAGGGCCTCACAAGGGGGCGGTGTTGTTCCCACCTCCTCAGGTATAGCTTCACAGTTCAGCCGATGATCTTGTCTTGTTTGCTTCTTCTTAGATTCGATAGTCGATATGTTTATGTTGCTATCATCCTGAGAGATCATGTTTTTCCAGCTGGCAGACATCTCAGGACTCGAGTTACTACGACGCACTGGGTTGCGACTCTTACCATTGACTTCAAACTCTGTCAATCAACAAATTTTATTTTTAAAAATACAGGTTAGGTCATAAGTCTCACCTCCTAAATTTTTGAACTCTTTGACACAAATTAGTAAAACAAGGGGAACTTAACATGTATACAATTTTGTTTCAATGGTATGAAGCAAATCAGTCCCACTAATTATAAGCTATCCCAAAATTGAAAAATATATAAAAAAACACACACATTTATAATTCACAAATTAAACTTAGCTAGAGCAACACTGTTTGCACATAACATTGATATCAGTTCTTATGGAAATAAGTCAATTTTATATAATTTTTTAGGATTCCATATTTATTACTCTTTCATCAGTTTTCTAATATAATATTATTACTTGATGATAAATAATTTGAACACTCACCATACATTTTAACAAAATTTGTTTTGTTTTCTTTGGCCCCTCCACACTAGTACAATTTTGATCAACCTTTTGTTTCAAAGTCATTGCATGTGTTACCAACTTAACAGCTATGTTTTAAATTGTGAATAAGAGTTTTGGGTTCTAGGGATGATAGTAAGGCATTTAATATCTTAAATGCTTTGGTCAAAAACAATTTTTGGCACCTATTACAGCCAAGCTTCAAAATTGGAATATTTGATTTTGAACAGACAGCTCAATAAAAGTAACCCGTGGCTACCTCATGGGAGGTTTTAAACATTCTATTAGTCCAAGGGCCAGACCTGAAAAAAAATTGACTCATTTTGTACTACTTCAAACCATATTTTTTTCAAAATATAACATAAATTATGAAGAAAACCATAGTCTGTCTATCCAGAGTTGAGCCCTTAATATGATTGTGCACACTCAAAATTTTATAAAATCACACATATTTCAGTTGTCTTGAAATAATTGGTTCCCTGGGGGTTGTTTGCAAAACATGAAGAGAACATACAGCAGATATAATGTTCTGTAAAAAGAGTGTTTAATTATCAAAATCGGATTACTGCAACCAGTTAAAGGATAATTTATACAAAGTAAGCAAATTTCTTTGAAATTTGGCTTTTTGTGCATATTTTAGGCCATTTAACAAATGTCATAACTTTAATTGTAGCAATTTGATTTTGGCAAAAAAACACTTGTTTTATAGAAAATTTTATCAGCTTTAAAAATGGTCTTTTCATGTTTTGCACACGACCCTGAAGGAACCACTTATTGCAAGAAAACTGGAATTACAGTCTAGTAGTAGTAATAGGGTGGGGAGGCAAAGCCAGGCAAATAGGCCACGTTGTTGGGCCCTTCTTGCCAGCCCTGATTCCTTAGTCTACACCACCTCTACCAAGAATCTCTTGGATAGGTTGATATATTGTAGGATATCTCTCCAACTAGAGAAAGGAACGCTCCTCTTCTACAACGAGGCCTACGCCAATATGCGGGTACGAAGAGGAGTATAGGCCTCACACTCTACAAGCAGGTGAAAGGCTGTCTCCTCTTGCCCACACATGCGGCAGTTAGCCTCTGTAGAATTATGGCTAAAGTCTTAAGCATGTTTATTTAAGCTTACAGTGACCGGCGAACACTAACTGGTTCCTAGGCAAGGCTTGTGGTGAGGTTAATTGGAAAATTGTTTTTTTTCCAATGGGCCCAGTAATGAACATTTTTTGCTTGTCTGCAACCAGGCAAGGCATGCAGTTAAGTTTTAGGGTGTTCATTAGACAGCTTCCAGAGTGTTTTACCATTTGTTTGCTTGAGAGGGAGGACAGGTTCTGGTCAATGAATGGGGTTCTGCTTCCCAGTCTGCAGTTTATCGGTTCCTCATTACCACGCACCCATATGACCCACTTAATGTTCAACAGTTTTGCTCTCTGTCAAGAGAGACAGTGAGCTCTACTTCTTGAACAAGGCAGAGGAGCTACTAGGATTGGAGGTGAATTACAGTCTATAGTTTAGTTTAAAAATTCTCAAAGTCATAAGTATTTTGGGGATTGACCAATCAACGTCTCACTTAAAAAGAGAAAAAATCCCTACCCCAATAACCTCTGCAGAGAAAAACCTTCTTCCCAGCAATCGTTCACTTTGTTTGTGGTTCTTCTTTGATTAATAGTTTGAAAACTACTTTCAACATTAATGTGCTTTAAAATGTATTTTAAAATAACAACACAAAGAAATGTAAAAAAACATCGCCATGAAATACGGGTAAAATCAACCTGATTGGTTTTAATAGTTTTTCCCTCCTCCCTCTTGCAGGATTTTTTCTTAAGAATCGTGGTGTCTAAATGGACCTGACAAGATTTTAAACTAAACGATAGACTGTAGTGTAATTTTCCATCAATAGTCTTATCTATATTAGAACGCATTCTATTGAAGGGCTCCACTCTGGATGCAGACTATACCTTTTCTTGATAATTTTAATATATTTTTAGAAAAATTGGGTTTTAAGTAGTACAAAATGAGTCACATTTTTTAGGCCTGGCTCTTGGACTATAGCTTTTACTATGGGATTTCTCATATAAACAGACTTTTATCAATGGAAAATGATATTTAAGAGTTGATATTTGAAATTAATGTAAGAACATATAATTGAACTAAAACGCATAAAATGGTGCCTTAAATACTGAACAATTCTCCCATTTATAGTCAGTGCTGCCAATTTAAAAAAAAAAATACTTCAGCTGTTTATTTATATTCTCTTTATAAACTGACAAATCTTAAACTCAATTTAAATGACAAACAAAGAAATTGTTAGAAAGAAGTAAAGATACCAATATCTTCTAAATCAGTGAAGAGAGAAGTTCTTCTTACAGGAGAGCCAGGAATACTGACAGGCTCTGAGCATAATCTCTCATTTACGCATTCCTGCAACATTATCATCATTATCATAACACCTTTAAAACTGTATTTCACATATTTATTTATTATATTTACATGTAGTTACAAAGATAATTGTTTTACACAAGTCATATTAACAAATAGAAAAAATACAAAGAAAATTCTATAAAAATCAGGTATGGGGTACCTGGGAACTTTTCCTCATCACATCAGATTCGCTACGCTAATCCTCCCTACTTCAGACTCGCTTCGCTCGTCCTCTGAATATAAAATTTGCCAAATTTATTAAATATACGTGCTGGAATAAATGTTTGCATTACATTTTGTGAAATAATTGTTATAATCATTCAGTTAAAGAAATAATTAACTGCAGTACAGGTATACTACATGTTCTTTTTAAGGTTTTGATAAATATATAAACGAAAGTTTATTTGAAATATAACTTAATATTACGATTACTTTAATTATATTCAAAAACGTAAGGTTAGCTATTCTTAAATTACCAACACAAATTAATATTTGAAGTAAAAAAACTCTAATCAATTGCAAAAATATAAAAAGTTGAGTAGTGCACACAACAATAAAAGCT
>JACMZG010001870.1:13214456-13266529 GCA_018340805.1 Microvelia longipes | reverse complement strand
GTCCTTGTTGGAAGTCCTCCGATGTTGGAGTGTCCGGTTCTCCATCACAATTCCTTGAGCTCTGATTAGCTTGGAGTCCTTTTACCTGAAATTTATTTAGAATCTATGTTCAATTTTTCATTTATAAATTTAAATTTTCTTAATTTTAGAAAAAATTTATTTTCTATAATATTTTTATATTATAGAATTTTTTTATTATTTTTTTAATTAAAAAAAAAATATAATATTTTCTTAACTATAATAGAAAAGAAATTTAAATAATGTTAAAATGTTAGTAAAATCATATATGAATAAAATACATATTTATATATATAATTGATATATACACAATACATGTGTGTAAATACATATACACACCACACACACATATGTATATAAATTTTCACTACTAAATTAATATAGTGGACAACTTAATTCTAATCATAACTAATGCTTTCAGAATAGTGAATGTATCCTCCTTGATAGACTGGAAGAACCTAAAATAAGCATTTATTAAGGACTTATTTTAAGTTTAGAGAGTATTTATTTTTAAGTGTGGAGAGGTTCGTTAAACCACAATGGGGTGCATAGAGATATTATAACTAGAGGGGCTCTATAGGTAAAATTTTGAAACATGGAAAAAGTAACCTGACAACCTTCCCCAAAAATATAATTAAGTTATCAATACAAAATTACAGTAACTTGTATAGAAAAATGTTAAAAATACAAATCAAAACACAAATAATGTGCGGGAAACCGAAATAAATGTATAAACTATAACCTTAACTCACTATTGAAAGAGGTTTCAATGAGGTTACACAGAGCCCCTGAGAGCCCCAAAAAGATGTTTCATAAATACAAACAGGCATCTCAATGTATTTAGATAGGCTATGCCCCCTCTAGTGTACATCTCTATGACAGGGTGTAATAATTACCTCAGGATGGTTGAAAGTTTTCTTCTTATCCTCATTAGATTCAGCTGAAGGACTTGAAACTTGATCTAGAAACAAAATAAGAAGGTAAAAAGTAAAAAAAAAACAAAATTAAGGGAGAAAAGGAATTTATTGATAGGCAAAAAAATTAAAATACAACAAATTTCAAAAAAAACTAAAAGCTCAGATATATTTTTCTTAATCAATTTAATTCTTTACTTTAACCATTTTCTATTTCTTCACACTAAAATAACAAATAAATTAAATCTTTATAGTATTTAAGATCCTTTTTGGAGTTTACAGTCGTCATTACAAATACAATACAAAATTCACTTCTCATTTCTCTTTTATGATCATTGAAAAATTCATTAAAACTGTAGCAGGGATTATCAAGTCTGTAGCCCTTGACAATTTTACAAAACTGATTTAGTACTTGCCTTCTAATATTATCATACAACTTGTTGAATATTTTAATGACCAAAGCCCACTTTAGATTTATTAAGTCGGTGGCTACATCCTTTCAAATCCTTCCTATTCCGGGTGTCGTAACTGCAAACCTCTTCATGCTTATTAAATTGACTACTATTATTTTTTCATACTTCAGACAGGTATAAATATATAAATTGATGACTGTAAATATTTTAAAGAGAGGTTTAGAATACTCATACTGATCTTTTTCAGCTATTATTCTTATTACTTCTTTTGTTTCTTAAATTTTCCTCTGTGTTGACAAACCCCCACACCAGAATACCGTAGTTCATCTTACTCTCGAATATTGCATGATAGGTCATCTTTAGGTAAGTTCCCACTATATACATTTTCTATTTATACACGATATATACAGAGGATGACAACTTTCTTCTCTTAATATGAGACTTGGTCTTTCCAACTTAGCTTACTATTCGTGTAAAACCCAAGAAATTTTATAATTTGTTTAGGATCTTCCTTTCTGAGGGAGAACTTTATTATCTGCGTCCTAACTTGGTTCTATAATGCCTTATCTTGGTTCTAAAATGCCTTATCTTGGTTCTATAATGTCTTATCTTGGTTCTATAATGTCTTATCTGGTTTCTATAATGTCTTGTCCTGGTTCTATAATGTCATATCTTGGCTGTCTAATGTCTTATCCTGGTTCTATAATGTCTTATCTTGGCTCTATAATGTCTTATCTTGGTTCTATAATGGCTTATCTGGTTCTATAATGTATTTGGTTCTATAAATGTCTTATCTTGGTTCTATAATGGTCTTATCTTGGTTCATAATGGCTTGTCCTGGTTCTATAATGTCTTGTCCTGGTTCTATAATGTCTTATCTTGGCTCTCTAATATCTTATCTTGGTTCTATAATGTCTTATCTTGGCTCTATAATGTCTTATCCTGGTTCTATAATGTTTTATCTTGGTTCTAATTGCACCAAAGGGTGGAAAGGGGGTAGGTTTGAGAAAACCATGCTTCATCATCAACCAATTGCTTTTATCACCCCTCTCTTTGGATGAAATCCCCATTAAAACTAAACAATAGTTTGCACCTGTTTTGATCCTGCACCTCTTGAGACACCTGTCGCATAGTCCATGTTTGAGAGCCTTAAGAGTACAACCGCTGGTTGTCACTGTTACAACCTTATTACCAACAAACCATGACATGCTCTGACCCTCACTTAGCACTGTTTCAGCCGTCTTCTGTCTGCAAATAAAATAAAAATTTGGGTCAGAAAGAAACAATTTTCAACTCAACAATACAGTTTGGAACCATAATGTTGAACAACTAATAGGCTTTATTAGTAGTGTGCTAAATCCAAAGATAGTGCATTCTTCCAATAGATCAGAAATTGTTTTTTAAAATTCATAAAACATGGTAAAATATTTCAGTTGATTTAAAATTTAGCTCACATGTATTCATATGTAATACCAACATATAAGCTAAGTTTCATTTCATTATCAGCATTAATTCAATTTTTATCAAATAATTTGGGTGTTTTTTTAATTAAAAAATAATCCAATTGATTTCAAATTTTGTACAAGTGTATCTCATTATGTAATAAATAAGTATACTAGGTTTGGTTTCAATATGACAAGTATGTCCTCTGTTTTATTGGATCATAAAAGTTAAGTAGCATTGAGTGAGTTCAGTGTCTGGATGGGTAACTGCTGGAAATAAAACGAATGTATTTACTTTCTGAGAACAAGCAAAGTAAAAAAATTAGTGTGGGGAATCCAATATGATAGGGAAAAGTTCTGAGATAACCCAAAAATTAATTATTAAATTAATTATTATATTTAATTATTATTTATTATTTTATTATTCTGTTGTGCCCCGAAAAACACGAGTTCAACGATTATTATTAAAACTGCAAATTGATTACACTGATTATACTTGAAAATTAAACTTTAAGTCCAATTATTTTCGGAATACCTCTTAGTAAATACTTAGAAATTAAAATTAAAGTGAAATTATTTTCGGAATACCTCTTATTAAATACTTAGAAATTAAACTTAAAGTGAAATTATTTTCGGAATACCTCTTAGTAAATACGTAGAAATTAAACTTAAAGTGAAATTATTTTCGGAATACTCTTAGTAAATACTTAGAAATTAAACTTAAAGTAAAAATTATTTTCGGAATACCTCTTAGTAAATACTTAGAAATTAAACTTAAGTGAAATTATTTTCGGAATACCTTTGATAACAAATCAAAATTAAGTGAATTATTTTCGGAATACCTTTTGGTTAATACTTTAAATCAAAATTAAGTGAAATTATTTTCGGAATACCTTTTGGTAAATACTTTAATCAAAATTAGAGTGAAATATTTTCGGAATACCTTTTGGTTAGTACTTCAAATCAAACTTAAAGTGAAATTATTTTCGGAATACCTCTTAGTAAATACGTAGAAATTAAACTTAAAGTGAAATTATTTTCGGAATACCTCTTAGTAAATACTTAGAAATTAAACTTAAAGTAAAATTATTTTCGGAATACCTCTTAGTAAATACTTAGAAATTAAACTTAAAGTGAAATTATTTTCGGAATACCTTTTGATTAATCCTTCAAATCAAAATTAAAGTGAAATTATTTTCGGAATACCTTTTGGTTAATACTTTAAATCAAAATTAGAGTGAAATTATTTTCGGAATACCTTTTGGTAAATACTTTAAATCAAAATTAGAGTGAAATTATTTTCGGAATACCTTTTGGTTAGTACTTCAAATCAAACTTAAAGTGAAATTATTTTCGGAATACCTTTTAGTTGTGGGTGAGAGGTTAGAAAATGTGTACATAGCCATAAGGTCCATACACGTCTCAGTCAGCTCTCTGTGAAACTCCAGCATCTTCTCTGATTTTACTTTAAAATCTTCTTGAGGATTTGATTTTGGCTCTATCCTAGACAGCTTCTCTCGTCTTCTACTTCCCTGTACAAATACAAATACAACTAGTAAATAGTTTTTTCCATAATTTAAAATTCTTTGAGTAATTTTAAAAATGTAGTCAGTTGATATATCATTTGATACTACCGAGTTTTGCAAAACATGAATAGTTGACACAATATACTTGTGCGAGAGACACCTAGGAAATGCAACAAGCAAAATGCAATGCTACATCTGGGAACTGTTCCATCATTCACCATTCGTCATCATTGATGGCTCGACATAATGTCATGTCCCACTCTGTTTCTTTATGTCTAACTCATCAGGGCGCCGACAGAGCCTGAACTTAGTCTGACCTTCAATTAATTCCGAAGAATATAATGTGAAGTATTTACCAGAGATGAGAGTCGATCAATGTTGACGAATGTCGAATGATGGAACAGTTCCCAGATGTAGCATTGTATTTTGCTTGTTACATTTTTCTAGGTGTCTCTCGCACAATTATATTGATATAACTATTATAATAACAATTATATAACTATTATAACGATATATGTTTTGCTTGCCATGCATGATTGCACCGCTCGTCTCTGGTAAATACTAGGTGTCTCTCGCACAATTATATTATGTAGTCAGTTATATATGTCCCCCTTTAATGCCTTTCCGAAGGTATATGATTCAAATTTTAACTTTTGAAACCTGAGATGATGCATCTTTAATTATGACAATCGAATTCTTTGTACACTATTATTTTCATATACCTATAATAATATATTTTTCCATTTTTTAAAAATTCTAAAATAATATTTATTTATTTCCAAATATAAATAAATTTTCTTTTTAATTGCCCCTGCCCCAATATACTTTTTTCCTCCAAGTTTCTTAATTATTTTTATTTTAAATTGTTTATTATTTATTCTGATCAATTTTTTTGTAAATCTTATTGTTAATATTCCAACAAGAGTACATTTACAGAAACGGGGGAAAAATATTTGTAAGTAATCAAACACAGGCTTGGAAAAAAACAAGCTTATGGCTAGTCATCTCTTTATCTCTACAACTCTAAACTCCAATAACAAAAACAATCGTTGGAACAAAAACAATGGAAACTCAAATAACAAAAACAATGGCTGTCATCTCTTATCTCTCTAAACTCACCAAAGAACAAAAACAATGGCTTGTCATCTCTCTTACTCTAAACTCACCAATAACAAAAAACAATGGCTTGTCATCTCTTATTCTCTAAACTCACCAATAACAAAACAATGGCTGTCATCTCTTTATCTCTAAACTCACCAAGACAAAAAACAATGGCTTGTCTTTACTCTAAAACCAATAACAAAACAATGGCTTGTCATCTCTTTATCTCTAAACTCACCAAGAACAAAAACAATGGCTTGTCATCTCTTTATCTCTAAACTCACCAAGAACAAAAACAATGGCTTGTCATCTCTTTATCTCTAAACTCACCAAGAACAAAAACAATGGCTTGTCATCTCTTTATCTCTAAACCTCACCAATAACAAAAACAATGGCTTGTCATCTCTTTATTCTCAAACTCACCAAGAACAAAACAATGGCTTGTCATCTCTTTATCTCTAAACTCACCAAAAACAAAAACAATGGCTTGTCATCTCTTTATCTCTAAACTCACCAAGAACAAAAACAATGGCTTGTCATCTCTTTATCTCTAAACTCACCAAGAACAAAAACAATGGCTTGTCATCTCTTTATCTCTAAACTCACCAAGAACAAAAACAGTGGCTAGTCATTTCTTTATCTGTCTAACTCTAAACTCACCAAGAACAAAAACAATGGCTTGTCATCTCTTTATCTCTCCAACTCTAAACTCAACAAGAACAAAAACAATGGCAAGTCATCTCTTTATCTCTCCAACTCTAAGCTCAACAAGAACAAAAACAATGACTAGTCATCTCTTTATCTCTCCAACCTCACCAAGAACAAACAATCTTGTCATCTCTTTATCTCTACAACTCTAAAACTCAACAAGAACAAAAACAATGGCTTGTCATCTCTTTATCTCTACAACTCTAAACTCAACAAGAACAAAAACAATGGCAAGTCATCTCTTTATCTCTAAATCACCAAGACAATAAGCTCACCAAGAACAAAAACAATGGTCATCTCTTTATCTCTAAACTCACCAAGAACAAAAACAATGGCAGTCATCTCTTTATCTCTAAAACTAGAACAAAAACAATGGCAAGTCATCTCTTTATCTCTAAACTCACCAAGAACAAAAACAATGGCAAGTCATCTCTTTATCTCTAAACTCACCAAGAACAAAAACAATGGCAAGTCATCTCTTTATCTCTAAACCTCACCAAAAACAAAAAACAATGGCAAGTCATCTCTTTATCTCTCCAACTCTAAACTCACCAAGAACAAAAACAATGGCAAGTCATCTCTTTATCTCTCCAACTCTAAGCTCAACAAGAACAAAAACAATGGCTTGTCATCTCTTTATCTCTCCAACTCTAAACTCAACAAGAACAAAAACAATGGCAAGTCATCTCTTTATCTCTCCAACTCTAAGCTCAACAAGAACAAAAACAATGACTAGTCATCTCTTTATCTCTCCAACTCTAAACTCACCAAGAACAAAAACAATGGCTAGTCATCTCTTTATCTCTCCAACTCTAAACTCAACAAGAACAAAAACAATGGCAAGTCATCTCTTTATCTCTCCAACTCTAAGCTCAACAAGTACAAAAACAATGGCTAGTCATCTCTTTATCTCTCCAACTCTAAGCTCAACAAGTACAAAAACAATGGCTAGTCATCTCTTTATCTCTCCAACTCTAAACTCACCAAGAACACTCACATAGAAATAAACTTAACATATTAAAGTATATTAAGTACAATACAAACCTGTTCAGTAAGACTAGAACTTCTTTTCCTGTTAGAAGAATCCTCATTGACCATATCCAGCTTTATAGGAACCTCTTCTGGTGGAGGCAATAAATTCCCTTTCAGATTCTATAACCATCAATTTTTATAATAATATGATATTAAAATAAAAAATGTAACACTACAAAGTAAAATACAGAGGACATCACTTAATTTAATTTCTGAGGCTGGATCGTTTTGATAACAATAACATAACGATAAAAATGATCAGGTATGGGGCACCTTGCAACTTTTCTTCAATATCCTTCTGTAGAACCTCCATCTTTTTTAGTTTGATTACTTGTTTTTTATTGAATTTTAAATTTATTTTAATCGTGTAATTTTTAACTTTGTCTTTTCAACTTTTCATGTGATTTTCTTAGATTGAAACACATTTTTTGACTAAAGAGATAATAAATATATCTGGTTATTTTAACTTGATAAAACTTCTGTAGGATGTTTTCCTCTTGTGTGGTATTATTACATGAATATGACTCGTGGAGGAGTCGAAATATAGTTATGTAAGAAGAATTGGTTCTTTGTATATTTCCCTGAAGTGTCGAGAAAATATTAATTTATTCACCATATTAGATTCACTATGCTCATTCTCACAACTTCAGATTAACCTCACTCATCCTCAGAAAATAAGATCACTAAATTTACAGTTAAAACATGAATTTTATACTCCTTGATGGCAATTAAAAATGTTGGTCCAACAAAAACTTTTGTCAACAAAAGTGATAACAAATACTGAAATCCCGATTACAAAACAAAAGGCCTTTAATCTCTTGGACACTCCCCTGAGTCGGCCCTAAGGGCCGCTTCGCTTTCCCCGTGCCTCCCTATGGCCTCTTCGTAGCCACATGGTTGTTGTCTAGTATCAGTTTGTCATATTACTATAATATATAACTGACATGATGTAAGCAAATTTTCAAATGAATTAATCAAATAACATGATTTGTCTAAATTATGTTATAAATGTCAATCGATAAACCCGAAACTAAAGTAATATAGAAACCAAGTAGGGAAACTCCAATACTAACCTGTGTAAAAAATATTCAGACATGCGTGATCAGCTGATTGCTGGCTCAAAAATAAAAAATAGCTAAAATTGGAATAACTGCGCATGCGCCACTTAGGATTTACGTTTTTTTCTTAGTTTTATTGGCAACCCTGAAAACATTAGGTGAGTTTTACTTTTAATCTAAGCTTTTAATCGTGTTTTTTTTACTTTAATATGTACGTGATAGTTTAATGGTTTTGTATTAAATTATGCATTTTCTAACACAAATTATTAAAATTTTATACTAAATTGTACAAATAAATGCAATAAAAACAAAAATTTTTATAACCGTGAATAGTTTGTTAACATTTATGCCCATAGGAAAATTTGAGCCAACTCCCTGGTGGACAAAATGTGAACTACATGCCAGGTCTGACAGAAATCGTGTTTGTTTCCCCACTTGGTTTATATATTACTTTACCCGAAACTAATGCTCATAGTAAATTTTAATTCCATGCATTTGTTAACTATACATATTAGTACATGTGTTTAATTTTTTTTTGCAGTGTTATTATTTTTTGAAATTTTAACTGAGTCATTATTGTGGGTTAATGATGTCACAAATATTTTATAAACAATAGGGTTTAGGACATTAACAAGGTTGATTTTCGTACCAAGTTTAATTTCGATCCAAGAAAGCATTTGAAAGTTATCATGTCCCATAGAAATGTCTAGGAACAAAAATTTCATAAATACATGCAAAACTCGGGTACGGGGTACTGCAAATTTATACTACAACATGCCTTCGGATTCGCTTTCGTTTGTCCTCAGATAGTAAATGCATCCGTATCGTTCTCACCGCTCACCTATACAGCACTGACCACACTCAATGCTCCTTAATTTTTATGATCCAACAAAAATCATGGATATATTTGTTGTATTGAAACGAAACTTAGTTTTATGATTTTTCAAAATTTTTGCTGAGTATTTTTTGTGGGTTAAGGATGTAATGAAAAAATTATTTCCCGAATAGCACAACTACAGCAGTAGACCGATCATTGTACAAAATTTCAACTCTCTAGCATAAACACACTGGGCGCTACGATGATAACAGACACACATACAGACAAACAACTTTGTGAAAACCACTCAGGAAGCCTTAAAACGCCTAAAACGGATAATTCTGGTTTCATCCCGGTTTTGGATTTTTTTTGCCAACACAATACATTTCCTATATAATAATAATAATGCCCGTTTTAGGGCCTTTCGGCCCTTCAGGGTATTCGCCCTGCGGGAACCACCTCGGGTGGGTCACATCTACTATGCTCAAAGTGAAGCTAAAGTTGGCCGAAAGTTATTTTTAGAACAAATTCTATTCATAATAAACTGAGAGCATAGCCCGGGCTGTGAACCTTGGACCTCCGGTGCCGAAGTCCAGTACTAAACGACCACGGCTACGGAGGCATTTCCTATATACCTACGTTATAAATGAGGAAAAGTAAAAATAAAAGAATACTCCCCATATGTTTTTACTTTGTTATAATAAACGCTTAATAAGGGTTGAAAAATGATTGAATAAAAGATTAAAAAAATATAAATAAATAAATATTTATAAATAATAAATAAATATAAAAGGCTGAATAACAGGTAATTGATTTAATAAAAGGTTGAAAAAATGGTTAAATAATAGGTTAAAAAAGTGTTAAAACTGTTGAAAAAGGGTTTAAAATGGTAGAAAAAAGGTTGAAAATGGTTAAATAAAAGGTTGAAAAGGGTTGAATAAAAGGTTAAAAAGTCACTTACATTGGTAATAAACTTGACAAAATCTCTTCTAAAAGGCAGCCTACACTTGAGAAACCAGGTTGCAATAACATGATGAGCCAGGGACACAGTGTAATGGCTGTACTTGAACAGATTAGTGTAAGGGAGTGCAATAGCAAATACAGACATGTACTGATCTCCTACGAAATTAGCAAAAACACTCGGTAACTGAGTAAGAGCTGCAATCAAACAAAATTAAATAAATAAATACACAGTATCTTTATTTCCAATAAATATTCAAATTCAAAATAATTTATTTGATATAAAAAGTACAAACAAAGTAGTACATACAGGTTTTTAGATCAATACTCCCCCAAAACAGCAAGCTGGAGCTTGGGGGAGGAGAAAATGCAATATCTATGTATCTATTTATCAAAATAAATGCAATAAAAAAAAAACACACTATAAACACACTATTTTATTGCACTATTGTAAATAGTGCAATAAAAATACATTTTAAAATATTTTATTCTGTAATAAAAATTTAATAATTGTACTATAATTTTATTTATTTATTTAACTTTAATTTTTTACTCTAATATTTTTTTTTAATTTTAATTATTTCCCTCACACACAATCTTACAATTTGTGGGATATTTCATTGTTTATTTTAATTGGTTTTTTTTATTTTATCTTGTATTTATGAAAAATAAAAGAATTATTAAAAAAATACAATAGCATTTAGTCATATTAACCAATAATACCTTTATTATTTACAAAGCTCTATGTGGTGCTGGGGGCTCCTTACTTAATTTTTAATCAAATGATATGAAAATTTGTTAAAAAACAAAATATAATCCAATGAAGTTAATATTTGTTGCAAGTGTTCCTTCATCCAATAAATAAGTATAAAAAGTTTTCATTTTAATACGACTAGTATATCTAAGGTTTTTGTTGGATGACTGATGTTAAGAAGGATAGAGCAAGGTCAGTACCTAGATGGGTGACTGCTGGGATTAAAGCAGATATTTATGCTGTCTTAGGAACATCAAAGCAAGTCCAAATACATACAGCAATATAAATTAGGTGATTTCCCTATTCTGAGGACAAGCCCAAAGTGTAGAGGATGATTGTAGTAAATCTTATATGGAGCGGAAATGTTTCAAGGTTTTCAGCCCAGACTTAATTATTTTATAAATGTGGGTTAGGGTTTATTGTGCATGAAGGTATTTCAAAATTTCATATTTTAACATTTAGTAAACCTGTAATGTTTTATATTTAGACTAAACCTGTAATGTTAACATTTAGACACCTGTGGCAGATCGTGCTTCATAAATGTTTACCTTTATGACTCACAAGTTGTCCTATATAAGATATGCCAATGTGCCAAGTTTCATACTATTGTTTGGCATTAGTTCAATTTTATATAATAAAATGATAGCAAATAAACAGCTGTACAAACTTTTATTTAATGCGGATAGTATAAAATATAGTTTATGTCGGATCTCTTGAGTTATATAGCATCAAGGAATGTCAGTGCATGATTGGGTGATCGCTTATAACCACTTATTTTTAGTGTCCAAGCCCGAGGACATACTTTAATACAAATTAAGTGACTTATATTTTAAGGACAAAGCTAATCCTTTGTGGCAAGGAAGAGCGAAGCAAACTCTATAAGCCGAGGAAATGTTTCAAAATACCTCTTTTAATTTGTTCTCTTCAATTATTTTAATTATTTTCTTAACGCAGCTTTATTTATAAAATTATAAAATAAAAGTAAAATTTTTGAGCGAATTTAAAAAAAATATGCTTAAAAATAAATTAAATGTACTTTAAAGGTATGATTAATGCACCACGATTCTTCTAACTAATTTTTTTAACAATTCTTACGATTCTTTGTAGTTAATATTTAAGATAAGATTATTTGACATGTATTATTAGAAATAGGAAAGAATAATCAAAGTAAAGAATTACGTATAATAAATTGATGATACTTACAATAAAAATTATGATTATATAAAATTATTATCTACTCAAATAGTTAGGGGTCTAAAGAAATTGCTTCGAAGGTAAATAATAAAGTAAATAATAAGGTTCCAGGGATGTCAGCAGTTTTATTGCAAACACTCAATAACCTACCTAATGAATCGGTTATTTTTTCGATGAGAAAAAGGATTACACAAAAGAAGACAACAGTCCAAATATAGTTGAGATACAACTAACTTTTGGTTAGTTAATAAACTGCGTAGGCTTCCGCGGTTATTGTCATGAAGATTTAGGTCTTCCGGTGGTGACCGCATCAATGTAGATGAAGAATCCGATGTTTCGCTTCCACTGATATATCTCAACTATTTATGGACAGCGGTCTTCTTTTTTGTAAGATTTTTTTTCTGGTCAAATTTTTTTTGTAGACCATTAATATCTGTTTATCAATTATTTATTTATGCCAAAGCAAAGATACCAGTTGTCCACAGATATTCAAATTCAACATTTAGTATAGTATCAACAAAGTAATTCTTTAACTAATTTTTATATGATATATTATATATATATATATATATATATATATATATATATATATATATATATATATATATATATATATGTATATATAGAGAATTGAACAGTAAAATAAATCTCATAAAAACTGATTTCAAAAATAGGTAGACTTGGCTTATAATTAAACTTGGGTTCTTTTCCAACCATGATAAATAATACTTATAACTGTAATACGAACTAGATAAAAATTCCAGTATAGGTATAGCTGTGGTAACAGTAGCTGATATCTTGGATAAATTTAACAAAACTTCCGGTAATAGTTTGACCATGGCATCTCTCATTTCCAGTGTACACAGCGTCAGAGCTAACACACACAGACTCGCTGACTTTGTTGCGAAACCTGAAAAACAAATAAATGGTACAAGAAGGCATCTTGGCAAGAACCGTCAGTTATTGGTTTTGATCAGATGGTAAAGCATATGGTCAAGTTAGTAAATCAAAATATTTAACCATTCTATACAAAGCTTGGCAGGTAACTCTAATTTTATAAGCAATTGCTTTGTCATTATTTGTCATCCAGACTTAAAATTTTGTACCACGCTTAGCAGATTATATTAATGAGCCTAGCATCTCCTGATTTTTCATAATTTAATTATGAAAGCACCTTTTACTTTTCATTAAAAAAAACAAAAAATCTAACAATGAACAATCTAATAATAGTTCAAGGTCCAGAAAGATTTAACGCTGTAGATTGATTTATTTTGGCTCCTTAATTAAAGAGGGGATTTGGGCCTTGGACACTTTAAAGTCTGTAAAATAACCCCAAAATCAGTTTTTGCCCTTTAAGTGCTGTTCCTATTGGTTTTATAAAAAAATTAATGGGCTTAATTTATTAAGTCAATATAAAAGTTGAGACAAATCAATTTTTAACCATTAAAATTGGTTTGATAAAACTTGAGATATAACTATTTCAATATAAAAAAATTACAACAAAAATCACTAATTTAAATCCTAAAAAATTGCCAATAAAGAACTTGTTTAAAAAAAATCCTAAAATACAGGAAACTTTAAAATTGCATGTTATCTTGTCTCATCATGTTTAAGACTTAGACAAACATAAAAATCAGATATATTCTACTAAAATAAAGGTTATATAGAGTTCTTCTAGAGAGAGAGAGTAGAAAATCTCTCATATATATGATAACTTAATGTTTGATATATAATGCTAAAAAATTGGTATAAACTTATATTCTGTAAAAACACGTAGAAAAGAAGATGAAAATAAGATGAAAAAAACTATGACAAATTTAAAACAAAATGACAAATTTATGGTCATATGCTAATATGGATAACAAATAAACCATTTTGTTTAGCCTATATTAAACATTTGGATGGTAACGAATTGATGCATTGTTACCAAATTGTGTTATGCACAATATATATTAAACAGTTGGATATTCACAAATACTTGCATAGTTACCAAATTGTGTTATGCACAATACATAGTATAACTATGGATTGGGTTGATCATACATGTAAAAGACAACAAAATCATTTATCATTATAAAGTTCATAAAAACTTTTCCTTCATTTATAATGAAAATTCATCACAATAAAAATGTTGTACAAAGAATATTGCACATGAAAAGTACATTTTTTTGGTGCTAAAAAGTGCTAGAAACACTTTAGGTGGCCAAGAAAGAACTAGGTCTAATTTTGATGATTCAATGTTATTCTCTTTGAAAATTTTCCTATTTTTAAGAGATATTGAAATGAATGATAAAAAGTACCATAATAAGTTATTTCCCCTCATGCCCTCTTCAACATGGGTCTCTGTTTAAGACAATCGAATAATGTTATTACTAATGTATCAATAAAGATTTTAATTTTGAAAACTTTTTTTTGTCATTGTTTGAGAACTAAATGACAGGGGGCTATGGCGATGGGGGGGACTAAAAAATTATGATTCTATTTTGTAATATTTTATTGCAAAATTTGTTTTATTATAGAAAATAAATATCTTAATAAATAAAATATGTTTATTCTGCTTTACAAAATTAAAAATAAAATATTACAATATTTCATTTTGCTATGTTAGGCACAGTAGATGGCAAAAGCCGAAAGCCGGCTCTGCTATTTAAATATAGATATTCTTGTGGAAAAGACGGAATTTGTTGTTTGATGTTATATGTAATCCACAGCGTAGTAACGTAATAATTACAAAATGCTTCTATTTTAAAAGCAAATCTTCGAATGAGTCGTGCTCGTGCTCGAGGATGGCTGGAGCAGTTTATGTGTAACTATTTGTAACCTGCTCTTTGTTTTTGTTTGTATTATACGCAATATATATTGAACAGTGGGATGAATATTTACAAATGGTCGCATAGTTACCAAATTCGAAATACTTGATGATTCTTTGCTGTAGAGTGGGCTCCAAGTAAGCATGGTATGAAACCAGGGATGCCAACACAGGAAATACATAGCTATGCAGGTCTGACCTCGTGAACTTGGGAGGAGTGTTCTTTAACTTATCTGGCGAGCACAAATTCTTATCACTTACCTAAATACATCAACACAAACATACACAACCATATTCAAGAACATTACTTAAGTTCTTACTTAAGAAATAAGTTTCACTTCATCTTGAGTAATGATTATTGAGTCCACCCTTTTAAACAAACTTCAAGAATTAGCGGCTACTAAAAAGTAAAACTATACCTAGGGGTCAATTTTTGTACAAAGTTTCAACTTCAGCATGAACTCACTATGATGATAACAGACAAACACACACATATACAGATATACAACTTGCTATAACCATTTTAAAAGATCTTTAAAAATGTCTGAAACGGATAAATGAGGTGAAATATCAGTTTTAAATTTCATAATTGAAACGCATTACTTATCCCACATACCTACAAAAATAGGCGAGGAGAAGTAAAAAAGCCATGAAGTGTGCTGGTGGTTTCATTCAAAAATCGGGTACGGGGTACCTCAGAACTTTCCTCATTAATCGGATTCGTCGCTACGCTCATCCTATCTGCTTCGGACTCACTTCACTCGTCCTCAGAAAATACAGTTCGCCAAATTATATGCAACACGCCTTTGGACTCGCTTTGCTCGTCTTTAGATAGTAGATGCATCCTCATCATTCTCAGTGGTCACCCAACAGCACTGACACCTTCAATGCTCCTAAATTTATTATATAACAAAAATCATTACTACTTGTCATATTAAAACCAAACTAGTGTACTTATTTATTAGGTAAAAATTTACTAATTTAACTTGTACTAAATTTTAACTCATTGGACCATTTTCCAATTTTTTAAAAAAGGTACACACACAAGTCATTCAATAAAAATTGAACTATACTGATAATTGAACCTTGGCACATTTGGAGACAATGCCAATTTTCAATCTAATCGTATCAATTTTCTGAGTTTTATGATTTTTCAAAAATTATGCTGAGTCATTATTGTGGGTTTATGACATCATTAAAAAAATCTGAATAGCATAACTACAGCGGTAGACTGATTTTTGTACAAAATTTCAACTTTCTAGCATAAATACACTGGGTGCTACAATGATAACAGACACACACACACACTCAGATACAGACAGACAACTTTGCAAACAGGAGGCCTTAAAAACGCCTAAAACGGATAATTCCAGCTTCATCCCGGAAGTGAATTTTTATTTGCAAACACAATACTTTTCCTATATACCTATGTTATAAATGACGAAAAGTAAAAAATGTAAGTATCTCTTCTCTCAACCCATTTTCAACCTAAAAAGAGGCCAGAATCAGTGTTACCAGTAGAAGAAAAAAAAGATAGAGACATACCAGCCTTATTAAGAGCAGGCTCTATTATGGGTTTTTTGTTGTCATTCTTAACAACAAAAAACTTTTAAAATAAAATAATTTATTTTTACATACATACCATGGCACAAAGCGCATTAGCGATCTGATAAACTTCACAACTATTCTTAGAAATAAGAAGAGCTTTATTTCTAAGTAAATGAGGAAGCTCTTGAAGAACAGGAAGCAATATCTTCCAGTCTAACATAAAAAAACATATACATAATAATAATAAGTAAATTCTTTATTTTAACTTTAAAGGAAAATGGAACGAAAAGAAAAACAAAATCATACATAAAAGTACAAAACACATATCTTAATAAAGAATCAAAATAAAATTAACAATGGCGCTCAGGACAGGGCTATGGGAATGGGTTTGATGGACAGTAATTTCAAGGTTGCTACCAGTGTCTCCGTCAGGCTGAACAAAACTGGTCAGAGTAGTGAGTTTAAGTATCAGGTGAGACTAGAGCAACAGGTGAGAAAGGTAAAACTAGAAACAGGTGAGTATGATTAAGCTAATGAAAACCGGGTAGTTATTCTCTTTATGCTATATCTTTCGATATGAATAAAACATCGATTTTAATAGAAGCAGCAGGAGTCAAACTTGAAAAAAAATCCCTACAGGTACTTGGATGACATCACAGGATAACTTTGGAATAACCCTCCGATGGGTGTGTCCTGATCCATTTAAAAAACTTCAAGGCACTTGAAGTAAAAAAAAACTTCAAAAAAATATATACTTTTAAAGAACGCAATAACTCGTAAATAATATTTTATTTTTACTCTGTTTTTTCTGTTTCTTCTACTTAAAATACTTAATTATTATTAATATTATAAATACTTTATAATACTGTAATTTTTTTTAAAATTCTTGAAAAGATGACAATATAATTGTACGAGATACACCCAGGAAATGTAACAAACAAAATGCAATTCTACATCAGAGAACTGTTCCATCATTCACTATTCGTCATCATTTATGGCTCAACATAATGTTATATCCCACACTGTTTTGTCACATCTAACTCATCAGGGCGACGACAGAGTCTGAACTTACTCTGACCTTTAATTAAAATTCTGATAAATATAATGTGATGTATTTGCCAGAGACGAGCGGTGCTCTCTTACCGCCATCATGCTTGGCGTAAGACAGTAACAAAACATAATTGTTACATTTCCTAGGTGTCTCTCGCACAATTATATTGTGTCAACTATTCATGTTTTGCAAAACTCGGTAGTACCTAAAGAGAAATAGAGGGTCACTAGACATAGAACTAAAGTTTATAATAATGAATATATACACACCAAGTTCATGTTTAATGGCACTGACAATGGCCTCGACAGCAAGCTGGATAGGAAGTATATTAGCAAGACACAGTATAGCAGTATGACTGGTACCATTAGCCGGACTTATAAGACCAGATGATACAACATACATGCTGTAGCGGTTCTTACTCTTCAAACCTATCCTGTAGCGTTTATTTGCTCTCAGTTCTAGCATACATTCCAGCATCTAAGCAACCAAATAATATTAGAAGGAGAACTATAAGGAGAAGATGATATCTTTCTTTCAGCTAATTCCATAATAGAATCACTGTTGGGATAGAAGGTATGGCAGTCAGACCCAAGAAAGCATTAAATATCCGTTTTAGAGGTCCTTTATAATGAAAAAATGGGTTTTGCAATATTATAATATATTATATATATTTATAAACAATACACTATATATATATATAATATATATATATATATATATATATATAAATATATATTATATATATATATATATATATATATATATATATATATATATCCTATCCTAAACCCTTCTCAATGTGAAAAGAAAAAAAGTAAAAGAAAGAAGTAAGAAGTATTTATGGTTAAATACTGAGGGTCAGACATAACTAAAATCACTCAATAAAGCCTAATCAAATAAAATGGTCTTGTTATCTTGCCTAATAAACAAAATCCTAACTATTTGGCAAGTCCCTTATGTTAGAGAGATAATCTTAAAAACTATCCAATTGCAGAGTTAAATTTTTTTACTCACCAAACAAAACTTTCATCTGCATGAAAGTTACTTTATACTTTTTTTACTTGGCTAAAAGTTACTTAAACTTTTTTACTTGGCTATGAAAGTTCCTTAATACTTTTTTTACTTCTATGAAGTTACTTTATACTTTTTTACTTTGAAAGTTACTTTTTTTTTTTTTTTGCTATGAAAGTTACTTTATACTTTTTTTACTTGGCTATGAAAGTTACTTTATACTTTTTTTCTTGACTATGAAAGTTACTTTTACACATTATTACTTGCTACCAAAGTTACTTTATACTTTTTTTACTTGGCTATGAAAGTTACTTTATACTTTTTTTACTTGACTATGAAAGTTACTTTACACATTTATTACTTGGCTACCAAAGTTACTTTATACTTTTTTTACTTGGCTATGAAAGTAACTTTATCCTTTTTTTACTTGACTATGAAAGTTACTTATACCTTTTTTTACTTGGCTATGAAAGTTACTTTATACTTGCATAGCTATTAGTGAGAAGAACTACATTTTTTGTAGTTAAATGATGTAAACTACATGTTTACATCATTTAAGGCTGGGCTGGAAACCTCACAATTACTTACGCCTTAATTATTTCCTTAACGCCAATCCAAAAGGCGCAAGTAACTCATTGGAGATAGAGTGGCGTTTGATCAGGATAATAAAACATCATTTTTCCAGATGCTTCATCAGATTTTTCTAACATCCAAAAGGCTAATAGAGAATCTCTACTTTATAAAACTAATAAATGCTGAATAAATAAAAATAGTTGTATTTTTTCATTAATTAATTACTAAATTAAATCTGTTAATAGATAACACATTTTTTGCATAGAATTCCATATTAGGGTATTTTTGAAAGAACACCTTCTATTTCAAAATGATTATTAAAACATTATTTAATTAGTCTCGCCTGAAGATGACCCAAAGAGGTTGAAATATATTGCGTTGTAATAAACATTGTAGAGTAAGAATCATTCTTTCAAAAATGCCCTGATAATTAATTAAAATAAGAACTTTAATTTATAAACTTATTGCCTTAATTAAACATTTATTACTTATTTGAATTTCTTACCATATGTCTGATACTCGTAGCATTAGATAGTAAGTTAGTGCTTTGATAGTGATGCTTAAGATGGGAAGTCATTAGATTGAAAGCTTTCAAACAAGGAGACGGGTCCCAGTGGTAGAGATATTTCTTAAAAATTTCGACGAGGCCGTAAGCACATCTCTTGATATCGGCCCCTCCTTCTTCTGATTCCACAGTATCTTTGGTTTTAAACACCCTGAACAGAATCTATAACAACACGATACAGTGTCCTGTATGTAAATTTAAATTTGTTAGGTTTCATGCCATTAGAGAGGTGGGGAGACCTATGAGGGATGACAACTATTATAGTTTGAATTTACTTCTTATTTTCATTGTTTTAAAGTATTTCTGGTAATAAATGCATTAAATGTTAAATATTTATACAAATTTTTAATTGATCAGCTGTTTAAATGAAGCATTGTAAGGGAGGTAGTGGCAATGGAAATATATGGCATTTTGCCATATATTTCGAGAATTTTCATTATGTGGGTTCCTATAAGGCTCCAATTTTCCAGGGCCAAAGAATATATAGATAAATAATAATAGGATTTTGTCTATTTATTTCATTATTTTATAGTAATATTTAGCACATCAAGTGCAGTAGATCTTGTGCTGTTATAGTGGTACTAAAAAATGAGATGATTTCGTAATAATAAACAAGAAAGAGGGGAAAATATTTTAGTAAAGAAGGTTAGTTCCAGAGCTGCCTCAAGAGACCAGCACTGAGTTTACCCCTACCTTTTGTCGGACACTCTTGAATACATTCCGACATTCTATACGTATTATATTCTTCGGCCTGGACCACTTATCCTACTATTGAGCTTTATTACCAGATAAGAGGCCATTTGCACCACTTACGATAGTTTAAGTGAGTCGAAATAACCATTTCACATTTTCGATATCATAAGGTTGGGTCAATTGCCATGTGAGCTTTATAAGCAAGGGTAAAAACTTTCAAATTATACTCACATTATATGTAGACACAAGCACACATACATTGGAAATATATATGTTTTGGGAATTAGGAGGCCCCCTAATCCCCTCTCCACTTTTGTGACACAAACAATCTCATAAGCATCATTTCCTGATGAATTTAAAAAAATTGGGTATGAGGTACATCGGAACTTTTCCTCATCACATCAGATTTCCTACCCTCATCCTAACTACTTTGGACTTGCTTTGCTCGTCTTTAGAAAATACAAATGGGCCAATTAATACTGTAACACGTCTGTGAACACACTTGGCTCATCCTCAGACTGTAAGTACAGTCGGACCTCCCTATAACGAACTTCTATACAACGAAAGTCTCTATGTAACGAATTTTTTTACGTTCCCTCGAATTTTGTGTTTAAAAGTGTTTCTATTTAACGAAAAAAATTTCTATATAACGAACAAAATTTCCAGAAATAAAGATAAAGACAAGGCCCGCAAACTTTCAAGGAATTGACTAAAACGGCACTTCTGTTTTTCTGTAATTTCCCAGAACAATTATTTATTGATTCACTCCCTGCCTTATTTAATTTTGCGATCTCTTTCTTTACAATTGTCTATGAAATTAGGATTAACACAACATAGAACTAAAAATCTTTCAGTTTTAATTTGGTATTCGGTCTGACCAGTTCGTTTGTGAAACTTTTTATTTGTTTGTAAATCGAGTTTATTAAAATGTCAATACAGAAATCGCTGTCCCTTTCTGAAAAAATCAATTTATTAAAAGATTCTGACGATGGAGTCAAAAACGAAGACTTGTCTCTGAAGCATAAATTCGCTCCTAGTTCTATATCAACAATTTTAAAAAATCGGGAATCTATACTTAGGTTATACGAAACGAGTGGCGATTTAAAAAAAAATCTCGAGTATGCAAGTATGAAGACATTGATGACGCAATTTTACAGTGGGTGACAATGTTAAGGGACAAAAATATGCCTGTGACAGGACCGCTAATAAAAGAAAAAGCTGCTGAATATGCAACTGCGAGGTTATTATTCATGCTATATATCCATTAAAATATCATAAAATAGTACAGAGTTATTTATTTTTTCAATTTCTATACAACGAAATTTCTATATAACGAATTTTTTCTCTTGAACCTTTAAGTTCGTTATATAGAGGTCCGACTGTATTTCTATTATTCCCAGCAGTCACCCATCCAACCACTGACCTCGCTTAATGCTGCTTAACTTTTACCATCCAACAAAAACCATAAATATACTTGTTGTATTACACAAGGGATACATTTATAACAAATATTAAACTCAATTAGATTATTATGCAATTTTTACATTTTTTTTTTAAATGTATACACGTCATTTGGTAAAAATTTAACTAAAGCTGATAATCAGATGAAAGTTGTCAAATATACTGGTCTTATATGATACATGTGTGCCAAATATCAAATCGATCCAAACATTTTCCCCTGTTTAATTAATTTTTTCTTAGTCAAAACAATAAAAGTCTTTCTTACCTTTTCCATGATGTCAATAAGGTGATTGACATGATGGGGTTGACAGTCAAAACAGAGTTCAAACAGTAGATGAGAAGCTGCTTCTCTTACAGCTAGATCTTCATCGTAACCGACATCGCACAGGTATTTCTTTACTACTTCCATCAATTCATCTTCATACATCATACTAACCCATATACATTGTATTAGTCAATTCAACAAGAAAAAATAAATTTTAGGACTAACTGAGAAGGGCTGCTAACATGAGGAAGACCTGGAGTTTCTAAGGACATTCTAACCTTTATTTATTACTTCAGGAATTTAGTAGGTTAAGGTGAAGGAATAGTGATGAGCAGATGATTTTAAATTTGGTAAAAAGGATTTTAAAAAGCAATCTACTCACTAGGACAATTGTCATACCACTCCTTCTACTAATATTACTACCTTAGAATAATACTAGTATTGAATGAAAATAGGACCGTAAACACAATGAAATTCTACTGATAACACAAAAGCCAGTTCACTGGTGGTCATAAGTAGGGGTACCACCCTAACAACTAAACATTATTTTATAAATGTGTCATAAATATCCATTAATGAAGAAAGTTAATAACAGACAAGTATAATAAATTAAAAACCAACTAATAGAAAGTACTTCATAATAAATTTAAAGTAAAATTGAATTGAAAACATTATTTACCCATTATTTTTAATAAGAGTGGAGAGGATAGAAAGTACTTTAATCCTTATGTTTGGTCTTTTTTCGTGTTTGAAGAACCTTAGCATTAACGTGTCTAAATGCTCTAACCATTCATCTCTACGTGGGTCGATACCACTGCTTAGGTGAGACATTAGACGGAGAACGGAATCTTCCTACAACAGCACAGGTATTGTAATTTAGAATCTCTGAAGGTAAATATTAGTAAGAAATACAGATATGGGAGTCTATCACATAGAGATTCTGGGTTCGAAAAGACTCATTGGGGAAAACTTGGGCGAGGAAATACTATGTGTTCTAAGCCTATGTGATGTTAAGTACTCATAATCATCTAGCATCCACACATAAATACATACGGACACTAAAAACACCCAGACTACCAGATGGGACACAGCTAGAAAACTAAAAGCAAGCTGTATGAGCACTAAAATTTTGGTATAAGCCCGAAGTCCCTTGAAGAGAAACTTGTAGAACAAATGAGACAGTGAACTTGCGCAGGGTAGAAGGATCTGAAAGCATTCTTTTACATTTCTGGTACTTTTCATAAGGGGCTCATGTGAGAGAATCTAATGCCCTCCTATGATTTAGAAAAACATCTGATAAACAACTTTTAATTTATATCTAATGCATTAACTCAATTGAACATTTAAAAAAGTAGTAGAGTTTTGCAAAACATGAATAGCTGACATTTATATTGTGTATAAATGAAATGAAATTGGCATATTGGTTGGTCTTATATAGGATTACACTACACGTATGTCAAATATCAAATCAATATAACCATGGGTATCTCTGCTTTTTTGTAGATGACTCCAATGCCATACATACACACAGTGACAAACAAATATTGAAAGAGGAAGCTGAAAGGAGAATGAAAATAATAGAGCAATGGTACAAGGCCAACGGTTTTCTTCTCAATCGGGAGAAAACTCAAACTATTACGTTTAGCCTAAGAGAAAATTAAAATCAACATCCAATCAAGTTTCTTGGTATTGTTTTAGATAATAAGCTAACTTGGAAACACCATATACAAATGGTCCATAGCAAAATATCTTCGTACATTTTTGTCA
This sequence comes from Microvelia longipes, assembly GCA_018340805.1. Lineage (NCBI taxonomy): Eukaryota > Metazoa > Arthropoda > Insecta > Hemiptera > Veliidae > Microvelia > Microvelia longipes. Next base: position 13,242,849 of record JACMZG010001870.1, on the reverse strand, counting down.
TCAGAAAATTAAAAAATTTGTTACCAAATAATATATTAATTGTTGTTTATAAAGCTATGATACAGAGCCGAATAAATTATGGAATAGTGTTGTATGGTCATGTAAATATCAACAAAATATTAGTGCTACAAAAGAAAGTCATAAGGATTATAGCCGGAGTAAAAAGTGATGAGCATTGTAAGGGATTATTTAAGAAATTTAAGATTATGACTGTGATTAACTTGTATGTATATAATGTGTTGTTATTTGTTAAGTTAAATCTAAATAGTTATAAATGTAATAGTGATGAGCATAGTTACCATACGAGAAATAAAACTAAGTTAACCATTCCATACCATAGATTAGCTAAGATGGAAGTGGGCCATTCAATTTTAGGAATAAAAATGTATAATAAAATACCGGAGCAGATCTCTAAGTTACCATTTGAAAGTTTTAAGAGTAAAATCAAGTCATGGCTAACTGAAAATGTATTTTATAATTTAAAAGAATATTTTGATAGGGATATGTCTGACTTAAATTAATGTTAGTTAATAGTTATTAGTAATAAGTTAGGTATGTTAAGTTTGTATGTGATATAGTTATAGTAGGTTAATCTGTGATACTAGTTTTAGTCCTTAAGTTACCCTACTGTTATTTGTCCATCAAACTTTTATTACCTCTTGACTGATCCAACATGTTACCCAAGTTTGTATTTTTTTTGGAAATAAACTTATTTATTCATTTATTATAAAATGAAAATATTTTTTTACCAAATATATAATAATAAACATAAGTACAAAAACAAATATATAATAATAAACAAAAGTACATAAACAAATAAATAATAAACATAAATTCACACGTTAACAACATACACACATTTACAGTCAGAAAACTTGGTTAAAAGCTATTCTAAAGTTCTTAAAACCATCTGAAACGGGAAATTTAGTTGAAAACTCAGTTTTAGATTTGCAATGCAAACACATTACTTTTACTATATATACGTACAGCATAAATGAGAACAAGAGGCCATCAGTCAGCCACTCCTCAGCCTCCGCACTTCGCACCTTGGCCGCTACGCAGCGTCAGTGCTGACGGCTGCTTCGTGGCCCTTGGACCTTCCTGTGGCCGCTTTACAGCCACATTGTTGTTGTACTATACCAGTTCATCATATTACTGGTTTATGTAAGAGGCATACTGCCAAGATAAAAGCGAATTTTCAAATGTATTAGAGAAAAAAACTTGATTTGTTTGCATTGGGTCAATTTGGGTTAATTGTTTGCATTGGGTTAATGACATAATGTTTTGTTTGACACACACACACACACACACACACATATATATATATATATATATATATATATATATATATATATAATATTTAATATATATATATATAATATATTTACATATTACATATATTATATATATATATAATATATATATATATATATATATATATATTATATATATATATATATATATATAATATGTAAATATGTATGTATATATATTACCAAGGCTGATTTAGTACCAAGTCTCATTTCGATACGAGAAAGTGTTGGAAAGTTATCATGTCCCATATAAATGTCTAGGAATACATACATACATGTATGTGTGTATCTCCAACATACATACACACACACCCATATATATAATTATAATATATAATATAATATATATTTATATTTATTCTTGATCAGGGAGGCCCCCCTCTCTTCCTAAAAAAATCTACCTCCTCCCCCCACTCTCTTATCTATAGCCCCAATCTCATAAACTCATTTTTTTCTTTGAAAATTTGCTAAAAATAAAACAAACCTTTTTGCACAGTAAAACAATACACTTACAGGTCTGGTAGAAGAGCACTGCTCTATAATATTAAAAACAGTTTGTACAGAGCCATTAAACTTTCCATCTTCTATAAGTCCCTCAACGAGACTAAGAGTTTCATGTAGATGACTCAGCACTAAGCCCAGGCAAGCTATATCCTTGTGTTCCGTCTTGTTCTTCTCATCTGCAACGAATATAATTCGTTGTGAATTTAATATAATTCACATGCCATCATAATTATCCTCATCTGTTAGACATTGACTTGAAATAGTAAAGAAGAACTATGGAGAATATTTTTTCTAATCTACTGATAACAGAAAAGTTAGACTTGTAACCATTCTGTACCAACCTAACAAATCTAAATTCCATAAATTAATGAATCAGTAATGCACCTTTTTAAAGAATTATTCCATAGATAATGATTAGTGAAAGCTGAAACCTTGCAGTAAATCATTATTTTCATTTATAACTATAAATGAAAATATAATATAATATTTATAAATAAATGAAGAAAATTTGTAATTACAATATAAATATAAAAAAAATAATAAAAATTTTAAAAACAGACTTGACAAGACTAGATTTGGTTTTGTGGAAACGAAATCTAGTATTTTATTATTCATGTAATTCAAAAAGGAGTTCCACTAAAAGAAGTTTTTTATTTATTTTGTAATTAAGGTTAAATTATTTTATTAGTTTTTATAACTGTTCATCAGTTACTCACCAAGGTACTGTAGTATGAGTGAGATAATTGTGAGTATTATATACCAAGCTGGATCCAGCAACTCATGCCCGTGTTTGTTGACAAGTCTCTGAATACTCAGGATTACTTCATACGTTACTCGAGAGTGTTTACATGCCAGCGCCTGAGCATTTACCACAATAAACTCAATTAATTTTTAACAAGCGTAAGTAAAATCTTGTTAGCCAATTATCAAAAACTTGTAAACAACCCATTTAAAAGGTTTTTTTTTCCAATGAAAGAGTGACTTTAGTGAGTCACACCTTAAAATTAATTAAAATAAATCACTTCAAGAAAAAATTTAAAGGTAAATTGTCAAAAGTAAGAGGGGGGGGGGGTTTCTTGATGGTAATTATCAAGAAACCCATATACATATAGCCACGCACAAGCCTTAAGCTTATGTGACTAGCAAGACTTTAATTATAAACAAATAATATTGTAAATAGATGTAATAAACTTTTAGAGCCATTTGTATGATTATATTGTATATTGTAAAATATACAATATAATATACACTGATATTCTATTTACCTGATTATAATATACCCTGATATTCTAAATTCTATTATTTAATGATATCTAAGTAAAGGTTTCACACCAAATTAAATGCTATTGTTTAATAATCCCTAAATTCTGTTCTTAGCCTATTTTTAAATTTATAGTTGGTATTTCTAAATACTGTATTTGGCTCTTCATTCTCTTGTTAGCTTATCTTAAAGTGTTACTGTTTTATAATTTCTAAATATTGTTTCTTAATTCCTAAATAATGTTATTAGTTTTTAAGTGTTGTTGTTTGATAATTCTACATACTGTTTTTAGTCAATTTTTTTTTAAATTTTATTGTATAATAATTTATCTTCTTGATTTACTCTTTTGATACTTTTTAATGCTCCTCCACTCTCAGGCTTAGCCTTGTGGTGATGTGCTCTTTTTAATTTTAGTATTAAGACAGTTTATATGTATATAGTCTATATATTTTTTAAAAAATTGTATTATAAACCAAACAAAGGATTAATCGAAGAATCAGCTACCGTCGATAATTGCTGTTGGATATAAATTACCCTGGACCAGTTTCGGCATATCGCCATCATCAGCAGGCGGGGCAACACTCGAGCTCTCAACTAATAAAGTTATATCAGTGATTAACTTCTAGTCTCAATGAGCACGACGGTAAATACAACCTTTTTAATTTAAACAAAGGATTATTAGAATTTGGTGAATTTAGGTGATTTTTATTTTTTATTGTATTTTCGTTATAATTTAATGATTTAGTATTAAATTCTGTGAAATTATTGTTACAATAGTTTAGTTAGAGAAAAAGAGAAACTATAGTAAAAGTAAATCACATGTTTTTATTAAGTTTTTGAAGAACATACAGACGACAGTGTATTGCCTTAAATATAACTTTAAATTGAGATTGCATTCAATATATTCAACAATTGTAGGTTAAAGTTGTTAAAATTCTAATTACAATTAATATTTAAAGGGGAAAAACAAATATCACATTCAAAAATGTACTAAGTTAGGCTGTGCAAACAAAAAAAGGTTTAATTAGCCGCTCATTTTAAGTAATTTAAACAAACCTAGTATTTATAGATTCGAACATAAACGTCTATTGGAAGTGACAAAACGTATTTCTTACACAAATTATTAACATTTTATACTAAAATGTACAAACATTTTGTTTTGACTCCAGCCAGAGCTGCATAAACAGAAATACAGCTTTTAAATCAGTCAACAGATAACAATACACAACTCACAGCTTGGAAAGCAGGAAGGACGCTGGAAGGAGTACACTTAAGTGCAACGACTCTATGGTTGCCCCATAGTGCCATATTGATGTAAAACACAGCACCCCGGAGGAGTCCCACGTCTCCCAGTGAGTTCTCGTCTTGCAATAGTTTGCACATCGTAAACAAAGAACTATGACCAAGATGTGTTCCAAGTAAGTTCTTCATGATCTGCAATATTTTAACCAAAATATATTAATATAAAAAATATGATAAAGTAACAAAGTATATAATAGTAACAAATGAAAGAAACAAAGTAAAGTATCTCAACACAAAAACCTTAATTTACTCAGAACACTTCAACATAACATGAAGTCATCATCAATGTCTGTAGAAATTGATACATTGATGAGGCCACCAACAATGTTTATAAAAGTAGATACATTGATAAGGCTATCATCAATGTCTGTAAAAGTTGATACATTGAAGAGCCCATTATCATTGTAGAATTAAAATTCTATCACGGCTCACTAACATCGTTGATTTAAAAAGAATAGAGGGTTTTATTACAAACAAAAATGAAAAAACAAACATATAACATTATCTCGTATAAATTAGCATTAATATAATTGAAACAAAACAATTAATACAACGTTATAGAAATAAACAAACAACAAAAATCATAGTTTAATTTATGAATACAGAAAATTTAAGCTTAAATGGATATTAAGAGGTAAAAATTTTATAATTTTAAAACCGACACGTAAATGAAGTAAAGAAAAATTATAAGTTTAAAGATATTAATGGTTATTAAGATAGATGCTCACATAAAAATTAATTTGTTTTATAAAGGTTCAAATCAAAAGAAGGCTTTCTAATCCCCCTTTACATACGCCCGTCAGTATTTAGAAAATACAGCCTAACCTATAGCAGCGAAATTAATACATTAATTGATAGTTTCTCAATTATATTTTTAAAATGAATACAAGTACACATAGCAAAGACTATTGGAACTTTCTAACACCCCTTTACGTATGTCCATCGGAAATTTAATAAAATCTGGTAAAAGGTACCTCGGAACCGGTTCTTGGGGCTGGCAAAAAGCGTCCCAGAGACATAATTGCTAAGATCTAGGATCTTCCCCACCTTTACTACTATACTACCTCGGAACTTTTCATCATCACATCGGATTCGCTACATTTGTTGAAAAAATTGTAAAAAAAATGGGAAAATAATCCAATTTAGTTTACAGTTGATACATTGTCTAGAAAATTCATATTATTAAAAATTTAATTTTGAAACATCTGAAATGAGTTTAATAAATACATCAAGATCTAATAATAACACAAACATAAAGATTTAAGTAAAGACAGGATGACTTACCTTCCAGCTAGTGGGACAGTATCTCTCAATGTTGACAGTTCTACAAAGAGTAGCTATGAACGGAGGTAAAGCTTCTAAAGGTAGAGATGGATAGCAGACAACTGTATGAAGTACTTCGAGGGAACTATACACAATCTCATCATCCAGACTCTGACAGCACACCCCACATGTACTCCTACCACACATAATTAAAAAAAATTTAAAGTTAATAAATAAATACTTTATTGTAAGAGACGTACAAAAGTAAATATAGAATAGTTGGTCAAATAATAGAATAGTTGAAAAAGAATTATAGAAAGGATTTTCTAGAAGCAGATTTTTATTCTTTTTTCGAAATTGATGTCCTCAAAGTTTTTTACACGTCAAGGCAGTGCATTAAACAACTTACGAGAAAGCTGTCTCAGATCTGATAAGTCTATGATGATTTGTAACTAAATTATTTTTATTTCTTGTATAGTGGTGGTGGATATCCGAGATTTTCATTAATTTATCATTTCTTTAAATACATATAAGGCTCTGGTATATGAAGATTGAAATCATAGTCAAAAGCTGTAGGTTCTTTTTGGTACTCCTAATATAATCCTCACCAAGCATTTTTGTTTTATTAAAAGTTTTCAAGTTGCCTGGCCCCCATAGTATGATTCCATACTGAAGTCTACTTTCAAACAATGCATAGAATGTAGATTTTAAACAGTCCTCTAGTTAATAGTGCTTAAGAACTTTAAACCAATAAGCTAAACTTGATAGTTTTTTTCTAGTTTTCCTATATGAAGAATGCATGATAATTTAAAGTCCAGAGTAAAACCCAAAAAAATCCACAGTACTCACTTGCTTTTCCTTTAAATTTAAGACAATATTTTAAGTTTTTTCTCATTTAAACCCAATTTTTTGCTCTCTATTCATGCAAGTCAGCTGTTTCACAAACAGCTGACTGAATAAAGAAATAAAATTTCTTTATTTTTACCTGTATTCACTAAATTTTTGTCATCGGCAAACACTATAAAATCGCTTTCTACTGTTCTAACAATGTTTTGTTTCAGGTAGTCAATAAAGTCATTGTTGCTGGTCAGGTAGAAAGTTCCGCCAAAATGCAAGCCTTGAGGTACATCTGAGTTGACTAGTTGACTTTTGAGTCCCTGATTAGGATTTACAATACTGATTCTCTCCACAAATTAACATATATATTTAACAAAACCGATTTTCAAGCTAACAGATCATCATTATACTCCTCACACTATAACTTTCGACATGGAATAACAGCTGTTTTAATAATAACAGATATTTTAATAAAAGCAACAAGCGTCAACTTCGGTATCAAATAAATACCTACAGGTACTTGGGTGACAGCAAAGGATAACTATAGTATAACCCCAGGTGGGTGTGCACTAAACACACGAGTCCTCATCCATTTAATCTTGCACGTTTTTATGGCGTTTTGTGGGTTCGTGGGCCAACTAACAATGTAAAATGTAAACGACATTAACATAGAAGCAGTAAACAAACACTCTTTGGTTTCACTACTTATCTTATAGAACTTTCACATTTTTAAAATGGAATAAAATGGCTTATAGTTCTAAATCTATAATAAAAACAGCGTATCAATTAACGGTAGCTATAGATTTCAGCCAACTCTGTGACCATCTCCAGGCTTTCAAACATAAATCTTAAAAATACATATCACAATCAACTAAAATAGAAACACAAACAAAATATTCATACAAACGATTGAGGAAACGTGATAGCGGAATTTTCTTTAGTAGTAATAATTTTCTTTAGCTATTTTTCCTTCCTCAATCGTTTGTATGAAAATTTCGTTTGTGTTTCTATTATAGTTTTTTTAAAGCTCTTTATTTCACAAAAAGTAATGAATACAATGTAAAACAAGTATTACAATATAAGTAGTTGATTGTGATATGTATTTTTAAGATTTACATTTGAAAGCCTGAAGATGGTCACAGCCATCTTCATAGCCAACTGGCTAAAATATATATAGCTACCATTAATTGATACACTGTTTTTATTGTAGATTTAGAACTATAACCCATTTTATTTAATTTATTAAAAATAGAAGCAGTAAAAAATTAGAGTATAACACACGGTTAAAGTTAGTTGATAGCGTGGGAAAATACTGGGAGGGAGCTAATAAGGTTACTCCTAGATGTTAAACCATGCCCATAATTTTTTATCCTCATTGGTTCCTAAACACCCTATCAATTGTTTCCCACCCTATCAATTGATTTTAACCGTGTGTTGCATTATAATATCAAGACCAAATTCGTAAGTTTATTAAACGTATTAGGAAAGGAACACAGCTATAAGTTATAACCAAATTTTTGTCATTTATAGATTTATTTTTGAATTTGAGATGCAGTTTTCAATAAGACCAACTCTATTATTGTAATTGGTAATTATAATTTGTTTACTCTCAACCTTCTACTAGAATGAGTGAACCAATAGAATACATCAATAAAAATAATCTGAATGGACTGCTTGCCTTGCAGTTTCTCGGCAGGCTCTCAACCAATCAATATGAAAACAAATATATTAATCACTAAGTATACTCACTGTACAAGACCAGATACAACATTCTCCTCAATAAAAGCAGCATTATATTTGATAACATTAACCAAAATACTTAGAAACTGGAAAGTCTTGCCCGACTCTATAATAGAAGGCATCCATTCCAGCAGGAATATCCCCACTTCCTCCTCAAAAGTCAATAGAAATTTACCGTTATTAGTTAAACTTTGAAATAAGTCCAGTCTGAAACATACATAAGAAACATTGTTTACTTTACTAGATGGAAAATACTTTAAAAGTAGTTTATTCTACACAATAAAGGTATTAATTAAGACAAAGGTATTACATAAATGATTTTATTTAAAACAATAATTCCAGATACTTAAATATTATGTAATTACTTGACACATTCTATTATTATGTTACTAATTAAAAGAAAATAAAAAATTTATTACTTTAATAAGCATTAAGTCATATTTTGACTTTGTTAGATATGCTACATTTTTAAGCTTGGTTCTAATTTTTTTAAGCTCTTTAGTTCACAAAATACAACATTGGAATAAAATACAAAACAAAAATATTCCAATAAAATACAGAAATAAATAAAAACAAAACAATACTATAAATTGGTCATAATTATATGAAGCAGATACTTGGATTTATCAGTTTTGCACCAAAAGTATTTTGCTGAAAATAAGATGACAGGATTGCATTCTTGTAGTTGGCATGGTGAAACAACTAAATTACATACTAGCGCTCCTGTTAACTGGCTATAGAACTAACTTATCCAAAATAATAAATCCCAGGACAATTTTTCTTTATCTATATAGTCTTGGGAGTTGCCCTTAGAAAAAGCACCAAACTCCAATGAGGAAAATAATACTACTAGTTTGCCATCTTGGATTTGACTGCAATCGTTTCTGAATAATAATACTGTAGAATAATACTAATATAGAAGGAGCATAGGACTGTAAGCACAATGTAATTCTAGTGATAACACGAAAGCCGGTTGACTGGTGGTCTTAAGTAGGGGTACCACCCTAACAACAAAACATTATGTTAAATATGTGTCATAAATATCCATTAATGAAGAAAGATTGTAAAGAACGAATATAATAACTTAATATAGGCAAAAGGATAGCGGAATACAAGAATCTACATTTAGTTGACGAGGACTACTTTTAATATCATTTTAATTAAAAACGTTAAACTACAATTGTATAAGAAAATTGTATATTGTTAGGGTGGCAGCATTACTTAAGACCACCAGTGATCCGCCTTTCGTGTTATCAGTAGTGCTCCTTCTATATATATTATTATTCTAAGGTCTCACAGATTTAGGCTCTTTAGATAAGACCTACTCTTCTTATCAGAACTATAGCTATATTTTTACTATTAAATCAATTATATTGCTATTGTCACTTATTTTTTTCTTAGAAACTTATAATGCAGTTGTAACATTTAATATAAAAATGGATTGAAAATTGAATAGAGCAATACCTTGGTCCGATATCTTGAGGTATATCATGAGATTTAATGACTTTAAAAAGGTGAGACCTCATAACATTAATCTTCTCGTGCTTTTCACTGATAAGAGTCTTGAAGAAATTAAAAACAACATGTCTGCTCTCTACGGGGATACTTGGGTCAAGTAAATCCTTCAAACATTCCCATAACTTTGAAACTATAACCTGCAAGTCATAAATGTAAGATTTCAGTAATTTTGGGTCATCAGTGTGTTCAGTCATAAAACTGGGGTTGATATAAATGGGGGTTTCGGTGACGTAAAGGTTTGTACGAGCTCCTTCTACCCAGACACTTCGGGTTTGTTGCTGGTCAAAACTTCAAGGATTTCCATGCGAGGGATGGAAATCCGAGCCTGTGTGATGTAGGGTACTCTTAATAGATCAATGAAGATTTGTTTCACTATTAAGTTTGTAGAACTTCCACATTATTGCACAAATAGTATAAACTATAGGTTTTAGTTCTACAAATATTAGAGAGACACAATTATTTATTTATAAATTGCGATATATATTTCAACTAGCTTTGTAGTCATCTTCAGGCATTATCACAAAATGTTTTTAAGTTTACCCTTACATCAATAACAACACACTAAAAATTAATAACTTAAACACTAATAAAGGTAACAAAGAATACAAATTATTTAAAAAAAAAACTATTAAAAACTAGTTAAAATTTAAAAATTTAACATGATGAGACTAGAATAAAAAAAACTTTTTTTTATGTTAAATTTTTAAATTTTAACTAGTTTTTAATCATTCTTTTAATAATTTGTATTCTTTTTTACCTTTATTAGTGTTTAAGTTATTAATTTTTAGTGTGTTTATTGATGTAAGGTTTAACTTAAAAACATTTTGTGATAATGCCTGAAGATGACTACAGAGCTAGTTGCAATATATATCGCAATTAATAAATAAATAATTGTGTCTCTCTAATATTTGTAGAACTAAAACCTATAATTTAATAAATAATAATACTACTATAATAAATAAATAATACTCTTAATAGATCCCTAACCCTAAATGAACCGAGGTTTAGGCAAAATTTAGGACCCTCAATAGTAGTTTATAAAAAATATACATTTCTGCCTCATGGTTTCAGGGGCAGGAAAGCATAGTTTGGCAGTGGGGTATGCGTGTGTTGTTTCTAGTTCAAGCTATCGAAACTTTTTGTAAAGCTACGGCTCTTCCATGAATTAGACACAAAATGCATGCTCTAGGACTCTTAAGGTAGAACACTATCTTTAATCCACGGGAGTTAGCAAAAAGGGTTCAACAACACGGCCCACTTGCTGGGTCACGTGGTTCCCATTATCACCTCTCCCTAATAACTATCACTATGATCTATAACTGATATAACTTTATAACAGTTTTGACCTAACAACTGATTAGGATGACAGTTTAAGGCTGTTGTGATTTGGATGCCAGTTTTTTAAGCTTTTGTGTATTTTTGCAGTCATTAGTGTTAGTTAATGATGTCATACATGTTACAATAGGTTTGGAGACATTTATCAGATCAAATTTTGTAACAAGTAGAGCACATGCAGATGAAACCTTTAATTGGTGAGTAAATAAAAAACATAAGATAAGTGGATTTCCAACTTTTTGATGCTCACATAAGGAACCAACCAAACACAGTATTATGTTATTACTTATGCACTAAGTAAACATTTTATCTGCAATGTAAGATATGGCTAAATATAAAAACTATCGATTGAGTCACTGTTGAAGTATTCAAGCATGTAGTAGACTAAATGGTCCTCTCTCTCAACAAACATAAATATTTTAAATCATACAAAACATAGAAGGAACTTTCCTTTGTGTCATAAACATAGAATACCAGATTTTAAACCAGGATATTTTTTTGGCTAAAAGGCATTTCAAGAGGCCATGAGATTAGGATAAAAAGAAACAAATTATAAACCCTTGGGTCTGCTTAATTCAGAAAAAGGTTCTTAATCCCAACCCTTCTTAGATGGCCCCTTGAGGTGCTTTGAAGACACTTTTTTTCAGATGAATGCTTCATCAATTTTTCATGGATTTTTGCTAAACTCCTGTGTTGTGATGTAAATGACCATTTTGCTGCAAAAACATTAAAGAACTTGATTGAACTCTGGGGCTCTGGTTTGAGCACACACACATACATTCATACAAACAACTTTGTGAACAACCACTCAGGAGGTTTTAAAGACATCTGAAACGGAAAATTTAGGTGAAATCCCAGTTTCGGATTCTTTGCAAACACAATATGTTTACTATATATAGAAGGTATAAATGAGTTAAAATAAAATAATAAACATGGTATTTATTCACAAACCTTTAGAAATTAATGATAATAAAAATACTATACCTATAGCAATTCCTAACGCTCCAGCCAAAATTACGCCTTTTTTAAGAAAGTGACCTTAAATCATCTCGGGTGCCATGTTACCTATCAGGAAAAAATCCCTTAGCTAATCTGGGTCCGTAATATTTTAAGTAGGCAATTATCTTGAACAAGGTAACACAGCCCCTTGAGATGCCAATTAGCCATTTATTATCGAAAGGTTCATAAATTTTTATGTGAAAAATTATAATTAGAAAAAAGTAACATACATCGTCAATTGAGCAGGTTGAAATACTATCAGCTGTAGTAAGGTGTTTTAAAGTTTTCACTCTCTGAGCTATAGGCACTTCACAGGACAACTCTTTCTCTAATTCAGTTGAGGATAAAACAAAATCTTCAGTTCTCCGGGTAGACCCTGAAAATTGTTTAAGTTTTTGGGACTTTGGAAACACGGAACCAATGTGACTTATTTGTAGATAACTTATTTTTTAAATAAAGAATGTTATTACAGGTATTAGTCTCCATTTAATGAGTAATAATACATTGTCAGTTATTCATTTAGTCAATTGATCAACTGTTTCATCAGAATATGCCTTTATTTATCGGAAAATTTAGTCATTATTTAATAAATAAGCTTTTTTATTCTATCCTATATCCTATCTGGTTTTCATTCATAATCTGAGGTGCTTTATAAGTCTTTATTATACTTCTATATTTAAACAATTCTGGCACAGTGGTCTGCATGTCAAGCAATTTTTCCTTGGAAAGAGAAAAAAGCCCCCCCCCCTTAAATGGACCCTTGCTTAAGGTTCCATTTAATGCTTTAAAACTTGAGCAGTTACTTAATAATCAAGTACTACTCGTAGCACATTTTTTCTGTATTTTCCAAAGGAAATGTGCATAATTATTCTGTTGGTTATAAATAAATATACAAATTCTATGACAAAGTCAAGCTTATACTTAAATTAAAATAAAATTAAAAATAGTCTTAAATTAAAAGGAAAAAGAAAAGTTACAACTATTACAAAGAAATTTAAATATTGTCTTTTAAAAAATCATTTATACTATAGTAGGCTTTCGAAATTAAAAAAAAATAGGCACTTCTTGAATTTCAATTTTGATAAGTTTTGAACTTCAGAAGGAAGTTGATTAAAACATCTTATTCCCACCAAGGTTGGTGCTGTATTAGTTTTGCTTAGCCTGTGTTGAGGGATCAATAAATTTTCTTTAAATCGGGTATTGTATTTGCTATCATTTGAAGGTAATGTCAATGACTCTTAAAGTACTGAGTTAAGCAGATTATATATCATAATGCCAGGAAAGGTCATCATCTCAAGTCTCTGAAAGAGTTTTTGGCATGGATGGTCAGATTTTAACACTACTTATAATTCTTATGGCATAACAAAAATTTTGTTAGCTTTATGGCTTGTGCCCCAAATGGTGACACAATATAATATTATGGAATGAATATGCAAAATAAGCTGCCTTTAAGGTTTTCTCCTCTCAAGAATTATACAATTTTCTCAATTAAAACAGAACAGATGCTCCCAGGATAAAGTTGAGTCAAAGATCACTCCTAGTAGTTTCTTTCCCAAGAAAAATACAGAAAAAATAAGCTACGAGTAGTGCTTGATAATTGAGTAACTGCTCAAGATAAACAAAACCTAAAGCAAGAAATGGATTAAGCACGGAAATTTGACCGACATGTGGACCACCTCACCAGAATTATTTTATTAGTATGAACTAATATGATGTAAAGAAAACAATAAAAAAATATCATCCTTTCTAAGATTCAAACCCAGTTAACCCAGCTTTGAGTGCTCATGTCGACTCCATTTCATTTTCATTCAACTCAAAAAACATCATATTTTTAGCTTATTAAGGCCGTATTTAAGGTTTTAATAACTGAAATTTGTTTTAGCAATTTTCATTGAAAAAATTCACTATTAAACGATCAAAAATTTCTATCTAATAGCATAGAATGTCTATTGTGAGTGTTGGAAAATCAAGTTGATATTGGTATTAGTGCAGGGCTAATCTCATCCTTGGGATAGCTCAGATGGTTAATGGGTACCTGCTTTCAGGGTTTGTGATTTCTATCCTGAGTTAGAATCTCAGCTCGAGGCTTGCAGTTTAATCACACTTTTTAATTTAACTTGTATATGCATATATATTTATACATATATATGTATATATTTCTAGCAGATTCTTGAAAACACACTATATGGAAATGCAGAAAATTTGCTAAGAGTAAGTATAAACTGAGCTCCAAATTGGTGCAAATTATTCTGTGCTCAAAAAGAAACATTTTCTTTTTGAGGCGACAAAATCTCTTCCCTATAAAAGTTGCACATACATAAGAGAATATTGCATGCAAAATTTGAGCTCGATCTATTAACATTCAGAGGTTAAACAAAGCTGAAAAACGACTTTGAAAAAAAAAATCCTAAAGAATTTGTATTTTCCTTTCTTTTGCAAATATTTTTAAAATGAGAATAATTCTGATTGTTATTATATATATATATAATATATATATAATATATATATATATATATATATATATAATATATATATATATATATATATATATATATATATATATATATATATATATATACATACATACACACACACCAACTAAGATGTATAGTATAATTGTATGCACTCAACTTTGTATAGGACAATGTCCTAAGAACAAATAAAATTTCTTATTCTCTTATACATACACACACACACACACAAACACACACAACCACATATATATATAATATATATAATATATATATATATATATTATATATATATATATATATATATATATATATATATATATGGACTTTGAAACAGATTTTGGACACATTTCTGGGCAGCCCCCCCACCACATCTCACAAGTGAATTTTTTCAAAGAAAATTCGCAAAAAATGTCAAATGTCACCAACATCCATCACTGCTTCCTGGGGCACTCATAGCACTACTACATCCTTCCTGCTAGCTGAACTTTTAGTTGAAAGTAACTGAAATTTAGTTATTAGTGGAGGTTTTAATAAGGTTACAGAGAGCCCAAAATGATATTTCCGCCTCTTAATGTATTGAGATGAGCTGTGCTCTTACAAGTAATATCTCTATGACTCTGGCGGCCAAAACTTTCTTCTCTTCAAATGGGCACTAGTTTTGACAGCCCGAAATACGTGAGTAAAGTCACTTGTTGATTCTATTTGACAGTAAGTTTATGCAGACAATTAGAACGTTACAGGACAATAAATAGTCACCCTGAACTTGCTCTGAAAGATCTTATCTCACGTGCACCTCTGTCTACTAAATCTTCTAAAAGAGGAAGAACACAAACTCGGGCACAGAGATATAAGATAAGAGAAACAAAATTACCTGGAGGATTCTTAAGGTTTAAAGTTGAGAAGAATTTTTTCATCATTTTATCAAATTTGTTATCTTTAGAACTCATTTTAAATTTAAAGGTCCAGTTGGGTGAAGCTAACACTCAAATTCTGACCGACACAATTCCATAACGACGATAATAACCCAAGAACTTTTAATGAAACAAGAACAGGAATCGTCTGTAATCAAAAATCCAAAAATAAAGGCATATCACCGAAGTAGTTGATACGCGACACTTGTACTGTCTCATGTCTATATTGTCTAATAAAATACGCATTCGAGTATTGCGGGTTTATAGTGTAACACACTGCTAAAAATCAGTCAACAGCGTAGATAAATAATGCCAGGGAGCCAATAAGGATAATGGGTTGTCACAAATATTAAAAAATGAGTGATAAGAAGGTGAAAATCACAATATTGCGTTTTATTTTTTTTATTGTCAATTATAATGTTAGTTTGCGCTATTAAATAATAATGCAGTATTAAATAATTATATAGTAACATTTAAATTTATATGTTACTATTAAGGTCCTCGACCTTTGTATTTTAATGATTAATATATTTTTAACGTTACAATCACAATTTTCAGGGATAAAATCACTGCTATTATTACGTCAATAGCAAACAATGATCAGCACCACCCGCAATACTAACCGCGTCAACCGCATGGTGTATTAAATTATTATTTCAGTTACTTACAGTTTCTTATTTCACTAATAAAATATTCTAAAGCCCGATTAACGTCAGTAATATTATAAAGTTTGCCCCTGTTAATGTGAGATAGTTTTTTAGTTACTTATAATCAGTTAAAAAACAATAATATATTAATAAATAAATAATTATATTATTATTATTATTATTATAATAATAATAAAATAATAATATTATTTATCATAAAACAATTACCTCATGTGGTTGACGCTGTTAATATGGCGGGTGTTGTAAGTAGTACTGATTAATTATATGCTATTGCAGTCACAATAGCAGTGATTGTTACGTTGAAAATATATTAATCGTTAAAATTCAAAGGTCGAGGACAGTATTTTTTACTTAAATATATGTTACTATTTAATTATTTTGACATGGTTAGTATTGCGGGTGGTGCTGATCAATTGTATGCTACTGACGTCATAATAGCAATAATCGTACATATAATAGTATATTATGCTACTAAGCAGCAAAATGGAATTTTGCAGACGAGTTTTATAAATTAGTCCCCGAGCCGCAGGCGAGGGCAGGCTATTGAAATTACCTGCTGAGGCGCAAGCCGATGCAGGTAATTAACCCATTTGACTGACGAGGCAAAGCCGAGTCAGGAAAATGAATATTTGCCTGCAGAGGCGGAGCCGATGCAGACAAATGCTAGAACGAGTCAGCAATATGTTTCCTTTGCTGCATAGTAGCATATATTATTTTATCTACTTACGGCAGAAAAAATATACAAGAGTTAATTATGGCTAAATATTTAACTCATAATAAAAATTATGATTTAAATATAAAAAAATAACGTTCTCACTAATTGTTTTAATTTTTTTTAACTGACACCAATCTTTGAATATATTATAAGTTTTTAAATACTTACAGCGAGATTTTGCTGGCAGTAAAGACTGTTTTGAAGTTGATGCAATACTTAAAATATCAGGTGGCGTGTGGTCTAATAATTCATTAATGTCAACAATGTTTCTATGTTCATTCTTCTTATTATTTATCTTATTCATTCTGATTATTAGCAACTTTTCGTATGTTTATAAAAGTTATCGTTTATATGCGTTTTATATTACCTAATGCCTTTATTTAAACAAAGTAAATGAACAAAAAATAAAAAAAACCGATGACACAAATTTGACAACTCATGGTAAAAAATTAAAACAAACCGTAGATATCAGGGTTGCCAACTTTATTTTTTTAAAAATTATATTATCATGTTTTTGTAAACAAATTTAATACTTGTATTAATAATAACTATTATACATGTATTATATCGTAATATATTGTGATATTATTAAATAAATATATAAAAACAAGCTAAAAAATATATCAATCATTAAAATACAAAGGTCGAGGACGGTATTTTTTACAATTATATATGCTACTATATAATTATTTAATACCGCATGCGGTTAGTATTGCGGGTGGTGCTGATCAATTGTATGCTATTGACGTCACAATAGCAGTAATTTTATCCCTGAATTAACCATCAAAATACAAAGGTCTAGGACAGTATTTTTTACCTAAATGTATATGTTACTAGATAATAGAGTATTTGCACAATTTTTTTATTGCCTTATCTTTAAGTACGTCATATAAAAGAACACCCTGTAAAATATTAGAATAAAAAACTTATACTTTTGATGATACAGCAAAAAAACGAAAAATATATTTAAACATGTTCAGTAGGGGGAAAAAGAGCGTTCTGGGCCCTCCTCCTCCTCACTCATAACCTTCCACCTACAACCTACCTTATCCACCTATAACCTTATCACCTGTCTTATCAACCTATAACCTTCCTCCTGTAACCACCTATAACCTTCCTTATAACCTCTCTTATCAACCTATAACCTACCACTTGTAACCGCCTATAACCTCCCTTATCACCTTTCTTATCACCTCTCTTATCAACCTATAACCTTCCACCTGTAACCACCTATAACCTACCCTATGCACTTATAACCTTCCTTATAACCTCCCTTACCATTAACTCTAACTACCCCCCCCCTTTAGTTACTTTCCTAATCATGTCCCTTATCAACGTATGACCTCGCATAACCTCGCTTATCTATTAGCTCTGACCACCCCTAACCGGCGCAATCCCTTTATGAGATATTACTTATTTCTAACAGGTTGTGACGTGTAATTAATAGCTTAATAAAAATAAGGGTCCTGATAAGGACCATCCTCAATATGAGAACATGCGGGTGTGCCTTTCTTAGTTAAAAGCCTTCCCACCACGTCAAGGTGAAGACACATCGGGAAGGATAGAGTTCGCTAATCACTATGTCAGCCTTTAACTCATAAAATCCAACTGGACCAGCCAGTTGTTGAACACAAGCACCTTCGATTACGAGTCAAAGACGCTAACCACAAGACCAGCGGAACTCTAAGAAAGTTATTGCACATATTTCTACTTATAAGTTGTATACTGCTCGAATGATGTTTATGCGATGACGTCATACTAATGCAATATTTAACGGGGAATACAGGTTTGGACATGTTTATGCGATGACGTTACACTAATGCAAGTTATAGCAGGTTTAACAGGTTTGGACACGTTTATGCGATGACGTCACACTAATGCAAGTTATAACATGTTTCAACAGGTTTGGACATGTTTATGCAATGACGTCACACTAATGCAAGTTATATCATGTTTCAACAGGTTTTGACATGTTTGCGATTACGTTACACTAATGCAAGTTAATGATTCAACAGGTTTTGACATGTTTATGCAAGTTTTTAAGGAGTGGGGGGGAGCGAGGGTATATAAGGCGGTGAGGAACCAACTTCGTGGTCATTTACTCAACGGAAGTCAATGTGTTACAATAGTTCTTGTTGCGTAATTGATTTCTAATCTTAAAATTATTTAGTTTGAAAAGTTTTTTTAACTTATTAATTAATAATCAAGTTTTTTTAGCTTGTTATTTAATAATCAAGTTTTTTCTTTTGTTTTTTTTTTAATTTCAAAGTGATTAATTTCAGTATTTTTAAGTTATAGTTAAAGTGACACAATGTTCAAGTGCGGTAAGTGTGATTCGTCTTTCACCCGCTTGGATAGCTTGCGAAGACATGAAGATTCTTGTTTATCCGGCAGCAGTTTAAGCTGCGATTCTTGTGGATCCAGGTACTCTCGGAAGGATAGTCTCTTGAGGCATATGATAAACTGTTCACTCGATGAAAATAAAAACGCGTGTATCAAGTGCGGTAAAACATATAGCCGTCCGGATAATAGAAAGCGCCATGTTTCAACAGGTTTGGACATGTTTATGCGATGACGTCACACTAATGCAAGTTATAACATGTTTCAACAGGCTTGGACACGTTTATGCGATGACGTTACACTAATGCAATGTTTAACGATAATTACAGGTCTGGACACGTTTATGCGATGACGTCACACTAATGCAATGTTTAACGATAATTACAGGTTTGGACACGTTTATGCCATGACGTCACACTAATGCAATTTTTAACGATAATTACAGGTTTGGACACGTTTATGCAATGACGTCACACTAATGCAAGTTATATCATGTTTCAACAGGTTTTGACATGTTTATGCGATTACGTTACACTAATGCAAGTTAATGATTCAACAGGTTTTGACATGTTTATGCAAGTTTTTAAGGAGTGGGGGGAGCGAGGGTATATAAGGCGGTGAGGAACCAACTTCGTGGTCATTTACTCAACGGAAGTCAATGTGTATAGTTCTTGTTGCGTAATTGATTTCTAATTTTCTTTTCTTAATCTTAAAATTATTTAGTTTGAATTTTTTTTTAACTTATTAATTAATAATCAAGTTTTTTTATTTATTAATTAATAATCAAGTTTTTTTTTAATTCAAAGTGATTAATTTCAGTGTTTATTGATAGTTCAAGTGACACAATGTTCAAGTGTGGTAAGTGTGATTCGTCTTTCACCCGTATGGATAATTTAACAAGACATGAAGATTCTTGTTTATCCGGCAGCAGTTTAAGCTGTGATTCTTGCGGATCCAGCTACTCTCGCAAAGACAATTTATTTCGACATAATAAAAACTGTTCTCTCGATGAAAAGAAGAATGCATGTATCAAGTGCGGTAAAAATTTCAGCCGTCCGGATAATAGAAAGCGCCATGAAAGTGCGTGCGGTTCAACAAGTGAACTTGAATGTGAATCGTGTGGCGAAACGTTTACTCGTTTAGATAACAAAAATAGACATGAAGCTACATGTTCAGTACCTTTCGAAGGCAAGTGTGATGTGTGCGATCATACCTTTACAAATCGATACAATTTATCCAGGCACCAAAAGAATTGTGGACAGCCACCTGAAAAGAAGAAGACCGAACCAAAAATATCAACTCTACTGGGGACCAAGCCAGATCAAGATGGAATTACACCATATGAAACAGCATTCAAAAACAGGTTGCAATCCTTTTTTATTCGTTCTGATACAAATGACGATATGACAAAATTTCTAGAGTCTGTGAGGGATATTGTAAGAAATCAAACCCAGATTGCGTTAAGGGAAAATAGTGCAATCAAGTTAAACATGCTTGTAGACTGTACTTTTTACAACACTGATGAAGAATTAATTTCACACGCTTTCAAAACAAACAATAGAGCAGTATATGAAGCTACCGATATGGACGAGTTTTTAAATCAAGAATTTAAAAAGATTGCTTCAGAAATGGACCGCTATCAGGCCAAGGGAAGTAGCTGTTCGCTAGAAGGAGTCGACGGTCTCCGGCTTAAGATTAATAGATTTAAGCCTCTCAAAGGAACCTCTTATATACAATTACCATATGATATATATAGTAGAAAAGCTTGTATAAATGTTCAAAATGATGATTTCTTATGTTTTAAATATTCTATTCTATCAAAACTAGTAAAGAACCATCCTGAACGACAATCTAGTTATGAAGATTTACAACACAACTATGACTTTAGTATGTTAGATTTTCCGGTCCCGCTAGATAAAATTCAGTTATTTGAAAATAAAAATGATATTAGTATCAATGTTTTTGGTATTTACAGTCAATTTATTAAAGAGACTAAAAAAGTTAAACATATAATTTATCCTCTAAAGGTAGTAAAGGTTGAAAAGGACGATCACCGCGATCTTTTACTAATACATGACAAGGAAACTAGTCATTACGTTTACATTTCAAATTTTAATAGACTAGTAGGACCTCAGTTAACTAATCGTCACGGCGGTGTTGCGATATGCAAACGGTGCTTTTCCTACTTCGATAATCAATACGGTATGACTAAGGAAGCCAAATTGGCGGCTCACAAGAGACTGTGTGATGAAAACAAGCCTGTAGTTGTTGAAATGCCAGTAGATAAGCCTTATGTTCAATTTGAACACTTGGAGCGCTGCCTCCGCGTTCCATACGTCGTATACTGCGACATTGAGGCTTTGCTTAGGCTGATTGCTACCTGTCAGCCAGATCCCACTCAAAAATATACCATGCCGTATCAACTCCACGAGGCAATCAGTTATTGTTGCTATTTAAAGGCAACTGAAAACTATACTGGTATTGGTCATTTCCCTATTGCGCCGTTTCTGTATCGTGGTCCTGACGTGGCAAAACATTTATTAATGTATCTCGAACATCTCGCTCAAGAGGTTGAAAAGGTTTACGATCTAAATCTACCGATGGATCCTCTAACTGAGGAAGAAATGTTGGAATTTAATACTGCGGTCAACTGTTATTTGTGTCAAAAACCGTTTTTACCGTCAGATGTTAGGGTCGCAGACCATAACCACGCCACAAAAAAGTATAGGGGGGTAGCCCATAGCGGGTGTAACCTAAAATATCAGGACCCCAAATTTTTACCCGTAATATTTCACAATTTAAGCGGTTACGATAGTCATTTCCTTATTCGAGAGTTGGGCTATGACGATGAAAAAATTGATATTATTCCAAATACCGAGGAAAAATTTATATCTTTTACTAAATACATCGGCAAAAAGATGAAATTGAGATTCATAGACAGCTACCGTTTCTTAGGGACTAGTCTAGACAAGTTGGCTAGTAGTGTTACTCACTTTAGAGAGCTTAGTAAACATTTTCCTGCAGAAGTCATCCCATTGCTGACTAGAAAGGGTGTGTTTCCGTACGATTATGTAGACTCGCTAGAGAAGCTTGAAGAGACTCAACTTCCACCAAAAGAAGCCTTTTACAACAAGCTAAATTTCAGCGATATTGAAGACCAAGACTACGAACACGCTCAAAAAGTATGGGAAGCTTTCAACTGTAAAAACCTAGGAGAGTATTGTGACATATATCTCAAAACCGATGTCTTATTACTGGCAGATATATTTGAAACGTTTAGAGACGTTACTTTAAAGACTCATTTCCTAGATCCGGCGCATTACTATACTCTGCCAAGCCTGTCGTGGGATGCTATGCTACGGTTCACCGGAGTCAAGCTGGATTTAATAGTAGATTACGAAATGCTAATGATGATTGAAAGCGGAATACGTGGAGGAATATGTCAGGTTAGCCACAGAAAAATTGAAGCTAACAATAAATATCTAGAAAATTATGATAAAGAAAAAGAATCTGTTTATGCCTACTACGTTGACTGCAACAACTTGTACGGGTATGCAATGTCCCAGCCGCTTCCAACCGGTGAGTTTAGGTGGATAGAGCCAGACGTATTTACTGAACTGGAAATTAATCTTACTGACGAGAATGGTGACGTAGGATACATCTTAGACGTTGATTTAGAGTACCCTCAGTCGTTACACAAAGACCACAACGATCTTCCCTTCTTATGCGAAAATCTTAAACTAGAGCACGATGTAAAACTCGTACCTCATTTGAACGGTAGGAAAAATTATGTAGTTCACTTCCTTGCCTTGAGACAGGCAGTAAAGTTTGGAATTAAGGTTTTGAAAATCAATAGAGTATTGATGTTTAAGCAATCACCTTGGCTAAAGCCATATATAGACATGAATACTAATTTAAGAGCCAAGTGCACCTCCGACTTCGAAAAAGATTTATACAAGTTGTACAACAACTCGGTTTACGGCAAGACCATGGAAAATGTAAGAAAGAGACTAAATATGAAGCTGGTAACCAACGAAAAACAGATTGAAAAGGAAGTTTCAAAGCCAGAGTTTCTAGACAGAACCATATATCACGAGAATTTAGCGGCAGTTCATCACAGAAAAAAATCTGTAAAGTTTGATAAACCGATTTACCTAGGAATGTCGATACTTGACTTGTCAAAAATTAAAATGTATTACTTCCATTACGATGTGATGCAACCATTATTTGGACCAGAAAGACTTCGCTTAGGGTACATGGACACCGACAGCTATATTTACGAGATAAAATGTCAAGATTTATACGCAGAGTTGAAGAAAATTAAAGATGAATTAGATACTTCAGATCTGGACA
This sequence comes from Microvelia longipes, assembly GCA_018340805.1. Taxonomy (NCBI): domain Eukaryota; kingdom Metazoa; phylum Arthropoda; class Insecta; order Hemiptera; family Veliidae; genus Microvelia; species Microvelia longipes. The sequence goes on along the minus strand of JACMZG010001870.1, from coordinate 13,219,316 downwards.
AAACACATCCTTTGTACTCTCCTGTAAACAAGAAAGTTGTTGGTAAATTCAAGGACGAAGCTAAAGGAAGCCGATAAACTCTACTTGGCATCAAAGCTAAAGTCTACATGATTGAGAAAGAAGATGGAATCATAAAGAAGATTAAAGGAGTTCAGACAGCTGTAGTTAAGAATGTTATAACGCGTGAAGACTTTTTAGACTGCGCGAAAAACAAAAAGACCCTTAGGACCCCTGTTAGGCAAATCCGATCCAAGAACATATCTTAGGTCAATTGAAGTTAACAAATTAGCTTTAACCCCCTTCGACGATAAAAGAATCGTTATGCCGGACGGTATTAGTAACTAGGGCTATAGGATATAAAATTAGGTTCATTTTATATGTTTGAAATTAATTTTTGTAGTTTCATTTAGTTCTCAAATATGTAGTTGTTAGGTTAATATAAAAGTATTCATTTTTAATGTTTAGTTATTTTTACAGACGTTATATAAGTTTCATTTAGTTCTTAAATATGTAGTTGTTAGTTAAATTAAAAATTATTCATTTTTAAAGTTATTTTTTCACAGACGATATATAAGTTTCATTTGTTCTTAAATATGTAGTTGTTAGTTTAAATTAAAATTATTCATTTTTAAAGTTATTTTTTTCACAGACGATATATAAGTTTCATTTTAGTTCTTAAATATGTAGTGTTAGTTAAATTAAAAATTATTCATTTTTAAAGTTATTTTTTCACAGACGATATATAAGTTCATTTAGTTCTAAATATGTAGTTGTATTAAAATTAAAAATTATTCATTTTTTAAAGTTATTTTTCACAGACGATATATAAGTTTCATTTAGTTTATAAATATTACTTGTTAGGTTAAAGAGGTTCCAATTTACTATTGTATTAAATAAAAAAAAAAAAAAATATAATAGAGCCGGTGTTGGAGCCTATATGAGTCATTTAGAGCCTATTTGAGCCGCTGTGGAGCCATTTAGAGCCACTTTAGAGCCTATATGAGCCATTTGAAGCCAAGTAGGAGCCAATATGAGCCATTTAGAGCCAAGTAGGAGCCTATATGAGCCATTTGGAGCCTATATGAGCCAGGGTTGAGCCATGTTGGAGCCAATATGAGCCATTTAGAGCCATCTAGAGCCGGTGTGGAGCCTATATGAGCCATTAGAGCCGCTTTGGAGCTATATGAGCATTTAGAGCTATATCGGAGTCATTTAGAGCCGGAGTGGAGCCAATATGAGCCATTTAGAGCCATCAAGAGCCGGTGTGGAGCCAATTAGAGCAGCTTTAGCCTTTATGAGCCATTTGTGAGCCATTTAGAGCCGGAGTGGAGCCAATATGAGCAATTTAGAGCCTATATGAGTCAGGGTTGAGCCGTGTTGGAGCCAAGTAGGAGCCAATATGAGCCATTTGGAGCCGCTTTGGAGCCATTTAGAGCCGCTTTGGGCCTATATGAGCAATTTAGAGCTATATCGGAGCATTTAGAGCGGTGTGGACCTATATGAGCATTTGGAGCCTATTTGAGCCGCTGTGGAGTTTGTATTAATAGCTTGTAAACGGACCTGTACTCGGTTTGACCATAAATTTACTACGAGTCATTCCATGTCAAATCATCCCACTAAAAAATAAAATTCACATGCATGGTGACCGATTTTGATAAAATTTGGTGGAGGTGTAGGGGCTATGTCTAAAAGAAAAAATACAAATTTCAGCTTAAAATATGCAGCCGCTTCCGGACTGAATGGGCAAAGTGTGGAAAATAGCTTTTTTCAGTGTTTTGGCACTCAGATTATTATTTTGTATCTCTAAAAGTCGCATATATAAAAATTTCATTCTGCTTTTTGCAATTTGCCGCTAAACCCTAAGGCTTTTCAATATTATTTAATGTCATTTGGCCCCAGCCATTTTTTGCCCTTTGACGAGCCCCTTTTTTAAAAAATTTTAAATATCTCAAAATGCGTATATTTTAAAATTTTGAAAAAACCCCCAAATATAGCCCATAGTTATAGGAAAGTGTTCACAAAGTTTCATGATGGACCTCCATGGGCTTGGGGCCCAATAATTTTTTAAGTGGCAGAGGGTATAGGGATTGTCAGAAAAATATGACTTTTTGTTAGAATCTTCTATAAAATAATCTTTATAAAATTAATATATTTATATTTTTTATTATAGTTTTTGATAAGTATATGATATATACATGCTTATTTGCATACAGGGTGCCAAAAGTACCAACCCTTATTATATTTTGAACCTTTTGTATAAAATATCGAAACATGGGATACTTCTCTTGTGTAGAGGGAACTCTTGTTTTAAATTCACACTTGTGAGAGGGAATCGTTTTAATGGTTTACACTTCCCCCATCTTACAAGTATGGGTTAACTAAAAACCACAAACATTAATAGAATAATGTACATATTATTGAAGTTAGAGTGAAGAGAGATAAAAATTGTGCTACCCTGAATGAAAAGTCTGAATGAAAAGTCACCTTTGAAATTTTTGGTTTGCACTAACGACCCACCTAGTGGTTTACGGTTTTTGTTTAACCTCCGGTATAATACACACACACACACACACACACACACACACACAGATATATATATATATATATATATATATATATATATATATATATATATATATATATATATATATTAATATATATATATATATATATATATATATAATATATATATATATATTATATATATATATATATATATATATATATATAAGCAAACCAAAAGTTTCAAGGGGTAACTTGGAACTTTTCTTTAATTTTCATCTCTCTTTTCCTTATCTTCAAATGTTAAAGAGTGTCAAAATTGAGCAATTTTTATCTCTCTTCACTCAACACTTCAATAATATGTACATTATTCAATTAATGTTGGTTTTTAGCTTAGCCCATACTTGTAAGATAAAAGGGGACCAAGTGTAAACCATTAAAACGAGTTCCCTCTCCACAACAAGTGTGGAATTAAAACAGATTCCTCTACAAGGGAAGTATACCCATGTTTCGTTATTTTATACAAACTGTTTTTAAAATATAATAGGGATGGTGACTTTTGGGCCACCCTGTATGCAATAAGCATGTATATATCATATACTTATCAAAACTATAATAAAATATAAATATATTAATTTATAAAGATTATTTTATAGAAGATTCTAACAAAAAGTCATATTTTTCTGACAATCCCTATAACCTCTGCCACTTAAAAAATTATTGGCCCAAGCCATGGAGGTCCATCATGAAACTTGTGGACACTTCCTAATAACTATGGCTCATATTGGGGTTTTTTCAAAATGTTTAAAAAAACGCATTTGAGATATTTAAAATTTTTTAAAAAAGGGGCTCGTCAAAGGGCAAAAAATGGCTGGGCCAAAAATGACATTAAATAATTGAACCTTAGGGTTTAGCGGCAAATTGCAAGCAGAATGAAATTTTATATATGCGACTTTTAGAGATACATAATAATCTGAGTGCCAAACACTGAAAATCAGCTATTTCCACAACTTTGCCCATCAGTCCGCGGAAGCGGCTGCATATTTTAAGCTGAAAATTTTATTTTTTCTTTGAGGACATAGCCCCTACACTCCACCAAATTATCAAAATCGTCACCATGCATGTGAATTTTATTTTTTAGTGGGATGATTTGACATGGGAATGACTCCCTACCGGTTTCATGTGTAGCCACGTGAGTTTTATTTGTGGGATTTTTTTGAGTTTTTTCTTAGAGTTTGATCATATGTTACACTTACACTCACGTCTCAACAGCTCCGAGATGGACTCTAGTAGGCGAAGTGTGCCATAATTGGTCCTGGGTGCATAGGACCGTGGCGTGGCCAGCGTCCGTAACCGACGGTCCCTGGCGTGGCATAGCGTCCGTAAACCGCAATATTCCATCTTTTAAGGTCATGGCGTGGCATAGCGTCCCGTAAACCTATATGGCGCTAAAGAGATGTAAGTGTTTGTGTAAATACGTTAAAAAAATATATAAAATACAAAAAAAAAAAAATAAAAAATAACAAAAAAAATTAAAAATATAAAAATACAAAAAAAAATATAGAGGCGATATTTTTAAAGAGGATGATCGCCATAGTACAGTCGAGGATGGGCACTGTACACCTTCCCGATGTGTCTTCACCTTGACCGTGGTGGGAAGGCTTTTAACTAAGAAAGGCACACCGCATGTTCTCATATTGAGGATGGTCCTTATCAGGACCCTTATTTTATTAAGCTATTAATTACACGTCACAACCTGTTAGAAATAAGTAAATCTCATAAAGGGATTGCGCCGGTTAGGGGTGTCAGAGCTAATAATAAGCGAGGTTATGCGAGGTCATACGTTGATAAGGGACTGATTAGAAAGTAACTAAAGGGGGGGTAGTTAGAGTTAATGGTAAGGGAGGTTATAAGGAAGGTTATAAGTGATAGGGTAGGTTATAGGTGGTTACAGGTGAAGGTTATAGGTTGATAGAGAGTGATAAGAAAGGTGATAAGGGAGGTATAGGGCGGTTACAAGTGTGGTTTAGTTGAAGAGAGGTTATAAGGAAGGTTATAGGTGGTTACAGGAGGAAGGTTATAGGTGATAACGTGGATCCGATGCGTCTAATGTTTTTCGATGTCACTAATGGGCGATGGAGCTAAAATATTTTTAAAAATTTCAAGGTCGTCAAACTTGGCGATGCAGCTAAAGGGCGATGTCACTAATGTACGATTGGTCTAAACTGTATTTTCATATTTTTTTTGCTAAATCGAGCAAATTACATGAAAACATATGAAAAGTATGTTTCCTCTATGATTCAGCGAATTTTCAAAGGATTATCCCTCTAAAAAGTATCAAAAATTTTATGTACAAAA